>CM056205.1:55391778-56039278 GCA_029692085.1 Gymnothorax javanicus | reverse complement strand
AGGAATCAGGACGCATTCAAGTTTAGTCCTGAAAGTCAAATGCTTTGTTGGTCAATGTTGTAGTTAGCAATACTGTATTTGTAAGCTGTAGGTTCAGTGACCATTAGCAGAGCACTTCACATTATTTTTAGGGGTATTCAGTCATTGTTAGCACTATAACGTATTTGAGTGTGGCTAGAATTTGTTGGGAAATTCAGACAGTTAATATAGCAAAACACTATATTTGTCCTGTTGGTGTAGTCTGCAATGTTTAGAATGTATCAATACTTGTGGGGGTACTTGTAATCACAATGTTGATCAATGACTGTATAGCACTGCACTACATTTGTTGGGCAGATTGAATGTGGCAATACACAGTACTTGTAGTAGCATTCAGCGATTCTCAGTGAAGTGCCGCGCATTACTTGTAGTGTAGCACAACACAGGGTTTGCAAGGGAAGTCAGTGTCTAACAGTGTAACATTAGATTCAGAGTATGCCTATGCCACTGTACTTACTTACTGTACATGTAACGGTAATCAGTGATCTTAACGTAGTAGTCGATTACATTTGCAGGGCAGGTCCATGGTTGCCATGGACGTGATACCTATCATTACACAGTAATTGCAAGAGTTGTCAGTGGCTGGTTGAATGTAGCACAACACAGTATTAGTTGGGGCAGTGTAAGATGTGAGGCTGTTAGCATGCAGCACTACACAGTGAGTGACCCTGGTAGGATGCAGTACCGTTTGTATGCCAACAGGTTGTCATCCCTGGTGCAACACTCATCTGCTCCAGCAGCATAGTAGTCCCAAGTGGCCTTGGAAAGATGCTCTTTAGCATACTCCTCAAAGTCGGTGAGGCAAACCATAGCCATTTCCGCACAGCGCACACCCTCCCTGCCCAACAGAATAGGTTCATGGTTAGCATCATTTTAGAAGCTTACTGAACATAAGGTGACCACATTTTTTAAATGAAAATCGGGTAAAATTCTGGTTCAGTGGTAAGTATGGCATTGAAATCCATAAAATCATTATCGATGGGTTAAAAAAAAATTTAGGACTATTCAATTTTTCTGTTCTTTGATCCTGAAAACTGTAATAAAAACATAACCAACAGTGGGTGCAGTTTGAAAGAAAATAGGTCCTATATTAAACTTCATTCATAAAGTTCTACGGATTATCTTGAGTAAGTGCATGATGATTTCCAGAAATAGGTATTGCTATTGACTTTTTTAAATGTATATAGACTTTTTTTTTGCACTTTGCGCACTATAAAGCAAAGAAACATTTAGTTCTATTATATTCAAAAGAAGGCAGAAATGTCTAAGGATGATATCTCCAGAACTTTGGTACTCACACAGTAACGATCCTAATTGATAATTAGACGGGTGCAGTTCAGGATTAGCCAGGCTTTCTTAGCACAAGCCGGCTCAAAAACCTTAGACTCACAATCCGAAATACCACAAGTTACCATGACAGGTTAAAGGAAAGCTAACATTGTGATATTAAAAACCCTGGCTTTATGCTCGATATGCCTTGCTAACCAACTAATCTTGCATTTTAGTACACCTCTCAGGTCCACGTAAAAAAGTGGCTGCATCAAAATTAGAGAATTGCACATCTTGAACCATGCAGTGCATCATGGGATCAGTAAATGTTTCGGTTACTAAACAACCACTCTCCGGTAACGATAACTATGATTTAGGTCTAGATCAATTTAAACTTTGGAAAGAGGATTTTATAAATTGGTTTGCAGTCATCGTGTGACATCCAGAACTACAACTGGCAGCAGGCCAAAACCTAAGGAAGAACTGAATTGCACTTGCATTCGCAGCATCACTGCGGACTTACTGGGCGTTTTAATGAAGAGGAGAAGAGAGAGGTCAATTGGGGTAGTGAGAATTTTAAGGGTTCTTGGACATCAACGAGGTATGAAAGTGAGCTGGACAGCTTCCCCGCTTGCTAACTGAACATTCTGTCATCCAACTAGCAAGATCGGAGCTGGCTTGCTCAAGCTGCGAAGGCTATAAACACTGAGAGAACTTTGTTCAATGCTCCAAATCAATAATATAGTTAGCTAGCAAATGCTCTAGTTATGTCAGTAGAAAACTGACACCCACAAACAACAAAGTTGGTGTGAATTTCAATTTTTCAATCCACACTGTTAATCCACAAGACTGGTGCTGCTTTGGCTAAGTTAAATGTGCATCTATGTTTTCACTGATCAACTTATCAGCACTACACAATTAGCCTGCATGCGATGTAAGCTATTGAGACGTTATGCCACGCTCTCTTAATGCCCCATTATTATCCCCCCCACAAAATGGTGCAGGGGGATGTAGTATTGAGTTTCATCGACCCAATGTTCCTTCCTTCTATCCGTTCCTTTGTCACACTTTCATTGGAGACAAGTTTCCTCGAAAACTATGATAATTACAAGGGTCAAATTTTGTATGCTTGATAAGTTAGTCATGATCTACATTGAGCTCGAAAATGGACGTCGAAGCCTTTTTATTTACGGGAGTTATGGCCCTTGATCGTGGCGGGGGATAATGATGGCATTGTTGTCTTGTCTGAGATGTCTGTATTTTGATAGCTGTGGATATGTGGTTTATAAACCGTTCTATTTTAGTTCAGATTCTGTTGTAATGTGGGTGTCAGTTTCCCATTTCTTCCTGCCGCTCAGCCCACTTGGCATACCTGTGGGTCATCAGCATTTAAGTTGGACATCTGCTTGCTGTCACTAACCTGATAAAATAACCTAAATATCAGTTTGACTAAAAATATTTGATGCTCAGACAACAGATAGCTAGGTTCTTGTTATACATTTGTGTTATAAAAGTTTTTTTTAATGATTTCAAGTTCACAGTCAGCTACCCAAGAAATGTTGTTTCCTGGTTGCCAAAGCATTTGACCCGGAAAAGCCATGCTTGCGCAAATACATGGCACATATTAAATCATTCTCTAAAGAGCAAGGGACCGTCCTTACAAAGGGACACAAAGTAGTTTGGCCCGTAGCCATTATAAGGAGCATTAAAATGGTCTATTTCATAAAGGAAAGGAGGGAGTTTGCCCTTCAGTTGCTTCTTTCCAGTTTGGAAACACAGGATCAACCGTAGAAGAAAGATCAAATATGGACCACAATGCTTAGTGGCTGTAGTGATTAGAAAAGTCATTTGATTCTGTAGTTTTGGATGTCCAATTTTTCTCAAACATGTCCCAAGGTAAACTCTCCGTGCAACTTACCCTTGACCCAGGTGATGTTTTGTTGCGAGGAAAAGTGAAGAGGAAAGATAAAAGGTGACCTACTCAAGGGAATTTGGATGCAGCAAATGGGTGCTTCTCAAAGCCTAAGCTGCCGCCTAGGAAGTATGCGTTCTTGGCCGGCTGTAGCTCACGAAGGCTACAAAGCACTTATGAAGTCTTCCCTTTATAGACGGTTGACTATCGGATGTTTGCATCATCAGAAATGTTAATGTTTACTTAGGGACCGTTCCTTTATTTGAGCCACTGGCGAGGTCCTGACATACTGGCAAGAGGCGGGGCAAACCATTCAATCAAACCTGGAGTGCAGGTAGCAAACTCCCATGATGTAATTTGCAAGACTGTTATCTGCTTTTTGTATGTGCGAGCCATCTTTATTGATACTCCAGCTTGGCATCAGCAGCACGTGCCTTTTCATGAGCCGGATATAAATGGTTTGGAAAACCAGGCCTCTCCAGCACATGCTGAGTAAGCTGGCAAGAATGACGGAACGGGCCCATGCACTCATTGCTCAGTGTACCAAGCAATTTCATTCAGCCAGTTATGTCAACCTTGAGCTTCAAGTCATCAAGCAACCAGTACTTAGGCATGCTGGAAGTTTCACCTTAACTTTGCAAACAAACATTTTATCGTGCTCATCAGTGTCTGTAGGGTTTTAACCTTGTTTAAATGTCTCTGGTATCATGCAAATAGAAATTCACTTCTGAGGTAATAATTCTACTTACTTTCATACAACCCCAATTCCAATAAAGTTGGATGGTGTGCAAATTGTATATAAAAACAGAATGCAATGATTTGCAAATCTCATAAACCCACATTTTATTCACAATAGAACACAGACAACATATCAGATGTTGAAAGTGAGACATTTTACCATTTCATGAAAAATATTAGCTCATTTTGAATTTGATGGCAGCAACACATCTCAAAAAAGTTGGCAGGGGGGACAACAAAAGGCTGGAAAAGTAAGTCGTATTAATAAAAAAGAGCTGAAGGAGCATTTTGCAATTAATTAGGTTAATCATAACAGGTCAGCAATTGGATCAATGGAGGAGGCAGAGTCTCTCAGAAGTAAAGATGGAAAGCGATGCACCAATCTACAAAAACTGTTTCTAAAAATTGTGGAACAATTTCAGACAAAATGTTCCTCAATGTAAAAATTAAAAGATTTTGAATCTACAGTACATAATATCATCAAAAATTCATAGAATCTGGAGAAATCTCTGTGCGCAAGGAACATTTCTGAAGGTCAATATTGGATGCCCGTGATCTTCGGGCCCTCAGGCAGTGCACTGCATTAAAAACAGGCATGATTCTGCAATGGAGTACACTGCATGGGCTCAGGACCACTTCCAGAAATCATTGTCTGCGAAAACCGTTCGCCATGCAATCTACAAATGCAAGCTAAAGCTATCATGCAAAGAAGAAGCCATATGTGAACATGATCCAGAAACGCCACCGTCTTCTCTGGGCCAAAGCTCATTTAAAATGGACTGAGGCAGAATGGAAAACTGTTCTGTGGTCACATGAATCAAAATTTGAAATTCTTTTTGGAAACCATGGATGCTGTGTTGTGCGGTCTAGAGAGGAGAGGGACCATCTAGCTTGTTATCAGCACACAGTTCAAAAGCCTACATCTCTGATGGTATCGGATTGCATTAGTGCCTATGACATGGGCAGCTTGCACGTCTGGAAAGGTATTATCAATGCTGAAAAGTATATTGAGGTTTTACAACAACATATGCTCCCATCCAGACATCTCTTTCAGGGATGACTTTGCATATGTCGGCAAAACAATGCCAAACCACATACTACATTCATCACAACAGCATGGCTTTGCAGTAGAAGAGTGCTGAACTGGCCTACCTGCAAGTCTAGACCATTCACTAATAGAAAACGTTTGGCGCATCATAAAATGAAAAATCCGGCAAAGAAGACCCAGGACTCTTGAGCAGCTAGAATCCTACATCTGACAAGAATGGGACAACACTCTTCTCCCAAAACTTCAGATATTGGTCTCCTCACTCCCCAGACTTTTACAGACTGTTGTTAAAAGAAGAGGGGATACTAAACAATGGTAAACATGGCCCCATCCCAACTTTTTTTGAGATGTGTTGCTGCCTTCAAATTCAAAGTGAGCAAATATTTTTCATGAAATGAAATTCAACATCTGGCATGTTGTTCTATTGTGAATAAATTGTCACGTTTATCAGATGGCATCATTGCATTCTGTTTTTATTTAAACCCCAATTCGGAAATAGTTGGGACAAAGTGTAAATTGTGAACAAAATCAAAACACAATGACTTTCAAATCACACCAGCCAGTATTTTATTCACAATAGAACAGAGATAACGTAGCAAATGTTGAAACTGAGAATTTTTACAATTTTATCCACAAAATAAGCTCATTTCAAATTTGATGGCTGCTAAAGGTCTCAAAAAAGTTGGGACAGGGGCCTGTTTACCATGGTGTAGCATCCCCTCTTCTTTTTAATACAGCGTGGAGGCGTCTGGACATTGAGGAGAGAAGTTTCTTGAGTTTAGCCATTGGAATTTGATCCCACTCTTGTTTAATTCAGGCTTCCAGCTGCTGGAGAGTTTTGGGTCTCCTTTGACTGACTTTTCTTTAATTATGCGCTAAATGTTCTCAATCGGTGAAGGATCAGGACTGCAGGCAGGCCAGTTCAGCACACGGACTCTCTCTACTACGAAGCCATGCTGTTGTAATAGCTTGCAGTATGTGGTTTTGCATTGTCCTGCCGAAATACACAAGGCCTTCCCTGGAACAGATGTTGTCTGGAGGGGAGCATATGTTGCTCTCAAACCTTTATATACCTTTCAGCATTCATAGTGCTTTTTAAAATATGCAAGTGTCCCACACCATATGCACTAATGCATCCCCATACCATCAGAGATGCCGGCTTTTGGACTGAACACTGATAACAGGAGAGGTGGTCTTTCTCCTTTTCAGCTCAGAGGACATGATGCCCATGATTTCCAACAAGAATGTCAAATTTGGACTCGTCTGACCACAGGACACTTTGCCACTTTGCTACAGTCCTTTTTAAATGAGCCTTGGCCCACAGAACACGGCGGCACTTCTGGATCATGCTCAACAATGGCTTCCTTTTTGCATGATAGAGTTTTAGGTGGCATCTGTTGATGGCATACGGCGGACTGTGTTTACAGACAGTGGTTCCTTGAAGTATTCCTGGGCCCATTTAGTAATGTCAATGACAGAATCATACCGGTGAGTGATGCAGTGGTGTCTGAGGGCCCAGTAAAGGTCTTCGGCCTTGTCCCTTACGCACAGAGATTTTTCCAGTTTCTCTGAATCCTTTGATGATATTATGCACTGTCGATGATGAGACCTTCAAAGCCTTTGCAATTTGACGTTGAGGAACATTGTTTTTAAAGTATTCCACAAGTTTTTTACACAAGCCTTCACAGGTTGGAGAGCCTGTGGCCATCTTTACTTCTGAGAGACTCAGCCTCTCTAAGACATCTCTTTTATAGCCAATCATGTCACACACCTGATGCCAGTTAACTTAATTACTTGCTAAATGTTCTTTCAGCTGATTCTCTTATATATTAATTGCTTCTTCAGCCCTTTTTTTCCTGTGTCCCAACATTTTTGAGACCTGTTGCAGCCAGAAAATTTGAAATAGCTCATTCTGTGGATAAAAATGTAAAATGTCTCAGTTTCAACATTTGAAATGTTATCTATGTTCTATTGTAAATAACATGTTGGCTCGTGATTTGAAAGTCATGGCATTTTGATTTTATTCACAATTTACACTTTGTCCCAACTTTTTTGGAATTGGGGTTGTATTTATATTCACATTTACTCACAAATGCCACCGGAGCGGCTGCCACTGTGCTCTCTGCTGGTTGTTTAATTGGACACATGGTTCCTGTGTACGCGCAGGATTGCGGAATACATATTGCCATGAAAGATACGCCTTCCTGTCCTTGAAAATCAACCAGAAGGCTACATTTCTTGGCTGTTTTCGAAGGTGCCTTCAAACTGGAACAGCCTTGGATGATGTAGCAGCCTAACAATGCAGCTTGCTTAAGCTGCAGCCTATGCTTTGAGAAGCAGCCCAGGATTTTTGTGTTGGGGTGAACTGTCCCTTTGAATTTAGAGAAAAGTTAGTACAAGACAGGCAAGCACGAGTTGCTAAAACTAGCAGCCCCCTCTGTTGGTCAAAAAAAAAAAAACCCCACACAAAATTGATCCTCCAAATTGCGATTCTTTGCCATCTTTATTGCGACTTTCTGTAGAAACGCTATTTTCTCTCTTTACAGTTACCTTGAACATACTGCAAAAGACAAGGACATTTACAGTGACAGCTCCTGCCAATGACAAGCTAAAAAAGCATTGAGACTGTCCCAGGAAACAGAGACATCCGGCCACCCTTACTGAACAGGATTTTAACCTTGAAAATATTATAAATTAACCGTGCTCAGATATATCCATGACGGATGGACAATCTGCTGCTTTCTTCTTTGCTAACAAGCACTCCGTTGCTTGAATTTATTCTGCAAAAGGAATTCATAACTTTTCTGAGGTGGTGCTCTTCTCTGTTTTGGGGACTCTGGGGGGGGACTGGGTTGCAGCCCTGTGTTAGAGGAGAAGCAGCAGAATTACAGCAAAACAAAAAGCTGATATGGCTTATTCACAGCCAGAGTTAATCCTCCAGAATGGCCACAACTATCAAAAATAAAACAGAAGTGCAAAAATAAAAATGGCGAAAAAACGTACACTGCGGTGTAGGAATGTAGAGTATGGCTTACTAAGAGGGCTGCAATTTTTACATGGTCTATATAGTATAATTTCTTTGAAATAAAGGCTTTCAGTTGCTACTTCAGCCTCATATTCATTGTTTTTGAACCCACTGTGGGAGCAAGTTGAAGCAAAAAAAAAAAAAAAAAAAATCCAGTTTCTGACAACTGTCTGCCCAAGTTGACAGGATTTTTATCCACACAGTGTCAGGGAAGTGACATTTAAGTAAAATATTAATTTCCAGAATCCAGCTTTTCTCAGTTAATGCCCACCTGACGTTCAGAATACCCAAGTATTATTGCATCAATTGCCTTAGCTGACATGTACAGGGCTGCGAAAAAGTTTCTGGCCATTTCCTGATTTCCTCTATTCATGCATATTTGTCTCATTGATGTTTCAGATCACCAAACTAATTATATCCCCGAAATACGAGTTTCGGGGATATCATGGTTTCGCCCCACCCGCCGCCGCCGCCGCGTCCGCCACCGTGTCCGCCACCGTGTCCACAGATTTTAGCCGTTAGCGCGATAACTCACAAAATCCTTTACATTGGCTTCTCATTTTTAGCATATGGGTAGATATGGTAGAGAGGATGAACTGATTAGATTTTGGGCAAGTATGCACTCCTAGGTTTGCCACCAGGTGGCGCTATATATTATAAAAAAATCAGTTTTTTAACCATATCTCTGGAACAATTACTTACACAGACCTCAGATTTGCCTCATATTGTAGGTCTAGTAAAGGGGAATCTAATAAAGGGGGCTTTGAGGATTGGGGTATTTCAGGGATATACCACTTGCTGTCGGCCGCCAACAGCGTTGGCCTAGTTTCAATATTAGACAAAGATAACCCAAGTAACACAAAATGCAGTTTTTAAATGATGACTTCATTTGTAAAGAATCAAGCTATCAACCATAACTAGCCCTATGTGAGAAAGTATTTGCCCCTTAGTAAGTAAATCTACCAATTAAACAAATTTAATTGAAACCGGGGTTCATTTTCAGGGTTCATTAGACACATTCAAGCATGAGTACTGCCAGTCTTGCTGACTCTAATCATCACATAAAAAGAACCTGCCTGGAAATGTGAAGCAAGCAAAAGTCATCACGTGATGCCGCGATCTAAAGAAATTCAAGAACAGATGAGAAACAAAAAAGTTGATATCTGTCTGAAAAGGGCGACAAGGCCATTTCTAAGTCTCTGGGATTCCAGTGAACCATGGTAAGGACCATTATCTACAAAGAGAGAACTTTGAACAGTGGTGAACCTTCCTAGGAGAATCACCAATATTCCCCCAAGAGCACATCAACGACTCATCCGGCAGGTCACAAAAGAACCCAGACTAACATCTAAAAAACTGCAGGCCTCACTTGCCTCAGTTAAAGTGAGTGTTCATGAATCCACAATAAGAAAGAAACTGAACAAAAATGGCATGCATGGGATAGCTGCAAGGTAAAAATACCGTGCTAATCGCACTTAAGACCCCTCGGCTGTGTATGTAAGTTGAATTGGGTGTTAGTTGGATTCTGATTGCAGAAATAATAAATGTAATGAAGCCAAACGCTGATATAAATGACCTTGGCGTGGGCATTTTTCATTTTTCACAATACGCCCCCTGGTGGCCAAACTAAGAGTTGAAATTGGCTGGAATTTGATAGGTAAGTGAAGGATCCATACACGTACCACCTACCCAAAAATGAGAAACCTAGACGCAAACCTGAAGGCGCTAGAGCTGTATCGTCGTTGAATTTAAAGATTGGGAGCATTAACGCTATTCGACGTAGAAAACAGTAAAAAACAGGTGAAATCAAAAACGCGTCTGATATATGATGAAGGGTGATCCTATGTACCTTCAGTTAAAATGTGAGCATCCTAGCGGAAATAATAAGGAAGTTAGGGCAAATTTTCATTTTTCACAATAAGCCCCCTGGTGGCCAAACTAAGAGTCAAAAATGGCCGGAATTTGATAGGTAAGTGAAGGATCCATAGACGTAGCAGCCACCCAGATATGAGAAAGCTAGAAGCAAACCTGAAGGCGCTAGAGCGGTAACGTCGTCGATGGATGGACAGACAGACGGCCGGACAGGCGGACGCCGCAGGGGATGACAATGCCGCCGGCCGAGACGTAAAAACCACTGATGACCAAAAAGAACACAAAGGTTCGTCTCACGTTTGCTGAAAAAAAACATTTTGATGACCCCCAAGACTTTGGGATAATTTTGTGTGGACTGACTTGTCAATAGTGTAACTTTTTGGAAGATATGGGTCTCTTAACCTTTAGCATAAAGCTAAGACAGCGTTCCACAATAAGAACACCAACAGTCAAACATGGTGGTGGTAAAGTGATGTTCTGGGCTACACGGCTGCCTCTGTACCTAGGCAACTTTCCATAATTGATGGAAGCATGAATTCTGCTCTTTACCATAAAATCCTTTAGGAGAATGTCCGGCCATCAGTTTGTGATCTACAGCTCAAATGTAGTTGGGTTATGTAAAATGACAATGATCTGAAGCACACAAGCAAGTCCACCTCTGAATGGCTCAATACAAACATTACAAAATGAAAGTTTTGGACTGGCCTGGCATGAATACAATTCAGATGCTATGGCATGACCTTAAACAGGCAGTTCATGCAGGAAAACCCTCCAATGTGGCTGAATTAACACAATTCTACAAAGAAGAGAGGGCCAAAATTTCTGCACAGCAACTTAAAAGACTCATTGCCAGTTATCACAAATCTTTGATTGCTGTTGTTAGCAACAAAGGTGGCACAACTGGGTAACTGGGTTTCACTGAGCAATTATTTTTTACAGTAACACCACCTGTTTTACACCCCGATTTGACTTCACCGCTGGATTTGGGTTATAATATTGGCCCTAGGTGTTAACACGGCATGTGAATAAGTGTTAGCGTTTGAATTTGTGTTAGTGTTACCATCACGTGTTATGCTTGGAACCAGAGGATCCAATCAAATTTCTATATCAGCAAAGCAAAAGAATGTTACATCAAAAGTGATTCCTTTCTGAATTTTATTAATAAATTGATCCTTTCTTTTTATGAAGAAAACGCAAAATGCAATATAGTATCTGTGTTTATAGCTTGCTGTTACCATTAACCTCAAGAGGTTAATACCACCGCGAGGTCAAGTCGGGCGACGCCGTTCTTCATTGCAAAACCCCATCCATACATTCACTACAAGGGCACCCATTTTCTCAGTTTGTTTGAGTTAGGTTTGAAAACCATGAATGCTCTAACAGATATGACATCTTTTGTTGTTGGTGAGGCAGGTGACTCACTGAAAAACGTATCAATGTGCGCAGGTGTGCTGTTTCGGAGGACAGATGTGTTCACGTGATGGTTAGATACAAATCGCTGGGTTTACATGGAGCCCAATATTATTTATTAATATTAATATTAGAATCGGTTAAAAAGCCCAAACCAAATAAAAATGCTCCAAATAAACACCTAAATCAGAATAAATAGGCCTAAACTGAATAACATTTAATTTTGTTTCAGAGGGGTAGAATATTCCTTTTCCCAAACCGATTAAAAGTAGAATTTTATCATATAAACAGTGAAACGGAAAGTTGTCTGGCTGCGTTCTGTCTGCGAAGGCTCTGTCTTGACGTAAATGTGTAGTGACGTTTGCAAAGGTTTATATAGATTGTATCAAATATGGTGTTGGTGGCAATGAGATAAGCTGGATTTATGGTTCTGCGTCGCAGAGCCTCTGCAGCAATGTGAACCCCTACCGCAGAGCCTCTGCGTCACCTGCCGTGCACCTCGGAAATTTTCAAAAGCTGGATTTATGGTTCTGCGTCGACTCCATGCAAAGGGTACGCCGTCGCCTCGACGCCGTCGTGGACCTTTCGAAGTTCTGCGTTGAGGTCGTTTGCGTTGTGCTGTGCTGCAAAGCAATTCACCGACAAACCGGTAGGTGGTGTCAGGTTTCCGAAGGACCTGTCGTGAAATCACGTGAGACTCGAGTAGAGTGGACCAATCAGTGCCCTTGCGGTCTGCGTCGCTTTGACGTGCAGTTAGAAAATTTTCGAGGTGCATGGCAGGCTACGCAGAGGCTTTGCGGTGGGGGTTCACGTCGCCGCAGAGGCTCTGCGTAACGATGGCGTCGGTTCGACGCAGAACCATAAATCCAGCTTTACTGCATGTCTTCTGAGTCTCTCAGAAATAAAGATGGCCAGAGGCTGTCCAACCTGTGAAGTCTTGCATAAAAAAATGTGGACTACTTTAAAAACAATTTTCCTCAATGTCAAATTGCAAAGGCTTTGAAGGTCTCATCATCGACAGTGCATAACATCATCAAAAGATTCAGAGAAACTGGAAAAATCTCTGTGCGTAAGGGACAAGGCCGAAGACCTTTACTGGATGTCCGTGATCTTCGGGCCCTCAGACGCCACTGCATCACTCACCGGCATGATTCTGTCATTGACATTACTAAATGGGCCCAGGAATACTTCAAGAAACCACTTTCTGTAAACACAGTCTGCCGTGCCATCCACAGATGCCACCTAAAACACTATCATGCAAAAAGGAAGCCATTGTTGGGCATGATACAGAAGCGCCGCTGTGTTCTGTGGGCCAAGGCTCATTTAAAATGGACTGTAGCAAAGTGGCAAAGTGTCCTGTGATTAGACGAGTCCAAATTTGACATTCTTATTGGAAATCATGGGCATTGTGTCCTCAGGGCTGAAGAGGAGAAAGACCACCCCTCCTGTTATCAGCGTTCAGTTCAAAAGCCAGCATCTCTGATGGTATTGGGATGCATTAGTGCATATGGTGTGGGACACTTGCATGTTTTAAAAAGCACTATGAATGCTGAAAGGTACATAAAGGTATTAGAGCAACATATGCTCCCCTCCAGACGACATCTATTCCAGGGAATGCCTTGTGTATTTCAGCAGGACAATACAAAACCACATACTGCAACTATTACAACAGCATGGCTTCGTAGTAGAAGAGTCTGTGTGCTGAACTGGCCTGCCTGCAGTCCTGATCTTTCACCAATTGAGAACATTTGGCGCATAATTAAACAAAAAGTCTATCAAAGGAGACCCGAGGAAGAAACCGAGCCTTGGGTGATGTCTATGGGCTGCACACTTCAGGCAGTCATTAACTACATCACAGATTACTATATAATAAAAATTCCAGAGAAGTTAGAACATTGTGTAAAAAATCATGAAGTCTAATGAGTCCAGAATTACCGTATTCCAGAATGATGGGCGCATCAGGGGAAGAAAGGAAGCCCATGAAGTGATGGACCCATCATGCATTGTGCAAGCCTCAAGAGGCAGTGTTATGATCTGGGGTTGCTTCAATTGGTCAGATCTAGGCTCAGCACTGTTCTGCAGCAATAAATTGAACTCAGCAGACTACCTCTACATATTGAATGACCAGTGATCCATCAATGGACTTTTTAATCCCTGACGGCACAGGCATATGCCAGGATGACAATGGCAAGATTCATTGGACTCAAATTGTGAAAGAGGGGTTCATCAAGCATTAGGAATCATTTGCATGCATAAATTGGCCATTCCAGAGTCCAGACCTTAACCAATTGATAGTCTTTGGGATTGTCCCGAAGAAGGCATAATGGAGTGGTTGGACTCACCCCTTGTCAATACATTATCTTGCCCAAAAATGAATGCAAATCTGGTCAGACATAAACATTGTAACATTGCATAAGATTGTCAAAACAATACCACAACAAATGTGCAACGTGATCAAAGCTACAGTGGCCCTACAAAATATCACAGTGTGTGACTTTTTTTAGGACGGGCAGTGTATTGCACACAGTGACTGCGTTCGCTCATTTAATGAAGGTGCCACTCATGGTGCAAGGATGATCACTATAGTCTCAGACAAAATCAAGCCATATCATTGCCAACCGGCACAAGTAATAGATATACAAAAATTAAGGAAAACTAGGAAGTATCGCAAACCTCTCCTCCAAAATTGTACATGTCTTAAAAGACCAGAAAACATGTCATGGCAGATCAGAATCCACCCTTGACAACTGTCACTAATATTTCCCACCAGATAGAAATCCACTTTATTCATTAAATATCCTTACTTGGTAAAGAAACCACTTCAGTTTGAATACACAATGGTTTATGAAAGGTTATACATGAGAAAACACTTGACTTTCTTTACCTTTAAAGATGATTTGGACTATCACTTCTTAAACAGCTGCTAATTTGGTTCGAAGTCTCTGTGTGCAGAGCAATGTATCACTGATCAAGAGATGACAGTACAATTCAATACAATGCAATGCTGCTTGGACTCAATCACTGATTAACATCTCAATGTGGCCGGACAAATGTGACCGGGTGGCTGAATGGCGTAACATAAAAACATTCTTCACTGATGCTGGTTTAGCAATCATTCCTAGTCATTGAAAGCACTGGTATTTTAGGACGTTGACCTAAAATGGGAAAAAAAAAAAAAACTTGTAAAGCACTCTCGTCCTCTCAAGGGGTTTATTCCTCCCAAAAATGCGCATAGATCTTTCATTTTTTCCCCTTAAATTTTTTGTAATGCTGTTTTCACTGCCCCTTTTTGATGCAAAAAAATCCTAAAAGACTCTTTCCTGCTTTTTGTCCCACCCCCCCCACCAAGCTGAAATGGGATTTGGTCCTTGTTTGTGCTGATATACTCACTGATACACGGTCCACAGTGTTCCCATGCCAGTGTACCGCCGCGATCACTGCAGGGAGGCCCTGTGTGTGCCACGCCTGTGCTGCAGCCCCGTGGGGCTGTTCGCTGTTGTGCATGGTCAGTAATAATGGCCTGAAGAGATTAGCTCCCACGCTCTGTGTAACCCCCCCTGCCTTTTGTTGTCTGAGAATGTGCTGATGACCCAGGGGGGTCCTCCCCATCCCTGCCCTCGAGTGCACATACAGCTGCAAATGGGACCAGGCCTACAGCAGGGCCTGGGCTGCTATTGGGCCACATATTAGCAAATTAAATCAAGTGTTTTTGTGTTGGCCATTTTACAGAATTTTTACTGAGGCACTTGGGGGAACCCTACTGTATAACTCCTGCCCATCCTCAGCTGGCTGTCTTGGTTCATATAGAGTTTTTGGAAAGAGTATATTGAGAGATCTATCACAACAAATAACCAAATGGGCAGGGCATATTACTGTTGTGCTAGGACTTTTTTTTTTTTTGTAGTCCTGTCAAACATAGTGTTGTAAATAAACACTACCACTCAAAAGTTTGGGATCACTTGCAAATTTCTTTGTTTTCCAAAGAAAAATACATTTTCATGCATTTCACAAACATTTTTTTCCATTTCACAAACATTTTTATCCATTTCACAAACAATTAAAATTAATCAGATGATTTTCAAAGAATGATCTACATTTTTGCATAGAGGCCTATTATCAGCAACTGTCAGTCCTCTGCATCAATCTCCTGGTATGGCTGCTAATCCAAGTTAAGCATTTTATAACGCTAATTGATTATTATAAAACCCTTCTGCAAATGTGTAGCACAGCTGAAAACCATTGAACTAATAAGGGAGCGCAAAAGGGAGCATGGCATTCTTGAGGTTGGTTTAGTACCTGAAGCATCAGCAGTTGTTTGTTAGTTAACAGGCTCAAAATGGCCAGAAAGAAAGAACTTCCTTTAGAAACCCGTCAGTCTGTTGTTGTGCTTAGAAAAGAAGGCTATTCAATGCGAGAAATTGAAAACTTAAAATCTCTTACCATGCTGTCAACTACTCCCTTCAGAGAGCAGCACAAACTGGCACTAACAAGGACAGAAAAAAAGGAGTGGGAGGCCCGATGCACAACTGTGCAAGAAGACAAATATCTGAGAGTGTGTAGTTTAAGACAAAAGGCGCCTCACAGGTTGTCAACTAGCAGCTCGCTAAATAGTTCCGTCAAACACCAGTTTCAGTATCAACAGTAAAGGTGGTTTTTTTTTTGATGAAGGCAAAGTTTGAAGTACATATTCATCATTTTCCATTAAAATCATTATTTCTAACTCAGAGAATGTCAGCATGTTCTGTTCATTTGCTATATTTCCTATTCAGACTAATTTCATGTGTGTTTCCATGGAAAACAAGAAAATTTCCAAGTGATCCCAAACTTTTGAGCAGTAGTGTATATACCATCAGGTCCGTAAAGTTTGGATATTCACAAAGTTGTTATTTTAGAAGTCTACACCAGCATATTGGAGAAATTAAATATTGAATATGAGCTTAAATTGCAAACATCTACCTGTAATTTGAGGGTATTTACATTTGCTAAAATGTGTGAGAATTGCAACGTTTTGGGTAACGTGTGGTCTTCTCCTTAAAAGAGACCAAAAGTAATTGGACAATTGGGTGCATGGCAGTTTCATGTCTGGTTGTGAGTTATTACCACCTCATTTCATTCACAACTGTACAATGCAGGTAAGTTGAGAGTTGATTTTAAGTTTGTTAAGTTTATATTTGAAATCATTTACGGTTAACTCATGATATAAAGTCCAAAGAGCTGCCACTGCCAATAAAGCAAGCTATCGTTAGTTTAAAACTTGAAACAAAACGATCTGAATAATAGCAAAAACATCATGTGTGGCCAAATCAACGATTTGATATATTCTTAGAATTGAACATTCTAGTGAGCTCAGGAACACCAAAAGGCCCAGATGATTGTATATAATGATTCTGATTAATGACAGAATAATACTTTCTCTTGTGGAAAAAAACCACTGACTCCTTCACAAAAACACTGGAGATCACAGACACTCTCCAGGACCCAGATGTACCTGTGTCCATGCCAAAAATCAAGCGAAGTCTCCTCCAGAGTAAATACAAAAAGTTTACTTCAAGACTTTGTAAGCCTCCAAAACATGAAGCCCCCCCAAAAAAAAACATCTAAAACAATAACATCCTTTGGACAGATGAGACAAAGATGACCTTGTATCAGTATGGTGGAAAGACAAGATTATGTAGAAGGGAAGAAACTACTCATGATGAGAAGCATGATGTCTGTGGAGGGTGAGAGCGGCTCTCTATTTATGGTTTTACTTCTAATAACAGCAGCAGGATGAATTCTAAATGGTATACGGCTCTGTAATCTGCTCAGAATCATCCAAATGATTAATGACTAATAGGATGGTGCTTAACAGTGTAGATGGATATTAACAAAATTCATTTAGAGAAAGCAGAAAAATATTTTAAGACGTGGAATACACTACCATGGCCAAGTCAATCACCTGACCTGTATGTATTTTAGCATGAATTTCATTAGCTGAATTTGGAATTGAAGCCATCAATATTCCCAAGACCAAGAAAGAACTGAAGACAGCTGTAGTGAAGACCTTTTACCGAGGAAGAAACCGAGCCTTGGGTGATGTCTACGGGCTGCACACTTCAGGCAGTCATTAACTACATCACGGATTACTATATAACAAAAATTCCAGAGAAGTTAGAGCATTGTGTAAAATTCAAATAAAGTCAAAAAGGGCTGTCACGAAAAGACCATTTACCTTCTACTATTTTGAAAACAGTTCAACCCATTCTTTCTCTGATAAATTTAACTGCTTACTTAACATCTACATTCTGATCGCCGCAACCAAGTCCATAAAAGTTAGCTCATTATGTTGCATCTTGAGTGTTTCCCTAATTGTGTTTTTTTCCATAATCCAGCAGCCTTTGTCAGTTTTCATTTTGTTTTGTTTATTGATTCTCTATTTAATTATTATCTCGTTCCATTTTCCTCCCTCCCTGTTTCAACTCCTTGTGCACCTCAAGCTTTTCTTACTTTAGTGATTGTCATCTTGTGTATTTAACTTCTTGGTCTTCATCTTTCCTTTGCTGGATTGTTGTCTTGAGTCCTCTGTCTTCAGTGTTATATCTTCTGAAAACCAAGAATCTATTCATTAGGGAAATTCTTCTGCAGTTCTGGCGAGTGGTTTTGTCCAGTACCTCCTTCAGTCCACTTCGAAGTTGTGCACCTGCCCTCTGTGCCCTGGTTCATTCAGCCTTCCATTCTGGTATTCACCTTGGACTAGTTTTATGACTATGCCTAAGCCTTACTCTTCATGATCTTGTTCGCCCACACCTGACCATGGACTATGAATGAAAAGCCTTTTTGAGTTAACCTTCTGTTTTGTTAATATACACCAGTTTCACCAATAACCAGCAATTTGCACGTAGTTTTGTTCTGACTCATGACACATTTGTTGAGTAAAATCACCATGGTATTTAATCACTTGTATTAAGCAGTTGGGAATTGAAGACACTAGTTAGTTGAGCAAGAGGAATTTTGCTCCATTACTCCATTATACAGGCCTCTAAGTCCAAGGAAAATTTATAAATTCTTTTTTTTTTCAATTTTTTCAGCCTTTGGGGTGTAAAGTTTACAAATACAAAGTATGAGATGACTACTTTTCCCAATACAGATTTGCAAGTCTAAAGACTTTCCTTGCCCAGTGGCTGGATTCAAATTGGGAAAGTCTTTTCATTCCATGGTGATATCTCCTTATGCTTACGTAATTCAGCATTGGCTAGAAGCTCAACCAATGATAGGGTCAATATAAACTAGAAAATAGAAAGTTTTCTGAAGAAAATTTGTGTGCTTGCCTTTTGCTTGAAAAGTTTAAAATATGAATTTGAAGTTGCTTCATTAGTTGAAGAAGTGCATGTGATGGCAATAAGAGTAATTAAAACCAAGGGCATAGGTTTAATGTGAGAATTGGTGGGATACGTATGCGATGTGAGCGCACATTGCGCGCAAGCTGGAAATTTTTGTTAATCTGAGTGCAGATACTGCCTTTACTGTATACAGAGATTATCCGAATGAGTGTTTCTCTGTTTTTTTTTTTATTATGCTACGCATGGTGCCTCCATAATTTTTATACAAAGATGCCACATACATAAATTTGCCACAACCTTAACTGACAGCTGCAAACCATCTCAGCACACTCATGAAACCCGCTCAGATCTAGTAACCTGGACATTGATACCAAGTGAGTATATAACTACATTAGCAAGCCAGCTCGCAATCCTCTCTATTAAGCATCTTCATGTGCAGTAACGCAATTGCAGCCGAGATAAACACCTAAAAATGGACCACCGACAATGAATTGGACTAGCTGCAAGCCGAGCGTTTTATCGGACTGGATCATGTTAGATTTACAATTACGTGTTTCTTTCATTTCCCCTACTGAGCCAAAGTTGGTTGGGATATTTTGACTTTCAAAGGTTATATTTGGGCCAGGTCACGCAGTAACGGAGTTACAAAATTGGTGTATTTTATATCAGAGCTCCAAAACTAAGTAAGATAGAGTTACAATTTAAATGGCTTTGTGTAGGTCTTCCCCAGTACTTCAAAATACAAAATAGCCAATTTAGTTCATTTGATTTATTTTGGGTGAAAACGGCAATTAACTGGTCGGTAACGGAATTACAAATTTGTAACTGGCTTGAAAATGGCTGAATTCCACTGAAAAGGCCTGTATTTAAGAGCCATTCCACAAGAGATTGACATTTGGTGCGCAGTTGACCCCCCTGGAATTGAATGAAACTTGGCGCATAGGTACAACCCCAGTTCTGAAATAGTTGGGACGAAGTGTAAATTGTGAATAAAATAAAAATGCAGTGACTTTCAGATCACATGAGCCAATATATTATTTACAATAGAACATAGATAACATTTCAAATGCTGAAACTGAGACCTTTTACATTTTTATCCACAAAATGAGCTTATTTCAAATTTTCTGGCTGCAACAGGTCTAAAAAAGTTAGGACACAGGCAAAAAAGGGCTGAAAAAGCAATTAATATGTAAGAGAATCAGCTGAAAGAACATTTAGCAAGTAATTAAGTTAACTGGCATCAGGTGTGTGACATGATTGGCTATAAAAGGGATGTCTTAGAGAGGCTGAGTCTCTTAGAAGTAAAGATGGCCAGAGGATCTCCAACCTGTGAAGGCTTGTGTAAAAAAATTGTGGAATACTTTAAAAAAAATGTTCCTCAACGTCAAATTGCAAAGGCTTTGAAGGTCTCATCATCGACAGTGCATAACATCATCAAAAGATTCAGAGAAACTGGAAAAATCTCTGTGCGTAAGGGACAAGGCCGAAGACCTTTACTGGATGCCCGTGATCTTCGGGCCCTCAGACGCCACTGCATCACTCACCAGCATGATTCTGTCATTGACATTACTAACTGGGCCCAGGACTACTTCAAGAAACCACTGTCTGTAAACATAGTCCGCCGTGCCATCCACAGATGCCACCTAAAACTCTATCATGCAAAAAGGAAGCCATTGTTGAGCATGATCCAGAAGCGTCGCCGTGTTCTGTGGGCCAAGGATCATTTAAAATGGACTGTAGCAAAGTGGCAAAATGTCCTGCAGTCAGACGAGTTCAAATTTGACATTCTTGTTGGAAATCATGGGCGTCGTATCCTCTGGGCTAAAGAGGAGAAAGACCACCCCTCCTGTTATCAGCGTTCAGTTCAAAAGCCAGCATCTCTGATGGTATGGGGATGCATTAGTGCATATGGTGTGAGATACTTGCATGTTTTAAAAAGCACTATGAATGCTGAAAGGCATATGAAGGTTTTAGAGCAACATATGCTCCCCTCCAGACAACATCTATTCCAGGGAATGCCTTGTGTATTTCAGCAGGACAATGCAAAACCACATACTGCAGCTATTACAACAGCATGTCTTCGTAGTAGAGGAGTCCGTGTGCTGAACTGGCCTGCTTGCAATGATTTCTCACAGATTGAGAACATTTGGAGCATAATTAAACGAAAATTCTGTCAAAGGAGACCCAAAACTCTTCAGCAGCTGGAAGCCTGTATTAAACAAGGGTAGGATCAAATTCCAAAAACTAAACTCAAGAAACTTGTCTCCTCAATGCCCAGACGCCTCCACTCTGTGTTTAAAAAGAAGAGAGGATGCTACACCATGGTAAACAGGCCCCTGTTCAAACTTTTTTGAGACCTGTAGCAGCCATCAAATTTGAAACGAGCTCATTTTGTTGATAAAATTGTAAAATTTCTCAGTTTCAACATTTGCAATGTTATATCTGTTCTATTGTGAATAAAATACTGGCCGGTGTGATTTGAAAGTCATTCCGTTTTGATTTTATTCACAAATTACACTTTTTCCCAACCATTTCGGAATTGGGGTCGTAGATACCGGTGTCTCACGGAAAAAGCCAAATTTTTAGGTCCATATCTTACTTTGCCTGCCGGTAGCGCCACTTGGAAGCCATTAAAGTGGCTTACTTTTGCTGTCAACACCACATTTTACATCAACGATCATGACTTAAGGATACACAGTACCAAATATGTTATACTTTTCTCATGACCTTAGACACTTCAAGTCTGGATAGACATCAGCACCACATCAGCGCCAAACTGGGTAACTACGTTATCGAGCCAGAATTATTTGAGAAATAACAGTAAAAATAGAAAATAGAAAATGGGAATGGGAATAAAATAATATCCCAGATATATACCAATCTAGAATACTTTATTATGTGTTTACTCACAACAAGACGATCATTTTCAGTGAATAGTACCTTGGTATCTTGCTGGCTTAGTGCAATGGACGGCCGGAAAGATGGTTGAAATTGATTTTGGTGCATGTTTGCAGTATATTTTCTCAGTAACCCAGATATGTACTGTGGTGGAAAATGCCATTTGTTGTGCTTTTGGAACTCTATTTTCAGGAATACCAAGCATTTCTTTGGTAGTATCTACACTTTCAAGCTAGACAGAGCCAAAGTTGGAGAAAAACTCAGAACGGACCATTTCATAGCAGATTATGCCTGTGTTTAGGTGGCAATATTTTGTTTACCCAGCAAGATGGGGATCTGAAATTCTCTGGATACACAGTCCCTTTGAGGTACATTACAGCATTAGTAAAATCCCAATGGTAGTATTTTAATTGTAGATGATATTCAACATCAAAAGTCGGAAAATTTCACCCTCAGGGGGCGCTGTTTGCTGGATACTAGTACTGGCTATCCCCAGCAATGTACCAAAGAAATTTTTTTGTAATTGTGAGGCACACAGCTAGTTTTCTGAGAAAATGAAGAGTTTGGTTTGGTACTATGCTGGGTAGATAGCTTTCTGACTAAAGGTGGCGCTTTAAAGAGCTAATGTTCTACCGACCTAATATTCCGTATTCCCAGACATATACCAAAGTTCTGCCTTTTGAAATATATGAAGTACATGCACAGTTATACATTAAATTTGTAATCCCTTTGACATAAAACTCTATTGGTTGTAAACTGGTGGTGATTGTGAGTGTTACAAACACACAATGCATGTGTTATTACCAAGTACAGGTACAGCCCAGTCAGAAATGTACAGCAAGTTATAAAACATGACCAGTCCAAAATAAATAAATAAATAAATGCCAAAAAACAACTAATGTAAAAGGAGTATCACCATAAGTACGTATACATACATGCAAACATACGTACACTTGTATAAAATAACAGTCCATAATTTGAACTCTGAAAAATAATCTTAGTCACACAACCGTGTACATGAAGACAGAATGTTAGGTACTTAAGTTAAAAATGTTCTATACTTTTCATGTAATCCAAAGTGATATGACGTCAACCCAGCATTTGACTTGCTCTATCCCTCAGTCTGTTTTTGGATTTGGACTGTGAGTTGGCGGCACCTGGTGGTGCATGCCAGAGGTGCTTCTTGGCCTTGGCCCTGAGCAGCTATCCAAGGCCTTCTTTGTTTGAACTGGGTCAATGTTACCCTTAGAGCCAGTTGAGCCCTAGGCAAGCCCTACTACCCTAGATCCTGGGTCTCTACAGGGCGGTTTACAGCCCATTGATAGTGAGCTTGCCTGTCTCTGAATTACATAGCTGGCTACAGCCTATATGGCACAATAGGTGCGTCAACACCCACAGCTTGGTACGCACCAAAATGGGAAGTCTGAAAAAGAAACCCCGCCCTCCCACCCAGCGGGCATCCTGTAGGCTAGACATCATGGGCTGGTGTTAGGAATGAGGGCATGCAAATTACCACTACAAATGAACTGCCCTTATCTTGGCAGGCTGCTGCTTGCTTACTACAAACTCTGTGATCTTTTTCAGGACAACCACTCGCTCGACGCGACTGCTGTGGCCTTTTTCTTACCTAAGCACCCAGCCCTTGGGAAATCCTAGAATTTACACTGAAGCCTGCTCACTAATTCTAATAGCAAAGGAAATATGCCGAGCATTTGTTATTTTCTGAAAACGCACCAACACTACAAAACTGTACACTGTATTGACTACTGGTAAGATTCTTGCACGTTGACACAATGCTCCAATCACCACCAGCATTCTTTTCCAATTTACAACCAACCCAGCTTTATACCGAAGGGATTACAAATTTTATGTATAACTGTGCATGTACTTTATGTATGTCAAAAGACAGAATTTTGTTATATGTCTGGGAATATGGAATATTAGGTCAGTAGAAGTTTAGCTCCTTAGAGTGCCACCCTTGGTCAGAGAGCTATCTACCCAGCATAGTGCTAAGATAAACTCTTCATTTTCAGAGAAAACTAGTTGTGTGTATCGCAATTCAATAACAATTTTTTTCGTACATTGCTGGGAATAGCCAGTATTTGCATCCAACCTACAGCGCCCCCTGGGGGTGAAATTTTCCAACTTTTGATGTTGAATATCATCTTCATTTAAAATACTACCATTGAGATTTTACTAATGCTGTAATGTACCCCAAAGGGACTATGTACCCAGAGAACTTTAGACTTGCTATCTTGCTGGGTAAACAAAATAATGCTACCTAAACACAGGCACAATCTGCTATGAAATGGTCCGTTTTGAGTTTTCCTCCAACTTTGGCTCTGTCTAGCTTGAAATTGTAGATAATACCAAAGAAAGGCTTGGTATTCCTGAAAATAGATTTCCAAAAGCACAACAAATGGTATTTACCACCACAGTACATATCTGGGTTACTGAGAAAATATACTGCAAACATGCACCAAAATCAATTTTGACCATCTTTCCGGCTATCCATTGCACTAACCCAGCAAGATACCAAGGTACTATTCACTGAAAATGATAGTCTTGTTGTGAGTAAACACATAATAAATCATTTTAGATTGGTATATGTCTGTGATATTATTTTATTCCCATTTCCATTTTCAATTTTTATCGTAATTTTTCAAATAATTCTGGTTCAATAAAGTAGTTACCCAGCTTGGTGCTGATGTGGTACTGATGTCTAACTAGACTTGAAGTGTCAAAGGTCATGATAAAAGTATAACATATTTGGTACTGTGTACGCTTAAGTCACGATAGTTCACATAAAATGTCGTGTCAAAAGCAAAACTGAGCCACTTTAGTGGCTTCCAGGTGGCGCCACCGGCAGGCAAAGTGAGATATGGACCTAAAAATTTGGCTTTTTCTGTGAGACGCCCGTATCTACCCATGTGCTATGTTTCATTCAATTCCAGGGGGGTCAACTCCTCAACTTTTTCAAAAAGTGCCATTTTCTCAGGGAATGGCTCTTAATAAGACCAAAAGAACTCCCTGCAAACTTCCTGCTAGCAAAAGCTCATTGGTTAAAGGTATACTGAGTAAGATTTTTCAATTGGTGGTCCGAGTCTCATTTGGCGCTAAGTGACCTGGGTAAAAATGATCGGCCAGTACTCCACCTCCAGGCTATACAGGCTATACTGGTTGTATCAGCAGCTGAATGGAGAAAACTCTTTCAAATCATGCGCTTGTTAGTGACACTAAAACCAAAAAGGCGATATCTGTTGCTCCCTACACTTTCTAATCACTGAGTGGAGATTTCCGCCCATGACAGGTTCACATTTGATAGAATAACGTAACAAAGGCAGGATTACAGTTAAATCCCTACATTTTTGGTGCAGAGTAACAAAAAAAAAAAAAAAATGCTTTGCTGGATTGCAGTTTGAGTTTCAGTAGGCGAAAATCTCATGTTCAAAGACTGGTCAGACTTACTATTACTTGTTTATTATTCTTTCTGATTGTGGTTTGTGAACACAGCATTTAAATCTTTAAACCCTGGGGACTACACACCCACTTCTCAATAGCTGATGCCCAGAAATGCACCATACAAGAAAAAATAAGAAAATACAGGCAGACGGCAGGGTCTCTGTAGATACAGACACTGCCACACACTTCTAGTGGGAGATAAGCAGTAGTGTAGCGTGAATTTTAGGGACCCCCCCGCCCCAAAAAAGTCACAAGAGGGAGGCCCCTCCCACAAACAACACATCATGCATAACACAACAAAAAATGTATTTAAATGTGGGTTGCAGATAGTCGAGTTGAGGATTCGGCTTGGACAGAGAAGACAAGCCTGAGATGCTCCTGGATTTACCTAAGGGATCTAAGGATATGAAAGACGTGTGAAATCAGAAAACATTTTTCTGAAAATTGATGATTTAAGGCATATATTTCCATTTGTAGCTTGATTTTTGAACCACATAGCCAAGAGAGCAAAGCAGTGGGGAGTCGTGACGATCAATCGGATATCCAGTCATTTTAGCCCCATAAATCTAATGTACCCTTCGACCAAAAAGCACCTGTCTCCAAGATGACGACAGAGAAATTCACTATGGTTCAGTGCTCACTGGTAACTGGTTATCACAGCATTATGTTTGAACTGTAAATAAAGTTTATTGTGAACAGTACAGAATTAACCTGTCATCTTTCTTTGCTGAGGTATTTAATTTAATGCTCAAGGATAATGACCAGTTAGCATATGCTATTCACCACTTCGAAGCAAAGGTTACTTTCAGTGGCAATATTAGTCGCTAGCGAACAATAATAACGACAACATACAGTTTACTTTTTTATCCCGCATTATTAGTTACTGGGTCATGTTAACTTTTACGGTTACATTTGGTAGCAAACATGATTTACCCTCTTTGCATATCTAACAGGCCTCTTTCTCCAATGTGGGATCACCAGTGCTGACTTTTTCATTCGTTCAACCAAGTTATTATGGTAAACTGGCTGGAGCCAACCATCCTTCGTAGCCTTACTGATACCCTGTAATGTTACTTCCTGTTCTTCATGCTCGCCCTGACAACACCAGAGATCTCTCCCTCGAAACACCTGAACTCCTCAACATGCCCCAATTTAAAGTGACTGCCACCCCTAGTACAGAAAACACATCATCATCTTTGAAAAATTAAAGTGCATGTATTATGGTTTTTCATTTTTTATGTCCTTGTGTGTAGGCTATCTTATAGTTTTTTGTGCATGTAAAAGGTCTGCATCTAAAAATAATCCAAAGTCACAAGTCTTTCGCTCCATCTTTTAAAGTTAATATGAGTTCACAGGGGTAGTCCGTTTTCTTGTGTGATTCTTATTTCAATGTAAAAAGTGTCATGTTAACTCTGCTAGCTTTTCCATTTCTCTATGGAATTTACCATTGGATTCTATTAGCATCATGCTAGGCGAGAATTAGTGTCCTCTGAGCCAGTTCAATGGGAAACCGGTTTGCAAGAACTATTGCACTTATAGCGAGCTGTAAATTCCTTGCGTGTTTCTTTGCAATTCAGCAGCTTGCGTGTCTATTAAGTGTATGCTGTGATTTATTTATGTCCTGTGTGCCTCTCCCCCTCGGCTGAATCTCGTTATGGGGTTACGTGTTTTAAGATGATGAAGCGAGTATTTTTTATTTTTATTTATTTTATTTAACCTTTATTTGACCAGGAAAATCCCTTGAGATTCAAAATCTCTTTTTCGAGGGAGACCTGGCCAAGACAGCACACCATTTCACTTGTGTGTTTGTAACACACAAAAGGAGTGACAAAAAATAATATGATAACAAAAGACAAACCTAAAGACAGCAACTACACACCTCATTTATATACAGTCTTAATCTATGCTTAAACACACCCAAGGAGACTAAATTGTTCAACTGTAGAGTATTTTGGAGGTTGTTCCAAGACCAGGGAGCAAAATAGGAAGAGGCACTTATGCCAAGCTCAGAGGAAATCCTCGGTACCTGGTAAAGTAACCTTTTGCGGAACAAAGCTGATAATGGTTGATGAGTGGGGCCAAAAGGCTACTGAGGTAATGAGGCAATTTACCCAATATGGCCTTATATGTAAAAATAAACTAATGATGCTGTCTTCTTAAGCTTAAAGAAGGCCATGAAACAAGATTGTAGAGTTTACAGTGGTGTGTGCGGTAGTGCGAGTTTGTTTTGAAGCGCAGTGCACTATGATACATATAGTCCAAACTGCATAAAGATGGGAGGATGCGTTCATGTAAATAATGTCACCCTAATCTAAAATATTAAGAAAGGTGGCTTGTACAATTCTTTTTCGGGCCTCAATTCAAGACAAGCTTTGGTACGATAATAGAAACCTAATTGGACCTTTAGTTTCTTTACAAGCCTGACAATATGTTCTTTGAATGAAAGCTTTTCATCAACCCAAATACCTAAGAACATGTAGGATGATACTCTTTCAATAAGATCCCCTCCTAACATATGGATACTAAGAGTCAGTTGTGACTGAGACTGTGCTCTAGAAAACATCATACATTTAGTTTTTTTGGCATTTAAAATGAGCTCCAAGTCATGCAATGAGTCCTGAACCTGAGTGAAGGCAGACTGAAGCTGAGTCACTGCCTGCCTTAATGAGGGAGCAGATGAGTAGAGTACTGTATCATCTGCATAGAGGTGTACTTTACAGTTATTTACATTTTTACAGGTATCATTTATAAAAACCGAAAATAAAACCGGGGCTAAAATTGAGCCTTGAGGGACACCTTTTGTAACCTCCGTAAGGCTTGATAAGTGACCATGTACAGAAACACATTGGGTCCTATTCATTAGGTAATTCCTGAACCATTTTATGGCTGTTTCACCTACACCAATACAAATAAGGCGGTTTAGCAAAAGTTGGTGGTTAACAGAGTCAAACGCCCTACTCAAATCAATGAAAAGGGCAGCACAAGCCTGTTTTTTGTTGAGATCACTGGTAATAGCATTTATAAACAACATGTGATGGTGCTGTTACCAGATCTAAAGCCACATTGAAATTCACTTAAAATGCTCTTTTCTGCCTAAAACTGTTTTAGTTGAGAACTGACATGAGATTCTAGAATCTTTGCCAAGCCCTCAAGTTCATGTGCAAGTTGCTGGATTGTAAACTCACTTTCCTGCAAATTATCCTTGTCAATGTTTAGTTTATAACTCTTTCATCTTCGTCCATTGCAACTAATACTTTAGTGAAAACCTGTTCCCTATCATTTTGTTGTTGTTTAACTTTAAAAAGAAATAACCTCATGTGGCAGGCCGCAGGAGGGCCTGGATGGGGAATTGAACCCCAAACTCCCAGGCAAGAGTCACATGTGCTGACCACATCACCAAAGAGCTAGGCTCTTTGGCAAGGTAGCCAGGGCACGTACTTTTTAGGAGGCATTTCAATTGACAGAACCCTTCAACTGTCACCCTCATTTAGGTGAGAAATCAGAGTTTATGCTTTTAACAAAAAACTTGGTTATGAATGGATGCCCAGGCTGTGCTAAATGACGCCATCCCACCACAGAGCTAAAGAAAATACTAGAGTGGACAACGTCATTGGCTGAACCAACTAGAAAACCTGAGACGCGCCTGCCATCTTGTGTAAGGAATCGGCAGGGGAATTGCGCAATCAAACGCGGTACATGTGTATTTGCGACTAGATAAAATGAAATGAAAAAGACTGAATTTCTTTCACAGTAAAAATATTATTTATGATAAGTGATAAATCTTTTAATTGTAGTATCATCAGCCTCAAGTTCACTTTTGGGTCTATTTTTCACATATGCTCATACACAAACTTCACTTAGGTTAATATACCCTTAGAATCTCACTGCATGTAAAAATCATCAGCATGATCTCTGTATTTCACCTCCAAACTACCTTGGTCGAAGGTTTCTCACAGGTCCACAAGGGATGCTATGCTTCGGTAAGATGGCGGATGCGAATCTCGCCAAACTGGTCTCGTGTCTACTCCAGTGTTTTCTTTAGCTCTGTGCATCCCACTAACTTCTCCCCGCCTTCTCAACTAGAAATGGCTAGAGAGGGGGAAGTCCTGCCTGTACCCTCTCTTCCTTATTAGGACATACACTTGGGTCCTTTTTTATCTTTTGAATATCATGCGCAGCACAGCTATTCAAATGTAGACCTAATATTATGGCTGTCATGGTTTATAGGCCACCTAAAAACAATGTGATTTCATGAGATGAATTTTCCAAGCTACTGTCAATTATTCACGTCAATTGAAGCAGAATTATTGTTTTGGGTGATTTTAACTCACGTGCAGACATCTCTACAAATTGGATTTTGCGTTGGCGTTGGATTTTGACTCCCTGTTGATCACTATGGATTTTATGCAGCAAGTAAATGAAGCCACTCACAAGCAGGGAAACGCCCTCGACCTTATTATCACTCGGTAAGTTTCCATTGCTATTATCCATTTCTAATTTCACTATTTCCACCCAGTTTCTACAATTTTAGCATGAAATGAGGTTAAGCTAACTCAACACACCATTAGCAAACGTTACCTTGACTTTGATGCAGCAAAAAAAAAATTATGACAGTCTTTTGAAATAGCTCTTGTTCTTGCCTGCCGTAATGCCCCTGCTCCAAAGCATTCCTGGATTCCTGCCTACCTGCCCTCTCCTCATTATCCAATTATCCCCTCTGCTCTCTTTGTTAATTATGACACCTGGTCTCTCTTAGTTGATTATCATTCCCTTCTCTATTTATACCTTACTTTTCCCTTTAACAAACTGGTAGCCTTAGTTTGTAACTCCTTTTTGTTGTGAGCTCTTCCTTTTTGATTCTTTAGTTATCCCTTGAAGTTTTGCCTTTGTGTTTCTTATTCACCTTGTTTATTTAATAAATTCTTGTCCTAGCATTTGGGTCCTCCTTGTTTAATCACTCTCCTGGTGCCCTTATAACACCCTTGGGCACCAGGACGTCACACCTGCATCTTTCCTGTAATGATTCAGTTGATGGCCTTTGTGAGACATTAAGAGAAAGCATTGACCAAGTGGCTCCAATTGAAGTTAACAATGTTAGGAATAAGTCCAGGGCCCCCAAGAAAAATATGGACACTGCTACTTTTAAGAGAATGCGTCAAAGAGCAGAACATAAGTTGGGGAAAACAAAATTACAAACTCACTTTAATATCTTAAAGCACATTATTTGAATATGCAACTATATCTAGGCAAATCTGAAGACCTACCTCTACAACAAGGTTTTTTTTCTTTGAAGCTATTTTTTTAATGTAAAAATTATTCACATTTTTTGTTAATCATTTTGTATTTTGTTATAATTATTTTGTAATTCTCCTTTTATTGCTATTTTATATATTTGTGTATTTTACTGTTGTGTGTTTTACTGTCATTTGCATTTGCTCGTTTATTTTTCTGTGGAGCACATTGGTTGGCACTTCATTTTAGAAATGTGCCATACGAATGACGTTTATTTATTATTAAATTGTTTGGGATCATTGCTAAAAAAAAAAAAAAAAAAAGCCCCTGTTGTCAACCGATACCAAACTAAAGCATCTACAGCTTGCCCAACATTCCATGAACCTACAGTGGAACTGGGTTATATGGTCAGAGGAGACCAACATAGGTGGATTTGGCATAGACAGAAAAATAGCCAGCAACCAGCAGGTTTCCTTGCAACCTCCTTCTGATTTTGGATTTGTCTTTTGCATATTAATGATTGCTGGTTACTGCCTTGCCTGTTTTTCGGACTTCGGTTCTTGGATTTAGATTTTGTACTACATTCTGCCCACCTCATTTTGAACTCTCTCTCGTATTATGACTTTTTCTCACCAGGGATTTACACCAGACGCATGTTCGGTCCGCCTCCGCCTTGCTGCGTGTTTGCTGTGTGCTTTGTCGTCTGTCAACTCCCACAGACTGCGTTTTTACTGCGTGCCAGGGCTGGACCACTAGAGTAGTGAGACCAGTGAGTGAGCCTGACGAGACCACGTGGTAATTAAAAAATCATGCTCGATCGCCCGATATGATACGTGTTGTATTAAAGCAGGGGTAGGGACCCTTCTCCAGAAAGAGCCACAGTGGGTGCAGGCTTTCATACCAACCAAACTGCTGCACACCTGATTCTACTAATCAGCCTCTGGAATGTTTGTTAAGGGCCTTGATTAGTAGAATCAGGTGTGTAGCAGCTTGGTTGGTATGAAAGCCTGCTCCCACTGTGGCTCTTTCTGGAGAAGGTTCCCTACCCCTGTATTAAGGGGTCTTCAGGGTAAAAAATTTTTTTTTTTTTTTTTTTAAATTTCAGTATTTTTGATTTTCACATAAAATAAAGGAATGCAGTGAGATGCCAGTAAACACCAAGAATCTATGTTTTTACTTTGCCTCAATTGTTACTCGTGACTTTAAATACAAATTACCGAAAATCACAATTTTGACTGATTTTCAACCTTCTGGCATTCATAAAATCATTAATATTTAATATAATCTGATTAACTTGAAATTTGTACTGAAGTTATATCTGTTGGAGATCTATGAAATGACATAGGATTTTCTAGATCCCTAGGGGGTTAATTTTGAAATTGAAGCAAGTTGATGATGGCGATTTTTTTGTTATGGTTACATAACAGAGCTCATTAAATATTCATAAATGTTCCAAACAAAAAACATCCTATGTCATTTCATAGAACTATCTAAAACCTTTCATATGAGACTAATTTTTTTTTTTAAGATTATTTTTTTGGGAATTTTTCCTTTATTTGACAGTTATACAGTGTAGAGACACAGGAAAGTTTGGGAGAAGAATGGGGGAAGACATGCAGCAAATGATCTGAGCTGGAATCGAGCCCGGGTCGCTGCGGGAAGGACACAGCCTTTATGGTACGCGCGCTTAGACTGATGAGCCACCGGGTGCCCCATATGAGACTAATTTGAGTAAAATCTGACCATGGGTTATTGAAATATCAGTGCCACAAAATATTTTCAGATTTTGTCATTAAAGTGCCATTTCCATGGCAACCATGTAAATTTTTATCAAAATACTACAGTTTATGAGGTTAAAATCATGTCGCGTGTGTTTGTTTCTTAGTTTTTACATTATTATGGTTATTACTACACTTAACCCTGAAGACCCCTTAAGTGCAACTACAAACAGGCAACAGCCTTTGTTCTTTACCGAAAGGATTGAGGAACAGTTGAATTGCTTCAATTTGTTTATTTTTCAAGATTTTGTGCTTCTACCATGGATATGTAGCCTATTTATTAACAAAGATTTTTAATTTCCTGTTTGTGTTGGGTTTGTCATTTGTTTGGAACGTGTTCTGTCCATAAAGTTTAGCCTACATATTTTCTTACTTTGGTTGCTGTCCTAGCGCACAATACGCAACGTAGCGGATCTGGTGTAAATACACTCATTGACTATAGTGAGTCCTATCAGCTACGCTGCCATGGTGGAGCGCAGACGGACCAAACATGCATCTAGTGTAAATTGGGGGTCAGTCTGCTGATTCTGCACCTCAATCCTGCCAGTTAGCTTTTGGCCAGGACTGACCTCATCTTGTTAGTAAACTTTGATTTATTTTTAACTTATGCATGTGCCAAAGTCCTTGGAGTTCACCTCACAGATTTAATCTTTGTCAGTTATTCTTCAAACAAAGTAGCAGGGTTTTTTGCTGGATGCCAAAAAAAGTGTTTTTTCTTTTCACAGCAAAATGCGTAAACAAAATTAAAAAAATTCAAATCACTAGAGGGAGCCAGTTGAAATATAACAAAGTTATTGCATCACATTATCCCATTCAATCCATCTTGTAATGGCACTTCTTGTTGGAACAGTTTTGTTCTTCCTTGCACAGGCGTGGCTAGAACTTCAAAATGTGAATGCACGGAACATCCCCTCAGAACAATTACTGGTCCTGACTTGCTCTCAATAATTTTCCTTTATTAACACGTTTTCCAATTATAAGAATAATTAATTGCCAATCAAAGACACAACTTCTTTCTTGATGTGATCTAAGGACCACTCAATAATGAGCTAAATTTGGTTCGGAAAAAAATTCTCATGAGTAAGTATTTGTTTTACCAAAGGTAAACTGCTCAGAAACTTCTGTGCTATCTTTATTGGCACATCAGGCAATCAAACCTGCATTTTATGATTGTTTCAGTTGTTTAAATTAATCCAAACACAAAGAACACCTTTTGAATAAGCATAATAGAAACATACCAATTGCGCATCCGAATGAATGGTTGTTGTCTTGCTCAATGTGGAGAATTACCAACATCTAATAGTGTGGAGTGCTTTCAGCGTGAATGTATTGTTAATTAGGAAAAACGACTGAGAACTCGTCAGGACTAATTATTGCTGTAAAGGGATGTTTCGTGCGTAAACATTTTGAAGTCCTGGCTACGCCTCTGCTTCCTTGAGCTGCATTTTGAGGTATTTTGATGAAAGCATGACTGGCACATTCTTGCATGATGACACAACTCAAGTTCTTAATCATTGGTTGTTCTGAGCTGTCACAGGAGATTGGGTTTCCCCTGCTACAGTAGATGTATTACAGCATAGTTAGGTAGCCTACAGTAACCACTTAGTTCTGTTTTTGGAAATACAGTATTTGATTCAACAAGTCTGTCCTATTGAAATTGGGCTTTAGACCATGGGCTCTAATTTCTCGGCACAGTGCAGGGTGGTGCAGTGTGGCGCAGCCCACGCAGTGCTAATTTCGTCCGGTGCAGCCCGCGCAGTGGTAATTTTGTGGGGTGCAACACCGTGCGCAGCCAATTTGGCAATTTGGTAGACGGACGTGCGCCGAGATGGGTGTGGCGGCGAAGTAGGGGGAGGTGTCACATATTCATCATGAGGCAGTGACAATTTCGTGGCAAAAGTCTCCGCTGAAAGTGCGCAGAGAGCTCGCCAGCTCCAACCTGGTTTACTTTCTGCGCAGTGGTAATTTGGCTGACCGGCGCACAGTGCGCACACGTCACCGAAACCTCACAGGCAGGTTTCCAGAATGTCAGGCATATTTCAATGCAATAAATAATTACAGCAACCACTATTTAATGGAACTATCTGAATCAGCCCATAATTATAGTATCTATAATTGATTGTCCTGATGTCAGATCAAAGGCGGTGGGCACCATAGACTGTATAAAAAGATGGACGAAGCAACTGTGACGTCACCCACTGGTTTCAGCATACCATTTAGGAAGCCTTGATTTTGGCTATTTGAACGGCACCATTTTGTCATTTTGAAACTGGATGTGATTCCTATTGGACGAGAGCGTGAATTGAAGAGCCAGGGAGGAACGTGGCTCTGGATCTGACCGTATCGGACGAGGATCAGAGGATAGCCACGCCCCTAAAGCATATTCTGGATTTATCCTTTATTCTAGTCTAATTGAGACCATAATTTACAAAAATGAACATCACGATATATTGAAGGAGACTTGAAACTTGCGAAAGATACCATAAAGTAAAGTGGAAAATCATTATTGAAATAATAAATCAGGTGGCAAAGTAGGGTCATTTTCTTATAGACTTCAATAGCATTGAACTTCTTTCTTCAACCACCGACGTCGCCATCTGCTGGCCATTAAATATAATGCAAATTTTTGAGATTTCCGCATCGGCCTCACTTTTCAGACCCGAGTGCTGCGTCCACCTTTTTATACAGTCTATGGTTGGCTCGGGTAATGGAAACTCAACCTGACAGCCCTCAGAGTGTCAGTGCATTCTCTGTGGCATGTTGCGTGCTACACAACATAGCTGTACGCCATGGATGTCACTTTGACCTCACGCAGGACACATTACAGGACTTGAGACAGAGTGAGGCTGAACTGCATGTGCCGTATCAGCAGGGAGAGCAGCAGCGCGCACGGGAGAGGAGAGACCACCTGGCTGCACAGCTCTGTCCTTAATACTAGAACCGCGGCTGCCGCTTTTTATGCGGCACTGATGTTAGTAATGCATGGTATTTCATGTCAGTAAAAGATATGAGTCCATCCGTCCATGACTTTTTCTAAATATGTGTTTTCTATGTTATATCAAAGTTTTGAACTTCTGTTATAAAACCTAAGTGAGTTTTGATATTAAATTACTTTGAGCGCTGTAGCCGCTTTTTTGCGGCAGTGGCTTTGACCGCAAATACCCCTGTCTGCAACGAGAGAGAGAGAGAGAGATGTGTGCATGTGGGCGCGTGAGTGTATGTGTAGGCTATGTGGGTATGTGTCCTTCAGCTGCTTTCACACCGGACGCAAAACTAATTTTTCGCACAACAGATTACATTCAAAGTCAATGCAAAGATGCGAATACACACATTTCGCGTGTATTCGCGTCTTTGCATTGACTTTGAATGTAATCTATCGTCTTGAAAAATTTGTTTCAAGCGTCGACTTTAGAAACACAGCCTGATCTGGGCTACATTTATCTAAACATTATTATTATTACTTTTATTGTTGTGTACTATTAGCCTACTAAAGGTAGTCTATAGGCTTACACAGCTGTCAGGTGCACCCCTTGTCAGATTCGTTCTGGTTGCAGTAGGGCTACACAATTGGGCAAATGTTGACTCAAGTTGCTGTTTATTCATATAACGTGTTTGTCAGCATAATTAATTATTGTACGTAATAAATTCACATGTATTTGTTGGCAATTTTTTATTTCATTCGTTCAAAAACAATATATTGTTGATTCCCTCTTTATAATCGCACAATATTATGAAATGGCCTCACATTTGCACTGCCGTGAAAAAAGCGGCAGCCGTGGTTCTACGGGGGTTTAGAATTCCGTGGCCGCTCTTGCATCATCAGCCCGTGGAGGTCTGTTCGTGTGACCATATATTCGGCCACTGCGAGCTTGAACCTCCCGGATCAGAGCATCAGTTTCCTCCTGGCTGAAGTTTGGCCGTCTGGTGTTGCTGCTGTGTCCTACTTCATCCATTTCGAACGAAATTTGCACTGCGCCTCGCCCACGGCGCTTTTAAAGGTGAGGAGAGGAGCTCATTTGATTGTTGAAGATTTGACTCGGATGTGTTAAACTCACTCACGCCTTCCCTCCTTCATCTTTGCCACTTGCGCTGGCAGGAGGGACGGAGGCGGGACAGAGGAGTACTTGCGCCGGGCTGCGCCGAGCACGAAATTGCAAAATGCGCCTGGATACACCCCGTTGGCGCGGCGCTCCCCCCATTTGCTGCGTCTGTGCCTGGTCAACGAATTTAGAGCCCCTTGTGTTCTTCCATTGCCTATAAATGACACTGCTTGTTAATTTCAGGGACAACACAGTTCTTAATGATGCTCGACAACAAATTAAAAGGGTCATATTATGCTTTTTGGGTGTTTCCTTTACCTTTAGAGAGTTATATGGCTTTTTGTGCATGTAAATTGTCAACAAAGTTAACAAAGCCCAAAGTTCTTGACAAAGGGAGTTCTCTCTGACAGAAAACATATTCTTGCACTGCCTGAAACGCCTCACATGCGCACAATCTGATATCGCTGTCTAAGTGTAGTTCGGGTTCTGGTATCAGCAAAATAATGTTTGTCGCACCCCGGTGGCTCATCGGTCTAAGTGCGCGTACCAGAAAGGCCTTGTCCTTCCTGCAGCGACCTGGGTTCGATTCCAGTCCAGGTCATTTGCTGCATGTCTTCCCCCATCCTTCTCCCCAACCTTCCTGTCTCTCTACACTGTACAACTGTCAAATAAAGGAAAAATTTCCAAAAAAAAAAAAATGTTTGCCTGGGAGTTACATTTTAGGCGACCAATGAATAGCAGCTCTGGTATCCTTATGCTGCCCTGACAAATGTCATGCGTTTTAGTTGGCTTAAGTTAGCTAAAGTTCCTCATTGGTTTTTAACATGATTTAGTGAATTTTCCTCTACTTTTGGGCACGTCATATATCATTACACAATGAACTCAGGCACACACATCTCCTCTCTTGCTCTGTAACTCGATTTGGTATCAAATAAAATGATAAAGTTGGGCATTTGTACTTATTGTTGGTGTATCCATTTACACAGCAAGCACTCAGAATCCTCTTTTCTTTAACCTAGATCCTCAACACTTGAGAATGCTGCAAAACTGAAAGACAATGTAAACTTCCCGCAGTAAATGCCACTGCAGGCTTTTTTTGTTTGCCCCTTCATGCTCATTGCTATGCAGAAGTACTGGCTCAAGCATGAAAAATGCCTGGATGTCATTCCTGAGATCGCTGAAATATTGCTGATCACGGTGAAAAACATTATTGATCATGCAATCAGTCATTCATTCATTTCTTGGTCTTGTCCAGCCAAATATCTTAAACAGTAATTATAAAGGTTACTGATTCCCTTGCTTGATTGACGTATCCAACACATTCTCATCCCAACTGGTCATGTAGTGACGCTACTTGACCTAGTGTCGATATACAACGTACCAAGCAAAAGGAAGCTTTTGGCATCTTTATTTGACGCTTAGGGTTAGGTTTTATGTTAAGGGTCAGGGTTTAGGGGGTGGGGTTCATTCTTTTTTTTTTTTCATTTAACCTTCATTCATACAGGTAAATTTAATTGAGACACAAGGTCTCATTTTCAAGAGAGACCTGTTTAAAAGTTACATATCAACAAATAACAAGCAGTTACAATACATATACAGTACATACATCAAGGATTTAACCGTACCAAATGTAAAGCAGATTTTTAATATGTATATATATGTTAATGGTAAAAACAGGAGCAAATGTTCAAAGCTTTTTTCCAATACTTGTAAAATAAGTTTAAAAGGTTTGTTTAAACTGGCGTCAGATAAGGACACCAAAAGTGTCCTTTTGTGGTGTATATCGACATTTGGTGAGTTAGAGTCAATAATGCTATGTCGGGATCAGACTAAGCTCACGTATCTCCTCCTCCCATGAATGAGGTAATGAGCTCAAACTTTTTTGGTGCCGCATGGATTTGTTCTCAGGCTTTAAATGAGAAATCCAGCAAGCCTGCTGGGAAAAGTAGTAATGGGTTTTACTTGACCCCCCAGGTTTTGCTCGCACAATAAATGTGATTTGCTGTCAAATTATAAATGTTCTTGTGTGAGCACCATGCTGAATACAAGGCAAGGAGAAAAAGAAGACTATAAAAGAATATTTACAATATCCAACCCTGCAAAGAACCAAGATTTGAGGTTTAACATGATATGGTACAAAATAGAACCCTGTGCAAGAACTCCTCTATCGATGCGTTTTTCTCCAGTTAAATAGTCCAGGAAGATCGAAGTAACATAAAATTTACCCCAATTTATCGTCCCTGAAAATCCAGCCTTTTGTAAGACGGCAACTGTATTGAGAAGGCCGACTCATTGACCTTCCGGAGGACACAGAATGGGCTAATGAAGCGTGGGCTAAGCTTCCTGCAGGGCAGGTGGAGGCACCGGTCCCTTGTGGAGAGCCAGACTCGGTCTCCCGGTTGGTAATTGGGGGCGTCCCTACGTCTCCGGTCTGCTTGGATCTTTTGGTGGCGGAGCGCCCTCTGGATCTGGATGTTGGTGTTTTCCCAGACCCTCTTCGCCTCTTTGAAACAAACATCCACTGCCGGGACTTCTGTCTGGCTCTGGTCCCACGAGCACAGGAGACGTTGTTGTCCAAGCACACACTGGAAGGGGGTGAGTCCAGTGGAAGCGCTCTTTAGGGAATTCTGAGCGTATTCAGCCCAGGGCAGGTATCTGGACCAATCCCGCTGGCGCTGGTGGCAGTATGCTCAGAGGAACCTCCCCAAGTCCTGGATGCCTCTCTCTGCCTGCCCATTAGTCTGCGGATGGTATCCCGAGTGAGGCTGACTGAGGCTCCCAGCTTCCTGAAGAAAGCTCTCCACACTCGGGATGTGAACTGCAGCCCACGGTCTGAAAGAGTGTCCTCTCGAAGGCTGAATTTCCTGAACACCTGCGTAAACAATGTGTCTGCAACCTGGAGAGCAGATGATACTGCAACAAAAGGCACAAATTTACAAAATTTTGAAAAGCGCTCAGCAATCACCAGGATACTGATAAAGGGAGATGGGTAACAAAATCCATGGCGATGTGCGACCATGGATGATGAGGGACTCTCAATGGGTTGAGTTATCCAGTTGGCAACTGTCATGGTGTTTTGGTAATTGCGCATGAACGGATGGCTGCTTCTACATCAGAGGCCAGGTGGGGCCACCAGTATTTTCGGCTGATGATGTGTTTTGTTCTTTTGGCTCCAGGGTGTCCTGCAGACAGGGAGGCATGTGCCCACAGAATCACTCGCTCTCAAAGAGCAGCGGGAACAAAAATTATACCCGCTGGCACCAAGGTGGTAGGGGGATTCCTCCTGGTCTCCATCATTATTTCCCGGTCCAACTGCCACTTGATCAGGCCGAGGATGCAAGAGGATGGCAGAATCGGCTCTTCCGCTTCCGGATCTTTCCCCACCTCGTATTTTCAGGATACAGCGTCTGCTTTGATGTTCTTGGAGCCTGGGTGTTATGTTATTGAAAAATTTAAACAAGTAAATAAAAGTGCCCACCTGGCCTGACGTGGATTCAGGGTTTGTGTCTTTCGCAAATACTCCAGGTTGCGGTGGTCAGTCAACATGAGGAAGGGGTGACGGGCTCCCTCCAACTAATGCCTCCACTCTTCAAGTGTTAACTTTATTGCTAACAGCTCCTGGTTGCCCACATCATAATACACCTTTGCAAGTGTGAGTTTGTGGGAGAAATAGGCACAGAGTTACAGCTTTTCTGGCGTCCCAGTGCCACTGGGACAGGATTGCTCCCGTCCCCGCACCAGAGGCATCAACTTCTACTACAAAGGGATTTTCCGGGTCTGGTCGTTTGAATATCAGAGCAGTGAGGAACAGACTTTTGAGGGTGTCGAAAGCATGTTGAGCTTTAGGATTCCATCCCAGGTTTTTGGGTTTTCCCTTGAACAGCCAAGTCAGAGGATGGGCAACTATACTGAAGTTTTTAGTGAAGCGTCAATAGAAGTTCGCGAATCCCATGAAGTGCCGGAGTTCCTTTATTGTTTTATTGGATTGGCTATGCTGCTACTGCCTTCACCGTCCTTTCTTCCACAGCCACTTCCTCTGGTCCAATCATGTAACCCAGGAAGGAGATAGTGGATTGATTGAAGATGCACTTTTTGGCTTTGACGTAAAGTTGTTGTAGCAGGCGTTTGAGTACTCTCCTCACATGTTCCACATGTTCTTCATACGTAGTTGAGTAGATGAGGATGTCGTTAAAGTAGGCGATGATGAATCTTCCCATTATTTCTCGAAGCACGTCATTGGTAAAAGACTGGAACACGGAGGGGGCATTAATGAGCCCATAAGGCATGATGTGGTACTCTTAGTACCCGGAGGTGGTGCTAAAAGCCATCTTTGACTCGTCTCCTTCCCTGATACGGATATGGTTGTACGTGCCGTGGAGGTTGAGCTTTGTAAAGATCTTCGCACCTCGCAGCTGCTCCACAGTGCTAGTGACCATGGGGAGTGGATAGCAGTACTTCACCGTAACGTCATTAAGGCCTCTGTAGTCTATACAGGGGCGGAGACCTCCATCCTTCTTCTGGACAAAGAAGAAACTTACAGACGCGGATGAAGTGGAAGGACAAGTGAAGCCATGCTGTAGAGCCTCTTGTACATACTGCTCCATTGCTTGAGTTTCAGCCACCGATAGGGGGTATGTGTGGCTCCTTGGGGGTGATGTGCTGAACAGGAGCTCGATGGCACAATCCCACCGATGATGAGGAGGTAACTGGGTTGCTTTTGTCTTGCTGAATGCCATCTGCAGGTCCCAGTACTCTTCAGGAGTCTCGGGCTGGTCGCGATGGTCAGGGCTCTTGACGATCATAGAGGCAATGGAGAGGGGGCCATGGTGCTGCTGACAGGAGGGTGACCAGAAGCTGAGACGTCTGGTTGGCCAGGAGATCGTGGGATTGTGTAACAACAGCCACGGGAGGCTAAGGATGAGTGGGTGGCCTGAGTAGGTAAGAAGCAGCAGCGGGTGTTCCTCCAGACAGTGCTCTTGAATACAGAGGGTGATCGGTGCCATCTGGTGGGTCATACTGCCATTGCCAAGAGGTTTCCCATCCACGGCTGCCACAGCGAGGGGAGTGTGGTGCCGGTGTACTGGGGCTTCGTTGCACCAACTGGCTGGAGATGAAGTTGCCTGCTGCACCGGAGTCAATCAGTGCCTCTGTGCAAAGGGTCACACCATTACAGGACACCCTGACCGGGATCTTGAAACGTTAGCCAGTGATGGCGGTAGAGAACACCTTTGCCTTGGGGGCGCTGTTCCTCCCTCTTGACAATGGGTGCAGGGGCTGGTCTTCTTCCAGGGGCGATGCTCTGGTGGTCTTAAGAGCCCTAGTTCCATAGGCTCTGCCCCCTCTGCTGGCAGCTGGGTGGAGCCTCTGGGCTGGGCCTGCCGTCTCTCCTGCAGGAGCTGGTCCGGGCTGATGGCTGCGTTGATGTATGATGGCAGGGACAGCTCTAAGTCCCTGCAGGCCATCTCTGCCCTGAGCTCTGGACACAGCCCCTTACAGAAGATAGTCAGCTATGTAGGCTCACTCCAGCCGCTGGCTGCAGCCAAGGGCATAGTCAGCCTCAGTCTTGGTTCCTTGGCACAGGTCCAGCAGCTGGTCCTCAGCCTTCTTCCCGGGGTGGTCGAAGACTGAGTGAAACTGCTGGGATCGGTGGAAAAAGCCGATTCCCCCCAGACAGTAATTGCCCAGTCAAGCACCTTGCCAGAGAGGCTAGTCACCACTGCGGCAATGTTCTCTGCTTCACTCAGGGCTGGATGGTAAGCGAAGTACAGGGCACACTGAAGAATGAAGCCTTTGCACGCAGTGCGGTTTCCGTCATAACACTCTGGCAGGTGCACTGGCGAATCACCCCAGGGAACAGCTGAAGGAGCCTGCGTTCCAGCAGGAGAGGCTGGGGTCTGTGGTGGCAGTGGAGCGTGGGAGATGGAGAGATTGCGTACCCCGCGAGCCTGTTGTTCTAGGATAGCCCCCAGATGGGCGATCTCCCTCTGCTGTTCTGCCATCAGGTGTTAGAGGTCAGGAGGCTGGGCAGCAAACTCTCCAACCTCTGGAGGCAAAGGAATCCTTGCTGAGTCCGTACTGTGATGAAGTCATCTGTAAAGGTTATGCTTCGTACGCAGTTCAGGTGCACGGAAGGCAGGAAGTTGAGGACTGGACTCAGGTGCAAGGATGGACTTGGTAGTATTTATCATGCCTAATGCGCAGCAGAAGACATGAACGAAGCAACACAAAACAAGCAGGAATCAAGGTTCCTTAGAAATACTATAGGTAATACAGACTCTGGGCCTTAGCTGCAGCAACAATGTATTACAAATAGAAAAAAACAGGAAAATAGGTTCCTGGGTAAAGTGTTGAAATAAGCGATAACAGCACTAAGATTAAAGAGTAAAATATATATCCGCGATACGCGGGGAAATACGTCTATACAAAGACTATGAATGCAACACAGGTATGCGGTTACAAGACTTCACGAAGAATGAGTGAGAGGCTCGGTCTTATATAGCAACATTACCACACAGTGGAAATGACAAACAGATGCAGGCAATGATTACTGGAGTGAGGAATGCAGTCTGTGTCTTAATAGACCGGTGAGGTAGATGGCTGGAGGTGTGGTCTTACACCTTTTAGGGAGGTGCATTCCTCAAGGCAAGAATCAAAAAGAAGGCCTAGAAGATGTGCACTCCCTGGATATTGGACAAAATAACAGAAATTCAAAGTTACCATAAGTTTCAGAAAGAACTATCTCCAAGTGAAAAATGTTCATTTCCTCAAAAATCCTCAACCAGTTTCAGCTAAGTTGAATGTTCATTATGAAGTATTAACACATTTACTGTTAACCACCAAATATTAGATGTAGTTGATGAAGGAGGGACAAATTCCATCATGTTGAATACTGAAAGCTTTACACATCAAAACCGGAAATATGGAGACATAATCAGACAGCACTGAGGTTGTGATATGAATGTCTAGGTTTTGTCTTTTACACCAAATCAAAACCAACTAAAATATATGCATCTGTGACAAACTAAAATTAATTTATTGGGACAAAAATAATTTTGAATATTTTATGTTCACTTTTAAAATTCTTTTACTTAAGGGGAAATTGCATTTACCTGACATGCTGCTGATATCTTGAGCCTGTGGAAATTTAGCCCTATGCTCTTAAAATTTTTTATTTTGTATAAATTGTATGTTTATTCATTTTTTTTTTTTTTTGCACTTAAAAGTAGTAGAGTCCATTTGCCCTATGCCCTGTAAGGCATTTTAGTAGATCAAAGCTTCCCCAATGTGCCAAGGTGTTGACTTGAACCGGGATTGGCTTCCTGGGGATGGGAACTTATCAAGGGGGGTGGTAACTCAAGTCTCACTGCAACCAAATGGGATGCAGACAAACACACGTAGAGGTGACAATAACCAACAGGTTAGAACAATGGGCCTCAGTATGCATGACTGTTGATGTCTTTAGACCCACGGGGAACAAGGAAGCACACAGGGGGGTGTCTGACAGTTCATCAGGAAAAGTTAGCAGACATGATGCTGATGTCACAATGACCATTTGGTTACCTGTCACCTCATTGGTACACTGGCCTCAGGAGAGGTATAAAGCTGCTTCCTGACTGACAGTAATTTGTAATTGCCTTGCCTTGCTTTTACCCGGTATGTTACATACTGTAAAGAAGACTATTTTGCTCTGTAAATAAATTGTTGTTGACCTGAACTTTGGGACTACCAGTTTACTTCACAAAGGACCAAATTCCTACAGCCCCTTACCTGAATGGCAGTGCACTGACAATGACATTACTCCCCCATGGATAAACACATGCAGGAACCCTGGCCAGCCCCAGACTCTAGTGTTGCCAGGTGATGACTCACTTGTAGCAGCCTGCGATGCTCATTCTCTCTTTGCACTCATAGATTGTCTTACAAACGTCATAACCTGAAAAAAGCAATAAAAAGAACTATCTGATTACTGTAGTGGATATGCTACAGTATACATTGATAAATTTTATTTTCATAAATTCCCCTTAAAAAGTTCACTGAATTTATTTGAAGATTTGAAGGGGAAACAAATCTGTTTCCTAACTGCTCCTCTAGTCTGCTCACTCTAATTAATGCTGATCTAGGGTACGTTTTCCAAAACCTCAGTTGCTAGTAACTTTCATAGTTTGAACCAGAGGTCATTGTTATAACAAAGATAAGATGCATAGTTCAAAACTAAGCTTTAAGGAAACGTACCCCTAGACCTGTGCTGATCCGGCGTGAACATATTACTACACGTTACATAATCTTCACATTTTTCAATCAGTTTGATTTCAAAATTTTTAAAAAATCTCATGACAATAAAGAACAGCGTAAGGAGAGCAGAGTTCTAAATTAGAACAGAGGCATAACAAAACACTACATATTCTTAATAGCCCTTGACTGTAATCCAGAAGTCTACAAAAGAATATTATCATTGGACGAGGAGTCAGTTTGCAAAACTATTAACAAATTTCAAGCTATGAACAAAACTGGAATGCTTCACTTAAAATATTTCTTTCAATGAAAGGCATCAAACAGAGTGCAATTTCAAATTCAGCAAATAACAATTAATATATAGCTGTCCATTTAGATATCTTTCAGAATAAATGAATGATGAAAACCTGATCTCTCATATTGCCGAATACTGGAGAACAGCTTTCTCAAATATTTATAGTGGGCTTCAAGTTTACGGAGTAAATTGCCAAAAAATCTCAACTAGTGTTGTAGTCCTGTAATGAGGCTTATTTCTTTCCTCCAGTGGACAACCCCATTGGTGTTTGAGTGGCAAATGATTTCATATCCCATTTGTGATTCTTGAAATGAGTCAAATTGCGGCAACTAAGTGTAAACTAACATGACTAAAATAGACGTCTAAAACACGCATAAAGTACTTACCCAGATTGCCCAATCCTCTAGTTTTTTGTTGTGTAAAATGTTGGCATTTACTCAAATTGACCACAGATTTCTTGTTTTTTATGAACTAGGAAAATGTCTCTAATTGCGTGTTTGGAATGCCTCTTTGAAACTTCAGCCAGTATAGTGACAAGTTATTGGTATTTCATGCTGGATGAGCTCTGACCTGCACACATCATCGCAAATGGGAAGTGGCTGATTTTTTTAATGAATGAGCTTTTCAGTGCTCATAAGGCTGGATGAATGAGCCCGGTCCTGTGGCCGTTGTGCCAGATTCAAAAGGCTTTAAAACACATTGTAAAGGTACACTTCTGGAAGTGCACGTCACATCACTGACTGGAACATTGAGCAAGCTCAAAATTATGTTTTTGTGGATCTCTACGCGTACCTTTTTAAGCACACATTCAAAAATAAACTTAACAAAATATTTCCCACTGTACTAATCTATTAAAATGCTTGCAAATGCTCGTTAGACATGTTGACGGAATGAAGAACTTTATGCCATTTTTTCATAGCAGTAAATTTAGTTTTTTGTACAAACTGAAGAACAGATCATGTGACTGGCCTTCATGGTCACATAGTTCTCTGTGTTCCATGTACGAGCAGAATTGCTGTGACAAATGGTGCGCGGACAGGTGCTGTCTTACCCTCTTTATCCTTGTGTAGTTTGGTTGTGTGACATTTCCCTAATGGTGTCACCTGTGAAGTGGCTCCTCAGAGTCTTTTTCTCAACTCTTTTCTGTCTTCTGATACGGCCCTCCTGTTTTTCATGGACATCCCCGAGGTCAGCAGTATGGAGTCACTGTTCTTTTTGTGCGCTCATGAAAAAAGGGCAGATTGCAGCTTTTTGTTTCAATTGTGTGCGACCGGTGTGTGTGTGTGTGTGTGTGCGTGTGCGCGTGTGTGTGTGTGTGTGTGTGTGTGTGTGTGTGTGTGTGTCTATGTCTGTGTTGGGTTGAGCAGCTGATTGAGCCTTTGGAAAAATTCTGAACGAATCCTGTTTGCTCGGCTTCAGTTAATGATGATAAGTTTATTTTGAACAAACTCGGTTCTGGAGGCCCCCCTGTGTGTGCTGGTTTTCACTCCAACTACTATGGCAATTAAATTATTTAAACAAGCTGTACATTTTCCCAAACCGAGTGCTTTCCCAATCACTTTACATCAAAAATAGCTTGATATATTCAATAACTTTTCTGTGGACATGTACTGCTTATTGGGCTACACTGCCGATAAGGAAGCAAATTATTTCTACCTGTTCAAACTGAGACTGACCTGAATCAGTGGGCTACTGATTGGTGAAAGACCAGACACCTGGCCACCAATCATAATGATCTGGTGGATAATGAACAATTCAAATACAAAGCACTTGATAGTGAGAAAAACCTGCTACGTGTTGATGTTTAAGAAAGAAAACTGACTACTAGTTGCCGGATAGCTCACTCAGTTAAAGCACTGCATTGCGGAGCAGAAGTGACTAGCACGGCGCGGGTTCGAGACCCGCTCGTACCAACCGGCAGTGGTCGGCAGCTTATTCAGAAGTAGTGCACAATTGGCCATTACGCTACAGGGATGCAAATTGGGAAGGGTCTGCCAGGAAGGGAAATATAAAAAAATGGTTGCTTTGTTTGTTGCTCAAGCGCCTCCTGTTGGCCAGCCAGGCGCTCGTCAGGAAGATTCTAAGCTTGTTCATGTTCGGGTATCCTCCGCCCTCGCTCTGAACTTGCCAGGATTCAACCATTGAGTGTAAAGAAGCAGTATTGATGGGCACGTGCTTCGGAGGAGAGCTGTGAGCTGTCCCACTCTCCTGAATTGGCAACAAGGGGTCGCGTACGAGCAAGCCTTGTACATAGTTCCCCAATTGGGCATTCCAGATTCGGGTGGGGTTGGAGATGCCAAATTTAAAAAAAGAAAGAAAACTGACTGACACCAAACAAGTTAGGAGCCTATTACCTCAGTGTTTTATATCTTCCCACTTTTTAGGTAACAGTTTGTTAAATTTTTGGGGCATATTGTTGATCAACAAGAGAAGTAATCCCACTAAAAATTAAAAGCACCAACTTAAGAAAAATTAGCAGCTTGTTAAAATGTTTTAATGGCTATTGTGGTTGGAACAGAAACCAACATTCAGTGGGGGGCCCCCAGGACCGAGTTTGGAAAGCACTAATTGGAATGACAGCCATATACTCAGTAGTGCAGTAGTAATAGTAATTTTTTGACCTCACATTAATTATTAAGGGTCCGTCTAATCTTCTCAGAATTGTATTTAAACAACTTTTTGTGGATTCAAAAGTCCGTTATTATTTAACATTTGCACTGCAATACTTCACCCTACTTGTGGTGTTTTCAAAGGACATTTAAAAGCAAGTGATGTGCATATGGAAAGTAGCTTAGTAGCAGAATTCTCTGTTCCAGTCACATATTTTTTTTAATTCATAATCAATATAAAATTCATAGTTCAATGATATTCAAAGGTATCATCAGCCATCATAAATATACAGAATAAGGTGCAGCAAAATGTCTTTTGTTCTCAATAGCCAGACAAAAACTTATAGCTTATGGTGTTTGCAAAGTAAAAGCAGTGTATTCAATTTTGTTACATCAAAATGCGGTTTTACTCTGCATTATATAACCTTCCTGACTCACCGAAATGTTGTCATGAAAAAATTATACTTACCTTAGAAAAGGCCACATGACTGAACCTTGTGATGGTATACATCCCCATGCAAAACCATGAAATTTCAAAGATTTTTATGTAACAAAACTTGTGGGAATCCCCAGTCCTCTTTATGCCTACTGCACCTTCAACCAGCTGGGTAGAGGTTTAGAGAGGGGAGGAATAGCTAAAGTGTAGGAGGTTCGTTAGAACAGATAATTGGAGTAAGTTTACGACTGGCGTAAAAATAGCCTCTGCCTTTTGTACTGTGACACTTGTGCATTTACAGAGTAAAAGATTTGCATATTTTAATGTGATTAGGAGTCACACCTCTCTTGTGAATGCCTTTCATCTCTCTTCCTATTCAGCAACTTCCATGTCTATTGGAAGTCTGTCTCCTTTGATTGGTTTACGTCTTGCGTCTAACCACTCTTTGGCTGTATCTTGTTTCATGGTTACTTCCTAATGTTCCAGCGATGTGTATTTAAACCCCTTGCTTTGTGTTGCAAGTTGCTGGATTGACAGCGATTCGTGGAAGCTTTCTTCTTAACTCATTTACCTCAATCAAGCTGCCAAGCCCACTCAGGGTCCAGGATTGGGACCGGCTTCAAGTTAACTCAGCTCAAGTCAGTCTGTCTGTCCAATTTAACAGGAACAAGCTCCCAAGCCTAATCAGGGTCCGGGATTGGGACCGTGTTCTTGTTAACCCTTCCAAGGCAGCTTTGCTTACAACATCTTTACTTAACTGTGCTATCCTTGTCTGGGGTTCCGTCCCCTCTTCCTCTGCTAGTATTCCATCCCCAAATCACTGTACAAGCCGTCAATAAGTGACCTATTGGATTGAACCCTGCCTCTGCATTTGAGTCCTTGTCAGGAACATGACAGGGTTTTTCTGTTTGAGAAATGGAGTTCTACATGCAAGTTTGTGAACTAGACCACACCTAAAAACGTCACTCCATTCATCCAGGTCCAAACCAACCAGACTATTTATACTTTAATTCTACAATCCTCGTCTATCTCATTAGACATAACCAGCATTCTACCAGACCAGCAGTCTACTGGACCCGCATTCTCTCTGACCAGCTTCGCGCAAAGTTAACATTTTTTCTTGTTTGCCATACGCATTCTCGACTTACCTAGCGACACAGATTCTGGAATCGGAGCGCCAGCTCAACCATCAAACACCAAAATATTCTCTTAGTAAATCATTCAACCGAACCAAAGTATTCCAACAAATTCTCCAATGCTTCCAGTTCAGACGCTGTCCTCGTTCCAGATTAGACAGACCATCATCCAAGACTGCGGGTCAAAAAAATACTGTTCCCTGCATCTCACTGGTCTTCCCCCCCAAGCAAAGCTACAACTTCAGTGGCTCCAGTCAGCGTTCGCTGCCCATCAGCAACTCCTTCCAGCACATGCTTATAGCCATTCTTTCAGATCTTCTTCAAGATCGCTGAATTCAACACGCTCTGAGTTAACGGGCTTTTTATTTGCCCAAGTTTTAAAAAATTAAACTACTCTAGCTAGTCAGCCATATACAACACGCTCCGGATTAAAGGACTTTTCATTTGCCGAGGTTTCAACAAAGAAATCTGAGCTAGCTGCTTTTGTAATGCTATTGGCCGTGATCCACTTATGATTTTAAGGCCTCCGATTGTCCTGATTCTCCCCTTCCGACCAGGTACAAGCAATTACGAGTGGAAATTTCTGTTATGCGCGAGACGTAGGTGGATCATGACTTCCGACCTGTTCCGACCCTTCCGCGTGAATAAGACAGGTTCTGACTGGATCGGATCATGCGGATCCCTCTTCTGACAAAATAAAACCAGTTTGATTTTGTCGGAAGGTATGAGTTGTCGGAAGGACGCGGGAGTATCGGTTTGTCAAGTACAAACAAGGTGGCGAATATTTCCACTGCAATTAGCCAATTAGACACCGTTTACAAAAACAACCGCCATCTTCATTGTTGACGTTGGCAAAAATCAATCGAAAGTGCTCGCGTTAGTGGATCATGGGATAAAATTTTTTCCCCGATCACTCCGACTTTCTACGATTGTTTGCGCGAGTTTCGGATGGTTCCTGGCGCTTCCGAACGCTTCCGACTGGCCACGATCACGGAAGCCTTGAAAGTGTAAGTGGATCATAGGCATAAACCTGAAGCAATACCAAACAAGACTTCTGGGTTCACGACATGTTTGCAAGTCAATAATGTCATTACGATTACCTCGCCCATCAGCAATTTCTTAAAGCAATAATATTTCACAACTGGCATGCGCAATTCTTGTCCCAGAGGACCTGTGTCTATGCCAGTTGTCATTTCCTCCAATTATCCTGCTAAAATTAGCCAATGGGTGCCTCAAGCAAACAATAGTTTACTCATTGTAGATCATAGTAAAATGTTTCATTTATGGACACAAGAAAGGTGATCAGTGGTCATTTATGACCTTTCCATAAGAAGGAAAAAAGGCAACTTAAATGCAATATCTCATAAATGGTTAAGGTAATTAAGGTTATTTAGTGATGAAGGTTATTTAGTAATTTAAATTTTGCACTGAGGCCAGGAATGGATACAGCCCTCATTACCATTTCTGCCTCAGCCATTGCCCCGACTGAACTACTCTCAAGTGTTAGGATTCAGAATTCAGCCTCCAGCCTGCGTCCTCAGCTATCCAGGGACTCAACCCAGCACGCCTTACTGTTTTCTATCGATGTACTGTCATTCATTTCTAACACGCAACGAAAGAACGGACCTTAATTTCAACTACAATTTTAATAATGTAAAATGGTTCCAGTCTTGTTCCATGTCGATCACTAGTGAAGCTACCCTTCATCGTTCAGAAATTTTCCAACTGCAATACAGCAGCTTTGAATCCTCACCATAATATTAGCTGCACCAACTACAACATCATCACGCCCAACAACCTATGACACTGATTCTGCAGCAAATGCCCGATCTTATCGGCATCTCACAGTACCCCTTTCGTCCCTGTCTCTGCAGGCTGCACTAATACACCTAGCACATGCATCTTGTTGTCCCCTCATCCGTTCCTCTCCTCTTCACCATATTAAAAAATCAAACACGGCTATTTTAGCTCCTTCAGCCTCTAACGTATTCATTGCAGGCAATTCAAATTATGGAAGAACAAATCTGGGAATTCTCTATCCAACTACTCTGCCCTTTATCCCTTCCCCCACCCCCCATCCCACCCCTCCCTCTTGCTAAAATCCCAATGTATTTTTACTATGTACATCTTGCTAACGAATTTCCTTTTACAGATTCTACACCTGCTTTTAATGAAATTGCTCACTCTTTGTTCCCCTTCATGCCCTTGCCTCGTTCCTCTTCATCCCCTTCCCTCGTTCCCTTTCGTCCCCTCATCCCTAGATGATTTTGATGCAATTTTTCTTACAGATTTGCGACAAATTCAAATAATGTTATATCACACCCCCTCGTCCCCGTTTCCTCGTTCCTCATCCCCCACACAAATTATTTCATTGCATTTCAATTTTCAGAAGCTTTACTGTATAACAACTTACAACAAATTCCATCAAATTTTTATGCTCTGATTTTTCCCCATTCACTCATCTTGTCCCTCATTTCCTTTTCTCCCATCTCCACACAGATTGTTTTATCAAAACTTTTGTTTGACAGACAGTGAACCATAAAGACAATCTAGTAAACGCGGTGATAATGTCACTTGCCTCCAACCATCCGTTTCATTGTCCCGTTGTACTCTATCCCCATCATAAATGCAAGTATAGTTTTTAACGCGCTTTTTTTTTTTACGTCATCTACTGGATACGAGCGTCCGGTAAATACTGTTAATGTAAAGTCTCCATCATCGCAATCCCAGGTGTCCTACCCACCATCTGAGCGCAACGGTTTCAACGGAACGCGAAACAAATTTTTTTGCGTGACCAGATTACTTTCAAAGTCAATGCAAAGCTGCGAATACACAGGAAAAGACGTTCGTTTGTGCCGGGTGAGACGCGACGTGAATCGCTTGTGCGAATGCACGAAATTCGCATTTTGTTCCAAGTCAAAATCTTCTTTTGCGAAAAATTTGCACAAATAGAGCAGTGTTCTGAATAGCATCATTGGTACTAGCAGCAAAATTCACTTGCTAGGCTACCAAGCTGCATATTCAAATTGTAGTTAGCTGCATTGCAAGAGATAATGGGAACACTAGCTACATTGCTTGCTAGCTGTGTCAAATAACCTATGGGTCACAGTTTCACAATAAGTGGGCTAGCTCAACATCGGATATGACAACATCATCAGTTTTGAAAATATTTTTATTCTCAAGCAGGCACAATGTTCATAAAGTAAAATGTTCGTGATGTTAGCATAGCAACATCAGCATCAAAATCTTATTGATGATTTTTGGAGATTGCAGGAAGTACGGCCCGCCTCTTGAGTGTAAATAAAGCTCAACCGGCATTGCTGTTTGTTGGTGGTGTGAATTTGCATGTCAATCCTCTACCAAGTTGTTCTCTCATGGAATTGAATGTGATCTTCGCGCGAACAGGGCGGAAAATCTTCAAAGCGAAAAAATTTAAATGATCCCGCGGTCAAGCTCCCACTAATAAAGCTAGGAGAAATTTTACTTTGTGTTTGGTGAAAATGCCGCTTAAAAATGCCATACCATTCATCCACGTCCTAACCAACCAGCCTATTTATACCACCTTCATTCTACAATCCTCATCTGTCTCGCTCGACATCCCTCTCTCCTGTTCCCTTCTATTCACCTCTCACCCCGTGACTCTATAGGAACCCCTGGGGACCTGAAAGAGCCTTTCTGACTCCAAGAAGAGACACCTCCCCCATCCTGAGTCTCGTCACCTGGAGCTTCCTGGTATATTGCACTGGTCTCCACCTACTTGACTCTATTCCATCCTTCATCAGTACGAATTCCCATGCTTATTCAATTCAGTAAATATTGCTAACCACTATTTTAGTGGTGGTCCAGAATTTGTTGAGCTATAGCTAAAGATATGTACTAAAGCACCTTTTGAATATATGTAGGTTAATTCTTGTGCATTTGCCAAGTGTACTTTACAACTGCATTTGTCAGTGCTGCATGTGTATTTTGCTTTGGTTGTCATCCTATTTCAGATTCACAACGCCAATTTAGAAAGCAAAGGTTCCTGTGTGTGTGGATTGAACTGTGCAGATCACGATTCATTAAAGATCCTGAAGTCAACATTTATCTGTCTTTTAAAGAATATCCTGAATCTGCCTTATCCATTAATTCCGGAATCAGTTTCTAATTGAATGGATGGGGGCCACAGAGCCAACCGTTCTTTTCAAATGTGGTATTTGTCGTTTTGTTGTTTTTGTTCATCTTATTTTATATGATTGATTTTTTCCCAATCCACACGAAAATCATAACGAAATAAGCCAAAACTGTCTGCGGCCTCTATGACACCTTAGCTATACCAATCTTCATTCACAAAAGAACATTTTGATTTCTGTAAATACTCAGTGTATATTGCATGTTACCTTGCTTGTATAGTTTGCCTCATCAGAATTATTAGGCTCCACCAGTGTACAATGCAGTTCTGAGAAATTTAAAATACAAAGGTTTCATCCCATTACCCACACATGCGGTCTTTGTACTTAGTCAAGTGGCCACTTGAGTGGCGTGTTTCCCAGGATCTGGCCAAAGTGTACAAGTCGGCGTGAAGACTGCAAGTGCTGTGAAGTTTTGTCATCTCATTTCAGGATGCGCTTGACAAAAGGAAAATGTTTACACTCGGCAGAGTTTAAGAGTCAAAAATGATATAAAGAGTATACACATTCTGAATAAAATATTTGAATAAAGCATACTGCAAACATTAAAATATTATCCAAAATCATAAATAATACAGCAATAAATTAGCAAAAAAATGAATCAATAAATAAGCAACCAATTAGATCACAGTTGCTTAATTTCCACTGAGCTTATTGCCAAATGACAGAAGGTTCAGCAACATGGTCAAGTTACATTGGAATATTTTATTGCCTGTCATCTTCATCTTTTCTGCCAACTCAACCCAGATGCATTGTGGGATACATTTAGCCCCTAATAGCGCCCTGAAGTGGTATCAGGATGAGGGTTCATAAAGTGAACAGTAACTGTGTCTGAGATACAGCATTTTCAGAAATGGGACACGCTTCCACACTTACTCGGTGGTGTGTGAATGTATGCTTAAGACCGCAAGACTGCAAGTTGGGTATTGGGACGAAGCCAGCAAATCTAAGAGACTAGTTTTGATTGGTTTTCCGACATTTTACAGCACTGGTGATAGGAGCATACATAGAACACTATGATGCGAAGTATTTGGAGATTTTGTGGATGGCACTTTTAATATTGTTTAAATATGGTTTGTCAGACTTCACTTTTCAGATAAAAAATCACCACCACAGCACTAGCAAACACTAACTGATTGATGATATGTGGCTACATTGCTCAGTTTTGATAAAAATGTCATATGGAACCTCATAATTCTAATGCAGTGATTTCTGTGAGAGGGATACTTTCCACATCACGTCAGTGATATTCATTGAGCTGATTACATGGCTACCCTTCTGACTTTTAGCACAGGGTGGACAAAGAGTAATTTTTTTTTTTGTTGTTTCCTTGCAAGGCTGCTTAATCGCTCACTCTTGAACCCTGTGTATTAAGGGGACCTATAGCTAAGAAAAATGCCAATTTTGGTTGAAAATTTTAGTTTTGAGGTAAGAACCTGAAGTGGTCCTTCAAATAGTCCGTAATATGGAGTCGCGTTCCAAAGGAAACATTCGTCACGAACACTGTCTTCAAGGCTGGAACAGGTATGAGTGTGGTGACTTTCAATGATGGCCAATGAGAAATTGCCTCCATTCTTCTGAAACTTGGCATAAAGGCAGGGGCACAGTCAATGAAAGGCTATCACGAAATGGACAGAAAACGTCTGAAACAGAGTGAAAAACGCACATTAGAACTTGAAAAAAAGAAACGAATAGATTACATTATTACTGCCGAACTAAAATTCGTTTTTCTAAAAATACAGATTTTCAACAAGAAAATACAGATTTATCAGCAACTGTACATCCAATTAACTTCATATTTGGCAGTTTTCTTCATTTTGTGATGATCTATGTCTGTCCAGAGCTCTTTTTGCAATGGCATATGTACCTCTGAATATGAAAAATCAAAATATGCATATTTAATTTACTGTTTCCCGCCAAAATTGATTTAGGGGGGGTCAAAATCAATACTAGAGCATAGAAACCTGGAAAAAAAGCTCTGAAGTGACTTTTTTTTCTCCTTCACATTACAGCTGAAATTATTACCAAACACTGTTTAGTTATCTCAATAACTGTGCTTCTCTAAGTATCTATATATTCATTAAAACAGCCATTGCCATGACAACCACTGATGTGATGCTACAGAAACTCAGTGTTTTAAGTTGCGATTTCTAATAGAATTATTTTGATAATAATTCTTAGTTTAAAAAGTGAAAATCTTGGAAAAATGTTTGCTTAACTATCAGTCCCCTTAAGCTGATCAGACAGTTTCTTTTATTTTAGGGCTCATGCTAGTCCAGGGGTGGGCAATTCCAATGCAGGAGGGCTGATGTGTACACTGGTTTTTATTTCTATCAATTACCCTGACTAATTGAGTTCATTGGTTGTATAATCAAATAAGGATTTGCTCATGTATTAGATCAAAGAAAAAAAATGTCATACAGGGAAACAAGAACAGTTTTTGGTGGTAATTCATGAGAATTTAAATAAATGCTGTAGAAACGTCATATTTCATCACTGGTTTGGCTAATTTATGCTAGGTTCCCACTATCACAATTCGCGGCACGATTGAAATCGTGGTCTTAATCGTGGAGTAATCGTGGTGATCCTATCAGATTTTATCAGATCTTGAGGTCAGTCGTGGCAATCATGTTGATCGTAGAAAGGTTTTGGATGGTTCAAAAATTTCCTACGATCAACACCATTAATTGTCAATCGTGATCATCGCATCACCTCGTATCCAAACCTGAAAATTCAGAGAAGTTCCTCGATCAGCTACGAATGGCCAATCGTGGCGTTCGTAACAGAGCGCATGACAGTGGGAACTAAGCATAAGATAATTAACTAATTGAAGGCCAGCAGATGGTGTTAAAACCGGGGACAGATACGGCCCTTGTTGCTCATCCCTGTGCTAGTCTGTCGCTGAAAGGCATGTCCAGCATAAAGCCAGAATAGAGACTTACCACAAGGTGGCAGTTTGGTGCTTTAAAATGAACTCAGCTTGATAATTTTCAAAAGATCATTAGGTGCATTACATGTGAATATAACTTGCAGAAGCTCAGAATAGTGCAAATTGAGGAGAGTTTTTCATTGATTTCCACGAAAGGCAACTTTTTATTATTATTTTTTTTTGGACTGCAGACCATAAGTGGAAACTGCGTGAACGTGCAAGCTCTGTAGAGTCTGTGCGTCTAAGGAAAGGAGCAAAGAAACAGAATTATTATTCAGCTGAATGATGTCCAGTATTACTAATTATATTTGTTCATTCTTGTTCAGCTTGGCTGTGCTACAAGCATAACTCTGTTAGACCTTCCACTTGAGCGTCCTGCCACATCCATATTGCAAGTGTCTTCCCCTATGATTTCCCAACTGTGGTCAACTTAAAATAAGAAATTAATAAAAATGTTTTAAAGATAATCAGTTTGACAAAAATCCTCCCCTATTTGAGTGCTTACTTAATTAAATGCGATTTATAGTTTCCTTTATCCGCGCAGTAAATAAAAGAGAACCATAATGCTAAATGGAAATGATGCATGTGCCAAACAGTCATACAATGCTGAAGCCATTCAGTGGCTATATTAAAGGACTAAAAAAAAAAAGTCCCAATAACGCTGGGAGAACATTTTTCCTTTGCTGAGTAGTTGCTGTGTAATTATGAGCACCATAATTTCCACTGTTGAGGTTGCGCTGTGGGTAATGGTTCTCATTCCTCACATGACACGGAGTGATGTTTTTAAGTCCGGTGCTGCCCCCTAACGGTTTTATAGCTTTAGCGCATTTACCACCTCTAATAATCTTGTTTACTATGTGTTCGTATTTATAGTTAGGAGAGGTTTTTAGGGAGGACCTTCAACAGTGAATTACTGAGGGAGACTCAGTGAATGTACTCAAAGCATGGAAATACTGTCTTTACCCTTTGAAATGTGTGTCTTTAAACAACAGCACAAGCAGGCTCCAGCATTAAATCGCATTCCCTCTTTATTGGATTACAGCTCTTTTGAGTTTGGTTTCTGAAAATCTGATTGTGGCTGTCACACCAGGATCTGCCTGTCGTGGTGTTTTCTTTGGAAGCTCACTGACTGTGAAGGTGACCTGGCCAAGCCTTTCTGATTTGCTTTGTGTATGCTCTGTACGCGGTTTCAAGGTGGGGGGGGATTGGCAAGGTGTACACTGTACAGTATCTGACTGCAGCTGGCCTTGATACTGATCCCGGCAGGCATGTCACTCCAGGGAGGTTTTTCGGCTGGGTAGAAAATCTCTTACATACGCATACTCGCTCCAGGCTCCGTAACATGTGTGTTAGATTGTGCGGCTCCGAGTCTTCGGGCGCACTCCTGCTCAGGAGACCTGTCGCTCCTGCGCCGGCGAAGCTGGGCTCCCGCCGCAGCCGCTGCCTCATGGCCGTTTCGTTCCACGTCAGCCCCAGCCAAAACAAGGTAGCCTGACGGCCACACGACACCGCCGCAGATGAAAAACACCTCTCCCCGCGCGTCTAACGGCATTAGCATCCGTTACAGTCGCACACGGGGATCTCGTATTGTGGTATAGGACACACAACGGCTTCGCGAGGAGCCAGCGCTGCGCCACACTGGCTCCAGCAGTTACTGACACCTACTGAATCAAGATAATCACGCGCAGACACAATGCCATTGGATATACTGCATGCTTTGTGGAAAGCATTTTTGAACAATAATTGCGGGCTTGCAGACTGAAAGATGGTCTACTGTTTACACTTCTGCATCTGATGAAATCTTGAACTCTTTAAAAACATATTACCCTAATCCACTTTGGTCTTCTCATGCAGATTCCGAGGGCAGAATGAGCCAATATGTTAGTCCTGGAGGCTAAGAGGGTAACTCATTTGTATTGATAGATGTATTCTTATTGGCACACTGCCAGCATTTCTCTATGACTCAAGATCTACTTGAGGACAAGAACTTGTCTGTAGTCTTGCCAGCTCTAGAGCTAGGACCTGTATCCCCACCACGACTCCACAAGCATGTACTCCAGCACAGCGAGGGGGTGGGGGAAGGCTTGAGGCAGTTGGCAGGTGGTCAACTGGGACACCGAGGGGGCCCAGAATACAGACTCGCCCACTGTATTTAATCTCGGGCCTGAGAATTCATTGCTGATTTCAAGGACATCATCTCTCTTTTTCTCTCTCTCTGGAAAGATCTTTGGTGCCTACATGCTCAGAAGATGTCCATCATTTTAATTCAGGATCTAAGATGGCGGAGAGGCCATACTAAGTCTTCACAGTTCCTTGCCAGACAAAGGGCCTTATGTGATGACTGTATCTACAGGTGCTTTAAGCATTTTATCAGTGAAGTACGGGAATAAAATGGATTGCTTGTTAATTAAAGCCATCTTATGATCTGATTTTCAATAGGATACAATAAAAGCACTTCATTGAAAGCATTTCTTGAGCAGAATAAGTGAAAGTGGATCACACACTGAATGCATTTTTATTTTTACTGCATCATTCGGCCTGGCTGGGAATGTTTCAGAGTGCATCAGGCCCTAAGGAAACATTAATCTATCCTGACATCTCTTTTAATCGAGATTCTCTCCGCCACACGCCTCAGTACAACTGCTTCCTGCACTGAAGAAATCAAGGAGATTCCTTTATCATGTCCAGGTGGAATCATTGTAACTGCAGACTCAATTAATCTGATTCACCCTCTCCACTAAAAATTGTTTCTGTAAACATGCCAATCAGCTGAAATTATGCTCTGTATATTTGCCCATGGATTGTGAATCTTTGACTCAGGAACCTTGATTCTGCCACATAGCCTCAGTCATCCATGTCCACAGGTGCTTGTGTCCAGGAAGTAACAATTACTGCACATTCACACACCGGAAACCTCACATATGTGGTCCACTGGACACTTATTTCAACCGATTCAGTGAGTTGTTTGAATGACAGGCACACACACACACACACACACACACACACACACACACGCAAGTACAAACACACACAGTTACATACAGACACCCTGGATGTGTGCTAGACTGTTAAAACTCATGAGTAAAATCTCCAGAGAATAAGAATGTTAGGTTATCATGCGCAACTGTTTTACACAACATGCTTCATTTTGTTTAGAAAACAAAGTGTGGTGAATAATTCAGTTTCTCAGCACAGAATATTTCAAATTTATGTTTAAGAATGTTGAAAAATCTGCCTGCAATTCGAAACAGAACCAGAAATTACACAACTGATCTAAATTGTGCACATAATTTTTTTTTCAGCTGTTCTGAAGATGGAAATATGGTTTTTTTTAATGAACGTTTGCATTTGATTTTCATTGAACTCAAAGTGCGGATAGATATATTATTGTAATATGTATATTGGATTTATATACTCAGAGGCAATGAAAATGCAACACCAGTTTGGATTCAAATAATTTTGTGACTCAAATTTATTTTCTTATTTTAACAATTCAAATATGTTGGGTGGGTTGACTTTGATGAATTAAATGTGTTAATGGGCCGATTTGGACAATAATAAACAGATGCATTAAACATAACGAGCACAAGTTGAAAATGAAAAATCACAACAAGACTGAACGGAACACACATTTAAAAATGAACTCAAAAGAGCAGTCAATATCGGGTGTGACCCCCACGAGCATCCACACAGGCAGTACAACGTCTCCTCATGGACCTGACTAAGCGTCTTAGGTTGTCTTGGGGAAGTTGTCAACACTCTGCCTGTAGTGCATTCTGGAGTTGCTGCCTGGTTTGAGGTCTGGGTACTCTTGATGAAAGAGCTCGTCCCAGTTGGACGTACTACACCCAAAACGTACTGATCCACTTGCCGGCCACTTACTCCCGCTTGTAGCATACCCAGGGCCCTGTTCCATTGTTCAGTCGACAGACGTGGCATTATGACACTTAAAAATGTTTTTTGTGTGGCTTTTATCATGCCTTATATAGGGAAGACAACCCCTCCTTCATTTCAACCACTGTACTTGCACAACTCCTAATCCCATATGTTGTACTCAATATGGATTGATGAGAGTCCAACTCACTCTGTTGAGTTACATGATGATCATTCATGTGTAACGAGGTACACATTGTGACCCCAATGGTCACTTAAGAACTCAAATTGGACTACTCAGGTCCTGAGCAAAAATAACCCAAAATTTAGAGTGTTGCATTTTCATTGCCTTTGAGTATATGTAAAATTTGAATCGGGCATTTACGAATAAAGGACAGATAATGAGCATGGTCTTGGACTAACTCCAAGGAGAATAAAGTAGATCCAGTCCAACAGAGTTTCTGTTTAGAGATGAATTGCAGCACAATTTCTGTAGAAGTGGTGCCTCATTTGAATGCACTCCTGTGATGCTCGTTAATATAGCTAAGGCAAATGGGCTAAAGAAAGCAGGGCAATGGTGTGGCATTGCAGTGACAGCCCTTGGTTTTCTAAGTTTAAGGCTGCTTATGGAGTTCCGAAATGAGGTACTGCAACTGTGCGCTTGTGCCAGATACGTAACATGATTTTCTTCAGCAAATGTTTGGTGTAAAAGTAATTACTGATGTAAATTTAACCTTAGCCTATGTGAACCTGTGGATATGGATGCTTCTGGAAATAAGAGGGCTGTTTTCAATTAAAAATAAATTGAAATAGCATTTGCATTGCAGCCTTGGTTCTCTGGAGTGGCGTTGACTGAATATGTTTATGTCGCCATGCAGATGCACTTAGGACAAGAACTGAAATGTCCTGTCCACCTGGGCTGGCCGATCCAACCAAAGGAATTTTTTAACAATAAAACTTGCGGGCACGGCTTGCTTGTTATAAAAGAAAAGTTTAGTCTCAGACTGTTTTAGTAATCATTTATAGAGATGCCGCTCAAACACACATTATTATTTCAGGACAGACTATACCACATAGTAATTTGTATACAGTACCATCAAAGGTATGTAGAATTGGTTGAACATCAGTGGGCTTTATGGATAGTGACTTATAAAATCATAAACTCGAGGCCAAGGAATATCTGAGGGCTGAGTTCCCTTTGGCTTCTCTATCCCTGCAGCTTCAATAGAATTTGCAAGCAGACACAGAGTTTCTGTGAAGAGAGAGAGAGAGTGTGGTCATTAGTTACGGAAGAATTGGTTGGAAACACAGACAGCCACGAATTGTTGAGAGCCAAAATGGAGGGCTCTGCGGCTGCCATGGTTTGTTACACGCCCATGTTCTAGAATTGTGGCAGGAGGCATTTCTGTCACAGATTATGACATCACTACCATGTGTGCATGAAACAGCCCTTATCTCTACATCACTTCCTCCAGAGATGTCAATCATCTGCCGAGCTGTAATGTTAAAAATATGAGCATACATGCGGTCAACAAGGACATGGCACAACCATAGAAACTAAACCATATTTTTGCTAAATGAAAGTGGTGCCATATTGGCTTCATTTTCTCTGGCAGTTTTTCCTTCAATCAACAACATATACCTTACAAAAATATTTGGCAGGAAGTGAACCGATTCGGCACAATATAACAATGCAAAAGACTCCACTAAAGCATGACTTTTTCTTGCAATGTTTCAATGTACACTACTGTGCAAAAGTCTTGGGCATCCTGGATTTTTCTTAATTTAAAAATTATGTTGGATGTTTATTTTTGTTTTCCATATTAGTGGTACTGTAGATAAAGAGCACATTTGTGCCATCTAATGTTAATTAAAAAAAAAAAAATCTTATATAAGACTTATAAGATGTATTTCACTAAATACAGTTGATACAAATAATATGCCATGACAGAGCCCTGATCTTAAAATCATCAAGGCTGTGTGGGAGTACCTGAGGAGACAGAAGACTCGAGCGAGACTGTGAGCCTTCTGAAGAACTGAGGCATATTCTCCAGTGTGCTTACAATAACCAAACAGCCAATAATCTTATAGCTCTGCAAAACAGCTGGACAGTGTCCCAAAATTTTAGGCAAAGGGTAGTCACTCTAAATATTGATTTAAGTTAGCTTTTAAAGTTGCAGCACTTTATATTAATTTATAAACCTTTAGTGTAATAATTTTTGGAAGCATCTTTGCCACACGGAATTGCATTAAATTTTCCTAAAACTTTTGCACAGTGCTGTACTTCCGTGAAAACCTGAAACAATGCTGCCTTCAATGTCTCAGTGATGGATCTCTTGCATTTTGTGAGGATCATAAGTCATATATTATTAATATAAACACGGATGTGTGATTTTGTAATTGGCCATTATCAAACGCTCACACACACACCCATGAACACTCCTTACCTAAGCACAAATTGCATTATATTATATTACATCACAGGCATTTAATAGATGCTCTTCCCCAGAGTCTCGTCCATCACAAAGTGCAAGTAGGTACCAAAGTTCTGCAAACCCCAGTGAGAAGTTGGGAGAGCACATTTATTGTGACGCTTCTTCCTTGCAGATTCCAGTCTACAGCATGGTGCAGAACATTTTCTGGACCTTTCCTCAGCCTGTGGGAAACCACTTCCACTTCCTTTTCTTTATTCCCTCTTTCACTGGGACTTCGTTGAACTTAAAGGAGACATATTATGCCATTTTCTCTATGCTAATGTTCCCATTGTGTCAGTTCTGAACACCTACTGAGTAGTTTAGTACGACTTTCAGCTCGAAAAACTGTCTACCTTTCTCAGAGCTGCACCCAGAAAAATACCCATTTTAAGAAGGTTGCAGCCACTTCCTGAAAAAGGTCAGTTTTGGACTACACTCTGCTATGATTGGTTGGTTTAGCGGAGCCTTCCAGGGGCGGAACCAGAGGCAGAAGGGGCAGACCTAGGTTTCCAAGGCCTGCCCCCACCCGGCTCCACGTGCTCTTGTTTATTAGTTCGCTTACATCATGTTTACACCGGACTCACGACCAAGTTGCGACCGAAAATTGGGCTCTGCTCGCCCTCACTTGCACGCAAAAACATGATTAAAATGAAAACAATTTCCAACAGTAGGCCTATATGCGCAGCAGCACCGCAAAAACAGTCGAAACCGGCAGGAATCAAACTCGTCTCCTCTGGAGTTGTCGGTGCCAGCTTGCCATCTGCCAGCCAATCAAAAAAGGAATGGGGCTACACAATAGCCAATCAGATAATAGCACTATCGTATCTGGGTAAGATTTTGGGCAACAACCAATGAAAAAAAACAGTTATCCTGGAATTTTTTACGTGATCCTGCTACAACAACGTTCTGAAAGCTGCATTATTCATTCACCCACGGTGGAAAACAGGAGTATCATGCAGTCCACATCACAGTCCACATCACTTCATGAAATGTTAAATGTGTGAAATGCCTTCCAGAAGTCCACAACTTTCACAAACAATTGCAAATTCCATTCCAGTGATTGCTTGATTATAATTCTAAGTGTGGCAATCTGGTCTGTACATGATCTCCCTGGTCGGAATCCTGCTTGTTCTTCTCTGAGTATCTAGTCAGCAGCACCTCTGAGTCTTTTTCAGAGTATTCTCGCAAAGGTCTTCATCGGTAGTGATAAGAGTTGAATTACCCACTTGCAGTCACTTCTTTTGAAGTTTCACAAGTGGCCGATCCTCCAGTCCTCTGGTACTTTTGTCTGCCACACTTTCTGTAGTAGGCCTTGTAGTATTTGGGCTGCTGTGTCAAGGTCTGCCTTGAGGACTTCAGGAGGTATGCTGTACGATCCAGGGGACTTACCATTCTTCACTTCTTTTATGGCTTGTGGCATCTGGTAGTGATTGCTACCTGGTTAACATATAAGTCTTCTCCTTCTTCAGCGTCAGGGAGATTCAGGACTGGGTGTCCATTCAGAAGCTGCTGGAAGTGTTCCTTCCATCTTTCCAGCTGTTCCAAGGGTTTGCTGAGCATCTTTCCTTGGGAATCCTTCACTGGCTTGCTTGAGGTAATCTTTCAGCCGGCTAATCGTGTGGTAATGTATAGACCTCCTTTATGTTTCTGTTTTCCGTGGCTATTTGCGCCTCTGTCACCAGGTTGTGGAAGTATTCTCGCTGGTCTCTTTGGATTGCCTGCTGTACTTCCTTGTTCTTTGTGCTAAAGTGTTCTTGCAGTCTTCATTTCTGTCTTCTAGTCTTTGATTGAAAGAGCTTCTTTTTGGTCTCTCTTTAGTCCTCATTCTTGTTGATGGTGTCTTTGTACTTCACTTAGTTGCACCCCAGTTCTTTGTCGCAAGTGTTCAGAAAGGAGCTCTTCACCCACACTCAGCCTTGCTTCGCTGTTCAATCTTCTAGATCTTACAGCGTTTGGAAATGGTTGCTGAGCGTTATAGAGAAGCTTTGCCAAAATTCCAGTGCTTGAAGTTTTGTGATGGTGAAGCGTTTCTGCCTGCTCTTCCCTATTCTAGCTGCTTTGGCAATCCTCATTTTCACCTTGGCCATTACGAGGGTATGACCAGACCTGATGTCTGCCCCCCTGCAGTTCAAGCTTTGCTCAAACAATGCGACCTGATGAAGGAGGTCACCAGTGCAAATATACGGGGTGCAGGGAATTGATTGCAGGTGAGTGCATTGATTGAATATTTAGCTGGCAAACAGGAAACTAGAGACACTGGTTTCTGCTTGACCGCAGCACAAGCCGGGAATGACCGATGTAATGTCCCAAGTGCCGGGAAAGACTAGAAGGAGTGGACATGGACCCTGTGGAGTTCTCTTTAGAGACAAAAGCATGATGAAAAATGCAAGTATAGCTACGCAAAAATTAATCGATTTAGTCGAACTAAAATGATCAAAAATCGCTGAGACAGGGATGGGGGTGGGTGCAGCTTGAAATGGTATCTAGAGGTGGCAAAATGTGTGTGAAACAATCCTTTGGGAGGTCTTAGACAAACCCTGGGCTCAAAATCCTGAGATGGGGGTGTGATTGCAGTAGGATGGAGGCAGTGGCGGTAGGGGCAGCTTTATTACAGGCCACCCAGAGAATATCTTGTGGTAAAAAAACATATTGAAATGCCCTTTAGGTGTTCAGGTAGAAATTAAGCTCCATTTGCTTGGAAAGGGAGAGTTTTAGCCATCCTGGATGTATAACTTGAGCTGTATTGTGGTTAACCTTGTCAGCTTATGTCAAAAGTTCTCTTTACCAAAGTTTCTAGCCCTCCAGTCATCTAGTCTCTGGCTTTCTCTCAGCGAACTGACTTAGCTGGTGGGGAGGGTCTGGAACACCTGGAAGTGAAGGAGCACAAACATGTTTCCAGTTAAGAGCAGAAGCACCCACAACTAAGCCATCTGTCGAGGGAACAGGAATATTGCTTTCCGCAGGCTTTGTGATCTGCCATTCTTAAATTTCAGCTCCAAAGGCAGTGCGCCGGTACAGCCCAACACTTTGAGGGTCTGATGGGAAGGTCTACTCCACTGCCTCTCTCCCCAAGGACAGAGAAAAGCACTATGAAAACATACACACATACGTACACACACACACACACACACACACACACACACGATTGTTTTTTATTAAATCAGCCAAATGGTCTGGAGGGATTGACTCCTGTGAAAGTCTGCTAATGAGGCAAGACATATGACTTTTTCATTTACTAATTAAAAAGGAGCTGGAAAAAGGCTAATATTTATCGCATTCAAGTTTCAAGACCAAACCACTCATGGAGATAGGCGTATTTCCCAGTGAGAGAAAGTATTTCTCTCTTTGTTTCCAGAGGATTTATATGGTTGTTTTATTTTTTCCCCTTCATCTTGGTTTTGGATCTTAAAATGTATGTTTATGGGCATTTTTTCTTTCTTAATGACAACTTTAGAAATTTTTCATACCACAGCCAGACAAACAGAAATGCATCATGGCGTGGGAGAGCAGCAAATATAACCACAGCTCTTACAGTCACACATAATTACTGGACTGGCTGTAGTGATTTGTTTGATGTCCTTTGTGCTGCATTCAGTACTGCACACTCAGTCTGAGGCGCGCATGGCGAATACAGTAACTGCTTTCCCTAATTGCTGTAAAGCACCTCGGCGGACAACAACGAAATGACCTGAAGAGCAGGACCTGCATCACATGTCTTCAGCTATCTTTTATCCACCTGGCATTACTGTGTGGTGCACTGGCCAACTGTGTGCAGGGACTTGCAGGAGCTGAAAGCCGTCGGACAGGAAGCAGTTAATGTGATGATCCTGCTGGGGCTTAGCAGGCCTGTGGCGGGGCATCATGTGCTGTCCAGACTTCTCCGTTTGCGCAGTGTCAAGGAGGGAGGGATATTATTCATGGATGGAATTCATGAGTGGCGGAAAATGACAGTGATGGAAAGAGTCCCTGCTCCAAGAGACGTAGCCTTAACCTTTTGAACGGTGGGTTTATTCAAATGTTTTTGTTTTTCTTTCTCAGAACTCCACTGGTTTCTGTTACTGTTACCTTTAGCACCATTTGCGTTCCATCAGTTTAAGCATGTTCAATGGACGTGTCCTTGTTATTACACCTTAAACAGTTCACCTTCCCCCCACCTTTATTGTTGCCAGTCCGCGCCTGTTTCCTTAAATAGAAAATAAACATCAGTGTTCATCAGTACAGTGACAAATTCTTGGTGAAATCAACACATGAAGTATATCATCAGATTGCTCTGCTACGATGATCAAGGAATCTTGCTGTTGTGTTCATTTAGTCTAACCACAGCATGCACCTCAAATAAGTAAATAATGGTGCATTTCCATTGCATGGAACGGCTCTCCTCGACTCGACTCTTCATAGTTTTATGTATTTTTGTTGTGGATAGTACAGCCATGGTTCCAAGTGAGCCGAGCCGGTACTAAAACATGAGGTCAAAGCGCTGCAGACCACTGATTGGTCAGATCAAATCGCCATTGGCGTGACATCAGACAAGCCAACATGATACATATCATAATTGATTATGGTGGAACTGGATGACTTTCATAGCAACACAATCTAAAATGTAGACATTAAGATGTGACTCAAGTAGGTGAATTCAATTCCAAACCAGCAAGCTAGCTAGCTTTCTTACATGCAAATTTAACGCGAAGCAAATGTCGCGGGGTCATGTAAGATAGCAACTTTCAGGCAAGACGATTATGCTATCATACTTTTACAAATATAGAGAGTCGGAAGCGCTTAATTGCCAAACTCACGGCAACTTGCCAACAATTTGCAGCCAAATGCAACTGAGTGAGGCACTAGTCATAAACGCGGAATATGACTGCTAATGGCGCTAAAACAATTAGGCCAAAATGGATAAGAGGCTAGATACATTGCCACCCTACGTTGTTTCTGAGTTTCAAGTATGCCAGCATTTTGAAATCCTCCATTGCTTCTGTGGCTGTGTCGCATGAGATGACGTTGTGTTTTCTGTTGTGTTAATGATGACGTCTTTGCACTTTCTATGGTGTATTCCACCTTTAATGGAGCAGGTGTGCTGTGTGGAAAACAAGTGCCTGGTACCAAAACCCAGTGGAGTAGAATCAAGTGGAGCCAGTACCATGCACTGGAAAAGCATCACAAGAGGCCTCTGGTCCCCAGATCTGTGATCTGAAATGCTATTTAAAGTGTTTCTTTTTGTGTGCGCATGTCTGTGTTTGTGTGAGAGTGACAGTAACATGACCCAGTGTCCACACCTACAGTTATTATTCACACTGATGAGAGACACAGCTAGGTGCAGTTTTTTTTTTTTGTTCAACAGCACGTTAGCATGGCCGCATGAGCTGAACATCTCTCCGCTTCTCCACACTAGGGTTGGAGGGAAGTGTGGAGGTTATAACTTGCAGACTAAACGTATGAAGTTGTACGCAATAAGCTAAGTAGACAACGTAGTATTTTGAAGACAGCTGCGAGGAGACTGAAGTTTGTTCAGACCATCCTCACTGTTACAGTTGTTTATCGGATAAAAAAATAACACCAGGTGATTCAAGGTTTGAGTTGTTGTCAATCACTGTCATCTTGTCATGATTTCAACTTCTACAAACTCTTTTCCAAAACAGTTGGGAGGCTGTGTTTAATGCAAATAAAAGCAGAGTGCAGTAATTTGCAAATCATTTAAACTCTATATTTCATGACTGTAGTATGAGGACAACATCTCAGATGTTTGAAAAATACATTTGATGATAGCAAGTTGTTTCACAAATTCACCAAAATAGCACTCAAACAATAAAATAGCCCTGCTGTTGTGCTGGATGTGGGTCAAAGGCTGGAATTTAGATTATCAGGACTACTGGAGTGTTTTCCAAACAAAGCAACCAGTTGGCTGATAAACCCCTTTTATGAGTTATTCTGTCATGTATTATAAATGGCTGACTGATTAGAATCTAAGTGCTAACTTTTTCTGTCATCGGTATGAAATTCTAACTCACTGCTGGTCATTGTTAGCACGTATTTACCCTTTGCACTGTAAAATGTGCTCGTGTTCACTCGCCCTGTACTCTCCGGAGGGAGGGGGTGGCTGAAAGGGAGTAGCCTAGAATGACAAGTGAAATCAATCTGAAGGCCAGGAGCTGGACCTGTAAAAGTCAGGTTGCATTTTCTTTCCCCACTGTTGAGCTGCCAAACTTCATTACCTCCTGAAATGCCACATGCAACCTGAAAGTTGTTGGGAGAGATTCAGCTCTTTGGCTTGATACAAATAGTTCATTTGTTAAGAAGAATGTCTGTCCTGTATTTGTCTTGCTTATTTTATATTACAGCTTCCATCTTAGTTCTCGTGCGCGAGAAGTCCACACAAAGGTATGGAGGCAGGAAGAGATGATCTATAAGTCTTTTGAACAGCATTTTTTTTTTGGATGAAGTCAGAGTCAGTGTTTTAGGAATTCATTGCTTTCAGTTACCAGTAGTGATTGTTACATCAGCACTCGGGTATTCAGTCCAGAACATTCTAATCACGGACCTTAAAGGGTTAAGTCACATTTTACGCTGCCTGGAGAATTTTTCTGAAATTCCTTGGCTGCAGTTATGGTGTACAGCAGGGTTGCGCAACAAAGGCCGATCGGATTCGAGATTTTGTAGCAGTGTCTGCATTTAATTATTTAATTAACTCAATCACATCTCGGTCTGACATTTGTGCGAGTGCCAGTTTCAGAGGCAGCCTGTGAATGTATCCTGAATGTTTAACTGTCCTCAGGGAAAGGAGTGAACCAGCATAGTTTATAGGGTTGTCAGAACACTACATGTAAAGGTTTGCCATTACACTGTGAAAGGCTATAAATGCACAGAGGAAACTGTTGTGTTTTTATTTCAATCAGGAGGGAAAAAGTGAATGGAGTAATGATCTTTTTTTTCACCCAGATGAAGAAGTGATGAATCCTGATGTGAACAGTATATTGCAGTTACCCGTTGAGAGAAGATTTTTCATAGACGGGCCTCAGCCGTGAACACACTGCTGCTCTAATCACTGCTCCACACTGCTGCTCTAATCACTGCTCCACACTGCTGCTCTAATCACTGCTCCACACTGCTGCTCTAATCACTGCTCCACACTGCCGCTCTGATCGCTAATCCACACTGCTGCTCTAATCGCTGCTCCACACTGCTGCTCTACTCACTGCTCCACACTGCTGCTCTGATCACTGCTCCACACTGCTGCTCTGATCGCTGCTCCACACTGCTGCTCTGATCGCTGCTCCACACTGCTGCTCTAATCACTGCTCCACACTGATGCTCTGATCACTGCTCCACACTGCTGCTCTGATCGCTGCTGCACACTGCTGCTCTGATCGCTGCTCCACACTGCTGCTCTGATTACTGCTCCACACTGCTGCTCTAATCACTGCTCCACACTGCTGCTCTGATCGCTGCTCCACACTGCTACTCTGATCACTGCTCCACACTGCTGCTCTGATCACTGCTCCACACTGCTGCTCAAATCACTGCTCCACACTGCTGCTCTGATCACTGCTCCACACTGCTGCTCTAATCACTGCTCCACACTGCTGCTCTGATCACTGCTCCACACTGCTGCTCTGATCACTGCTCCACACTGCTGCTCTGATCACTGCTCCACACTGCTGCTCTGATGCTCCACACTGCTGCTCCATCACTGCCACTCTGATCACTGCTCCACACTGCTGCTCTGATCACTGCTCCACACTGCTGCTCTGATCACTGCTCCACACTGCTGCTCAAATCACTGCTCCACACTGCTGCTCAAATCACTGCTCCACACTGCTGCTCTGATCACTGCTCCACACTGCTGCTCTGATCACTGCTCCACACTGCTGCTCTAATCACTGCTCCACACTGCTGCTCTGATGGCTGCTCCACACTGCTGCTCTGATCACTGCTCCACACTGCTGCTCTGATCACTGCTCCACACTGCTGCTCTGATCACTGCTCCACACTGCTGCTCTGATCACTGCTCCCACACTGCTGCTCTGATCACTGCTCCACACTGCTGCTCTGATCACTGCTCCACACTGCTGCTCTAATCACTGCTCCACACTGCTGCTCTGATCACTGCTCCACACTGCTGCTCTAATCACTGCTCCACACTGCTGCTCTGATCACTGCTCCACACTGCTGCTCTGATCACTGCTCCACACTGCTGCTCTGATCACTGCTCCACACTGCTGCTCTAATCACTGCTCCACACTGGTGCTCTGATCACTGCTCCACACTGCTGCTCTAATCACTGCTCCACACTGCTGCTCTGATCACTGCTCCACACTGCTGCTGTGATCACTGCTCCACACTGCTGCTCTAATCACTGCTCCACACCACTGCTCTAATCACTGCTCCACACTGGTGCTCTGATCACTGCTCCACACTGCTGCTCTGATCACTGCTCCACACTGGTGCTCTGATCACTGCTCCACACTGCTGCTCTAATCACTGCTCCACACTGCTGCTGTGATCACTGCTCCACACTGCTGCTCTAATCACTGCTCCACACCACTGCTCTAATCACTGCTCCACATCACTGCTCCACACTGCTGCTCTGATCACTGCTCCACACTGCTGCTCTGATCACTGCTCCACACTGCTGCTCTCTAATCACTGCTCTAATCACTGCTGCCTAATCACTGCTGCTCTGATCACTGCTCCACACTGCTAATCACTGCTCCACACTGGTGCTCTAATCACTGCTCCACACTGCTGCTCTAATCACTGCTCCACACTGCTGCTCTGATCACTGCTCCACACTGCTGCTCTAATCACTGCTCCACACTGCTGCTCTGATCACTGCTCCACACTGCTGCTCTAATCACTGCACGACCCTGCTGCTCTAATCACTGCTCCACACTGCTGCTCTGATCACTGCTCCACACTGCTGCTCTAATCACTGCTCCACACTGCTGCTCTGATCACTGCTCCACACTGCTGCTCTAATCACTGCTCCACACTGCTGCTCTGATCACTGCTCCACACTGCTGCTCTGATCACTGCTCCACACTGCTGCTCTAATCACTGCTCCACACTGCTGCTCTGATCACTGCTCCACACTGCTGCTCTAATCACTGCTCCACACTGCTGCTCTAATCACTGCTCCACACTGCTGCTCTGATCACTGCTCCACACTGCTGCTCTGATCACTGCTCCACACTGCTGCTCTAATCACTGCTCCCACACTGCTGCTCTGATCACTGCTCCACACTGCTGCTCTAATCACTGCTCCACACTGCTGCTCTGATCACTGCTCCACACTGCTGCTCTGATCACTGCTCCACACTGCTGCTCTGATCACTGCTCCACACTGCTGCTCTGATCACTGCTCCACACTGCTGCTCTGATCACTGCTCCACACTGCTGCTCTAATCACTGCTCCACACTGCTGCTCTGATCACTGCTCCACACTGCTGCTCTGATCACTGCTCCACACTGCTGCTCTGATCACTGCTCCACACTGCTGCTCTGATCACTGCTCCACACTGCTGCTCAAATCACTGCTCCACACTGCTGCTCTGATCACTGCTCCACACTGCTGCTCTAATCACTGCTCCACACTGCTGCTCTGATCACTGCTCCACACTGCTGCTCTGATCACTGCTCCACACTGCTGCTCCACACTGCTCCACACTGCTGCTCTGATCACTGCTCCACACTGCTGCTCTGATCACTGCTCCACACTGCTGCTCTGATCACTGCTCCACACTGCTGCTCTGATCACTGCTCCACACTGCTGCTCTGATCACTGCTCCACACTGCTGCTCTGATCACTGCTCCACACTGCTGCTCTGAATCCACACTGCTGCTCTGATCACTGCCACACTGCTGCTCTGATTTCTGCTCCACACTGCTGCTGATCACTGATCACTGCTCCACACTGCTGCTCTGATCACTGCTCCACACTGCTGCTCTGATCACTGCTCCACACTGCTGCTCTGATCACTGCTCCACACTGCTGCTCTGATCACTGCTCCACACTGCTGCTCTGATCACTCACTGCTCCATCACTGCTCCACACTGCTGCTCTGATCACTGCTCCACACTCCATCACTGCCCACACTGCTGCTCTGATCACTGCTCCCACACTGCTCTAATCTCCCACACTGCTGCTCTAATCACTGCTCCACACTGCTGCTCTGATCACTGCTCACTGCTCCACACTGTCCACACTGCTGCTCTGATCACTGCTCCACACTGCTGCTCTGATCACTGCTCCACACTGCTGCTCTGATCACTGCTCCACACTGCTGCCCTGATCACTGCTCCACACTGCTGCTCTGATCACTGCTCCACACTGCTGCTCTGATCACTGCTCCACACTGCTGCTCTGATCACTGCTCCACTGCTGCTGATCTAATCACTGCTCTGATCACTGCTCCACACTGCTGCTCTGATCACTGCTCCACACTGCTGCTCTGATCACTGCTCCCACTGCTGCTCTGATCACTGCTGCTCTCTGATCACTGCTCCACACTGCTGCTCTGATCACTGCTCCACACTGCTGCTCTGATCACTGCTCCACACTGCTGCTCTGATCACTGCTCCACACTGCTGCTCTGATCACTGCTCCACACTGCTGCTCTGATCACTGCTCCACACTGCTGCTCTGATCACTGCTCCACACTGCTGCTCTGATCACTGCTCCACACTGCTGCTCTGATCACTGCTCCACACTGCTGCTCTGATCACTGCTCCACACTGCTGCACTGATCACTGCTCCACACTGCTGCTCTGATCACTGCTCCACACTGCTGCTCTGATCACTGCTCCACACTGCTGCTCTGATCACTGCTCCACACTGCTGCTCTGATCCACACACTGCTCTGATCACTGCTCCACACTGCTGCTCTGATCACTGCTCCACACTGCTGCTCTGATCACTGCTCCACACTGCTGCTCTGATCACTGCTCCCACTGCTGCTCTGATCACTGCTCCACACTGCTGCTGATCACTGCTCCACACTGCTGCTCTGATCACTGCCACACTGCACTGCTCTGATCACTGCTCCACACTGCTCTGATCACTGCTCCACACTGCTGCTCTCCATCACTGCTCCACACTGTGCTGATCACTGCTCCACACTGCTGCTCTGATCACTGATCACTCTCCACACACTGATCACTGCTGCTCTGATCACTGCCCACACTGCTGCTCTGATCACTGCTCCACACTGCTGCTCTAATCACTGCTCCACACTGCTGCTCTAATCACTGCTCCACACTGCTGCTCTGATCACTGCTCCACACTGCTGCTCTGATCACTGCTCCACACTGCTCTAATCACTGCTCCACACTGCTGCTCTGATCACTGCTCCACACTGCTGCTCTGATCACTGCTCCACACTGCTGCTGATCACTGCTCCACATCTAATCACTGCTCCCACTGCTGCACTGCTCCACACTGCTGATCCAATCACTGCTCCACACTGCTGCTCAAATCACTGCTCCACACTGCTGCTCTGATCACTGCTCCACACTGCTGCTCTAATCACTGCTCCACACTGCTGCTCTGATCACTGCTCCACACTGCTGCTCTGATCACTGCTCCACTGCTGCTCTGATCACTGCTCCACACTGCTGCTCTGATCACTGCTCCACACTGCTGCTCTAATCACTGCTCCACACTGCTGCTCTGATCACTGCTCCACACTGCTGCTCTGATCACTGCTCCACACTGCTGCTCTAATCACTGCTCCACACTGCTGCTCTAATCACTGCTCCACACTGCTGCTCTGATCACTGCTCCACACTGCTGCTGATCACTGCTCCACATTGCTGCTCTAAATCACCACACTGCTCTGATCACTGCTCCACACTGCTGCTCTGATCACTGCTCCACACTGCTGCTCTGATCACTGCTCCACACTGCTGCTCTGATCACTGCTCCACACTGCTGCTCTGATCACTGCTCCACACTGCTGCTCTGATCACTGCTCCACACTGCTGCTCTAATGCTCTGATCACTGCTCCACACTGCTGCTGCTCTGATCACTGCTCCACACTGCTGCTCTGATCACTGCTCCACACTGCTGCACTGATCACTGCTCCACACTGCTGCTCTGATCACTGCTCCACACTGCTGCTCTGATCACTGCTCCACACTGCTGCTCTGATCACTGCTCCACACTGCTGCTCTAATCACACACTGCTGCTCTGATCACTGCTCCACACTGCTGCTCTAATCACTGCTCCACACTGCTCTAATCACTGCTGCTCTGATCACTGCTCCCACACTGCTGCTCTGATCACTGCTCCACACTGCTGCTCTGATCACTGCTCCACACTGCTGCTCTGATCACTGCTCCACACTGCTGCTCTGATCACATCACTGCTCCACACTGCCACACTGCTGCTGATCACTGCTCCACTCTGCTCCACTGCTCTAATCACTGCTGCTCTGATCACTGCTCCACACTGCTGCTCTCCACTGCTCCACTGCTGCTCTAATCACTGCTCCACACTGCTGCTCGCTGCTCCACACTGGTCTAATCACTGCTCCACACTGCTGCTCTGATCACTGCTCCACACTGCTGCTCAAATCACTGCTCCACACTGCTGCACTGATCACTGCTCCACACTGCTGCTCTAATCACTGCTCCACACTGCTGCTCTGATCACTGCTCCACACTGCTGCTCTAATCACTGCTCCACACTGCTGCTCTAATCACTGCCACACTGCTGCTCTGATCACTGCTCCACACTGCTGCTCTGATCACTGCTCCACACTGCTGCTCTAATCACTGCTCCACATTGCTGCTCTGATCACTGCTCCACACTGCTGCTCTTATCACTGCTCCACACTGCTGCTCACTGATCACTGCTCCACACTGCTGCTCTGCTCCATCTGCTGATCACTCCACACTGCTGCTCTAATCACTGCTCCACACTGCTGCTCTGATCACTGCTCCACACTGCTGCTCTGATCACTGCTCCACACTGCTGCTCTGATCACTGCTCCACACTGCTGCTCTGATCACTGCTCCACACTGCTGCTCTAATCACTGCTCCACACTGCTGCTCTAATCACTGCTCCACACTGCTGCTCTAATCACTGCTCCACACACTGCTGCTCTAATCACTGCTCCACACTGCTCTAATCACTGCTCCACACTGCTGCTCTGATCTGCTCCACACTGCTGCTCTGATCACTGCTCCACACTGCTGCTCTGATCACTGCTCCACACTGCTGCTCTGATCACTGCTCCACACTGCTGCTCTGATCACTGCTCCACACTGCTGCTCTAATCACTGCTCCACACTGCTGCTCTAATCACTGCTCCACACTGCTGCTCTGATCACTGCTCCACACTGGTGCTCTAATCACTGCTCCACACTGCTGCTCTGATCACTGCTCCACACTGCTGCTCTGATCACTGCTCCACACTGCTGCTCTAATCACTGCTCCACACTGCTGCTCTGATCACTGCTCCACACTGCTGCTCTGATCACTGCTCCACACTGCTGCTCTAATCACTGCTCCACACTGCTGCTCTGATCACTGCTCCACACTGCTGCTCTGATCACTGCTCCACACTGCTGCTCTGATCACTGCTCCACACTGCTGCTCTGATCACTGCTCCACACTGCTGCTCTGATCACTGCTCCACACTGCTGCTCTGATCACTGATCCACACTGCTGCTCTGATCACTGCTCCACACTGCTGCTCTAATCACTGCTCCACACTGCTGCTCTGATCACTGCTCCACACTGCTGCTCTGATCACTGCTCCACACTGCTGCTCTGATCACTGCTCCACACTGCTGCTCTGATCACTGCTCCACACTGCTGCTCTGATCACTGCTCCACACTGCTGCTCTAATCACTGCTCCACTGCTGCTCTAATCACTGCTCCACACTGCTGCTCTCATCACTGCTCCACACTGCTGCTCTGATCACTGCTCCACACCACACTGCTCTGATCACTGCTCCACATTGCTGCTCTGATCACTGCTCCACACTGCTGCTGATCACTGCTGCCACACTGCTGCTCTGATCACTGCTCCACACTGCTGCTCTGATCACTGTGGTCTCCACACTGCTGCTGCTGAATCACTGCTCCACACTGGTGCTCTAATCACTGCTACTGCTCTAATCACTGCTCCAAACTGCTCTAATCACTGCTCCACACTGCTCTGATGCACACTGCTCCACACTGCTCTGATCACTGCTCCACTGCTCCTGCTGCTCTGATCACTGCTCCACACTGCTGCTCTAATCACTGCTCCACACTGCTGCTCTGATCACTGCTCCACACTGCTGCTCTGATCACTGCTCCACACTGCTGCTCTGATCACTGCTCCACACTACTGCTCTAATCACTGCTCCACACTGCTGCTCTAATCACTGCTCCACACTGCTGCTCTAATCACTCACTGCTGCTCTAATCACTGCCCACACTGCTGCTCTAATCACTGCTCTCACACTGCTCTGATCACTGCTCCACACTGCTGCTGCTGATCACTGCTCCACACACTGCTCTAATCACTGCTCCACACTGCTGCTCTGATCACTGCTCCACACTGCTGCTGCTCTGATCACTGCTCCACCTGCTGCTCTGATCACTGCTCCACACTGCTCTGATCACTGCTCCACACTGCTGCTCTGATCACTGCTCCACACTGCTGCTCTAATCACTGCTCCACACTGCTGCTCTGATCACTGCTCCACACTGCTGCTCTAATCACTGCTCCACACTGGTGCTCTAATCACTGCTCCACACTGGTGCTCTAATCACTGCTCCACACTACTGCTCTAATCACTGCTCCACACTGGTGCTCTAATCACTGCTCCACACTGCTGCTCTAATCACTGCTCACACTGCTGCTCTAATCACTGCTCCACACTGCTGCTCTAATCACTGCTCCACACTGCTGCTCTAATCACTGCTCCACACTGCTGCTCTGATCACTGCTCCACACTGCTGCTCTGATCACTGCTCCACATTGCTGCTCTGATCACTGCTCCACACTGCTGCTCTGATCACTGCTCCACACTGCTGCTCTGATCACTGCTCCACACTGCTGCTCTAATCACTGCTCCACACTGCTGCTCTGATCACTGCTCCACACTGGTGCTTTAATCACTGCTCCACACTGCTGCTCTGATCACTGCTCCACACTGCTGCTCTAATCACTGCTCCACACTGCTGCTCTAATCACTGCTCCACACTGCTGCTCTAATCACTGCTCCACACTGCTGCTCTGATCACTGCTCCACACTGCTGCTCTGATCACTGCTCCACACTGCTGCTCTAATCACTGCTCCACACTGGTGCTCTGATCACTGCTCCACACTGCTGCTCTGATCACTGCTCCACACTGCTGCTCTAATCACTGCTCCACACTGCTGCTCTGATCACTGCTCCACACTGCTGCTCTAATCACTGCTCCACACTGCTGCTCTGATCACTGCTCCACACTGCTGCTCTAATCACTGCTCCACACTGCTGCTCTGATCACTGCTCCACACTGCTGCTCTAATCACTGCTCCACACTGCTGCTCTGATCACTGCTCCACACTGCTGCTCTAATCACTGCTCCACACTGCTGCTCTAATCACTGCTCCACACTGGCTGCTCTGATCACTGCTCCACACTGCTGCTCTGATCACTGCTCCACACTGCTGCTCTGATCACTGCTCCACACTGCTGCTCTGATCACTGCTCCACACTGCTGCTCTAATCACTGCTCCACACTGCTGCTCTGATCACTGCTCCACACTGCTGCTCTGATCACTGCTCCACACTGCTGCTCTGATCACTGCTCCACACTGCTGCTCTGATCACTGCTCCACACTGCTGCTGTAATCACTGCTCCACACTGCTGCTCTAATCACTGCTCCACACTGCTGCTGTGATCACTGCTCCACACTGCTGCTCTAATCACTGCTCCACACTGCTGCTCTGATCACTGCTCCACACTGCTGCTCTAATCACTGCTCCACACTGCCCACACTGCTCTGATCACTGCTCCACACTGCTGCTCTGATCACTGCTCCACACTGCTGCTCTGATCACTGCTCCACACTGCTGCTCTAATCACTGCTCCACACTGCTGCTGTGATCACTGCTCCACACTGCTGCTCTGATCACTGCTCCACACTGCTGCTCTAATCACTGCTCCACACTGCTGCTCTGATCACTGCTCCACACTGCTGCTCTGTGATCACTGCTCCACACTGCTGCTCTGATCACTGCTCCACACTGCTGCTCTGATCACTGCTCCACACTGCTGCTCTGATCACTGCTCCACACTGCTGCTCTAATCACTGCTCCACACTGCTGCTCTGATCGCTGCTCCACACTGCTGCTCTAATCACTGTTCCACACTGCTGCTCTAATCACTGCTCCACACTGCTGCTCTGATCACTGCTCCACACTGCTGCTCTGATCACTGCTCCACACTGCTGCTCAAATCACTGCTCCACACTGCTGCTCTAATCACTGCTCCACACTGGTGCTCTGATCACTGCTCCACACTGCTGCTCTGATCACTGCTCCACACTGGTGCTCTGATCGCTGATCCACACTGCTGCTCAGATTACTGCTCCACACTGGTGCTCTGATCACTGCACCACACTGCTGCTCTAATCACTGCTCCACACTGCTGCTCTGATCACTGCTCCACACTGCTGCTTTAATCACTGCTCCACACTGCTGCTCTAATCACTGCTCCACACTGCTGCTCTGATCACTGCTCCACACTGCTGCTCTAATCACTGCTCCACACTACTGCTCTATTCACTGCTCCACACTACTGCTCTAATCACTGCTCCACACTGGTGCTCTCATCACTGCTCCACACTGCTGCTGTGATCACTGCTCCACACTGCTGCTCTGATCACTGCTCCACACTGCTGCTCTGATCACTGCTCCACACTGCTGCTCTAATCACTGCTCCACACTGCTGCTCTGATCACTGCTCCACACTGCTGCTCTGATCACTGCTCCACACTGCTGCTCTAATCACTGCTCCACACTGCTGCTCTAATCACTGCTCCACACTGCTGCTCTGATCACTGCTCCACACTGCTGCTCTAATCACTGATCCACACTGCTGCTCTGATCACTGCTCCACACTGCTGCTCTGATCACTGCTCCACACTGCTGCTCTGATCACTGCTCCACACTGCTGCTCTATTCACTGCACCACACTCCTGCTCTAATCACTGCTCCACACTGCTGCTCTGATCACTGCTCCACACTGCTGCTCTCATCACTGCTCCACACTGCTGCTCTAATCACTGCTCCACACTACTGCTGTAATCACTGCTCCACACTGGTGCTCTAATCACTGCTCCACACTGCTGCTCTAATCATTGCTCCACACTGCTGCTCTGATAGCTGCTCCACACTGCTGCTCTTATCACTGATCCACACTTGTGCTCTGATCACTGCTCCACACTGGTGCTCTAATCACTGCTCCACATTGCTGCTCTGATCACTGCTCCACACTAGTGCTTTAATCACTCCTCCACACTGCTGCTTTAATCACTGCTCCAAAATGCTGCTGTAATCACTGCTCCACACTGCTGCTCTGATCACTGCTCCACACTGCTGCTCTGATCGCTGCTCCACACTGGTGCTCTAATCACTGCTCCACACTGCTGCTCCAATCACTGCTCCACACTGGTGCTCTAATCACTGCTCCACACTGCTGCTCTGATCGCTGCTCCACACTGCTGCTCTTATCACTGCTCCACTCTGCTGCTGTAATCACTGCTCCACACTGCTGCTCTGATTGCTGCTCCACACTGCTGCTCTAATCACTGATCCACACTGGTGCTCTGATCACTGCTCCACACTGCTGATCTAATCACTGCTCCACATTGCTGCTCTGATCACTGCTCCACACTGGTGCTTTAATCACTCCTCCACACTGCTGCTCTAATCACTGCTCCACACTGCTGCTGTAATCACTGCTCCACACTGCTGCTCTAATCACTGCTCCACACTGCTGCTCTGATCGCTGCTCCACACTGCTGCTCTGATCACTGCTCCACTGCTGCTCTAATCACTGCTCCACACTGCTGCTCTGATCACTGCTCCACACTGCTGCTCTAATCACTGCTCCACACTGCTGCTCTAATCACTGATCCACACTGCTGCTCTGATCACTGCTCCACACTGCTGCTCTGATCACTGCTCCACACTGCTGCTCTGATCACTGCTCCCACACTGCTGCTCTGATCACTGCTCCACACTGCTGCTCTGATCACTGCTCCACACTGCTGCTCTGATCACTGCTCCACACTGCTGCTCTGATCACTGCTCCACACTGCTGCTCTGACCACTGCTCCACACTGCTGCTCTAATCATTGCACCACACTCCTGCTCTAATCACTGCTCCACACTGGTGCTCTGATCGCTGCTGGACACTGCTGCTCTGATCGCTGCTCCACACTGCTGCTCTGATCACTGCTCCACACTGCTGCTCTGATCGCTGCTCCACACTGGTGCTTTAATCACTGCTCCACACTGCTGCTCTGATCACTGCTCCACACTGGTGCTTTAATCACTCCTCCACACTGCTGCTCTAATCACTGCTCCACACTGCTGCTCTGATCGCTGCTCCACACTGGTGCTATATTCACTGCTCCACACTACTGCTCTAATCACTGCTCCACACTGGTGCTCTTGTCACTGCTCCACACTGCTGCTGTGATCACTGCTCCACACTGCTGCTCTGATTGTTGCTCCACACTGCTGCTCTAATCACTGCTCCACACTGCTGCTCTGATCATTGCTCCACATTGCTGCTCTGATCACTGCTCTCCACTCCAGGTCTAATCACTGCTCCACACTGCTGCTCTAATCACTGCTCCACACTGCTGCTCTGATCGCTGCTCCACACTGGTGCTCTAATCACTGATCCACACTGCTGCTCTAATCACTGCACCACCTTGCTGCTCTATTCACTGCTCCACACTGCTGCTTTGACCACTGCTCCACACTGCTGCTCTATTCACTGCACCACACTCCTGCTCTAATCACTGCTCCACACTGCTGCTCTGATCACTGCTCCACACTGCTGCTCTAATCACTGCTCCACTCTACTGCTGTAATCACTGCTCCACACTGCTGCTCTAATCACTGCTCCACACTGCTGCTCTGATCACTGCTCCACACTGCTGCTCTGATCACTGCTCCACACTGCTGCTTTGATCACTGCTCCACACTGCTGCTCTGATCACTGCTCCACACTGCTGCTCTAATCACTGCTCCACACTGCTGCTCTGATCACTGCTCCACACTGCTGCTCTGATCGCTGCTCCACACTGCTGCTCTGATCACTGCTCCACACTGCTGCTCACTAATCACTGCTGCTCTGATTGCTGCTCCACACTGCTGCTCTAATCACTGATCCACACTGCTGCTCTGATCACTGCTCCACACTGCTGATCTAATCACTGCTCCACACTGCTGCTCTGATCACTGCTCCACACTGCTGCTTTAATCACTGCTCCACACTGCTGCTCTAATCACTGCTCCACGCTGCTGCTGTAATCACTGCTCCACACTGCTGCTCTAATCACTGCTCCACACTGCTGCTCTGATCGCTGCTCCACACTGGTGCTCTAATCACTGCTCCACCCTGCTGCTGTGATCACTGCTCCACACTGCTGCTCTAATTGCTGCTCCACACTGCTGCTCTAATCACTGATCCACACTGGTGCTCTGATCACTGTTCCACACTGCTGCTCTGATCACTGCTCCACACTGCTGCTCTAATCACTGCTCCACATTGCTGCTCTGATCGCTGCTCCACACTGCTCCTCTGACCACTGCTCCACACTGCTGCTCTAATCATTGCACCACACTCCTGCTCTAATCACTGCTCCACACTGGTGCTCTGATCGCTGCTGGACACTGCTGCTCTGATCGCTGCTCCACACTGCTGTTCTGATTACTGCTCCACACTGGTGCTCTGATCGCTGCTCCACACTGGTGCTTTAATCACTGCTCCACACTGCTGCTCTGATCACTGCTCCACACTGGTGCTTTAATCTCTCCTCCACACTGCTGCTCTAATCACTGCTCCACACTGCTGCTCTGATCACTGCTCCACACTGCTGCTCATATTCACTGCTCCACATTGCTGCTCTAATCACTGCTCCACACTGCTGCTTTAATCACTGCTCCACACTGCTGCTGCTCTGATCACTGCTCCACACTGCTGCTCTAATCACTGCTCCTGATTGCTCTTGCTCCACACTGCTGCTCTGATCACTGCTCCACACTGCTGCTCTGATCACTGCTCCACACTGCTGCTCTGATCACTGCTCCACACTGCTGCTCTAATCACTGCTCCACACTGCTGCTCTAATCACTGCTCCACACTGCTGCTCTGATCACTGCTCCACACTGCTGCTCTAATCACTGATCCACACTGCTGCTCTAATCACTGCTCCACACTGCTGCTCTGATCACTGCTCCACACTGCTGCTCTGATCACTGCTCCACACTGCTGCTCTGATCACTGCACCACACTGCTGCTCTAATCACTGCTCCACACTGCTCTGATCACTGCTCCACACTGCTGCTCTAATCACTGCCCACACTGCTGCTGTAATCACTGCTCCACACTGCTGCTCTGATCACTGCTCCACACTGCTGCTCTGATCATCACTCCACACTGCTGCTCTGATCACTGCTCCACTGCTGCTCTGATCACTGCTCCACACTGCTGCTCTGATCACTGCTCCACACTGCTGCTCTAATGATCACTGCTCTGATCACTGCTCCACACTGCTGCTCTAATCACTGCTCCACACTGCTGCTCTGATCACTGCTCCACACTGCTGCTCTGATCACTGCTCCACACTGCTGCTCTAATCACTGCTCCACATTGCTGCTCTGATCACTGCTCCACACTGCTGCTCTTATCACTGCTCCACACTGCTGCTTTAATCACCCACACTGCTGCTCTAATCACTCACTGCTGCTCTGATCACTGCTCCACACTGCTGCTCTGATCACTGCTCCACACTGCTGCTCTAATCACACTGCTCCTGATCACTGCTCCACACTGCTGCTCTAATCACTGCTCCACACTGCTGCTCTAATCACTGCTCCACACTGCTGCTCTAATCACTGCTCCACACTGCTGCTCTAATCACTGCTCCACACTGCTGCTCTAATCACTGCTCCACACTGCTGCTCTGATCACTGCTCCACACTGCTGCTCTGATCACTGCTCCACACTGCTGCTCTAATCACTGCTCCACACTGCTGCTCTGATCGCTGCTCCACACTGCTGCTCTAATCACTGATCCACACTGCTGCTCTGATCACTGCTCCACACTGCTGCTCTAATCACTGCTCCACATTGCTGCTCTGATCACTGCTCCACACTGCTGCTCTTAATCACTGCTCCACACTGCTGCTCTGATCACTGCTCCACACTGCTGCTCTAATCACTGCTCCACACTGCTGCTCTAATCACTGCTCCACACTGCTGATGCTCCACACTGCTGCTCTAATCACTGCTCCACACTGCTGCTCTAATCACTGCTCCACACTGCTGCTCTAATCACTGCTCCACACTGCTGCTCTAATCACTGATCCACACTGGTGCTCTAATCACTGCTCCACACTGCTGCTCTTATCACTGATCCACATTGCTGCTCTGATCACTGCTCCACACTGCTGCTCTGATCGCTGCTCCACACTGCTGCTCTGATCACTGCTCACACTGCTGCTCTTTGTCCCCTTGCCCCTAGTAATTTAAATTTAGGCTTTTGTTTTTTTTTTTTTTTTTTTTTTATTTGGTTACTACAAATGAGCGGGGTATCTATTTTGGGTTTTTTATGGGTATAGGTATGCTCCACATTGCTGCTCTGATCACTGTTCCACACTGCTGTTCTAATCACTGCTCCACACTGGTGCTCTGATCACTGCTCCGCACTGCTGGTCTGATCACTGCTCCACACTGCTGCTCTGATCACTGCTCCACACTGCTGCTCCGATCACTTCTGTTCTGATCACTGCTCCACACTGCCAACCCTTTGTCCCTTTGACCAGCCTCTGATTCTCCCCTGTCCACAGTTGAATGGCAGCTGGAACCATCCGTTGTACTCCACAATGTCAAATCAAGACATTCGACGAAATTCCATTCGCCAAAATTGTGTATGCCAGGTTCAGGACGGGAACAGTGGTTGAACCTATATTTTAGCTTATTTAAGTTCATTTCACTTTTATTACTATGTATTCATCCCGCATTTGTATTTCTGCTCAGGGTACACAACCTTATGTTTACAAACATATTTTGCCCTTGTCTCTGCCTGGAGCCTGCAGACTACATTGCCTACAGTTTATTAAAGGGGTTGTGTCATGATTACCACGGATGTTCATAACTTCAAAAACTGTTAGTCTCACTAAGTGAATCTACTCCACTGCAAGTCAAAATCTGATTCAATCCTTGCCAGTCTGTCTTCGTTTTGCATTATATTTATTTATTTTAGTTACTCTGGCATTATGCTTTATATATTGAGGAGTTTCTATGGAAATAATGGGATTCAAAGTGCTATTTTAGCGTTTTATGCAAAGGATATGAAGAGTGTAAGCTGATTTTCCGACTGCCAATAATCATAGAAGTAGGTTTTCTTCTTCTTCTATGATATTTACTGGCCTTGGCAAAGCAGTTCATGCTTCATATCCCTCGGCTAAAGCGTTAAAGTAACGCTTTGAATCTTCTAATTTCCATAGAAAACTCCTTAATATATAAAGCATAATGCCTGACGGATTAGCAAGGATGGAAGTATATTTTGACTTGCAGTTGAGCAGATTCACTTCGCTCAAAGTTGTTAGCATGCACAGTAATCGCGACACAGTGTAACAAACCTGCTGCCCAAGGATGACGTGAGGGCCCCAGGAAAGTGAATGAAATCATGGACATAAGAGCGGAAGACCTGGGGATTTAATGATAAAGTGCCGATAAAACAATAATCAGAACGTATACACTAACCAAACAAGAACCAAAACTGAATGCTCTTACAAGTAGCCATAACCAAGGTGTTACAATATATGGCTACCTGGCTAGGTGTGGGGGAGAAGGGTATAAATAAAGTGAGAGATATTAAGAGGCAGGTGCTAACAATTAAAGTGATTAGAGGATAATTGCATAAGGCAGGTAGCAAAAGAAAACAGGTGGGACGCGTGACATACAGCTCCTTTAATCCGTGCAAATTTCTGTGGATTTTCATATTTTTTATCTCCAGTACGTAAAGGGTATTAGAGCCTGTGTCGACCTTGGAATAATTGGGTCACTATAAAACTTCTTCTATCTTCCCTGTCTCATATTCTCTCTGAGGTGTTTGATCCTTTCTCAAATGTGAAATACGGTGCAGCTTCTGTAATCAATTGTGAATTGTTGAATAGTAAAAAATCGCAGTTTCTGGGATTTGAACATAGTTTACCCCGAGGCGAATTGTTTGGTCGCACATCTGTATGGCAGACCATAAGCGCTCTGTGTGTGTGTGTGTGTATGTGTGTGGAGGGAGGAGTGTGTGAGAGTAGGACCCAGACGGACAGGATGGCGAGCAGATGTGTTCTTGCGCCTGTGTGTGTCTCTGTGTCTCTGTGCACACGTGGGCCATTGCGAATTCTCACACTGATGCCGCTAAAAAATTATGTTGCGTCTCCCTCCAATAAACCTCTTTAAAAATAAATCGCATCATCACTCCTAAACCCATCCATCCACACACTGGCGCACCTGAATTCTATTTCACAGGACCAGCTGTCCAAAATGGACACTTTCATTTTTCACCACATCACTGATCCTCTTTGATTTCGCACTGAAGATTGACAAAATGACTTCACCGCGGACATAAGAGAAGCATTCTGATAATAATTGCAAACATGGCCTCATGTTTAACATCAACGGCAGGTTGCGCAATGCAAATTCCAGCACAATGAACTACAATGAACCAGTTATTTCTGCTTTTGACAAATGCATTGACAAATGGCCTACTCATCATCTTCCCACAGAACACAGAACCAGACTCAGCGTACAGTCCCATTTCACATTTCTTCACCAAAGGCACCACTGTCATCAGTTATCAATCTTGATCATATTTGTGTGTATTTTCCCAACAAATATTTTGATAGGGATTTTTTAAAAAAGGGTAATTGGATCAACATTTCATGAGCGAGTCCTGTAGTTTAATGAAGGAACCATGATTCATGGCTGTGGAGGCATACAGACGCGTAGATACACATCTCATTGATGCTTTGTGTAATCACCCCTTCTAAAGACTGATTAACAAATCAGCACTGTAACCCTATAGTCCCAATGTATGCAAAGCGGGGTGAAAGAGCCCATCATTGGAGGTTTTTGCTAAAGGAAACCCCCTTATCTGCTCCCGCCCCCTCAGGCTAGCGCTGGCGCAATGAGAGCTAACCGAGGAGATTGGAGCTGGCGTCTCACACGCAGAGGGCTCCATGAGATGAGGGGGGGCTGCCCCAGGCGGTCGCTGCCCGGGCTGGGGTGAGGAATTGTGGGGGAAAGCGGACCTGGCAGCCAGCGGTCTCACGGGCTCTACGCGGGGAGCCTAATTAGCGCGGCTCCCCAGCAGCTAGCGTCCGCAGGACTGGGAGACGGCTCGGCGCTCGGAGGCCAGAGCCCGCGGAGCCAGATCAAACCCAGATGAGAGCGGCAGAGAAGCTGCTAGAAGAGTTAGCGGGGTGGGCGGACCGTGGCGTCTCTGTGCTGTCGCTGCTCCAGCCGCACGCCGCCATTTTTATCAGCCAGCCGGGAAATAAAGACACTTCTGCTGGATAAGTGATGGAGAGTGACTGACTGAGCCGGTGAATCACTGTGTGAGGGACTGAGTGAGTGAGAAATTGAGTGATTGATTGATTGAGTGAGTGAGTGAGTGAGTGAGTGAGTGAGAGAGAGAGAGTAGTTGAGTGAGTGAGTACTTGAGTTAATGAGTGATTGAGTGAGCGAGTAATTGAGGTCCAGACCACCAGCCTAAAATTTTGACTAAACAATCTACTACTCAAATAGACAGACTACACTGTTATAAACTCGCACCTTTTTTGCCAGTTATTTTAACTGTAATTTTACAATCAGTTTATAACATGGGTTCCGTGTATGTTAACTGTAAACCACAGTTAAATGTGCGCAGGACTTACAGTTAAAATAACAAGGAGCCATTGCATCAATTTAACTCTTAAATTCAGTCAATTTATAACAGTGGAGAATTTTGGGAAAAAAAAAAAAAACCTTCCAAACACTTCAAAGAAAGTGATTTGGTGAGTGAATAGGTGCATGAGTGATTTACTGAATGAGCAAGCCGCACCACCTTTCATTGTGGTGATTGGTGAATGTTTGAGTGACTGAATGAGAGCATGTGACTGATTGAGTGTGTAAAGGAGTGACAGAGTGAGTGAGTGAAGTGACTCACTTGAAGTGGTTGAGCAATAGAGTGGTGATTGGGTGAGTGAGAAAGTGACATCACCATGTTTAGGTTTTCTTGTGTATCGTTGTGTGAAGTGTACAGCAGGGAGGATGTTAATGGGGTCTGACTGTGGCAGGCTGTCCTCTCTGGCACAGCTGACCTTGTGGCTGAGACTCTGGTGAGTGTAAGCCGATTCTCTCTGGCGATGTGAACGCCTCGGCGAACCCTCACTCATTCGCTGCTCTATCTCTGCTCTCCCATCTCGCCCTGTTTCCGCTCGGCTTGGACGGGGCGCTCTGAGTGCGGAGCTCGAAATTCTGCACCTCTCCCTGCGTCTGAAAATGGGATTAACCGTCAGTGTGGGGGAGGGGATGGTGTGTATGGGCCTAAGTGGCCAGTCCTATCTAACAGAGAAAGAAACCGTCTCCCCAAACTCCTGCTGCTGGAATGAACACAGCCTGAACAGTACATGCATCCCAGTGTCCCAACCACACTCCACACCTCTATACTACACACTCCACACCTCTATACTACACACTCCACATTGCTGTTGGTTCTTACTGGGTGGCAATCAATAATGCTGTCTGTGATGCTAGCTGCTAATGAGCCATCTTTGAATACTGTACTGCCCTCATACTGAGCACATAGACAAAGCCCCCCACCTTCCCTGTACAGAGTGTAGTACTCCAGTCCAAGGGCGAAAGTTTTGAACACTGGAGGGGTTTTAGATGCATGGATGGCCGTTGTTAGGCCTGTGTTATTCAAGGGGTCTTGGGAAGGATGGGGGGTGTTTAAGGTAAGACTAAAATGGTCTTCTGTGTTTATTGTTCATGTGACTGTACACGCACAGAAGGAGCAGTTTGATGTTTACAACTGAAGAGTTTGTTTCCAAAACACGATATATCCATTTCACTCATTTTGAGTAGATCAGTTTTTTCTATGTTGGCACCGATTGCATTTTAGGCTATCGAAAAACACAAACTTTGACCATGAAAAAATACACCTTATCGTATGAATTTCTAAAAACGGACCATGCATAAGAAGCACAGAACAATCGCTTTATGGTATTATCTCAATTTTTGTAATTTTGGCACTTTTTGCAGTTTGGAAGCAAACTCTTCAGTTATTAAATCTCAATTGTGCAATGATGGTAATACTAATGTTTAGGAATTGTAAGTAAAAGGCTATTAAATGGCTATTTCATACTTCTAGGGAGCCCACCAACCCCTCCATGGCGGTTTCAGCTGTGCGTCAGCCTCTGTGGTGGCTGCTGGGAGGAGAGCTGAGAGACCAGGGCAAATAGATCTGGGGCCCAATCAGCGTTATACTGCTGGAGAACTGTGATTAGGATCAGGAGTCTGGAAACAACTCAAATACAAAAAACACAGCGCAGAAAAATAACACCATAAAAAGAGGTGAACAGAAGAATGATCATGCTGGTGTATGCTTGTTATAGAGATTTTCCCAATAGTCATAGTTCAGACACATATTCTTAAGGTGTGCAAAACATTAACATTTGCATTTAAATTCACGTAAACAGCAATGCTAACAGTTATTATTAGCATAAACCTATCTCCCTGCCTGTTTCTCTGAGGGAAATGCACTGGCTGACTGAGATGTAAGTGAATGGACTGTATCAGATATCATTTGGGAGGATTTTTCACTGCGGCTTGAAAGAGCAGAGAGCCAGAACGACACCTACAGAGATGTGTTAAACTCCTCACCGGAGCCTGACACATTCCTGGCACTGGCTCTGCTCATTCTTGGCAGTTATGTGGATGTGAGATTTCTGAGGAGGGGTCTGCGCTCTCGACTCTGGGCCTGAGGTCTGAGGGACTGAGCACTTCTGTGGAAACTGCTGAAGTGAAAACTCCAGCTCTGCCATGCAGAGTCTGTATGTGGTGCAGACCTTGTTAGATGTGAAAACGGTCTGGTCGGCATTATGCGTTTTGCTGGTTCACCGGCTTTGCGTTCACCAGCCCTGCAGCAGGACAGCCCCCTCTGGCTGTCTCCCCATGTAACAAGCCTATTAGCCCCTTGAGAAAGCCTGCCTGTGTGATATCTGTGCTGGGAATATTAGCACAGGTGCGGGCCAGAGTCACTGGAGGGATTATCAAACTCAGTCCGCTGCCTCACCAGAAGAGGTGGATGAGGAAGACTAAAATCCCTAGTCTCTTCTTCATCACATCTCTGTTCTACAGAGATGCTACAGGGTGCATTTCCAGCACCGATATGTTGAAAAACATGGAAATATGGAAAATATTAGAAATGAATGAGCAGCATTATGAGGAGGTGTTCAGTTCATGTGTTGCATGATTAATCTTGCGTTGCTTGATGTTTAAAGCTTCCTAAAGCAGACTGGAAAGCAGGTGTGGGAATTTCAGTGGTGGTACATGAAGCCATCAGTGTTCTCATTCAAGACTGAAAGCAATGCAAAACAATCAACAACTTTTATATATACTATTGCACAAACCCGCACACATTCATGTGCACATATGCACACACACACACATACACACACACACATTCATGTGCCCACATACACACACACACACACACACGCGCGCGCACTCACGCATGCACATGGATATTTCAGATCATCCAACTAATTATTTTAATATAAAACAAAGACAATGCGAGTAAACACAAAAAACAGCTTTCAAATGATCATTTGTTGAATGTAAAGTGTTATTCAAAACCTATATCACCGATGGGCCAGGTCACGCAGTAACAGAGTTACAAAATTGGTGTATTTTGTATCATAGCTCCAAAACTAAGAGTTACAATTTAAATGGTAACTCCGTTACCGACTAGTTTTTTGTCATTTTCACCCAAAATAAATCAAATGAACAGAATTCTCTATTTTGTTGTTTGAAGTTCTAAGGAGGATCTACACAAAGCCACTTAAATTGTGACTCTATTTTACTTAGTTTTGGAGCTATGATACAAAATACACCAATTTTGTAACTCCTTTACCACTTGACCTGATCCAATGTAAGGAATAATTGCCCTCAAAACTTAATAACTGCTTGTGCCGTCCTTAGCGGCAATAACGGTGATCAAACATTTGCTTTGTTACCCCTGCCAAGGAGGCTAGGTTTTTGCCCGTTTGTTTGTTTGTCTGTTAACAAGATAACTCAAAAAGTTATAAACAGTTTGGTACGTAATTTGGCTGGATGATAGGTGGAAGTACAAGGAAGAGTTGATTTAATTTGGGAAGTGATCCGGAACATATTCTGTGACCAAAAGAACAGATATATGCGGTGGCAGAGGTATGCGAGTGCCCTCCAGCTTTAATTCAGCAAGGTTGGAGGGTTTTTGATCATGAACTTCTCGATGAGATTCAAGTCATGACTTTGACTTGCCACTCCAAAAGCTTCATTTTGGTTCTTTTGAGCAATTCAGAGGTGGACTTGCTTGTGTGCTTTGGATCATTGTCCTGCTGCATAACCCAACTGTGCTTGAGCTTTAGGTCACAAACTGATGGCTGAATGTTCTCGTTCAGGATTTTCTGGTAAAGAGCAGAATTCATGGTTTCTTCAATTATGGCAAGTTTCCCAGTTTCTGAAGCAGCAATGCAGCCCCAGTCAATCAGACTACCACCACTGTGTTTGACTGTTGGTTTGATTTCTTATTGTGTAATGCTGTGTTAGCTTTACGCCAGATGTAAGGGGACCTATGTCTTCCAAAAAGTTCCACTATTTACTTGTCAGTCCACAGAATATTATCCCAAAGGTCTTGGGGGTCATGAAGATATTTTTATGGAAAATGTGAGCTGAGCTTTTGTCTTCTTTCTGGTCAGCAATGGTTTTTACCTTGCAGCTCTCCCATGGATGCCATTTTTGCCCTCTCTCTCTCTTATCGTGGAACTGTGATCATTGACCTTAACTAAAGCAAGTGCAGCCTGCAGTTCCTTAGATTTTTGTCTGGTTTGTTTTGTGACCTCCTGGATGAGTTATTAAAGCACTCTTGGAGTAATTTTGGTTGGCCGGCCACTGCTGAGAAGGTTCACCACTGTCCGAAGTTTTCTCCATTTCTGGATAATGGCTCTCACCGTGGTTTGCTGGAGTCCCAGAGCCTTAGAAAAGGCCTAGTAACTTTGTAACCCTTTCTAGACTGATAGTTGTCAACGACTTTGCTTCTCATCTATTCTTGAATTCTTTTAGACTGCGGCATCATGTGCTGCTTTTTGCCCACTTCACATTGCCGGACCGGGTCTATTAAGTGCTGTTTAGATTCAATACGGCTGACATTAATCATGCCTGTGTGCGTGTCGGGTGACATTGAACCCAATTACCAAATAAAATTGTTTAATTATTTTATTTAGTGACTAAGGTGGCATTTACTTATCATATAGGGCCAGATAGGGTTGAACAGCTTTTTCCTTCAATAAATGAAATCTTCATTTAAATACTGCATTTTGCGTTCACTCAGGTTATTTTTGTCTATTATTAAAATTAGTTTGATTATCTGGAGCATTCATGTGTGACAAATATGCGAAAATAGATGAAATCGGGAAGGGAGCAAATACATTTTTCATAGCACAGTGCATCTATGGTATACCTGGGTCTCCCTTTCTGTTCTCTTTTCTGCTCTCTACATTTCTTGTCACTCTTTCTATCTCATTTGCACTCTCTCTCTCTCTCTCTCTCTCTCTCTCTCTCTCTCTCTCACTCTCCCTCTGAGTCTGGTTTCAATCTTGGAGAAATGAAGAGGTTTGCAAGGGTTGAAAAGAAAAAAATCTCTTGCCTTGTAAATCCATTATTGTTCAGGATGTAGCAGAACTCCAGCTTTAATAACTCTGTTTGTTTAGGATATGCTCTCCAATCCCCTGCTATATAATCCCATTCATGGACTAGAGCTTAGTTAGGCAAATAAATACGGTAATGGATCCCTTAATATACAGATATATAAAATGAAGCAATGGCACCCTGGCCAATTTTTTCCAGATGGCACCGGTAGATCGTATTATATACGTAGTCTTCATTCAGTTTCCATGGAAACCAAGCTCAATTTCCAACTCCTGATCCAAATAATTTTTTCAGCCCATGATTATGATTAACTAAGATCATGTTCGGGAGGGGGACACACTGACAGACCATCTCGAGATGTTATGCACTTCTTTTGATATTCAATATCCTCATTCAACGAACATTATGGAACACTAATTATGCAATTTCCATAAATGCAGCGCATTTGCTTGTTCATTCACCCTTAAAGTACTGCTGACGATCAGAAATTCTCTCTCACTGTGGTCAAGGGTAGTTAACATTGCTCATTTTTGCCTTGACACAACCATGTTCTAGAAGTTCCTAATATATCCACTAGAGGGTGACCTTTACAAAGGAACTGTGTTTTATTTACCTTTCAGCTTGCTCTTAAAAAATTTTTTGCCCGATATTTCCTAAATGGAGCACTATAGCTAGCTGTCCTTAAACCAATGTCTTTTTAGTACAATTCATAATTAATAAACTGGGCCTAACATGTTGTTGATATGGCATTTAGTTGATTCAAAATGGATAAATCCAACTTCAGCTAATTGAAATGGCTGAATCATCGGTACTGGGTTTTTCAATGGCTTTTGGAAAGAACAAAACATAGAGGGCCCATGCGATAAAACTGCTATAGCAGTAACCTCCTCTGCTACACCACCACGTTGCTTTGATTATTTCTGGCTTCATTTCAAAAGACTCCCTCGATTTTTCACACAGGAAACATACAGATGTAATGTGAGATAGTTGACAACAGTGTGAACATATCAGTGAATATTAATAAGTTGGTATTTTCCCTGTGCAGGGAATTACTAAAAACCATACATTTATTCTGAAATTTGAGGTTCCTTTCCAAACCAAATGAGGACCGGGCTTGGCCGAAAGAAAAAAAAGGTGATTCTGTTGAACAATTTACTTTTTTGTGTCAAACAAAAGAGCAATGGTTACTGTATTTGATGTGTACTATAAAATTAATACTTTAATCTCAATGCCTAATATCTCAGTGCCAGGGCACAGGCTTTGATCACAATGAAATTTCAGAAAAACATACTGATTTACCCAACATTTCACACTTCCACGGGTGCGTAATGAGCAGCTCAGTGCCAGGAGAGGGCTCCGTCAGTCTGTCCTTGGATCAGATGAACTATGAAGGGATCGCTTTACAACTTACCTGCCATTGTTAGTCTGTTATCACTATAAGACGCATTGCCTCCTGCTTCAGTTTCCGTGCTTGGGAGATGATTTCCATCCCTGTATAAGCACAGACCAGCACATGGCTGTATGTGCAAAAAGGAAGTCTTGGTTATATCCCCCAGTGAGGCTAAATGAACAGTGCAGCCTCGCTGGGATTGGTAGGGAGCAGAGAAGTGAGTTTATAAAAGTTTATAGCCTAAAAGTGAGGCTTATATGATGTGTTTTCTTTTGACTCTAGTTCTTAGATAAAAGGTGGCATTACCTGATTTTTTTTTAATCAATTTAACAGTTTATGCTCCTTATTCTAACTGCTAAATCTCAATCGTAGTGTTAATTTTTCTGTTCAGTAATCTTACGGGCCTAAAATGCTGACCCTGTTTAATAAGGATATCTGCTGATATGTCAATGAGCCGTGATATTTGCCTCAATATAACTTGATTGACCATGGAAAGTATATTTAACAAAAAAAATAAATAAATAAATAAATAAATAAATAAATATAATACAGTCCACGCGCGACCGCAGTGTAGTATTCCTGGTGCTTTCGGCCGTCTCTTCAATGTGGACGTTTTTCTGCGCTCTATCGGACGTGGGCTAGCTTTGTAACTTTTTACTGAATGATCCTTCAAGCAATTTTTGAAACCAGTTGAACTCTTCAGAAGGGTCTCGCGCAACGTAAATAAATAAATAAATAAACCCACGCTGTAGCTTCTACGTAAAAGGTGGGACGCGCATAGAATTACGGGAATTCCTTCAGCCTCGTAAGGTGTGCCATTAAAACGGTTCCATTGCACTTGATGCTAATTAAATAATGCACGCGCAAGAGGCCAGAGTTGTCAATAAAGTATTTTCAGATTAGATTCGCCGTAAATGTACTATTCATTTCCAACTTGTTGTTTTACACGAAGCTCATATTTGAGCGAGAGACGATTATAAATCCTCAACAATGTCTAATCCATGTATGAGCCCTGACCTGCGAATAATGTCCTATAAGTATTTAAACATATCTTTTTGTTGCATGTGAGGTTACACTTAGGCCAAGCTTCCAGAGGTGCAGTAGGACTTATATTTTTTAAATAATTCAACAAATAATTTAGAATTGTTTCTGAAAAATATTTTAATCATTTTTGCTGAAAATGAGTGAATGTATGTTGTCGTTTTCAATTAATATTTTATAATTAGATAACGTGAACCAAAATTATCCTACGTCTTTAAGCATTGCAATATGATTTATACAGTCATAGATGATAGATAATAATCAGCAGTAGCCTGGTGACATGTGGTAGGAAATAACCATATTAACGTTAGACTTAAGCAGTTGGGTAAAATAAATAAAGCTGCTGTAAAGCAAATTCGACAACTTATACTTAGGAAACACTGTCGGATTTCCCGTTAGGATTGGACATTAGTCTTTCTTGTTCTGTGGCTCCACGTACTTTTGCTAGCGTATTTATTTGTTTGTTTATTTGTTTGTTTATGTATTTTCCCTCGTTTGTACGGCACAGAACATGGCTATGTTTGGATGTATGAACCTCTGCCATGCCAAGCAGCCTACCATCGTTTTTCCATTTATCCAGCTGTTCTTCTTGTAATTCCGGGCGATTTCATTTTATGCAGTTCATGTTTCTGATTTCGCAGCGGTGGCCCAGCCTATTCAAGATTATTCTTTGTCTGTTTAAGATGTGTGACAAAGGCATTTGCCTTGGTGGAAAGTTCTCGGAATAGACCTATATTTATTAATTTACTCACTTCTTTCTTTCTATCTTTCTTTCTTTCCTTACTTTCTAATCACGAATACATACACATACATACATTCATCCATGCATAATTATGTAGGCCTACATACATACATAAATATATACATACGTAAGTACATACATACATTCATACATACACATTCCTTCAACAGTGCAGACGAATAGGTCACAGCAGCGTCTGACTCAGCAGCATGTCGTCTCAATTTATTCAGCTGTTCTTTTTGCAATTCTTCCGATTTTATTTTATGCGTGACGGGATTCCATTTTCGGCTCTCATATTTCACCAGAGCGCAAATAGTTGTAGGCTACACTTAAACGTTTTTCTAATAGGATATATGGCCTATCATGTGAATGGGCCTATTTTTGCCACTTCTATCGCCACTACACAGGTTCGGAGATGTAGGCCTTCCGAGCGCCGACCTCTGAGGAGATAATGGCCGCGTTTCCCAGTTAAGAGCGTTCTTAAGGAGTTAAGAAGGCTCCAATGAAGAGTTCAGCTAAGGGGGAGCCATCTTAGGCTAAGAAGGAATCTGGGAAACCCGTTTGCTTCTTACTGGAGCCTTAAGAAGGATCTAGCTCTTAGCGCTAAGATCTTCTTAAATGAATCTGGGAAACGTGGCCATTATCGTTAAACAGCGATAGCTTTATCGTCGTGGAGAAATACTAGAAACTGATCGGGAATCAAATAAAATGTTTTCTGAAAATTATGAGTAGTCGAAAATGTACTGTGAAAGTCTAATTAAAACAATACAGAAAACAAACAGGCCCATAAATCAAAATTATATATTGTTAAGAAATCAATCATGCAAATTTACATTGCACAGAAATAAAAACGTAAAAAATAGCCTTCCCTATGGACTCAGCACTGTATTCCGCAAATAGTGCGGTAGGCTATAAATAAAACATTTTAGTCGCGATTACCAGGGGCAATAAATAAATAAATAAATAAAAATAAAAAAAAAAAAAAAAAAATAACGTGCGAGCAAACATAATTGACCTGTATTAAAAGGTTTTGAAACATAGTAAAATAACTTTTAATTTTGGCTTATTTTTCAACTTGTTTTACCTGTCCACTGAAAACAAATGCATCCAAAAAAGTATTGATTACGCATAAAAAATTCGATTGAAATCACTTATTGCAACAATAATATTTATTATAAACTTAACTTAAAATAATATTGTTGCAATAAACAATTTTCAATCGAATTATTCACACAATTTATAAGGTATTGGGTGTATAGGCTTAAGCATTAAACACACTCACACACAGAGCGACTGACACATTTTACGCAGTGATTGGTAATACAGCTGGATATTTTCTTAGAAATTCCGGTTAAAAACCATTGCCTGCTCGTGGTTTGCAATAGCAAGTGTCTTACCTGGGAATAGAACCTGCAACCCTCTAGCAAACTATTATGCAACGCCAAGGAGTAAAAACTATAAAGTTGACCAGCGGAGAAATATTTCCGAAAAGTTTGCAAGATTAAAACAATTACAGGTTTGTAAACTCAACACAGAAACACTTAATGAGAATCCATGACAATCAAAACATATTCCAGTTCAAAACAGGCTTACCAAATTGTTTCAGAGCTGTATGCTTCAGTGATTTTAATTATGATGTAGGGCTACCCCGTGTTTCCGATTGAGTTTCACTATTCCGGTCCACTGCCCATAATTAAAGTGGATTTTTGTACTTATTTGCATTTCTATATCATCTCTGAATGCCTGTCTAAATATTTATCATTTATTTGCCGTTTTTACGTGATGTCCCGCTCTGTTAGCTGAAGACAGCTAGTTTGCTAGAGGACTGTATTTCCGATTGGTTGACCTTGACATTGAGCAGGGAGATTCAATGCACGAAGGGCAGTGCTGCAGTCCGACCTCGCCGTCAACATTACGTTCCACGAGACAAGCAGGGCAGACAGTGCTAATTGATTTTTTCCTGACTTTTCTCAGTGGCTGTATGGATACGTAACTTAACAAACGGTTTCCGATGGCAGGCGTCCTGTGTGGAAATTGAGAACATGTTAAACACCTCCCATTCAAAGGTGAAAAAATGAATACGTTTTAGACCAATTTATAATTCACTATTCCGCAAGGCCTATATAGCCTATAGTAACTGTAAAAATGACAGTGAGCTGGAGCTAAACATTAATGCGGAATCAAAGTACTTGTATCTAGGAATTCATTTGACATGAATTGCAGTTTATGTAAATTAATCTGCATAGGAAAAAAAATACTCTACTGTATGTAGACAAAAGCCGCTAGCTTAATTATTTTGGTGAATTCCATCTATTTTTAAAACGCTGCCGTGTGATGTTGTTTACAGCTATCTCAGCCACTTGAAAACAGCCGCTAATGATCCTACGCTTACCACCCCGAAATGAGGGTTTGTTTCAAAGGTTTTTCCTTTTCAAGTAAGAGGAAGATCAATACTAAATTATGCTCTTGATTATAGAGCGCCATATAAACCAGCAAACTGATATAAGTGCAAGCAAGCTAATGTGAGCAGCAATTGAAGACCCCGGTGCTACAAGTACTTCAGTCATAAAATGTCTATTTTGAGAAAAGGGTGTGAATATTTAATAGATCCATAAAAATCTGTTGATTACACTGTTACCATGTACACTTCATAACATGAGGATTTCTGCAAAGTAACATTCTCATCAAACTCAACCCTTTTTCCGTCTAAATTTTTCTAGAAAACACCAGAGTGACTAATGGACAGTGACAGAGATATAGGAGAGAGGAGAGGGAGGGACACAGATTTACAGTGTGAGGACTTAACCCATTGAAGAGGGTGTTTCTTGGACTGTATTCAATAGCCTTTGCCACTGTTCCAGAACACTGGTACTTTCAATTAACCCTTTGTTGCATATTGTCCGAGATTTTGGACATATTTTATAGACATAGTATTAGGTGAAAAGAGCCTTTACAACACAAAATGTACATTATTCTGGACATTTCTGGTTCTATTTCCACCATATAAGTAGCTCCGCGATCAGTACGTTTTCCCCAAGGGAAACCAAAACGGCAGCTTTCATGCACAAACCGTAAGTTCACTTTACTAATAGATAATGTCATATTATTTTGAAATTTTTTCAAATCTTCTGTTATGAAGGCATAAACTATGTCATATAGCATACTGTGAAACACATCAGCTTATTAGTGCATGCTTATTCATTGATGTATAGGCCTAGCTATTTTTCCGCTCTGTCCAAAATATTGGACATTATTTATATCCAGCAATTTGCTCAAATTTATATCTAAACTAACGGACATGATGAACAAAAATATCCAAACTTCTTCAGACAGTACGCAATCACGAATTGTTCCCACTATTCAAGGAGCACAGTTGCATTCAGCCAGAGATGTCAATCAGAATGCTAGATATGACTTTGTTGACTACCGCCTGCACAGAAGTAAGGAAGTGAAGGATGGTCAGCGTTGCAAGTTTGATGGTTGCTCAAGAAAATCTACATTCATGTGTCAAGTGTAAAGTCTACATGTGCCTCAGTAACAAAAATGATGGTGATGACTGTTTCTATGCATTTCACCAGAACTCATAAATGAAATGCTTATGTCGAACACAGCTGTGTGCAAAAAACATCAAGAGTCAGGTAATGTCACTTTCTAACAAGTTAACATGGACATAATTAATTATAAATCAGTTTCATACTTTTCCTGTCATTCTGTCACCTAAGTGCACAATTTCCAAAATATTGGACACTCTGACCCCCCTTGCTAGCCTCCTCCCAGACTAAAAACTGGTATCCCACCTTTCTACCCCAAAACAACACTAGATATATAAAATTTTAACACGGTAGTATGATTTCTTCATACTACATGCAGCAAAGGGTTAACAGTGGTGATTGCTGCATCAGTATAAGAATATATTTTTTTAAATATTGTGATCGCATATGTGTGATGGCAAACCTTAATGTCCCAGAGGCCCTCAAATGTGAAATTGCAACATCTATTAGGAACTGCCCAGTAGCACCAATTCTTGACTGAATGAATAAACACTACATATCCCAACACCGCAGACTCTGAACTGTATCACAGCAACATTTTTGGAAGGAAAATATTACCTCTGTAGGACATAAAACATTCCAGGGCCAAAAAACAGGGCTGTCTCCCCTGACACCCCCCGCTCCCACCCCCGCCTCCCAGTTCTCTCTGTTGGACCAAACAATTTCCCACATAGTTATTTGACCTGCAGTATTTTATCTTTAATTTTAAAGATGTTTAGAGATAGAACATTCTACTAATTAAAAATGTATAATATGCACGATCACATTATATGGAAAGATTTGTTTCAGTGTTGTGAAAGTGGAACAATGGGCATCACTCGTTCACAGGAAAAGGCCCCATCACTGAGTCAGCACTTATCAGTAGATCAATCAGTTGTGCAGATGGGTGACAAAGTAAAAGATAAAAACCCGAATTAATGCATGGACAGTGTTGGGGTAATTACCCTAAAAAAGTAATGTATTACACATTACAAGTTACTTTGTAAAAAAAGTAATCCCTCACTTCACTTAATTACTCACTGCTGAAAGTAAATAGTTACACTACTAGTTGCATTACTTTTGGATTACTCAGCACCATCATCTAAAATTCTCCATAACTTAATTAATTAACCATAAAACCTGGCATATGCTTAGATCAGCACAAATCTTTATTCGAGTAAGGACGCACACAAGATCTCTCTTTAATGCTCTTTAATACAGCAAAGCCAACAGTGAAGCAGTAAAAATGAGCCAAAACAGCACCTCACAGAAAAGTGAGTCCAGTGCAAGGCTACAGTGCTGACATAAACACGCATGAAAAAGGACGTTTGATTTGTTTTTCTGTCCTCGGTCTCAATTGCCAATATACTCAAAAGGAAGAAGAAGATGTTTTTCTGGCCTCCCGACCTGCCGATAGTTGAAGTATTTAAAGTAGTGCACGTAACTAGATAATTTATTTGTTAGTAACTGTAATGCGATTACTCAGGTTATCAAAGTAATGCATTACATTACTGCATTACTGATAAATGTAATCTTATTACAGTAATTAGTTACTTTGTAATGCCTTAACTCCAACACTGTGCATGGAAAACATAAATGCAGATGCTTGCATTTATTTTCCTGACATGGGTTGGGTTCACTTCTCCCCTAAAAAACTGAGGGGTCACTGAAAATCATTGCCGTGTTATTCTGTGTGATCACCTCTATATCTAATGATGAAGCATTGCAACCATGATGGGAGGGGTCTCTTCCAGGATGACAATGGCCCAAACCCCACAGGGCACAGGGGGTCGCTGAATGGTTTTATGGGTATGATCCAAAGCATATGCCACTGCCCTCAGTCATCAGATCTCAAACCAACTGAACTCATGCAGGAGATTTTTCAACAATGTGTTTGACAGGACTCTCTATTGCCATCATCAAAACACCAAACGAGGGAATATCTTCAGGAAGAAAGGTACTCCATCCCTCCAGCCAGTGATTTTGTCCATTAATTTGTCACCCATCCATATATATACACACACACACACACATAGGAGGAGAGCAAGGGGCTTCAAATAACTGGACGATGATGGCATCCAAATAAGAACACAATTCACAGACATCAAAAATCATCGCAATATTCAAGCAAAGTTCTACATGAAAATATGAAAAATTTGTTTAAAACTGATGTAATAAAACTCCAAAAACAATTTGGCAAGCTCAAAAAAGTTACAATGACAAGTCATTTTCTTATCGTTTATTATTGTGCAGAAATGCTTTACAACATGGACTAAAATTACAAGTTTTATTTGACAAATTCATTTGCTTTTATTGCGCTATATCAAACAGTGTTATGTCAATAAAATTCATGTTTATACTAGATATTGTGATATCATTGAATCATCAATGCCACATAATCTGTGGACTTTATTAAGATTAAAGTGATGATATTTTTTAGTGCCAGGGCACTCTGTTGCAATGTTACACCGTTTTCACAAAATCCTCCAAAACTACCCACTTCCTTGATTAGAGGCTTGCTGAAAACAGTTTGAACAGAAGAAAAATTCTACATGAGTAAAATCAATGCTTGGTTAGGAGGGTTCGGTTCAGAGGGACGCAGTGCAGTTTGGCAGGCAGTGTGCCGGGCAGACAGGCACTCCACTCTGCCGTTACCAATTATGCTGACGTGCGCTCCGTTACGAACGCCACGATTGGCCATTCGTAGCCGATTGTGGAACTCTCTGAAGCTGCCTACACACCGGACGCGAAACAAATTTTTCGCACACCAGATTACATTCAAAGTCAATGCATGCTTTTCGCGTGTATTCGCGTCTTTGCATTGACTTTGAATATAATCTGTTGTGCGAAAAATTCGTTTCGCGTCCGGTGTGAAAGCGGATTAAAATTTCAGGTTTGGATACGAGGTGATGCGATGATCACGATTGACAATTAATCGTGTTGATCATGGGAAATTTTTTAACCGTCCAAAACTTTTCTACGATCAACACGATTGCCACGACTGACCTCAAGATCTGATCAGATCTGATAGGATCACCACGATTACTCCGCGATTAAGACCACAATTTCAATCGTGCCGCGAATCGTGATAGTGGGAACCTAGCATTGCACATCTGAGCGGGACAGTGCCCCCTCCCCCAGCCCATCTGCCCGAAACGAGGGGTGTGCGTGGGATGGAACCTGTCTGACTCAATCCGCTTTCTCATCTGTAATTTGGATGGATCTGCTTTTTCAGTTTTGCGTTCATGAAGAATGACAATGGCAGTGGTTGGAGGTGGTCACGGTCGGAGTTGTTTTTCAAACTATTCCATTCCTGTTTAGATAACATTCTAAGTTCTGCAATCATCATACAATATACTAGAACTGCTATGACAAGGAGGCTATGATTCCACTATGTCGCTGTGCTGCCATAAAGGAACAGCGTACGATTCAGTGCCATCCATTGCCACAACTTAATTGAAATCTGTTTAAGTGAAATCTGTGGAATGTAAAGTTTTTTTCATGAGGAACTCAAACCTCACACCCCTTATAACTGCACTCATGCACACAGTTCTGTCCAGTTACTCGATTCCCCAGCTCTGACAGCATTGTGCCAGCACCATGGGAATTAGAAGAGAATACGGCGAAATGAGATGCAAATTGTTGTGACTGGGTTTTGTATGGAGCTGAGGTTCCAAGCCCATGACTTCAGCGTAAAGCGATATTCCTCCACTCTGATGAGGCCTGTGCTGACAGCCTCATGGCCTAGAGGACCGAGAGCTCTCCTGTAGCAGAGAAATCCACCCACCAACCCCCCACCCCAATCCTCTACACAATCAGGCCAGCAGCCCTGCAGCTTCAGATCATTATCAGCACACTTCCTCCAGACCCAACACACACCTCACCTTCCCCCTCTCATGTACTCCTCTTAGCACATACGTACAGGAGCATGACTCTGATGGTGTGTGCTACACATGAGACGCATAAAGACTGGGAGACAGCACTCACGGACCGGGTCCATAGAGTAATATGGGAGCAGCTCAATGGCTCTGGAAGCCATTTCAGGAAGGCTGTCATATTTAGCTTCGGGGCGGCATTGGCATCGGAGAATAGAGATTGAAGAAGAAGCCTCTTTTCTGCCACTCAATAAAAAAATCTGTCCCCAGAGAGTTCAGTGAAAAGAACTTTATGATTTAAAAGTGTTGCAAAATATAGAATACTTCTTCCACAATAAAGTCATAGTTTTGAATTAACTTCAATTGTGAGATTTGCTTTGGGCATCTGGATTTAAGAAACTGCAATACCGCAACTAACCCCGAGAGTATGCCAGCTTCTGGGAGAATGACAGCCCTGGTTCGCTGATTAAAGGCCATTTCCAGGCTGCTGTGGTGGTAGTGCAGTGGAACATAATAAGTAAAGAACTGGACAAACGCTGGAAGTTCTTCCGCAGGTAGGTTGCTGTTGTACCTGTGAATAAATAACCTGACGGGTAGGCAATGTACGCCAACTCTGAATGTATAATCATAAGTATGTCTTAAATCAGTCAAAGTGTTCCGACAAATTATGTAACCTGTTCTCTTCAGCGCCTTTTTTGGGGGCCGAACTTGAATCCTGAAACAGCTAGATATAGGCTCAGTAACAGGTTTTAAGCCCACACACGTGGGCAAGCAGACACAACACCCCGGCGCGCACACATGCACGTGATAATTAACACTCATGAGTGCTGTCTTCGGGGTGTTTTCTGCGACCCATTCCGAACCTCCGCCTTCTCCACCCAAAAACAGTGAGAGCTAAATGCGTGAAGCTGTCGCTATTAACGGTCCGAGTTAGTGTTAATGTGCCGTAATGATCGTTTGAAACAATAAACAGCCTCGGCTTCAAAAAGGGAGCGCGCTGCCAACGTAAACTCGCTCTGCTAGCTTGCGGCCAGGCTGGCTGTACTTACTCTTCTAGCGGTGTTCAACTGTGGGCTTGCGAACACATTAGAGCCTCCGGAGCATTGCAATCCATTCCTGTGCTCCGAGCAGATTTCTCCATCACTATCCCTCCACCCACCCGTCAGACTGCCAGAGGCGCAAAGTAGCGGCGCAGCAGTGACTCGCAAATGAAGGCGGGGTTTTCACACTCACCGTGCGCTCTCCTCGTACACTAGCGTGCCTCTCGTCTCAAACGAAACGAGTCTCTTTTTTTACCCTCAGCCAAACAAAGATAGCTACAGATTTCTAAAGTAAAATAAAATTAAATCAATAATAATAATAATAATAATAATAATAATAATAAAATAAAAATATGCCCGTGCGCACGCGAAAGCAATTCAGCTCAATCATTTAGGGGTTTTTTTTTTTTTTTTTTTTTTATTCAGTTTTATTTTTTGCGGTATTCCCCGAAGGAAAGCTAATATCTGACGAGACTGACTCCATTTCATTATGAACACGAGCAATTAAGAAAAACGGACAAGTAAATGCGATTTTTTTTTTTTTTTTAAATAGTTTTGTGGCGGCATTGTAGGTTGCGCTTTTTGAGCATCAATCATCCATTGGTATGCAAAGTCATCAAGTTAGGGAGAGACTGCTTTTGATTATAGGACAAAGACATATGGTTATTCCATATATATATATATATATATATATATACCCCCAATTCTGAAATAGTTGGGACAAAGTGTAAATTGTGAATAAAATCAAAACGCAATGACTTTCAAATCACACCAGCCAGTATTTTATTCACAAAAGAACAGAGATAACATAGCAAATGTTGAAACTTAGAAATTTTACAATTTTATCCACAAAATGAGCTCATTTCAAATTTGATGGCTGCTACAGCTCTCAAAAAAGTTGGGACAGGGGCCTGTTTACCATGGTGTAGCATCCCCTCTTCTTTTTAACACAGAGTGGAGCCGTCTGGGCATTGAGGAGACAATTTTCTCGAGTTTAGCCATTGGAATTTGATCCCACTCTTGTTTAATACAGGCTTCCAGCTGCTGGAGAGTTTTGGGTCTCCTTTGATGGACTTTTCCTTCAATTATGCGCCAAACGTTCTCAATCAATGAAAGATCAGGACTGCAGGCAGGCCAGTTCAGCACACAGACTTTTCCACTATGAAGCCAAGCTGTTGTAATAGCTTCAGTATGTGGTTTTGCATTGTCCTGCTGAAATACACAAGGCCTTACCTGGAATAGATGTCATCTGGAGAGGAGCATATGTTGCTCTAAATTCTTTATTTACCTTTCAGCATTCATGGTGCTTTTTAAAACATGCAAGTGTCCTACACCATACGCACTAAGGCATCCCAATACCATCAAAGATGCTGGCTTTTGAACTGAACACTAATAAATGGAGGGGTGGTCTTTCTCCTCTCTAGCCTGGAGGACACAACGCCCATGATTTCCAACAAGAATGTTAAATTTGGACTCGTCTGACCACAGGATACTTTGCCACTTTACTACAGTCCATTTTAAATGAGCCTTGGCCCACAGAACACAGCGGCGCTTCTGGATCATGCTCAACAATGGCTTCCTTTTTGCATTATAGCGTTTTAGGTAGCATCTGTGGATGGCACGGCGGGCTGTGTTTACAGACAGTGGTTTCTTGAAGTATTCCTGGGCCCATTTAGTAATGTCAATGACAGAATCATACCGGTGATCCAGTAAAGGTCTTCGGTCTTGTCCCTTACGCAAAGAGATTTTTCCAGTTTCTCTGAATCTTTTGATGATGTTATGCACTGTCGATGATGAGACCTTCAAAGCCTTTGCAATTTGACGTTGAGGAACATAGTTTTTAAAGTAACTGCCAGTTAACTTAATCACTTGCTAAATGTTCTTTCAGCTGATTGTCTTATATATTAATAGCTTTTTCAGCCCTTTTGTGCCTGTGTCCCAACTTTTTTGAGACCTGTTGCAGCCAGAAAATTTGAAATAAGCTCATTTTGTGGATAAAAATGTAAAATGTCTCAGTTTCAACATTTGAAATGTTATCTATGTTCTTTTGAAAATAACATATTGGCTCATGTGATCTGAAAGTCATTGCATTTTGATTTTATTCACAATTTACACTTCATCCCAACTATTTCGGAATTGGGGTTGCGTGTATATATGTATATACACACACAGTGCTGTGAAAAAGTAAAAGTATGTAAAGGTTTTAGAGCAACATATGCTCCCCTACAGACGACATCTATTCCAAGGAAGGCCTTGTGTATTTCAGCAGGACAATGCAAAACCACATACTGCAGCTATTACAACAGCATAGCTTCGTAGTAGAAGAGTCCGCGTGCTGAACTGGCCTGCATGTAGTCCTGATCTTTCACCGATTGAGAACATTTGGCGCATAATTAAATGAAAAGTCCGTCAAAGGAGACCCAAAACTCTCCAACAGTTGGAAGCCTGTATTAAACAAGAGTGGCATCAAATTCCAATGGATAAACTCAAGAAACTTGTCTCCTCAATGCCCAGACGCCTCCACTCTGTGTTAAAAAGAAGAGGGGATGCTATACCATGGTAAACAGGCCCCTGTCCCAACTTTTTTGACACCTGTAGCAACCATCAAATTTGAAATGAGCTTATTTTGTGGATAAAATTGTAAAATTTCTCAGTTTCAGCATTTGCTATGTTATCTCTGTTGTATTGTGAATAAGATACTGGCTGGTGTGATTTGAAAGTCATTGCGTTTTGATTTTATTCACAATTTACACGTTGCCCTAACTATTTCGGAATTGGGGTTGTGTGTATATCTATCTATCTATCTATCTATCTATCTATATATATATATATATATATATATATATATATTTTTTTTTTTTTTTTTAAATCGGGGAGAAGAAGATTGCAGTCCCCCCCCCTTCTTACACACAGAACTTGTGGTTTATTTAACCTGACACCTCCACCATAATGGTTTCCCAACTGTATAAGCAGAAATTGTTTCAGTGAAATTTAATCCCTCAATATTACTAGAGGCCAGCAGCACCCCACATCCCAAACTGGCCAACCCTCTCTCCACACTTCCCACTCCACACCCAAACTCCATACTCCCTGATTCACACCTGGCACTATACACTACTCACACCATACCTCACACTCCATACTCCTCACTTCACACCTCACACTCCACACCCCACACCTCACACTCTTCACTCCACACCCCGCAATCCACTCTCTGTAATCCACACCCCAGAATCAACACCCTCTCTACAAACCCCCAGAAAGCCACCACCATTAATTTTTTAAATAAAACTATTAAGACAGGCTTGAAGTGTGGACCTTCAGTTTTTACAGGAGAGTTTGCTCAAAAATATTCTATGATCCATGCAGAAATTACATTAATATTTATAGAGAAACCACCCATTTTCAGGGCTCAAAACAAATCGGGAAATCGAGCATAATCATGAATTAATTTGAATGGTCTTTTTTATTACAAAATGAAGATCGAAATGGAAAAATGATCAGAGACACATTTTCACATTGTGGAGAAATGATGAATTAAAAATTCAAAACAATCTTAGAAACAAAGCACTGAAAAAACATGTAAAAATATATAAAATATAATAATAATATATAATATATAAAATATACAAAAATGCAAAATTTGGACTCTGATCGTTTTTACTTTGTCGTTTTCAAATACTTTGTTGAAGTCTGACCCATTGTGTTTATCTGTTTTTCCTACCTGGCGATACTCTGCCAGATCTTCATTGCAGCTGTCTATAGTTCTTGCTTTTTCTTTTTGCAATGATCCAGGCCAGGAATTAAGTTTGGAGGCAGAGTACAATCCAATATTAAGGTTTATTGATAGTAATGCGGTAACAGAGGGACGAAGCCCAGAAGGAGAAGTCATCAGTCTAGATGTTGTGGGTGAAGCAGGGTGTTGCCAATCTCTAGCCAATGGCTTTCCAGGATGACTGCCAGATAGGGTGTACACTTCAACAGAGCCAAACTGTCTGAAAGTAGAATGAGGATGGAGTGGCTTGAAAGGAACTTGGTTCCAATTCTGATGACCATAGAGGAATTGGGAGCTTGTTCCTAACAAATTGGACAGAGGAACAGACTTGGACAGGGTTACCAAGAACGCGGTGCTAATGCTGGACCCTGAATTAGACTTGGGAGCTTGTTCCTACTGAACTGAATAAAGGAGCTGACTTGAACTGGGTCCCAATCCTAGACCCTGAATAGGCTGGAGTGCTTGTTCGAATTAAACAAGGTAAAGAAGAACGTTTTCGCAAATTACTATCATTAAAGGTTATGTTTTACTTTCTAAAAATGAAGAGTTTCTACTAGGAAATACTCACTGCTTCTAAGCACAAATAGGGAATTACAATCCAGCAACTTGTAACTCGAAGCGGGGGTTTAAATTCACATCACAGGTACAGCAGGAAGTAACAATAAAACCTGACTCAGCAGCGGATAGGGGCACAAGTGAGACGTAAACCAATCAAATAGACAGTATGGGAGGAGACACAAAAGGCAGTACCTCCCTGATGGACACTACCTGGGGGGAGGTGGTGAGGGGCAGAGAGGATTGAAGGGAGACAAAGACACAGGTTTAAATCTCGTGACATGAAACACAAAGGGAATGGGGAGGACGAGCCCGACAGCAGATGAAGACTGGATTATTGAAATGGTGAACAGGGTAATGATCCAGGGGCTGAGTTTCTTCAACATCCCCAAAAGCAGGATACTCTACATGGTGAGCCAAAAATTCTGCCACAGTTGGTAGACTGGTGCTGGCCAGCGACGATGGTTCCCCTGCTTCCGGAAGGCTGAAGCGTATCGCACTTGTAGAGAATGGGCTCTTATCCAACCCTGGCGGGCACGACAACCCAGAACTTGAGCAAAGGGAACTACAGTTGGTAACCCAGAGAACTTTGAAAAGGAGACATGCCCACGCCGGTCACTGGTAACAAAATGTGGGCCAATTCCAACCAAGTTAATAGATGAGACCACCTGGTGAGGTTACCTTTAGTCAGGTGGAGAAAAGTTTTGCCCAGCTCCTGGTTCAGCCTCTCCACCTGGCCATTGGTTTGTAGGTGAAACCCCTTGGAGAGGTGCGGGGTAGCACCCACCAATATGCAGAAGGCCCTCCAAAAGCAGATGGAGAATTGGGGGCTGCGGTGTGAGACTACCTCCTGGGCAGAGATGTGCTGTCAGGGGAAGCAGTGACTGCACCTTTTATCCTTGGATTTTGTCAGCCTGTTTCCACGTACTATGCCTGATTGACAATCAATCAATTTTTACTTTTTTAAACCAAACTATTAAGACCTATCCTACATGTAGCCTGTAATGATTAAGAGGTGATAATGATGAAAAGACTCATTCAGGAATACGCTTAAATTTAAGACTGCAAGGATGGAAATCTTAATAATTAAAACTCAATTCTCTCGGTACTTCCGTGTATTGTTTTAGCCTTTTTTTATTCCAGATTCTGAAAGAAGACTGAAAATAAACTCCCTACTTTTTGAATGGCATTAAAAAGTATGTATTTAAGGGGGAAAACATTATTTTAAACATATTGACCAAACATTGAACGCGGCATCAGAAAGGTTTTAATGTTTGTTAATGGAATTGTGTTAGCTGTCTGTCAGCAAATTTGAGCAAATAATGCCTAGGTAACTGAAATTAGCCTGTCATTCTGCCAGTTACTCTTAGAAAATTAGTTAATCAATCCTCTGATTCCTAATCAAACAAAGTAATAAGGAGTTATTGTTTGTTTAATAGTGAGAATTCTGCCTCACCTAACTTACCTCCGACGGCACGTCATTGCTCCTGGGGCACACAATGAAGGTGAACTATGTGTTGAAGGAGGTATTCAGAAGTTTCCTTGGTAGTGGGCAACCTAGCCAATGGCACAAAGTGGGCTGATGTTGAGAAATGATCAACGATGGTAAGAATGAGTATACTCCCATCAGAGGGACTTAGCCCTGTGAGGAAATTCATGGCAATGCATGCCCATGGCGAGGTCAGGGCTTCCAAGTGCTGAAGCAGACTGCAGGGCCATTAGCTACTGGATTGGGAGCGGGTACTCACTGCACAGGCTGCAACAAAAAACTGGGTATACCGGCAGGTGGTTAGCCACCAGAGGCTTCGAAAGCACAAAGGCGAGTGTGTAAGAGAGTCCGGGATGGCACGCCAACTATGAGGCGTGGCGTCAGGCTAAGACCTTACCTCTCACTCTCTCAGGGACAAAGCAACGGTCGGTAATAGTGCCCGGTGGAGAGAGACAGGACCTCAATGCCTCTGTGACCTCATTCTCGCTCGATGTGCAGCTTGGTGACAGCCAGGAGACAGCTACTCGGGAAAATGGTGTCAGGGGAATCTTTGGGTATGAAAGGATACAGTCGTGACTATGAGTCAGGCTTAGTGTTTTTAGTACAGGGACAGTACGTTAAGAAAAAATCAAATCTTGCAAAGAAGAAGGATCAACGAGGTTGCCTGGGATTCACCCTTTTTGCCGTAGAGAGGTACCCCATGTTGCAATAGTCCATCCAGTCGAGTAAGAGAGGATGGGACCCCTCTACTCAGTGCCTCCACTCCTTGATGACCAGCTTCTCCTCCAACAGCTCCTGGTCACCGATGGAATAATTCACCTCTGCACAACTGACAAGAAAAATAGGTGCATGGATGTAATTAACTATCATCAGCTCACTGCCAGAGGCCAGCTCCAGAACTCATATTGGATGCATTGACTTCCACAACAAACTGGGCACAGGGATCCAGAGGCTTGAGGACAGGAGCAGTAGTAACAGTTTCTTTAGATGTGTAAACACCTCACAGCTATACCAACGATGGAAATAGCTGGAGGGGAAGGCATAATGCGTTCTTCCTCAGTTGGTGCGAATCGGGATAAAACAGGTGTTAATTATCAACTTTCTCTCTTTGTAGGAACAGGGCACACAGCATAGCGGTTACAGATTACCTGACTCCATATTAAATTGCGAATATAAAATTTTGTTTTAATCAATCGCGGTTACGATTAAACCATACGTTTCGTTAATTTGATCTGACTCCAATTTATGAATTTAGAGCTCTGTTGTGCATCGGACTCATAAGTGGTCTATACCCTACGTCCGCCGGACCAAAAACATCTGTACAGCCAAACTCGATGGAGAACTCAAAGGCTGGCGGTCCTATTCTGCCCGGTGGTTTGACATAGAAAATAGCTATGACTAGTGACCACTGGGGGCTGGAGTTAATGTTCATTAAAAACATTTAAGTATGACGTGAAGAGGCGTTCAGGGACTGATTATTCAGTATAACGCAAAAACAAAAAAACAGAAGGCGTACAGGGACTCTTGTGTTCAACGAAATATTCTCGAAGTCAATCAAAATAACACCAATCGCAGCATGGAACACCACTGTGTACCTAGCAATTTATTTTGCCAGGCAGGCACAAGCTTAAATCAGAAAAACCAAATTAGATTGTTACAAGAAATTTAAAGAAATAATTAAGTCATATCTGGCGCGGCAACACACATACACACAAAGTATACGTGCGGGAAGTAGTTACCATCTTCCTACCATCTTCCTGTATATTGAGGCACGTGGAGAAGTTCATTTACGATCCTCCATAGCTATATGTACTACACATGGCATGCAGAAGCGCATGCGGGAAGTCGTTTGCGATCCTCCATAACTGTATAGGCTACACACGGCAGATAGAAGCGCATGTTGGAAGTCGTCTGCGATCTTCCTCGAATGGTTTGTTTTCCTATATCTTTTATGCCCAAACTCAAGAATGGCTTTTATAGCAGGGTCGTAAATTACTTGGGTTGCCGAATTAGAAATGCGACCCCTCCCCAGAGGAAATTTGGGCAGGGACATTGCCAGAGGGGAAATTTAAACAAGGATATTATTTTCACAGTTATTGAATGAGGGTTTGATACAATTCTGATCCCTTCGAAATATGCCCCATGCAATTTTGGAAATTTAAAGGAGTAGAATGATACCAAACATGATATGTTAGCATTACGGTTTGCCATGAAACGTCCGGTACAGTACATAACTACAAAGATTATTTGTATTAATGTTAACAATGAGCTAATGTCATACAACAAAAATACACATTACATTTGTAACATAGGTGAAATTAGTATTTTAAATCAATGGGGAAAAAGTCCTTGAAAATTTGTGAATAGGAAGCAATGCGAATTATTTCGCTGGTGTGGTCTCTGAAAAGTTCAGTTGATGGCACTGTGGCATTGTCCGGCACAGGCCAGTTTTCGTAAACAGTTGAAGAGTTTAATGAAGAAACCAGAAATTGACCATTAACCCAGAGGTCCATGATCGCTCCTGCCATAGGCTAATAAGGTTGGGTGCCTTTTGGGTCGTAAAAACCCTTATCGATATTGTCTCACGAACCAGAAATTCCTTTGCCAGGTGCTGGTACCATTAAGATAATGGGGGTAATCCTGCGTACGTAAGAATGCTCACAAATTCAGCGTGCAGGTTTTCTGCTGCTTACAGATGGTTAAAGGAGGAGGCCACCTGAGGGGTCCAGGCTCAGGGAACCTTGGCGGACGTCAGCTTGGTTAAGTGAGCAGCTACAATGGACTACCCTCGAATCAATCACTGGTAGAAGTCGGCAAACCGAGGAACCTTTGCAGCTCCTTGCGATCTTTTGGGTCGACCAATCCAGCACAGCCTGTACCTCCTGATAATCCATCTCCAAGGCACCCTGCTTCACTACAAAGGCCAGGAAGGAGACGGGGGTGCCACGGAATTTGCACTTTTCCGGTTTCCGATAATGTTGGTTCTCCAGGAGCCTTTGGATTACTAAGCGGACATGATGGGAATGTTTGATAGAAGATCAGTATATTTCATTGATAGACATACACGAACCGAGAGACTGTGTCTCGGAGGACGTCATTTATGAGGTTCTGGAACACAGCAGGGGTATCAGCGAGCTCAGTGTTAAATGCTTTTTTCCCACTCATCTCCTTCCCGTATGCACACCAAATGGTAAGCATTGCGCAATTCTGGCTTGGTAAAGAAGCGGCAGCCCTAGGGATTGGAGAATGCTGAGTCCATGAAGGGTAAAGGATAACGGTGCTTTACTGTAATTGTATTTAGCCTGTGGTAGTCAGTGCAGGGAAGTGGCAACCCATCTTTCTTGGCCATGAAGAAGAAACCAACTCTGGCTAGCAATGAAAAAGCCCGAATCATTCCTGAAGCTGGGGGCTAATTTATGTACTCTTCCATAGCTTGGGATTCCTGGTTAGTCAGGGAGTACAGCCGACCTCTGGGGGACAATGTTTCAGGTAGTAAGTCAATGGCACAATCATAGGGTCTTTGAGGGGGAAGTGACGTCACTTGAACTTTGCTGAATGCTATGCGGAAGTCGTGATAGATAGGGGGAACACCCTTCAGGTGCGGTGGCTCCTCCTGGTAGTCAAAGAAAAGAGGTGCAGTCAGGCTGGAAGCTGCACACAGACAGGATTGTGAACAGCGTGTACTCCGCTCTGATATTTATGCCAAAGGCCAGTCCACACGAGGGTTATGATGTTCAAGCCAGAACCTCGCCAACACCACCTGGGCATGTGGTGACCCAGAATGAGGAATGAAAATTCTTCGGTGTGGTTACTGGAGGTCTGCGTGGACACCAGTTGAATTACCTCAGTGATATCAGGAAGAGCAATCCCTGTTAAACTTACTTACCTCAGTGATATCAGGAAGAGCAATCCTTGTTCGACTGTGGGACTAGCTGAGGCACAGGAGGGACCCTCAGGCAGTGAAAGAGACCAGGATGGATAAAGTGTTAATGAACAGCAGAGTCAAATAAAGCCTGGGTGGTGTTGCAAGGTCAGGCGAACAGGAAAGAGTGGACGAGAAGATGAGCCAAACAGCACTTCTCTATCAGATGCCACATGCTTCCGCAGAACAGGGGATTCAGTAATTTCTTTGACTAAAGTTATGTTTTTTGAAATTGTATATATAAATAGAGGATCTTACCCCAAGATTCCACCGGGCGCATATCTGCAGCATAATGTGAGCGACACTATTTTGCTCCATCTTATACACGACTTCATGTTCCACTGAGAGTGAAACAGCGCAGCATCCCCCCAGCTGATACAATCAATCTGCTCAGATTTTGCTTATTTCATAATTTTTCCAGGATATTTGTGCTTCTACCATGGGAGAGTAGGCTACGAACTTAATTGCTTTCTGTTTTTTTCTGCTTTAATTGCATTTAATGTCATTTTCGACTTTGTTGTGCTGCAGCCTACTACAGTCTAGCCATGAATGCCATTGGTAAAAAAAAATTGTGCCTGTGTTTTAGTTAAAACAAAATCTCAGACAAGTACTTGAAAAGTGAGTTCTACACAAATTTTGCATCAAAGATTTGTGGCTTGTTTCTTTTAGTACTTTTGTAAAAAGGAAAGCCCCCTTGAAATTTACTTCCTGCTTGGCGCGATCTGGGGTGCAGTTCCCATTAGAACAGATGCTAAAGTAGTTGGAACCAATGGCTGTAGATGGTCAAACTATGGGAAACGTATCCCTGCTGTTTTCAGATCAGAGCAATCGCGGCCCGCCACCGCCAAAAATAGACTCGGCACATATTCTCGGCGGAGCAGCATGGAGAGCCACTTCTAGGATGCTGCCGAGGCGTGCCATGGCGCAGCTGGTGGAATCACAATCATTGCCTAGAATGGCCGCGATCAACTCCGGCGACCATTTCGTGGCAGTAATGCGGCCAAGACACTCCCAGTGGAATCTAGGGGTTACACGAGTGGGCGGTTCATATGAAAGTTATGAAACGAGTTGAGAAAATTTTGCTTTTGTCGTGAGCTTTAGCGAGCAGGAAACCCAAAATTTACTCAACGAGTTTCATGACATGACCATGAGTATGAGATTATGTTTATCACATAACTGAATTCTGTAATTTAATGGAAAGCAAATGTAATTTCTGTCAGCGTCCATTGTATGTTAGCACTGCGCTAACAACACTGCTCTGCTTAATCACTGAGTCACAGACATTCGCAGCTGAACGAGCACGTTTTTCAAATTCAGTCATCTGAGTAGCTAGCTAACAAACTAATTTTACATAATGGTTTTGAGAAAGTATTGCGTGCACGCTACCTAGCTAAGTAACATGAACTTAGTTATGTGAGTGGCGCTTAACTTGCTTGGTACAGCACTGAGCCATAGCGATTTAACCAACGTTACTCTCTGTATTCAGTTTGGCAAAGTATTAATAGCGTGACGTAACGCCAAGCGATTTTTCCCCCATGCTCTCAGCCAACGAAATTTTCGCAAAAGTGATATTACCCTTAGGTAATATCAAAAATATGTCATGAGCAGGGCTATGGGAAAAGTACTGCAGTTATGTGATAAAATTTAATATCGTTTTCTGGCACAATATAAGATGGCGATGTTGAAGTATTCCATTCTCGTCACCGTAGCATGAAAAAAATTTTAAGTCTATCTTTTCAGCTCATGCTAAGGATGAATCTCAAGTCTAATCTGATGTGGTAGACAGCAAAAATAAAAATTACTTTATGAAGGTCCACATATTTATGTACCTGACTGTACATATACCTACAGACATACTCGGACCCACCTGCACAGGTATGGATTAGCCCACTGAGAGCCCTCAAGGATTGGTTCTGTTGGGCCCCTGTGTAGCCAGGCAATAACCCATTAACATCTGAGTCTCCTTCAGAGAGTATTCTCAGATTTTGAGCAGAGATCAGTAATAGCTTTTAAAATAAAATCAGTTGGGGCACAAAGTGCTCTGATGGGAGATGGACACCCAAAGATACTGTGGCCTTTGGTGCTTTGGTTTTGCCATAAATTTGAGAAGATTTCCTGTCTGCCTGTGAGGTATGAGGGTAGCTGTCATTATACCCAGCAGCCCTCAGCACCGGCTCCAGTCTCAGCCGGATCTGTGTTCAGATTCACTGCTTTTAATGGAAACCAGGAGCATGTCATACAGGCGACCATCGCTTCACACAAGATAGCTTTCTCACACTGCTTATTTCTGCCATAGTATTTGCCTTACACATTAAAGGAAGAAAGAAGCATGCTCTCATGTAATATTCCTCGAGCATTTTGCTGCTGGGTAGAAACTATGCCCCTGACTGAGCTCTCATGGTAGCATGGGTCTTCTCAGGTCAATCAGACAAGTTTTAGAGGTGAAAGCCCATCTTTCATCTGCAGAATGCATGGCTGCTGTTGCCGTTTTTATTCGCTGACCCCAGCTTCCCACCCCACACACTCCTCGTGTAGCCCTCCCAGCTCGCTCAAAGACTGACCACCTGGTGTCCCTGTTATTTCAGGTGGGGGTATCACTGACTGCTCAGCCCTTGAGCCCATGTCTCAGGATGGAACGAGGTCAGTAGGCCCTCGACTCGTCATGTTAGTCTGCTGGGGAGTCCTCAGCACCGCCAGCCTGTAGGTCCGAGGAAGGCTGATACAGCGCCATACTTACATTGATTTGGTGCGGTAGTATCGTGTTCAGCAGATTCAGAACAGGATGGAGGGTAAGCGCAGCATACAGATATAAGGTGTGGGGCGATGGGCGAAAATGATCATTTAGAAGATAAAAGTCCTCTTCATTGTTTTAATCAAGTCAGCTGAATTTACTAATTACCGCAGCCAGGAAGTGTAAATAAACAGGAATCAGCTTGGCTGGACTTTCCACATCTGGGTACGGGAGGTTTTAGGTGCACCTTGTGGACACGGCAGGGTCGAGGTGCTGTGTTACAAATCTCAGCACAAAGAGATGTAGGTAAATGATTTTCTGTAGTCTGAGGGAGGAGAGGAAATCAAAAAGGCTGAGGAACTCTCTGTTTCTCTGTATTTGGCCGCAGATGAGCATCATTATCACAGTATCAAATGCTTTGACTGTATCATGCTAGTAATGTACAAGAACATGCTGGTAATTATACGAAAATAACTGCACAAATACAAGACTCCGCAAAAGTCTTAGGGCACGTTTACAAGAATTTTGTAGGGCAAATATGCTTGCAAAAATAATGAAATGGAAAGTTTCCAATAACTGAAAAATGTTTTATACAGAGTTGTAAACCGCTAAAAAATAAATCAAACCAATATTTGGCGAGAATAGACTTTGCCTAAAAATTAGGGACACTGTCCTGTTGTCCTATTGTTTTTTAAGATGATTGGCTTTCTGCTTGCTCTAAGCGGAGAAAACTTGCCACCGTTTTTCTGCACATTTGACTGTCTCTCTTGCATCTATCCCTCCAAGTAGCTGCAGACAACCATGATCATGTTGACATCAAGGCTCTGTCGAGACTATATTACCTGTATCAACTGTTTTTAATGAAAGATAAACATTTATTTAGAAAACTAATTTATAAATTTGCATTTGGAATCTCAAATGTACTTTTTATCTTCAGCAACACCAGTGTGGAAAACAAAAAGTGAACATTAAAGCCAGATTTAAATGAAAAATAAATGTAGCATGCCCAAGACTTTTGAACTGTTACCACACATATATGTTCAGCTATCAGCATAATTTTCATATTGCTATTTGAAACCTGCATTTATATGTGAAAATTTTGCTTCTGCTACTATTAACTTATGTGACTTTAAAACATCTGAAATTTCCGTTGCTATGTACGTGAGTGTGGTCATTGCTCTATTTTGTTTTGTTGCTATACAAGTGGTGAGGTCACTTATCCTTCAGAATCACAGCACCACTCAGATGGTTGTTGTTGCTTTGTGCTTTCTCCTGCTTGTCAAAACCGCCATACTCGATGTTGATTTTGACAATCATATTGGAAAACTCAAAAATTTGGTCTATGTCCATTTCAGCCTTCACCTAGAATGTTTTTAACTTTGTGACTCCGAAGTTTCAGGTAAATTTAGCCAGGAATTCTGATGTGGCAAATTAATACAAAGTGTCAAAAGGCTCTAATGTTTGGATCTACTTTATACGTTCAGTCATTGTAAAATAATACACCACCACCTAAGGACCGAACAACATTCCTCAACCATTCATGAGTTAGCACTCAACAAACCTGTGATATAAGTAAATATAATTAACTTGTGTGTCTTCTCTTTCATCTCTAAGGCTGCGGTTTATTTGTTGATTCTGCATAGGAATAGCACGTGTATGTGGGACAGAGCTTGTGAGCTCATGGTCCGTTGGCGGTGCTGAGAGGGAGCAGTGTGAGGCAGTGAAAGACGCTCAGGCTCTACAGGTCTGTTTTTCCTGGTCCACGCTCAGTGGGTGGCTGTCAGTTTAGGCTTCTAGGCTCTGAATGTCCACCATGTCAGCCTTCAGGGGCCGGGGGCAGTGCAAGGCCCTTTCCTGAGACAGGCGGTACCAATAAGATCTGCCTCCAGTTCTAAGAGTAGTAGCACTGAGCATAGATGCACAGAATGGTATGGTATGGAGGGGGAGAGAGAGAGAGAGAGAGAAATCAAATATCTTGTAAGTGATGACAGTCTGGCCATTGAAAATGACTGGCACGGGCAAACCCTGCTACCCAGGCTGGGTGGTCCTTCGGCTGTAAAAAAAAAAAAAAAAAAAAGATTAGTCAAGTGTGATGCCTCTTTCACTAGATATGGTGAAATGCATTATGAACCACCTTAGTGCAATTTTTAGGCACTACCCCAGTGTGCAAAATGGAGTCAGTGTATAGTATCAAAATCAAATATTAATTGTCCACTAAGCACATGAAATGCTATGACGTAACCTGCCTTTGATTTGTGCACAAAATATTTCTCCCCTGTTTGATAGCTTAAAGGTTTAACACGAGGGGATACATTAAATGAAGAAAAAATAAATATTGCGTCTCTATTTTCTTGTGGGAAAAAATGATTTCCTTCATATTTAGACTTTTTTTGTACCATTGACTTACGTTGAAATTTGGCATTGAATGATATATACCGGTGCAAACCGCAGTGCTCATGATAAAAATCTGACAAAAGACATAAGAATCTGACAAAAGAATATTTAAATGGGGCGTCAGCACATACATGCCAGACTGGAGGGTACATAGAGTACACTCCTGCATCAAGTATAAATTTTTTTTACGTTATTTTATGCGCGATTCTTATTTTGTTTTTCTTATTATGACTTATACTTTATCTTTTATTTATGCACACTGAAGTCACTGATTTATGCTGAGTTAAGCCTGCGACACTACCCCGTCAGTTCCAAAACGCTGTTGTTTGGCATTGTCGTTTTTTAAATTATCGGTCCTGTTTTTCAATCAGCAGCTGTAACTGATTCTCAGTGCCGAACTCATTACTGCTCCCTATATAAAGCCTGTGTGTGTGGCTGCATTCGACTCTTTGTGTTTTGTTGCTATTTCTCTGCCCTAGATCATGTGACCTAATTACATTGATCCTTATATTATTCATTTCCATGATTTCCAGTGTGCATGTGCACCTTAATAAACGCAACTATTACTTGCCATTGCACTGAGATAGTGAAATCATTATAGAAAGCGACCCCAGAGGAAATCAATGAAGCAAATGCCCTCCTCCTGTGTAAAGTGGTGACTGAGCAGGGAGCGCTTGGTCAACATCTCCAGCAGCTGTCTAACCTGGGTTCCACTGTTGAGAAAGCGCTCAGAAAACTTCAGCACCTCACCACTTCCACAGCAGAGCTCTAGGTGCCGTTACCTTTACCAGTTGCTCCCTAGTACCGTGACCAGTCCCTTCGTCAGCCTGGCAGTTGGCGCTTACGACTATCAGTATGATAGGGCACCTGCTAAGTGCAGGAGGTTTATCTTACAGTGCTCCCTGTGCATCAACTATCAGAAGCCCTCTCCAGTGCCTCTAAGGTGGCGACAATCATCTTGCTGCTGAGAGGGAGGGTGTTAGAGTAGGCCACAGCTATCTGAAGAGGAGGTGAAGAGGAGTCCCTCTTTTAGACGGAGTTCCTGGCCTAGTTCTGGACCGTTATCGATCACTTTTTAGGCAGGGGAAACAGACGGCCCCTGAGGAAGCCCTCTCCTTCTGCATGATACATGAAAGCCAAGAATTCCATCTTCCACCAGCACACCATCTGCTTTTTTAAATACGCGATCTGACCGGTTGATGTGAGTATGGAGATCAGAAGTGATGGCTGTATACTCCTGGCCCACTCCGTGCAACATCAAGGACCTACATTGCTTCTTTGGGTTAACCAAAGTTTACCATCACTTCATAAGGGGGTTCAGTCCAATGGCAGCCCCTCTCACCTTTCATCACAAAGGGACGACCCACACGTCTCCACTGGAGAGATGCTGCTGCCGTCAAAAGTTTAAAGAAGTTCTTCACGTCCTCACATCCTGACCAACTGGCAGGCCAGGTGGGCCCTATTTTTCCAGTTTAGTTTCTCCATTTCCTATCATCCAAATAGTAAAAACACCAAGGCCAATGGCTTCTCTCAGCTTCACAAAGGAGGACAAGCTTTAGCCGATCCTAAACCAATCCTCTGGCTCAAACAGATCCTGGCCCCTGTCACGTAGGATATAAAGGGGGACATACATTGGGTCCTGGAGGATGGACCTGCCACTAGTTTTCCCCATCAGACGCTCATCCCCATCCAGGTCAGGGCATGACTCCTCACCTGGTTCTGGGCACCAGACCACTACATTTAGTCCTGCACCCTCACAAAGGCTTCTCTTCAGGTCTTCAGGCTTCAGCAAGGAAAATCCAGCCTGTCTAGGAGCCTCAGCAAATTTGATCCCATCTTCTAGTGGACTTTGCCACAGACCTGCCACCATCAGAGAGCCACACCACCATCTTTATGATGGTATATTGGTTCTTCAAGCCCTGCTTGTTCGTGCCACTTCCAGGTCTCCCCACTGCCTTCAGGGTTGCTGAGGTCCTATTCAAGCAGGTTTTACAGCATTACAGAATCTTAGAAGCCATTGTCTCCTATCATGGCCCCAATTTACATATCAAGTAGGGCAGGCCACAGTGTCCAAACTGGGAGTTATGGTCTATCTCAAGTCTAGGCATCATCTTCAGGCAAATGCGCAGGTGGGAAGGGTAAAGCAGGAACTCTGAGGAGCTATTGTCACAATCAACTGCACAATAGAAGCTACCTGCCCTGAGAAGAATATGCCCAGAATCTCCCACCATGGTAGTTAACTGGGCTGACGCCCATTTTGTGTGTACTTGGCTACCAGCCTCACTTGTTCCTCAGGGACTTGTGGCAGACCGAATGACCCAGGCTAAGAGTGTCTGAACCATGACTCACGTCGAGCTCTGCCAGGGGGCCACTGAATACCAGACAGAAGAACAGTTCTGGATCTTTACCGGAGATATAAACCTCTGCCTGCCCTGCTACAAGCTTGCTCCTTAGTTTGTGGGGTCCATGAATGTGTTACGGCATACGAACGAGATTGTCTTAAACTCTTTTTCCATTATTCGATTTCACCCTCTTTTAATGTATCCCTCCTCAGGCTGGTGATTTCTTGTCCTCAGGCAGATGCAGTTCCTCTGAAAGTATCACTACCGCCACCTGAGGTTGAGGGAGCTCCTGCCCACTTTGTCGGGGCCCTTGGGACTCCTTACAATGTTGAGGCTGCCTGCAGTACCAGTTGGACTGGGAAGGTTATGGACTGAGGAGTTCAGCTGGGTGCTGGCCCCCACCTTAACTGGGAGGACTGCCAAAGACACCTGGATCATCCAGCTTGCATCCTTGGAGCTGCCATGACTTATCAATGGGCAGCATTAAACCCCCTGCCTGTGTTTCACTGGCATTTTCTTAGCGCGAGATTCTGTGACCTGTAAACATTTTTCCATGCATTATTTATTGGTGTGGTTTCCGGTGTGCATTTACCAGATGGATTTGTGTTGAGATGCCGGAATTTGCTATGATACAGACCAGGAATCAAATGTGGAGACAGAGTACAATCCAATAGTTGGGATTATTGATAGTAATACAGTTGACAGTGGGACGAAGCCCACAGGGGAATGGCACAGTTCAGTTCAGACGTAATAGCCGATGCTGTGTGGGCGTAGCCAGTGCCCGGCCAGTAGCTTGATGACTGTCAAATGGAGTACACATTTTGGCAAAGCCAACCTGTCAGATGGCAGAATGGAGAAGTTTAGGAGGAAAGTGATCCCAATTCTGATGACTGAGGGAGGCTTGGGAGTTTGTTCCTAATAAACTGGGCAGAGGAACAGACTGAGAGTAGATTAACAGGGACATGGTCCCAATCCTGGAGACAAAGAGTAAGGGTTGGGAGTTTTTTCCTATTAACTGAACTAAGAGGAACACTGCTGAAAATTACTATCAGTAAAGGTAACAAATAACTTTCAGAAGACAAAGAGTTCTGCTAATAAATACTGACTGGCACTAAAGTGCATATACCAAGTGACAATCCAGCAATTTGCAAACTCAAAGTGGGGGTACATATATGTCAACACACAGGTAAGGAGCGGTAACCATGAATGGGACATGCGAGATGGGAAACCAATCATAAGAGACAATACTTCTAATAGACATATGAGGCCCTGGATGGGAGGAGACACAAAAGGCATTTGGACGAGGGTTGTGACAGGAGTCATTACATGTTGAATGTCGTATGCAGTATGTTGCTGTGGCATTGCAGGCATAATCTAGTTGCCGTGCAAATAAAGCAATCTCATGGTGTTAAAAACTGACATTTGAGAATAAGAGAGAATAAGAGTGACAGACACCCAGGGGAATTCAAGAGAGTTGATGAAAACGCAAAATATCTGCCACATTTCTAGAAGAAAGTGAAGGAAATTCCTTGAAATTGGCTGAAGGGGATTGGGAGGGCAGTGGAGAGCAGGCAGAAGGTGACACACATGGGTGGTCAGGAAGCAGGGGCCAGGAGCCTTGAATCTGGGGCGGGGACCTGCAGCCGGGGCGCTGATCAGACATGTGCTACATGAGTAAAGTTCGCAGATGTGAGAAAATATCAGGAGGGCTTCACCTATTATTGGGACCCATGGCCTCGGGAAATAATAATGAATATGGAATGATATTTTTGCAAACGCAACCAGATGCAGGAGGCTAAAAAATCACGAGCAGATGTTGCCTGGCCAGTAATATAGGAGTACGGGCTCTTTTTTTGTGAGACAAGAAGCAATAGGGTGTTTGTGCCCCCAAAACATCTGTAACACTATCCATCTCACCATATAATCTCATATATAGCCTCTCGTATTGAATGAAAAATGGGACATTGAATTATGCAAGCGCCTGGTAAGGGTTTACGAACAGACCATACACAACAACACTCGATTGGACACGGATTACAAGAGCAGACGGGAATGTACTACTTCATATGGAGCTGATGCAAATGGCTGAGGAATAAGATCAGTGGTGCGTCCAGAAGATTACAATCCTGCAGACAAAAGGCTTGAAACACTGTTCAAGATTACGGATATTGGATGAGACAATCAGATTTTTTTTTTTACTAAAACAAAAAATTCTGGGATGTATCAAGCCATAAACAGCATTGATACCTTGTGCGCAGTCTTGAGTGTCACAGTGGGCAGTACTGTTTTCTTGGCTAAAAACTTTTGAGTGTTTTTTATGAACAGGGTACAGTTTCTGAGGTACTTTTTGATGCCCTAAATATGATCACACAAGTTTACCTGCCAATGCTTTAAATATGAAGCAGAAAATAAAGGAGAAATAATTTATTCATTATGTTTTGAGAATTATACACTGAAAGATACATATTTCAAAGTTTATCTTCTTACTGAATAAACTAAAATACTTGCGCGTAATACAAGTCAAATTCTGTGCATTTAGCAGCCGGGCTTCAGTGTATCAATTTCATTTAAATGATGCCATGCTGCATATTAGCTCACTCTTTTTTTGAGTTGAAAAAGGTTTTAATATTTTGAATCGCTACATTAGGGAGTTATATTGATTGCAGCTTTACTTGATTTGTAGTTCCTGTGATGGTTTTCTAAGCATGTTAAATGTACCTTTTGTGAGTTTCTTTGGCTGGAGGTATCTGCTAAATGGTGACAGTTTGGCCTGAGCATTTGGCATGCATTTCTTTTGGGTCTGTTGACAAAAAAAAGAGCAAATATAAATCAGCGAGACTTCAGTGCAGCGCGTGATTAGTTATTTGAGAATATGCCAGAAAATGAACAGCAATTTACTTCGATTTCATAAGCAGAAAGAGAATATAATTCTCTCATCACTGTGTGCTTTTCAGTGGAGGAGGGGGATGGATGTTATTTTAGATTTCCATCGAAGACAAATACACAAAAGAGTAATGCACTCTAGCTGACATAAACTTGGAAACAAAACATTTTTTGCACAGATGCCACTGGTCAAATGAATGATTATTTTATCATAAATCAAAAATGCACTGTAAAAAAATAAAAATTAAAAAGTTAGGCAACCAGCTGCACAGCATTTCTGAGTTTCCTCAACTTCAGTTTTTGAGTTTGCACGAACTAATTTTTGAAGGAACTTTTAACTTGAAATTCATCCAACTCAGGAATACTGAGCAGTCGGTTGCCTTACTTTTTAAAGTTGAGTCAACTTTTTATCTTCTACAGTGTATTTGATTCATTTTCAAGTTCACTTTTTTAAATCCACAGTTCACATGTGACAAGTTCATTACAAGCTTTGCAGAGCTATTGTTTGCCGTACGCCATATCAATAAAATATTATAAATGAGTAAATCTTACAATTATCCAATTAATTTGTGATACTTCCCTCCTGTTTTCCCTTGGTTACTTCGGCTACCTGCCTAATCCCATCATCCAATTATCCTCCTGCTTTTTGCTAATTGCTTTCACCTGGTTCTTGTTTTGTTTATTAGCATTCCCTTTGGTTATTTAAACCCATGTTTGCCCATTCACAGGCAGGTAGCCCTGGAGTGTAACACTTATGAGTTCAGAGCACTTTGGTTTAGTTTCTCATTCTGCATGTAACCCTGTGAAGTTTATAGTTTCTATTACATTTGTAATAAGCACATTGTTTAGTTAATAAACCACATCCTGTGCACTTGGGTCCTCCATCATTTCACTCTTTGGGTTAATGCAGGTTATTGACCCTCCTTATGCAGACTATGATCAACTAAAATGTATGGGCAATGCTTCGCTCTGTCAGATTGATCAAGGAGCTCCTTTACTTTTTCATTTGGATCATTTTATTTTGAGTTCTGTTGGAAACAAAATTCAGTCCCTCTTTAACTCATATGATCCTAATATCCAGGTAAGTAAAATGGGACAATTTCATGGTTCTGTGATGCTACACAAGGTGGTCCACTACTAAAAATTCAAACTGACGGTTTGTGACCAAGATGACGAATTAAGGGGTTAGGGGTATAGTTCAGGTGGTGATGACGTGCTAGGACTGGGGCTGAAAATTTTGTGCACAAATAGTTATGTGCTCATGGAGAACAAAGTGACTGCAGCAGAGCTGCCGGATAGCTCACTCGGTTAAAGCGCTACATTGCGGAGCAGAAGTGACTATCATGGCGCGGGTTCGAGCCCCGGTTGTACCAACCGGCAGTGGTCGGCAGCTTTTTCAGAGTAGCGCACAATTGGCCAATGCACTACAGGGATGCAAACTGGGAAGGGGAAGGGAAATATAAAATGTTTGTTCGTTGCTCAAGCACCTCCTGTTGGCCAGACGGGCGCTCATCAGGAAGATTCCAAGCTTGTTCATGTTCGGGTATCCTATGCCCTTGTTCTGAACTTGTGAGGATTCAACCAATGAGTGTAAAGAAGCAGTAGTTGACGGGCTCGTGCTTCGGACCCTGAGTGAGCTTGGAAGCTTGTTTGAGTCAATTGAGTAAAAAGGAAAGCTTCAAGAAATAGCTGTCATTAAAGTTGACATTAAACTTAATAAAGACAAAGGGTTTTTACTGGGAATACTGGCTGGTTCTGAGCGCAAAAGCCAAATTACAATCCAGCAACATGCAACACAAAGCAGGGGGCTTAAATAAACGACACAAGGTCATGAGGAAATAAGTGAAATGAGCCACAGCAGAGGAGGGGTGAACACACAAGATGTAAACCAATCATAGGAGACACACTTCTTTTTATATGTTTTTTTTTTTAATTTTTCCCCTTTTTTCCCCACCCTGAACACAGCTGAACTGTTTAAACCACCACAAATCAACCTGCTCCCATCGACGCTGGAGGAAGATGCCTTGGCACATGATTCCTCTGACTCACGTGACGACTAGCCCTCGCTTCCTTACACAATGTCGTTGCACCACCAATTACACACTGCCATTGGAGGAACATGTAGTAATCATACAATTTAGTTCATACAGCTACATGTTCCTGGCGGAATAGGAAGTGACACGAAAGGCATTCTCACGAGTGTTGTAACACCCTTTCACCTTCTGTATCTATAGTTACAATGTTATTACTCAAGAATCACAGACTTGTCCTATGGATCACAAACCGTCTTGCATAATCCTTCAAAGATTTTATAAACCTGTTTACTGCGTACAGAGAATAGCAGTGACTGGAACTCCCCTAAAATAACAGAAATTAGTTCACAGTGCGATATCCCGCTGAATGTATGCGTGACACTGGAATCTACACATATCCTGGTTTGGGCAGAAGTTGTAGATTGTATTAGGATCTACTTTAATCTAGCTGTGAAGGGGCTGGTCTACAAACTATGAGAATATACAGTGCATTGATCATTGTTTGTGATTTTTGGTGTGACAAATGTATAAAATTGTGCTTGAAACATCGTAACTCTACAGCATGCATTTGAATGTTGGGGTCTGTACATTGATCCCTAGTGCAGTGAGTGTATAGTATTCAACAAATTTTACCATAAGGCCAAACCTTTTTTTTCCATGGTGATACATCAAAAAAGGAAAGTCTCTCCCGAGCCAAGTGGCTCATCAGGCTGGTGCCTTAATCTTGGTAGCATGAAGTGACGAGGAGTATTGCTTCCCGCCCCCCGGGATGGGATGCTAGTGCATTGCAGGTTATTACCGGCCGTACTTCCACTCCACGGCGTATCTACAGCAAAAAACGCCAAGGAACTCACGGGCCACGCAGGTTCTTCTTGCGAAATTTTGAGCCTGCAGACTGCCCGTAAGCACGTATGATGGATTTTGATCACGCACAGAAAACTCCACGATTTCCAGAGAAAGGGCAAGGATGCAAGTTTCACTTGCTCCCGACGCAAGGAGCACGCAGGTCAGATGTGCGTTTTTTTTTTTTACTGGTCGTGGAAATAAAACCGTTTGTCCAAGACGCAAGTCGACTGAAGTTTCCCGTGGGTGTGAAATAAGACGGTCGCACACACAACGTACGAAAGAAATAGAACTTCCGAGCATGGCTGCGGTATAGGAAGAAGTGCGCGGCTGTTGCAAGACTGCCGCACGTCCTCCTTGCTACCTCTACGAAGCACGCACGTGCCAAATCGCAAGAGTGTTGCTGCGAACTTCTTTCGTCACTCTCAAGGGCAGCACGGCACGATTACTCCCGCCTTACGAGTTGACTGCTACTTTTTTTTTTAACCTCCACGTCCTCTACGAGTCTCACCTACGGCAAAAAACGCAGAGAACGCACAAATAAAAAATCCGTGCGTCCGGTTGTGACCGAGGCTTAAAGAAAACACTAGATTGGACAATGTCATTGGCTGAACCAACCAGAAAACGTGAGACGCGTCCACCATCTTGTGTAAGGAATTAGCAGGGGAATTGCGTAATCAAACGCTATACATGTGCATATGCGACTAGATAAAATGAAATGAAAAACACTGAATTTCTTTCACAGTAAAAATATTATGTATGATAAGTGATAAATCTGTTAATTGTAGTATCATCAGCATCAAGTTCACTTTCGGGTCTATTTTTCACATATGCTCATATACAAACTTCACCTGGGTTAATATACCCTTAGAATCGTACTTCATGTAAAAATCATCAACATAATCGCTGTATTCCACCTCTAAACTACCTTGCTCGAAGGTTTCTCACAGTTCCATACGGGAAGCTATCCTTCAGTAAGATGGTGGACGCAAATCTCGCCAAAACTGGTCTTGTGTCCACTCTAGTGTTTTCTTTAGCTCTGTGGTCAGGTTTCTCCAACCATTTACTGGTACCCATTTGTACACCTGGGTGGAGTGGGGCACTCTGGCCCAAGAACACACCACAGAGGCCATGGCAAGGACTTGAACTCAGGACCTTTCGATTGAGTAATTAAGAGTGGTGAGAATCTTAAAACACTAGCTATTAGAGTTATTTGAACTGTCAAATTCAAGTTTTTATTATTTTTTCAGTTGGGAAAAGTCCAGATTCTAAAGGTTTTTGTTCAGTTGCAAGAAGACTTGCCACTGATAAATTCACTAAGTTTTTCCAGATCACAGGAGCACTGCTTCCCCCATGGCGATACATCAGCAGGGCATAATTTGTGTGCCCAGTTTGAAAGAGCGTAGCCTTTTTATGATCATGCATGAGAGCCTGTGCAATGCAGTATTATTCAGCATGGATGAATGGGCTACATTTGTTCAAACTTTGTGTGCCAAAACCAGTCGCAACTGATAGGATCACCGTGTTCCTATTCTGAGCCAGGTGGTGTGGTGTTCTCTTGAAGCAAAAAAAAAAAAATGTGCTTCAAATCCACGTTGAATCTCTGGGGCTCTTGGAAGTTGTATTGTGGAAGTTGCATGCCATTTCCACGCCATTAAAAATACAAACATTAATGTGGCTATAGTGGGATATAATGAACTGTATTAGAATACCATAATAAGCTTTGAAAATTAGATGCCAAACCTAACAGCAGTGTCAAATTGTATTTGTTTCATGCAGTGGTTGCATAATACAACAGTCCGCTGGTTTTAAATGACTATTTATGAAAATGCTGGCGAACCACGCTGTAGCTACTTGGTTGGACATTGCTAACATTTTGGCTGGAGCTCACTTTTCTGTACTGCAGCTGTTTTCACCGGGTTTCCCTTGAAAAAGAGATCTTGTGAACTCAGGGAGACTCACCTGGTTGAATAAAGGTTTATGCGCTCAGTAGGGGAGCTCTTTTAAACAAGTTGCCACATGATAGGTTTTCAGCAGCACAAGATAACGAAATTTATATTTAAAAATAAAATTATTTCAGCGCTTTAAGGGTTTAAAATGGGATCAGGATAGTATTCGTAACCATTCCGATAAATTAGTAACATTAAAATTGTGAATGCGTCTCCTCTTGGGCATTCCATTCTCCTGGCTACCTGCCCTGCATCAATTATCCATTTATCTGTTGTCCACATTCCTGATAATCCTCACCCGTTGCCTTTCAGTTAATCTCATTACCTAAGAGTATTTATGCCTTAGTTTTCCATCATTCTGGCAGGTAGCCTTTGTCTGGTTTCCCCATTTGTGTTTGTAGCACTGCCCTTTATGTATTAGTTTGTTTATCCCTGCACACTTTATTTAATAAACTCCAGGTCCCTGCAACTGGGTCCTCCTATCCGCTCCCTGCCCTGGCACCCTCCTTCACATCTTGGGGTGTCAGGGTGTGACAAAAATGAATTAATTTTGACTTCACTTACCATTTCTGAGTTTCAAATTATCTCCGCTCCTGAGAGTTTCTTATTCCTAAGACTTTTCTTTATACCATGGTTCACTGGGCCCATTCACATAAAGCACGACCCTAATGATTCAGTTCAGATTGTCACGAAACAGATCACTTTTGGAAAAAGGAGCAACATGGATGAAGCATGAACAAAGTGTATGATTTTTCTCCCAACTTGAAATTAAATGAGTCAAGCCTAAAATACTGGACAGTTTGCAAACCCACTACGAGGATCACACACTATTCAATCGCACTAATGGGCAATTTAGAGTCACCAAATTGCCAAACCTGCATGTCCTTGAACCAAGGGAGGACACCCATGCAAATGTGGAGATTGCGCAAACTCTCCTCAAGAACCCAACTCAATTAAAGTCTTCGATTCAATTTAATTGTATGGCACTTTTAACAAAAGACTTAATCACAAAGTGCTTTTCATGTGTCAGACCAACAACAAGAGAATGTGTTTGTGAAAGGCGTGTTGTGTGATATAGCATCATCTCTTGATCTATGAGCAGGACCGAGATGATGAGGAATAATGGTCTTCTCCACTGCTTCACTCACTGCATAGAATGACTTTGAGACCTGCTTTTTATCCAGACTAGTCATAGCACTTATCTGATCCCAAGAAAGATTTGTCTTGAACTTTTTCTGGTAGTTATTCCTCAAGTGGACCTGTCACCTCATCGTGGTCCTTAGGCTCCTTCAGTTTTAAGGTCTAAGAATCGACAATAATTTTAACATAAACATCATAAGGGTCATAGTTAATAACTATATTACTGAAAAAACCTAAACTAGAAGAATTAAGTGAGAGCCATACTCACACAATCCATTTCACATCAACACACTCCATTTTAGGGTTTACAACGGTCGGTTGATGCAAGTGCTCGGATGAAGATGTTCCCGGTGTTGACACATCCTGGTTTTTTTTAATGAATGTTGGCTATTCCCCGGGGCAAATTTAAGCAAATTCCCTTAGTGTGTTATGGCTGGGAACTTTGTCAAATGTACCGCCGTTTACACACGTGGCTGTTGGAAATCTCCATTTCAGAACATATTTTTTGAACAAATATCTTCCTATCTCGGCAGTATGATATCAATTTCAACAAATTCTTTTTTTATTCATTAGGAAAATATATCAGCTACAATGTGCATTGATAAGCACATGATCATAATTATTGGTGACACTTTGTGGGGCCTCAGAATGGGTGGCTCCTCCCAAAAACTAAAAAATGTTAAAAATATAATTTTTTTGTCATAAAGAAAATTGATATCGCAGGTTTCTCTGGTGGATTCATGAACCTCATGGGGTGGTTTATCAATGCTGGAAATTATATTGAATTCGATGGTTTGGGCCAGAAAACACCCTCAATGGGACTCCACCTTTAACTGTTCTGTACTGGGAAGATACAACCACATACCAAAAAAGTTGGGATACTGTGTAAAATGTAAATAAAAACAGAATTAAATGATTTGCAAATTTCATAAATTGACATTTTATTCACAATAGAACATAGACAGCATATCAGATGTTGAAAGTGAGACATTTTACCATTTCATAAAAAATATTGGCTCATTTTGAATTTGATGGCAGCAACACATCTCAAAAAAGTTCAGATAGGGCCATGTTTACAATTGTGTAGTATCCTCACTTCTTTTAACCACAGTCTGTAAATGTCTGGGAAGTGAGGAGACCAATTGCTGAGGTTTTGGGAGAGGAATGTTGTCCCACTCTTGTCAGATGTAGGATTCTAGCTGCCCAACAGTCCTAGGTGTTATTTGCTGGATTTTTCATTTATGATGCATCAAATGTTTTCTATTAGTGAATGGTCTGGACTGCAGGTAGTCCAGTTCAGCACTCAGACTCCTCAACTGCAAAGCCATGCTGTTGTGATGGATGCAGTATGTGGTTTAGCATTGTCTTGCTGAAATATGCAAGGCCTTCCCTGAAAGAGATGTTGTCTGGATGGCAGCATATGTTGTTGTGAAACCGCTGTATACTTTTCAGCGATGATAATGCCTTTCCAGATGTGTAAGCTCCCCAGGCCATAGGCAGTAATGCAACCCGATACCATCAAGATGATGGGATGTAAGCTTTTGAAATGTGCACTGATAATATGCTCAATGGTCCCTCTCCTCTTTAGACCACACGACATGGCGTCTATCCTTTCCAAAAAGAATTTCAAATTTTGATTAATCTGACCAAAGAACAGTTTCCATTCTGCCTCAGTCCATTTTAAATGAACTTTGGCCCCGAGAAGACGGCGCTGTTTCTCGATCGTATTCAAATATGGCTTCTTCTTTGCATGATACAGCTTTAGCTTGCATTTGTACAAACCCAATTCCAGTGCAGTTGGGATGTGGTGTGAAACGTGAATAAAAACAGAATACAATGATTTGCAAATCCTTTTCAACCTATATTCAATTGAGTACACTACAATGACAATATATTTAATGTTCAAACTGATAAACTTGATTGTTTTTTGGAAATATTCACTCATTTTGAATTTGATGCCTGCAACATGTTCAAAAAAGCTGGGACAGGGGCAACAAGCGACTGGGAAAGATGAGGAATGCTCAAAAAACACGTTTGCAACATTTCACAGGTGAACAGGTTAATTGGAAACAGGTGAATGTCTTGATTAGGTATAAAAGGAGCATCCCCGAATTTAGGGATGTCATCATCTACAGTCCATAATATCATCAGAAGATTCAGAGAATCCAGAGAAATCTCTACATGTAATCAGCAAGGCCTAAAACCAACATTGAATGCCCGTGACCATCGGTCCCTCAGGCGGCACTGCATTAAAAACCAATATCATTCTGTAAAGGATATTACCTTGTGGGCTCAGGAACACTTTGGAAAACACAGTCCGTTGCTACATCTACAAGTGCGAGTTAAAACTCTACTATGCAAAGCCAAAGCCATATATCAACAACACCCAGAAACGCCGCCGGCTTCTCGGGGCTCGAGCTCATCTGAGATGGACTGAAGCAGAGTGGAAAAGTGTGCTGTGGTCTGACGAGTCCATATTTCAAATTATTTATGGAAATCATGGATGTCGTGTCTTCCGGGCTAAAGAGGAAAAGGACCATCCAGATTGTTATCAGCACAAAGTTCAAAAGCCAGCATCTGTGATGGTATGGGGATGAGTCAGTGCCCATGGCATGGGTAATTTGCACATTTGTGAAGGCACCATTAATGCTGAAAGGTACATACAGGTTTTGGAGCAACATATGCTGCCGTCCAAGTGATGTCTTTTTCAGTTATGTGTCTGCTTATTTCAGCAAGACAATGCCAGGCCACATGCTATGAAGGCCTTATAGTAAAAGAGTTCGGGTAATAGACTAGCCTGCCTGCAGTCCAGACCTGTCTACCATTGAAAATGCGCGGCCCATTATGAAGCACAAAATACGACAACGGAGACCTCGGACTGTTGAGCAACTGAAGTCGTACATCAAGCAAGAATGGGAAAGAATTCCCCCTACAAAGCTTCTACAATTAGTGTCCTCAGTTCCCAAATGCTGATTGAGTGTTGTTAAAAGGAAAGGTGATGTAACACAGCGGTAAACAGGCCCCTATCCCAGCTTTTTTTGGAACGTGTTGCAGGCATGAAATTCAAAATGAGGGAATATTTCCAAAAAACAATAAAGTTTTTCAGTTTGAACATTAAATATCTTGTTTTTGTAGTGTACTCAATTGAATATAGGTCAAATTTCCAAGCATTATATTCTGTTTTTATTCAAGTTTTACACAACATCCCAACTTCATTGGCATTGGGGTTTGTAGATTGCGCGGTGAACTGTGTTCACAGAAAATGATTTCTGGAAGTGTTCCTGAGCCCATGCAGTGTATTACAGAGCAGAATTATGCCTTTTTTTAATGCAGTGCCGCCAGAGGGCGCGAAGATCACAAGCATCCAATTTTGACCATCGGACTTGTCCCTCACGCACTGAGATTTCTCCAGATTCTCTGAATCTTTTGATGATATTATGTACTGGCGATTCAAAGTCTTAGCAATTTTACATTGAGGAACATTTTTCTGAAATTGTTCCACAATTTTTAGACAGTTTTTTGCAGATTGGCGAATCACTGTCCATCTTTACTTCTGAGAGACTCTGCCTCTCTCAAATGCTCTTTTTGTACCCAATCACGTGACTGACCTGTTGCCAATTAACCTAATTAGTTGCAAAATGCTACTCCAGCTGTTTTTTTATTAGCATCGCTTATTTTTCCGGCCTTTTCTTGATGTCTTACTGCCATCAAATCAAAATGAGCTAATAGTTTTCATGAAATAGTAAAATGTCTCACTTTCAACCTCTGATATGTTGTTTATGTTCTATTGTGAATAAAGCGTGGGTTTATGAGATTTGCAAATCGCTGCATTCTGCTTTAATTTACAATTTACACAGCATCCCAACTTTTTTGGAATTGGGGGTTGTACATTGTTCACCCGCACAAACTGAAATCTGTCAGACAGGTATGAATTGAACCAGCATTGTGCTTTCCCTTTAAACCAGTCAGATTCTCGAGTCTTTGTATCAGGATATGATGGTCGATGGTATTAAACACTGCACTTAGGTGCAATTGGACAAGAATAGAGATGCAACCATTGTCAGATGCAAGAGGTAGGTCATTAATTACCCAGACCAAAGCAGTGTCTGTGCTTATGGTTTGGTCTAAATCTAGGCAGGAAATCTTCTAGCATTTTGTTTACCTGCAAGATAGCATAAAGTTGCTTTTACACGGCCTTTTCAAGGATTTTAGAAAGAAAAGCAAGGTTAGATATAGGTCTATAATTAACATGAATGTTTGGATCAAGGTTAGGCTTCTTCAGGTGGGACTTGATGACAAGCACTTTGAACGATTGTGGCACATATCCTGAAAGTAGTAGTTCATTAATGAGCTGTAGCAGAGGCATGGCAGGGCATCCTTAAGAAATTTAGTGGGAATGGGATCCACTGTGCATGTTGATGACTTCAAAGAAATGACCATGATGTAAAATCTTAGAGGTTAAATAGGGAAAAGTACTTAACGTAAGTGCTTGGGTTCAGGGATGTTACAGGGGCAGCCGTTTCAGGGGCTGAACACATTCCAGTAGACTCAGAGTAGGAAGAGACAGGATGGCTGACTTTATCTCTGATAGCTAGTATTTTGTCCCAAAAGTTCATAAAGTCATTGCCGCTAAATGTTGCAGGAAGACAAGGGTTGACTGCTGTGTGGCTCTTGGTAGGTCTGGAGATGGTACTGAGGAGGAATCAGGGGTTATTTTTATTTTCCCCAATCAAAGTTGAGAAGTAAGTCGATCTGGCTCCTGGGAGTGCTTTTTTTTGAAGATTACAAGGCTTTCTTTCCAGGCACAGCTAAATACCTCAAGTTTAGACTGCCATTTTCCTAGTGAGCTTTGTGAGGCCTGTTTGAATTGTACCATGGAGCCAACTTTTTCAGTTTCGTTGATTTCTATTTGAGAGAAGCCACAACATCCAATGCGGAGTCTAGTGTCTCTTAAACGCTGTTTGCAAATTCATCAACACATTTTCAATTTATACACAAATGCCCTTCTTCCTGTAAAGAAATAGCATTTCCTGAATATGGTTATATTTAATCATCAATGATTCCATTATTCTGAATGAAAACAAATGAGGTGTGATGGTGTGGAAGTTTAACGAGTCAACTAAAACCTGTTTCACACACTATTCAATTTGTCACATGAAAAACTCTGTTTTCCATGCAGGGACTTTGGGACACAGTGTTCCTGGGAGCCAAAATAATTGGGCTTTTTCACAGTAAAATTTTTCAGGGGCACACCTCCCCAGCCGTGTAGCCATTCAGTAAAGCCCCGGAATGTGCCGGAGAAGCTAATAGAGTGCTAACTCTAACAATGAGTCCCTTGGTGTCAGTAACGATCGTCAGTCCATTAAGGCACAACAAGGTCAGTAATTATTCTGCTGTTCCTGTGGTATAGCACAATGTAACCCCCCCCCTTTCTCTCTCTCTCTCTCTCTCTCTCTATGCTTTATTTCTTGAGTGATGTGTGATCTGTGCATAGTTAAAGCTGCCACGTGGTGTGGAATGCACCATAACCACCGGCCCGTCTGCGTTGCGTTAAGGCCAGGTCCTTAGAGATGCGAGGAAGGTGTATGCTGTGATTGGGGGCTGGGGGGGGCTTAGGATGGGGGGGTTACGGGGCTCCAGAGTTGGCCCTCGAATCACTGCGGTGCTTCATTACCACCAATAACACCAGTAACGCACTGTTGATTCTCATTTGTTTTAATTTTCTCCAAATGTGCTTGCAGCTCAGAAATGCACCCGTGCACAAGCACTGCTGTGGAATTGGAGAGAAAAGGGAGTGAAGACCTATTTGAGTGTGATGTTTGAGCAATTTTCGGCTTTATGTATATTCTTGTATTTCCATTTGGGCTTTCAAACGCACTGATCGACTCCATTATTGCTTCAATCAAATTTGTTTAATAATGGAAGGTCAAACGGCGGACTTGTTAGTTCCCTTGGACATATGCCCAATGGCAAGGGTGCCTAATTCCATTGGAATAATTGAGCTGCAGTTGTATGAGAGTCTATTTCTTTCATCTAGCCAATTTGTCTAGAAAATTGCAGTGGTTCCTTCTAGACCAGAATAATCTGCCGTACTTAGGGGTGATATCAGTCATCTTGCCTCCTGGTGTTAAAGAAATAAATTGCACGCCTCATTTTGTGGAGCTCCAAATTCATTTGCAGGCATGTCCGCTAAAATCATTAAGGAATCTGACACCACAGAGAGGAAACAGGGAACTCAGCAGTCAGGTTGTATAAATTAATTACGGTGTGTTTAGGTACCACCAAAGAGCTTAACTTCATGTCAGGCAATTTAACAAAGTAATTTGGGAAGATACAGAGAGAACCTGACAAATGGTTCACAATTTTCCTCTCAGCAAAACCCCTGAAGGTCAGAGTTTTTTAGACGTCAGCGTTTTTGCAACATGACCAGTTAATTCCAGTTTTGTTGGATGAAAATAGTAAGTTGCTTTGTATTGGCTTGCATTTGGTCAGGATGTCTTATGTTTTTTAATTAAATGAAAGAAATATCTGCTCATGTGTTTTGGTCTCTGCTCAAGTCAACAGTAATTCCCTGAGTGAGCGGAAATTACAGCAATCTTTAGAGAGAGAGGCCTTGCTGGCATCGGTGGTTCTCAGTATTACCACTATAATTACATATCCATGAATTTATGAAGTGTGTGTGTGTGTTATTTCTGCTTCGATGTGGGACTTGAATGTTTTTTCATCAGTCACCACTCAAGCCTTTTGTTTTCAAGGAAAGAAAAATAAAAAAATTCCCCCCATGCTTTAAGAAACTAAATTAATTTTTAAACAAATGGCAAAGTGGATATATCAAACAGTAAGTCTGATCTGTCAGCCTTGGTTATAATGACTAATGGCTTTGGGGTTTATTTTAGTGAGCTTGATGTTGTACAAGCCATAGCTATTGGATTACTTTGGTCTAAATGGCAGGCCATGGTAGGGATTTTTGGTTTGGTTCTGTCTTGAAAAATGCAATGGCAAAAAGCACTGGAGCATGAATCATTTGTGATTCTTAACTAGCAGTGATACCATTTTCTTGCACAAATTCTCTATTTTTTGTGGTTTGGAAAAATGAAAAAGGGGTGAATGCTGACTGTTGCAAGGTCACTGAATTAAACATATGACTCCAAAGTGTAACTTCTTCCCTCCCTACAAGAACTCCCCAACCGACAAGAGCCGAAGAAGCCTGGCACTGTGAGACTTTGCCGCGATGTTCGGCGGGTGGATTGGCGATTCTGACCCACGACTCCTGGTTATTTTTGGATCCCTGTCCTACCTTTTCTATAGGGAGGAGTTTTTTGAAGTGACTCCAGTGTCATTAATCAGGGCCGGGGACCCCGTGGAGTGTGTAGGCCTGGGGCCCTGGCGCGCTGCGTGTGTTTTTCTGTTTTTTTCCTCTGAGCGCAGCACAGTGTGAAGCGTAGAGGAACCTCATCAATCTCACCTGTCCTGCCTGTCACCCGCACATTTAATCAAACGCACCCCTCCGCTCCCAAACCTCTCTTCCTGTCCCCAGGCTCCCCGCTCGTTTGCTCTCTCTCTCTCTCTCCCACCGTATCTCCCTACCTTCCTTTCCTTTTTCACTTTCTTTCATGCATTCTTTCGCTCAGCATTTTCTTTCAGATCTTTCACACTTTGTCTTAAGCGCTACGTTTTAATGAAAAAAAAACACACTAAGCTGAATAGGGTGGATCTGGTGTAGGACTGGTGAGGTCAGGCCATCGCAATGAATTCCTACTGGACACTTCATTGAAATGAAATGGGACATTGTTGGTTGTCCGCGGCCACTGGACTTAGCATAAGGGAGCGTAGCTGAATCAGGCTTTTAGGTGTTCAGCATGATGTCTGTTTTAATAGGCTGCGCTAGGTTAACCTGGCAGAGAGTATACACTGTGCATAGTGTGTCCGAGGCATAGCGGGTGGCTGGCTAGCTATCAGGAGTTGTACATGTGCGTGTGTGTGTGTGTGTGTGTGTGTGTGCGTGTGATGGGGGGGGCCTAGGGGGTCCACCCGCTGTTTAGCCTCATTCCGGGCCTTTCTTCGAGGCTCTGAGTGAACTGACAGCCACTGCTTCTGCGGGAGGTGGCGATTAGTGGTGTTGAAGTTGGCACACTGAGCCAGAACGAGGGCCAGCCGCGGACCGACTACAGGGAGGTGTCAGCCCAGCAGCACCTTTAACATTGTCATTTACAAGACTTTGGTTTGATTCACTGATTAAGTGGTGCTTATGCATGTTGCCCTATGACTCATTTAGAAACTCCTTCCATGTTTCAAATTACACTCTCTGGCTCCCTTTCTATTATACTGTGTTTTTGTCGAAGTAGAAATGGCATCCCTCACCACGAGGGATAGGAGCACACGTTCAGAGTTTCAAATCGAGAGGGAAGTGCCCTGACTATTCCACTTCATTTAATAATTTCACACTAATTTTATAATTGCATTTTACATGTACATATATTGCTGTGATTAAAACTACATTGGCAATGATGAAATGCGAACTGTTGCATACAGTAATTCTTGACTTGGTAGGCCACCAATTACAATTTCTACGTGACTGAAATACAGTAATAATCTTTTCACTCCTTACGTTATTTTGGGCTTTAGATGGAAGTGGAAGAAAAGACCTGACATGCATCCTGTGTCAGTGGAAAATACATGGAGGCCATGTTGCAAGAGATTTTGAGTTGTTATCATTGCTCTTCGATGTTTTCTTCTTATTTGGAGATTGAAAAAAGATGTTGCATTCTATAATGTTCTTTTTAATTACCTTCTCTGTTTGGTACAGATTTTTTTTGTTTATGTGGCTTGAGCTGTCTGAAGGATTATGTGGAAATATGATTAAGTATTTTAATGAGGAAGTCCTGTATGTGCGTAATAGCAACCACCTGTGGTAAATTAATGTTCGTCATTATTATCCATCTTAAGCGGAGACAGAGCTAACGTGTAGCTAATGAACTGCTTCATTGAATTGTGTCCAAAATTCCAAATGGGGCCGCATGTGCTTAAAGTGAGGCCAATTTAAAACTGTCCCCTTGAGTGTATGGCTGCTGGTCGCGAAGTCATAAGAATAATGTATACGCCATGTGGCAGCGACGGATGAAAAGGTTTTCATCACCTATCCAGAGGTATAATACAACGGCGCTAAGTTTGCCAGCATTAAACACGAGAGGGGAACTCCCAGCCCTGGTGCTACGGCTTCGTATGGTGTGCGCCGGGTGAATGGGGAAAAAGAAAGACGGGAGGTGTGTGGACCACTGCCGACATGGTTTCCACAAAAACTATCCAGTCCCGTTAATTACAGGCCATTAAATAAGCAGGCAAGGTCAAAGGTGTTTGAAGTCTCCTGCACAGGCTAATACAAACATGTGGGAAGCTACTTGGGGATACTTACGGCAGGTGTGTCTCAGAAGGCTCTCTTTCTGTAAGAAATGCATACGTCCCGTCATGACTCCCACATGATCAGTGTGATCTACAGGGCAACCACAAAGGTCAGCGATCACAGTGCACTCACCAAAGTCTTCTCCGTACTAAGTCCCCAGAGGAGAGAAATTACGGTTACGAGACTGACGGCTAGCGGAAAAACTACTCGCCTAATATCCACAACTTGTGAATAACCTTATAGAACAACAAACTAAGATTACCTTCACCAGTGAGCCTTAACCTACTTTCATCTACAGTGCTGTGAAAAAGTATTTGCCCCCTTCCTGATTTCTTATTTTTTTGCATATATCTCACATTTAAATGTTTCAGATCATCAAACAAACTTTAATATTAGACAAAGATAACCCGAATAAAAACAAAATGCAGTTTTTAAATGATGATTTAATTTGTTAAGGGAAAAAAGCCATCAAAACCTACCTGGCCCTGGGTGAAAAAGTAACTGCCCCCTAAACCTAAACCCACCCTCAACGACAACAACTGCAATCAAGCGTTTGCAATAACTGGCAATGAGTCTTTTGCATCCCTGTGGAGGAATTTTGGCCCACTCTTCTTTGCAGAATTGTTTTAATTTAGCCACATGGGAGGTTTTTCGAGCATGAACAGCCTGTTTAAGGTCATGCCACAGCATCTCAATTGGATTTAAGTTTGGACTTTGACTAGGCCACTCCAAAACCTTCATTTTGTTTTTTTAAGCCAATCAGAGGTAAACTTGCTGGTGTGTTTCAGATCATTGTCCAGCTGCATAACCCAAGTGCACTTGAGCTTGAAGTTACAAACTGATGGTTGACCATTCTCTTTCAGGATTTTCTGGTAGAGAGCAGAATTCATGGCTACATCAACTATGGCAAGTCGTCCAGGTCCCCGGACCAAAGCTGCCCCAGATCATCACACTACCACCACCATGTTTGACTGTTGGTATGATGTTCTTTTTATGAAATGCGGTGTTAGTTTTACACCAGATGTATCGGGACCCATATCTTCCATAAAGTTCAACTTTTGTTTCCTCAGTCCACAGAATATTTTCCCAAACGTCTTGGGGATCATCAAGATGTTTTTTTGGCAAATGTGAGACAAGCCTTTGTGTTCTTTTTGGTCAGCGGTGGTGATCGCCTTGGAACCCTCCCATGGATGCCATTTTTGCCCAGTCTCTTTTTTATTATTGAATCATGAACACTGACTTTAACTGAGGCAAGTAAGGCCTGCAATTCTTTAGATGTTGTTCTGGGTTCTTTTTTGATCTCCTGGATGAGTTGTCGATCCGCTCTTGGAGTAATTTGGTAGGCCGACCACTCCTGGGAAGGTTCACCACTGTTCTAAGTTTTCTTCATTTGTGAATAGCGGCTCTCACCGTGGTTCTCTGGAGTCCCAAAGCCTCCAGGCTGATAGATGTCAATGACTTTGTTTCTCATCTGTTCTTGAATTTTTTTAGATTGCGGCATTATGCTTTTTGAGATCCTTTAGCCTACTTCACTTTGTCAGACAGGTTCTATTTAGGTGATATCTTGATTCAACAGGTCTGGCAGTAATCAGGCCTGAATGTGGCTAGTGAAAATGAACTCAAAAATGTGGTTAATCACAGTTAATTCATGATTTAACAAGGGGGGGGCAATTACTTTTTCACATAGGGCCGGGTACGTTTGGATAGGTTTTTTCCCTAAATAAATGAAATCATCATTTAAAAACTGCATTTTGTATTTTCTCGGGTTATCTTTCTCCAATATTAAAGTTTGTTTGATGATCTGAAACATTTAAGTGTGAAAAATATGCAGAAACATAAGAAATCAGGAAGGGGGCAAATACTTTTTCACGGCACTGTATGTCTCTACTTCTCTCAGTTGTTTTGAGATTATGTCTCCTTTATTCCCTCTTCTACAATGTGTCTCAATTATAGCTATGTGAATCCATCCTAAAACAGTCAAAACAATAAAGCTCGGCTGGAGAGAGGTCGCCCCCCCATTATGACGTATCAGCCTCTTGCTTTGTTTAATTTAATGAACAAGTGGTCCCACCAGCAGTTGCTACAACCCTGCGCAAAACTTACAAAATCACCAAACATAGAGGATGTTCATCCAGCTTTTTTACTTCATACCAAATAAATAAATCACAGATATGGCACAAATTATTTTATTAGTTTAACATTCAAGCTTCATAAAACACAGCTTAAACAAATTAGATAAAATTATTTTAATTAATGGCATGTTTTCTTTCAAGATCAAGTCAAGGAAAATATGCAGTCATGCAATGTTGTGGAAAAAAAATTATGGAACCACCTTGTAACTGATGTTTCTACAAGAAATACCAGCAAAAATCTGAATATGCAAATTAGTCTGCGGGTAAAAGATAGTGCTTTCAGACCTTAATGAGGTGTTTGACTTGGCTATCTGTAAAGAAGCATGACACTAGCAAAAGAGCTGGCATTTGAAACAATTAAAAGGATTATAAAACTGCTCCAAGAAGGAAATTCAACATGCAAAGTAGCAAACAATGTTAGTTGTTCCCAGTCAGCTGTGTCCTCTAGCATAAACAAAATGCGAAGGTTATGAAAGGAAAGCATACGGGTTGACCATGGAAGACATCAAAGCATCAGAACAGAAAACTCAAAGCAATATGCCATGAAAATAGAAAATGCACAACAAAACAAATGAAAAGAAATGGGCAGAAGCAGGTCAATGTTTGCGACAGAACTGTAAGAAATTGGATGAATGAAATGGGATTTACATATAGAAAAGCTAAACAAAAACCAGCACTAACACCTAAACAGAAGATAGCAAGGTATCAGTGGGCCAAAGAGAGCCAGTCTTAAAGTAAGGATGATTGGATGAAAGTGATATTCACTGATGAATCACAGATCTGCATTGGCCAAGGCAATGATGCTGGAATTTTTGTCTGGCGTCGTTCCGATGAAACATAAAGATGACTACTTGAAGAACACAAGCAAATATCCCCATTTCACTAATGGGGTTGCATGTCAGGTGAAAGACCAGGGGAGATGCAGTCATTATGTAACCACTAGTGCCCCGGAGAAAATGAAGGGGCACCAGGAAAGTGAAAGACATTGAGGACCCAAATGCAGAAGACTAGAATTTTGATAATTAAACAAAGTGTGGATAACAAAATATAAACTACACAAAGAAATGAAATCACTACAAGCAAAACTGAGTGTTAAATACAAGGGAATAATGCAAAGGTGTTACAATATATGGTTACCTGTCTAGGTATGGGGGAGAAGGGTATAAATAGCGTGAATGTGATAATTAAAGTTATAGTTGGTAGTGTTGGAGAGCTAGCAAGATTTGAAAGTGGCACCTCCTCTAAGCTCCACCCCCTCCTCCCCCTCCCATCAGTGCTCCGTCCAAAGCCACGCCCCCAAAAACTTGAACGCGCATCTGACAGTAGGACTCAGCAGGGCAGAGGAGAGCCGACTCAGCCATTTCAGCACATTTTGGACATCAACCAAATTACCTCATGTCTCATTCACCTGTAAGCAAACTATTTTATTATTGTAGCTTTCAAGCTAGCATGTTGTGTTTAGCAATACTAACCTTACACGTTTTGTGTTGTATGAACTCTCAAATGTACGTCACTTTGGATAAAAGCGTCTGCTAAATTACATTGTAACAATGTAATGTTTTTTTTTGTTTCCATTACTGACAAACGTGAATTTTGTAATATCTTCGTTATTTTGCTTGTTAGAGCTTCCACGACGAGAGCATTGGCTCTGATCCTACCAACAGTCCGGAGCCTACAAACATCACACTACAAACATCAGCTTGGTATATTAGATGATTCTCTTTTTCAACTGAAATGACTATGATCTATCAAAACATAGCGTTCAAAACCATGATTCGTAAAAACATTACAAATCATGGTAGCCTTCAAGCTGTCACTTCGATAACGTCCACCATCCGGCGAAACACTGGACGTCCAACTGCATCAATTAATACCGGCGAGTAAGCGAAGATGATCAGTATCCAGTCAGACCAATCCGTAGGCCACATTAAGCCGCTTTCACAGGGGACGCGAAACAAATTTTTCGCGTGACAGATTACATTCAAAGTCAAAGTTTGCAAACGTTACATATTTCTCAAAGGCTGCACTGATGTTGACTCTGGTTTGTCCTCTAGCTTTATCCAGAGCCTTTTTCGTCGCAGCCTTTTCTGCCTCCGGCTTTCTTTTCTTTGCCTTTTAAGCAGGGCAAACCGTTACAAGTAACGCTGGATGTGGTATTTTTGGCTGCATTTTCTCTGCCATAGTACCCTTATGAACTTAATCTCCTGCTAACTTGGTATTTCTGCTGAGGAGTGTGCTGAATATTTCCGGCAACGGTGAAACGTGATGAGTGTGCACACAGGGAGGAGGGAGGGACAGAGGGGGGCGTGGGCAGGAAGAGACATGAAGGCATCTGATTGGTTCTTTCCACTCGGACCGAAAGGCAGGGATTGGTCAGAGTTTTTACAGTCCTGCAGCTGCCACGGAGGACTGATTCTTTTCGTTCCTTTTTCTGAATACATAATGTATTGACTACTCTCAGGATGGAAGGACCATTTCACCCAGTATAACAAGAAGTGTTTCTGAACAGGATTACCAACTATAGCTTTAACAAACAAGAACTGAGTGTAAACACTTAGCAAGTAACAGGAGAATAATTGGATAATTGGTTTAGGAAGGTAGCAGGAGGGAAGCGTGACACATTACGTCAATAATCAATGCGCAAGTGTACATTGAAATTTTGGACCATTTTTTGATTCCATCAATAGAAAATAGGTATGGTGATGATGACATCATTTTTCAGGATGACAATGCATCATGTAAAAGCTTTTCTTCAGGAAAGGTGTACGAATTTGTTTATGAAAAATATGCCTTTTATTAAAATCATTTAATCTAATTTGTTTGAGGCGTATTTCATGAAGCCTGAATGTTAAGCTAATAATCAAAAATTGATTTGTGTCATATCTGCAATTTGTTTATTTGCTATGAAGTAAAAAAGCTGGATAAACATCCTCTAAGATTTGTGATTCCATAACTTCTGCCAGGAGTTGTACGTGGTTGAACAAAAAAGAAAATGCTTAATTTTATTTCAGTCTCCAGTCCAATTGCAACTCATCGCTCACTTGAAGAATGGTAATTTTAGTGCTGTGCTTGCCAAAGGAACATTTTCCTACCTATCCAGGAAAGCGGATAACTGAGGAAAAACTATTTTATCTAACATTATAGGGTATAATAAGAAACCTATAGTTGTTTAGAATGGATACATCAAGGATAGCTTGCCTTTGAAGAGAACTAATTACAGCTATGTGAAAATAAAGGTACTTTACTGTCTCTAATGAGTTCTAATCAGGCATCATGAATCATCATGCAGATGTAACTTCTGATGTCAGGAATGGGATATACAGAGGGAAGCGTTCATATCCAGAAGTTCTTGTTCAGTTACAGTCCTTTCAAAAAAAAAGTAGTGAAGTTTTCAGTATATGGCATATTGATATATATTTAGACCATGTTCAATCCAGTCGCATTGTCAAATGCAATCTGAAGTGGAATTTGACTGTAAGTTTAGTTCATCAACATCATAATAATATCTAATATTTATTATGTCCTGCTTTTCAGTGTTTCAGGCATGAGGTTAGGTGCATAATTATTACATTGTGCCAAGATAAGCTTAAGGAATTAATACTTGAAAGATGTGAAGACAGATATGAGAATTGTTCACATTATCGATGAAAACAGATTAGAGGTGAAGGTTAGCTGCCGTAAAGGCAACGCCTGGTGCTGTTATATTTACATTTGTCTGTAACCTGGAACAGAATACTGTCATATGCAGCTTTATTACAGATATACTGTATGCTGTCAGAGTAGTTTTCCTATTTATGGCAGCTTTCTATCTGCTTGTTTACTGACTCACTGGACCACGTGAAATATACTCATCCCTACAGTACCCACTATACCAAGTCAGCTCACTGTCCCTCAGATCTCTTATAAGGGAGTCTTCTCTCTTTCTCTTCTCTCTTTCTCTCTCTCTCTCTCTCTCTCTCATGAGACAGTGTGGGTCAGACCGGCTGTGCTTGTTTTGCACGGAGGCGAGGAACAGGGCAGTTGGCTCGTATGAATGGTATGCGCCATGCTCAGCCTGTTGAGGCAAATAGTAGAACCACTGAGGTTCATTTTGGCAGCTAAAGCACTAACCGGCACACGGCACATTCATGAACCCCCACTACTACAGACTCTCACTCACGTGCGTTCTAGCCTCTTGGCTATGGTCAGCTGAGTCTGGGCAAAAATAGTCTGCCAAAGGCCTGATGCTGAACAGCTGCTTGTGAGGCAATTTATTTTTGATTAAAACTATCAACAAGTCAGCAATCTCATTTTAAAAAAAATTTAAATTAGGAAGCCGACTGAATACCATTATGATGACTGCGGTATTTTTGAATCCTGTCAAAAAAAAGCACTGAAAAACACAGAACAGTCTCTTTACAACAGCTTCCAGGTCATCTCATGTATTCTCAAGGTCAACTGAATAGTGATCAAGTGTTTTGCTGTGCAGGGAAGACCTTGCCATTAACCATTACCGCTGCAATTTTACTGAATAGGTGTCTAACAGTCAATGAAGTAAAAAGAAAATTAGACAATGCCTAGAAATGGTAACATCAACAGGTCAACAAAAAATGAACTCAATCCGTTTTGAAACAAACAATATCAATCTTCATCTGTAAACTAACTATCATTGCCTGCTAGGAATATCTGAACAGCATCACCGGTGTTGTTGGCAGAATACAGGACTTATTCACGACTGAAACATATTTCACGGCAACTTAAAACTTATTCTAACTTTACGCTGTTACATTGGCATCGCGGCAAACTTGAGGGTAAATAAATATGGACTCCAACTGTGCTCACCTGAAGGATGAGGTTTTGATTGGGGACCCTTGTGATCTTGCAGGTTGCTAGAAATTCAGAGATTCACAAAATTGATTTATACTTGGAGGAGGTGCAGTAGAAGGCCAGTAACTGAGGTTACGTTTGTCTGGTGATAGCTATATTAAAAGCGATAACGAGCAGCGAGCTACAACAAATTGACACCAATTCATCAACATTTTTACCGTTTAAGAGAAAGGAGTTCATATAAACACCCTCCTTCAGAGAAAACTTGAGAGCTCCTTGTTTACGAGCCTTGTACACGATTTTCCAGGTCAATTTCACAATTAACGAGTTCATTAGATGGCAACAACTCAGTTTAAATACAATGATAGCTATGATTGTCCTCATTAATATTTTAAGATTGGAATGGAGCTGGATTAACGGTGGCTAATTTAGCTCAGACCCATCCAAAGGATTTTGCTTGACAAGGAGAACCAGGACACAATCTTGTCAGCTGAAACACTTTTTGGGGCAAACAGTTAAAAAGCACAATGTGCTCGGTCCAAACATCTTAAAACTATATATCTGCTTAATGTGCAAATTCGACGGCTGCTGCTCGTTAATAATAGCTAGCTACATCAAAGTAACGTCATGTTTTCAAAATTTGAAAGAACAAGCCAACAAGAGCACATTTTAATGCAAACTAGCATTTAAACGACAAATTTTAAAAGCAAGATACAAGCCTGTCTCGCCATTTCATACTGGACGGGAGTGAAAGAAAACAGGGCTGCCGTCAAATTCCTCCAAAGCTTGTCTGCCCAAATGCCCGAATGTTTAAAACAACACTCACAGGTGTTGAATATCATGAACTCTGTGATGTAACGCCCACGCCATTATGTTTTATCACCAGTACGGAGCTCTTTCTATCACAACTAACACCAGATCCTTAACTCTTAACTCTAAATTGTCCTAACACTAGAGTTTTGACTCTCACGATTTTGCTATGTAAATTTAATATTTTATGCCATACGTGTGGCAGATTAAGTACAGCACATCATCTTTTTTTGAGCATTTCAGAGGGTGTTGATGTAAAAACACGTTCAACTCCCTCAGATTGGGCTGGGTCCTTATGCAGAGTCTCTGGTTTCCGTCCTCATGGGCCTGTTTTGCTACTAGAACAGAACTCTTTTATAGTAACCTGAACCGTTTTATGTGACCAATGAAGCACTGTTTGGCTTCTGCTGTAGATAAAGTTACATGTGCAGTCTCCCTGTTTTTTTTTCTTTTTTGGTCTGTTGTTTATATTAAACTACAGTAAAGACTCACTGAATTTAAAAAAAAAAAAAAATCACATTGGGCACGAACAGTTTTTGTTAAGTATCCATCTAATTACCTTTATGTCTAAAACTACTTGTGTATATATATATATATATATATATATATATATATATATTTTTTTTTTTTTTTTTTGAAGAGAGACCATTCACAAAATTTATGAAAACTCGTAAGGAATTTCTTGTACTGTATATGGTGTATTTCCAGAATCAATTAAATTTTCATATTCAGTTCATGTAGAAATTAAAAATACCCTGGGTGCAATGGGTGACGATATTGTTATGTGCCATAGACACACTTTAATAAGGTAAGAAAGTGACATGCCAAAGAATTTTTTCCTTGTGAAAGCTTCTCTCCTAGGCTATTCTCTTCATTTGCACGCCATACTGATCTTCTCACAAATTTAAACGTCTGGTCTGGGAACCTTTGTGCTTGCATATGAAGACCACAAAGGAAAAATGATCAGAGTCCAAATTTTGCATTTTTCTATATTTTATATATTGTATATCATTATAATATTTATAATAATATATAATAATATAATATATTATGATAATATTTTATATATTTTATATTTTTGGCATATTTTTTCAGTGCTTTGCTTCTATGATCGTTTGAATTTTTAAATCATTTCTCCACGATGTGAAAATGTGACTGATCATTTTTTCATTGTGGTCTTCATATGGTCTCAGGTTTATCATGTTTGCTTTGTAAGTATGCTATCCTTGGTGAGGTTTTGATCCAGACCAGGAACCAAATGTCAGAGTACGATCCAATGGTAGAGCTTATTGGTAGTAATATGGGAATAACAGAGGGAGAGAGCCAAGAGCAGAATGACATGCTTCAGTTCATATGGCACTGGCTTGGGTGCAAGGGGCGTATCCATGCCCTGCCAGAGGCTATCTGGGACAGCTGCTAGATGGAATACACTTTTTGCCAGAACCGAACTGTCAGATGTCAGGATCGTGGAGCTTAGCAGGAATGCAGTCCAAATCCTGATAACCGCAGAAGTCGTGGGAGTTGTTCTTAATAAACTGGGCAGAAGACCAGACTGAGATTTGATTTATAGGATTGTGGCCCCAATCCTGGAGATCGAGAGTAAGGGTTGGGAGACTATTCCTATTAATAGAAACAGGAAGAGAACTTGCGTATTTAACTCTCATGAGGAATAATTTCGGAAGATGATAATTTCTTACAAAACCCAATACCAGTGAAGTTGGCACGTTATGTAAATCGTAGATAAAAACAGAATACAATGATTTGCAAATCCTTTTCAACTTATATTCAATTGAATACACTGCAAAGACAAGATGTTTAATGTTCAAACTGAGAAACTTTATATTTTTTTTGCAAATAATCATTAACTTAGAATTTAAAGGCAGCAACACATTGCAAAAAAGTTGGCACAAAGGCCTTTTTACCACTGTGTTACATCACCTTTCCTTTTAACGACACTCAGTAAACGTTTGGGAACTGAGGAGACCAATTTTGAAGCTTTTCAGGTGGAACTCTTTCCCATTCTTGCTTGATGACTTAAGTTGTTCAACAGTCCGGGGTCTCCGTTGTCGATTTTACGCTTCATAATGCGCCACACATTTTCAATGGACTACAGGCAGGCCAGTCTAACTCTTTTACTACGGAGCCATGCTGTTGTAACACGTGCAGAATGTGGCTTGGCATTGTCTTGCTGAAATAAGCAGGGCGTCCATGAAAAGACGTTGCGATTTTGGATGGCAACATATGTTGCTCCAAAACCTGTATGTACCTTTCAGCATTAATGGTGCCTTCACATATGTGAAGTTGCCCATGCCTTGGGCACTAATACACCCCATACCATCACAGATGCTGGCTTTTTTGCGCCTATAACAGTCCGGATGGTTCTTTTCCTCTTTGGTCCGGAGGAACTGTCGTCCACAGTTTCCAAAAACAATTTGAAATGGACTCGTCAGACCACAGAACACTTTTTTTCCACTTTGCATCAGTCCATCTTAGATGAGCTTGGGCCCAGCGAAGCCGGTGGCGTTTCTGGGTGCTGTTGATAAATGGCTTTCGCTTTGCATTGTAGAGTTTTAACTTGCACTTGCAGATGTGACGAACTGTAGTTAACAGTGGTTTTCTGAAGTGTTCCTGAGCCCATGTGGTGATGTCCTTTACACACTGATGTCGGTTTTTGATGCATACCGCCTGAGGGAAACGGGCATTCAATGTTGGTTTTCGGCCTTGTAAAACTACGTGCAGTGATTTCTTCAGATTCTCTGAACCTTTTGACGATATTACGGACCGTAGATGATGAAATCCCTAAATTTCTTGCAATAGCTCGTTGAGGAATGTTGTTTTTAAACTGTTCGACAATCAGCTCACGCATTTGTTCACTTGGTGGCTCCATCCTTGTTTGTGAATGACTGAGCATTTCAGGAAGCTGCTTTTATACCCAATCATGGCACCCACCTGTTCCCAATTAGCCCGTTCACCTGTGGGATGTTCCAAATAAGTGTTTGATGAGCATTCCTCAACTCTCTCAGTCTTTTTTGCCACTTGTGCCAGCTTTTTTTGAAAAATATGTTAGGCATCAAATTCAAATGAGCTTATATTTGCAAAAAATTACAAAAGTTTACCTGTTCGAACATTAAGTAACTTGTCTTTGCAGTGTATTCAATTGAATATAGGTTGAAAAGGATTTGCAAATCATTGTATGATTTAACGTGCCAACTTCACTGGTTTTGGGTTTTGTAGTATTTAAGACTTACTGGTTGCAAAAGGGCATATATCAATTGACAATCCAGCAACTGGCACACTCAAAGTCAGGGGTATAAATATGCAAACACTCACGTGAGGGAAGGGGAACACAAATGCAGCATAGGTGGTGAGGAAAGCATGCAGAGATAATACATATATCTAAATAACAAACCAGCTGCCAGATGGGAGGGGTCACAAAAGGAATTCATTATTGACTCATCAGTGTACAAAATATTGTCCCAGAAGTCGTCTTAATCATCAAGATGTTTTTTGGCAAATGTGCGATGAGCCTTTGTGTTTTTTGGGTCAGTAGTGGTTTTTGCCTCATAGCTCTCCCATAGATGCCATTTTTGCCCAGTCGCTTTCTTATTGTGGATTATCTGAGGCAGGTGAGGCCTGCAGTTATTTAGATGTTAATCTGGGTTCTTTTATGACCCCCTGGATGAGTTGCCAGTGCTCTCGTGTAGAATTTTTGGTGGGCTCGCCACTCCCACTGTTCCAAATTTTCTACATTTTCTAAAAAATGACTTTGTAACCCTCTTCAGGCTGATCAATGTCAACAGTTTTTTTCTCATCTTTTATTCAGTTTCTTCAGATCACAATATCATGTGCTGTTTTTTTTTTTTTTTTTTGCCCACTTCACATTGCCAGACATCTTATATTTAAATGAAGTTTAAATTCAACAGGGCTGACAGTGATCATGCCTGGGTGTGTCCAGTGAAATTGAATCCAATTATCATTTACTGTACATTTGTTTAATTGGTTGGTTTAGTAACTGAAGGGGAAATTTCTTTTTCACATTGGGCCAGGTATGGTTTGATAGCTTTATCCTTCAATAAATGAAATCATCCTTTAAACAGTGAATTTTGTGTTTACTCACGCTATCTTTTTCTAATACTAAAAGTAACTTGATGATCTGAAATATTTAAGAGTGACAAATAAGTAAAAATAGAGGAAATCGGGATAGGGGAAAATAATATTTCACTGCACTGTAGGTACTCGATTTTTTTGGGAGAGAAAGCAGCACAAAGGTACAAATCTAAAATAGTCCCATTAAAAAAGTGCTGGAGTGCATCTTGGGCAGGTGGCGCACTGAGGAGAGCTAGATTTCCTGCTTTCCTGGCCTTACACTGTCTTTTACGAAAGGCACCTCATTTCCCAGCATGCACTGTTCTCATTCACCCTGTCTGTGGTGAACTAATATAATGCCTGATTAATGTAATAAGTTTCTGGGTTTCCTCCTATTGTCATAAGGAAGATTTTCCTCTCTATTTTTGCCCTACGCTATTTCTTATTAGAGTTTTGGGTGGGCTTTTCTTTGAATATTGCTGTGGCTTTTATTTCTGAAGTATGCAATGCAAATAAATTTTGATGAGTATTATTTTTTGAACTTTTCAGTGGGAAGTGTGGCTCCAGGTCTTCGTCAGCTTGCACATGCTCATAACCCCTGGCCATCTATCCACTGGTGTACAGTATGATGCCAAACTTGATTCATGTTACTGTAATTTAGTTATTATCTTTAGAATGATGGGCTTTTCTTAAATGCTGTATGTTTCTGTGATAAACGCCGAGCAGAGATGTGGATTGGCAGTTTAATGGACATCAATCCCTTTTCCTCCCTCTCTTTCTGTCTCTGCCCCTCTTTCTTCTGTCAGACGCCTGGCCTTGGTGCATTCAGCAGTCTATTTGTGCGAGCTGATTATGGTTTTCCTGACTTATTCCTTGTAGGGACAGATGGCAAGAAGATTAATGGCCATAAAACATTGATACCGCTTCTTTTTCTCGAGAAATAGAGGGGAGCGCAACTGGACGGGCTGATGTAGAAAACACACCGCACCGTCCGCTCCCATTGGACCGCTGGGGCGTAGATCATTCCCCTCCTATGAAAGCTGTCAAAATAAACAATGGCTAGCCCAGCTTTCCACCCAATTACGCATCACATCCTGTTTTATTTCTAATAGTTTGGAGACACCCACACGCTTGGCCACCAGAAGAGAAACATTGAAACAGATGAATCTGCTTAAAAATAATATCTCGCCTTCGCAGCGCATAAAGAGCACAGAGCTTGACTCCTGAACGTCAACATTTAGAGTACAAATCATACATTGTCAGATGGCATCAGTTCTTCCACCTAACTTAAAAAAATTCATATTTTTCATAGGAGATGCAAGAAATGATCCCATCTGACAATGTGTTATTCCCACTGGGGGGCAGGGGGTCAAGGGGTATTACAGGTCACAGTATTGCAAAGAGTTATTTTGAATTAATTACCCTTGCTTTATAATTTGGTCTCTGAAATGTGAACAGCCATTGTTTGACAGCATAATGCCCACACGTGCGTTTACACTATAAAACTGTGGAACATGTGACATGTTTATAACCTAAACACCAGCGTGTAAAAGCTAAATGCCTGGCGATTATTTTTGTAAATAGGTGTTCTCATTCAAAACGCAGATGTTTATTGGCTGTTGCGATCAAGGTTTTTCAGATTTGTTGAATACTCTTTACAACTGAATCTAAACACTGTGACATGTTTAAAAAGTGTTACAAAAAAAGTCTTTAGCATGTGTTCAGAACTTAAACATTTGGTTTTACAGTGTACAGGGTATTTAGTCATATCAATCTGTGCCCATTAGTTTTACATCCATGGTTCTCCTCTCCTCAGGTACCCTGACACAGGTGTATCTGACTGGAGGCCCTGGGGGACCCAGGCAGTACTCTCGTCATGCTCAAGTTGGGCTTCGGTCCTGTCAGGCACCCCGCCCTCCATGTTCGTCAGCGATTTTCAACCCTGTTCCTGGATATCTTCAGTCGGCTTTCAGAGCTGTCACTAGTGTAAACAACTGTTACAATGCACACATTATTCAACCAAATTAGGGTTGAGATGAAATCATCTTCAGGGTCTCCAGAAACATCTTGTCTAGGAATTACTGCTCCATGTCATCCTCCAGCAGAATTCTCATACAGTAGGTCTGCATTACCAGCAAGTGGTGATTGGCTATAGTAATTATTATGTTTGTCTTTGACGCAATAAAAACTAACTTTTGTTGCACAAAACAGCCCCAGCCCCCATCACATATGTGTTCATTTGGCTTCATTTGATTGCTTGCATGCAGGAGAAATGGCCACGCAACCTATAAATTCCAGTCTAATACTCATGTTTCATTTGCCACTGAGTTAGTTACTGTAAGGCAGTGCTGCCCGATTGTGTTCCTGGTAACACTGTTCTGTAGGTAGAAGTTTAAATCATAAGAAAGTACATTTCATCCAACTGCTCTATCATGTTTAGCTGCCAATTAGAATCAGTCGTGCTTTGTTTTGGTCGATGTGAAAACCTATGAAGAAGTAAAACTTGAGGAAGTTGGTTGGGCAGCTTAGCTGTGAAGCCATTCGTAGTTGTTTAGCCCATACAACGTCTACACAGTAAAACCAAATGTTTAAGTTCTGAACATGTTGTAAACACTTTTTTGTAACACTTTTTAAACGTCACAGTGTTTTGATTCAGTTTTAAAGTGTATTCAGCAAATCTGAAAAACCCTGATTGCAACATCCAATAAACATCAGTGTTTTGACTGAGCTACACCTATTTACAAAAATAATCACCAGGCATTTAGCATTTTACACACTATTGTTCAGATTATAAACATGTTACATGTTCCACAGTTTTACAGTGTATTAGTGGATGCACTCCCTATAGTCACTTGTGCAGTAAACAAATAACATCAAACAGCTGGGAATCCCTGCCATAATTTCATGTTCATTTTTATTTATTAATTGTGTTGGAGTTCCAAGCTGATAACAAATAAACAATCAAACAAACTATCAAAAAATATCTGTCAGTGTCCAGATACTTACAGCCTGCACCTTATGGTATTTTGTCACAAGCCCAAGGCTAGCGTTCTCTCCTAGCGCTGGATTTCTTTTGGTGATGACATGAGGCAAACTGTGAGCTGCTGTTGTTTAGTCAGCCTGATCCTTCAGTGTGAGTTCTGCAGATTTGCAGCAATTGCATAAACCATAGTCTCCTCACAACATTTGCTTCAAAGAATCCTGCATAAACAGAGTAGTGGGTCTGATAATGGACTTCCTCATAGGTAATGAATCACTATATCACAGTTCACATAACAAAATATTGAGAGATGAGCAACTTGCAGGTGACCTGTAATTAAGCACCACACCGTGCTTGTGTTTGTGTGTTTTCGTCTGTCGGTCTGGATTACGTAAATATCTCTCAAAATTTCCCATCCCCACCATGTTGGGTGAGGGTGAGAATATTGTTTTGAAAGTGTGGTTGATGCAAGCATCTCAAGATCACTGTGGTCCCTTTGGACTCCAAAATTATCACAGCATGATTCCTCCCTAAAACACAAGCCCTGATGGGGACTCACACACATGTACACATGTGCTCAACGCACCCACACCATACACTAGCTCTCTCTCTCTCTCTCTCTCTCTCTCTCTCTCTCACACTCACAGACAAGGCTATTTTTATTTTAGTTTAGCTTCATGCCACATAACTTGGCAGTATAGAGGACCTCCCTTACAACCCAGCAGCCCAGGCGCACTCCATATGTGAAAATAACACTGGCACCCAAAGAAAACATTCGACTTCACTGCAAACGGTGACAAGCTGAAATCAATAGTGTCTAAAGCTGTGGGTTTCGCAGCTGAAGGGGCTTAGAGGGTCTGCAGAAGACCAAAAGAGGCTGTTACTGGAATAACGTCCAGAAGGGAACAAGGTTTCCTGGAATATTTTGGATGTCTTAGTCAATGGAAATCAGGGGGAAAGTAAGAGTAAAAATAAACATTTTTTTTTTCGCTAACATATTTCTACTTTCTGATTCTTATTTGTTTTGCATCTGATATAGTCAGCCACTAATGGGAACATTCTCGAAATCATATGTCCAATTTCTATCTGAGTATTTAGAGCAGACGTAGAAGTGAATTTTGTACTCATATGTCCCTCCATATTGCTTTCTTTCAGCGATATCCTTACCTGATCTAACCTACAGTACTTTCCTCATACACTTTGAGTCTACTTTACTTCTCTTTGATATATTGAAAGGAAATTATTTAGCTAAGCTCTATGAAGCTAGTACCTTTATCTGGAATATCCAATTCTAGTGAGCATAACAGACTGCTCTTTTATAATCGTCATGAATTACAGTTCTTGCTAAAGTATGTCACCTATTACTAATTATATAGTGCCAAAGTGTGGGTTAAGGATGTTATTTGAGTTATGATGGTGTTGAGTCCTCGGGATCTTATCGCACAGAGCTGAGAATGCAGTTCACCCAGAGTTCCACCGAAGGCCAGGTGGAGGCACTATGGAGCTTGTTGTTAAAATCGTATCATGTCCTGTGTTGAACCCTCATATGAAGGCTTCACCGTTGAGGGAGGTCACCACTGATGTGGAGAGGGGGAAATATCCTCTGTGTTGGCCGCCAACTGTGAGCGTATGACTTCTGCTTAATGGAGCAACCATTTCATTTTAAAATGATGCTTTTTTTGGCGCTATCTTGTCTGTTGACTGGTCTTATTCAACAGAAAATTACATTTATTTGACACCTGGTCTTGTGGATGCTCAGCAATATAAACACCAGATTTACTTACCGACTGCTCATTTAATGTCAGCCCAGAAATAGCTTACACAGTTATGCAATATCAAGGTCAGGCTGTTTATTGCAGGCTGTGTAAAAAGGTTAGGCGCACTTTCCATTCATGAAAACTTAAAACTCTGTTTAAAATATTACAATGGGTATATTATAGTGTATTCAAATACAATGTTTGAAATTTATCTCTGCAGAATATTATGTCGTTAACAGAACTTGGACCCTGGTTTGGTATGTGGTAGTTGGGGGAAATGTTTTTGGAATGTACTTTTTTCCAGTTTTGTCTGTGTTCTGTTTGAATAACATCCTTGATCCACTGGGGACGCTGCAGGAATACCTGAGAATGTTGCTCTGCTCTGCTTTCCAAAATAAATAGGAATTCAGAATTCATACTGATTTTATCTGTGTGAGATGAATCAATGGTGTTTGCTTGTTGATTTGTTTACTTGATGGTATCCAAGGTAATATTAAAATCCAAATGAGTGTAGTCCATTTGAAAATACAGAGTACAATGTCAATGATCTATGAGCTGTAATAGATCATATATAATTTTCTTTAATATTAAGGATATAACACATTCTGATGTGTTCAAGTGAGTTTGCTTTTGTGTGTGTGTGTGTGTGTGTGTGTGTGTGTGTGTGTGTGTGTGTGTGTGTGTTTTAGATGAATGGTGAATAGTCATTATTATATACAGTATTGTCTAGTTTGCCCTGTGCTTTCTTGGTCTGGTCAGGTAAAAGTTATGGCCTCATAGCTGGTGATGTTTTTTATCCAAAAATTTGCATAAAAAATTTTGGAGTTGAGATGTTAAAAGCCTTGAAACCGAAATTGGAATTGCATGTCGTTTTCATTGAGGTTGCCACTAATGAAAAATGTGCCTGTATTGAATTTTTTTTTTGGATAAAACTGGGCTACCGTGGAATAAAATCTCAAACTTGAGTGTTGCTTTGTTTGCTGCTTTCGATAGATTTCTTCCAATCATCAGCTAGTGTTGCCAAAGGAAGGCTCTTTTACCATTACTGACACATTCACGTTAGCGATTGTGAGGTCACTTACTCACCAAAAAAAAAAAGATGCTATAGTTTCTATAAGAAGGGAGTATGACATATATGCATTAGGCTACAATTATGATCCAGGCAAGGGACCAGATGCAGAGGTAGAGTACAATCCAATAGTTGGGTTTATTCATAGGAATATGGCCGTGACTACGTTTACATGCACATATATGAGTATATTCCTATTATGTACCTGTCATATAAACACGTGCAATAACCGATTAAGGTCATTTTCCGACTCAAAATATTCCGAATAAGACCCCTAACATAAACCTGTTTTAATCGGAATATTGGGTCATGTATACACCTTAATTGCAAAATGCTCCTGAACAGAATATTCAATTAAGTCTGCGTATGTTCAATTCATTGCCTGTATAAAACGATGGACGCAGCACCCGGGTCTGAAAAGTGAAGCCCATGCGGAAATCTCTGAAAATTGCATTGTATTTAATCGCCAGCAGATGGCCATGTCGGTGGTTGCAGAAAGAAGTTCAATGCTATAGAAGTCTATGAGAAAATGACCCTAATTTCCCACCTAATTTATTATTTAAATAATGATTTTCCACATTATTTTATGGTATCTATTGCAAATGTCAAGTCTCCTTCGTTATATCATGATGTTCATTTTTGTAAATTATGGTCCCAAATAGACTAGAATAAAGGATGAAGCCAGATATGCTTTCTGGGGCGTGGCTATCCTCTGGTCTTCATCAGATTCGGTCAGATCCACGCGTAGATCCACCCCTCACTCCTCCCTGGGTTTTCAATTCAAGCTCTCGTCCAATAGGAATCACATCCAGTTTCAAAATGACAAAATGGCGCTGTTCAAATTGCCAAAATCGAGGCTTCCTAAATGGTATGCTGAAACCAATGGGTGACGTCACGGTTGCTTCGCCCATCTTTTTATACAGTCTATGGTTCAATTCGCAAAGAATTTGCATTTTTGGAGCGAAGCGGAGACTACTGTGTGCATTCAGATAATGAAAGACATGGATATAATGGAATATATCGATGGGCGAAAGCACCCTAACAACGATATCTTAAAAAAAAAAAAAAAAAGGTGTGCAAAAAAGTGGAGAGAGGCTGGTTTTGTGAGAACTGCCGACCAAGTAAAGCATCGCTGGAAAATTCTGAAGGCGGCATATTCCAAAGTGAAAAAAAAAAAAAATACCAGCGGGTCTAATCCGGCCAGTTTCATTTATTACGCAGCCTTGGATGAAATTCTGGGACAGAGACCGCTGGCGATAGCAGTTGGCCAAGAGAGTAGAGTCAATATAGGCTTTGAAGCTCTAACCGAAGGCAAACAAAGCCATGACGATAACTTTCTAGCGTTATATTTGCTAAAAACCCGATGTTGAGATTGGGCCAAAGTGATGAATATGCCAATTAACATGTAAACGGGAATATTCCCATAGCTCAGCGTATATAAACAGCTCATTCGGAATATTACCTTAACTCAAATATGGACCTTAAAGGGATATTTCAACATTTTGGCAAATTGGCCTATTGCCATAATCCCTATAGTTATATGAGTAGGTACATTACTTTTAGTTATACGTGCCCGTTATTTTGATAATGTATAATTACGGCGAGATGCTCAGCGAACATAACCGAAGTAGCGGTACAGGTCCTCGCTCTTCAAAAGCTCATCAAATCATAATCTAACCGCTCCAAAAAGCTGAGGTGGACAATTTGTGACCTGCACATTCACCACAGGCTATAAAATAATAATGTATAATTATGGGACAGAGTTATTTTCAAGGCAAATGCATAACGGAACTACATTCCAGACATCAAAGCTGTCCGGAGTGATTTCAAAAGCGTATGTTTACTGCAACTTGATGCGTCTGAGGTGTGCACTGCGTATTCTGTCAATCCGCCCAGCAGGTTACTCAAGAAAGTAGTTCAAAATTTGCTTCATGTGATAATGTTACATAATTATAATATTTGTACATTATTATTTATAAGCGTGGTGAATGTGCAGGTCACAAATTTGCAAGCGTTTTGGAGCTGCTGGATTGCGTATTTGATGAGTTTTTGAAAAATGTTGAAATATCCCTCCCCGAAATCTCAAAATTGGGCATGGATAACTAAAGGAATATGGATTTTTGGTGTGCATGTAAACGTAGTCAGTGACGGAGCCCTGAGTAGAATGGCACAGTTCATTTCAGACGGCAATGTGCTTGAGTAAGGGGCGTGTCTGCGCCTGACCAGTGGCATCCTCGGGCAGAAGACAGATGGAAATCACCCTTGCCAGAATATAACTGTCAAATATCAGGGTTTGGAGAGTTTAGCAGGAATGCAATCCCAATCGTGATGACTGCAGAAGGCTTAGAAGGTGTTCCTAATAAATCCGACGTCCACTGCACTCTCGGATATGTGAGATGAAGGTCAATGACCGAACATGTCGTTAATTATAACTATAGGAAAGTGGAAGGATTGCAGCTACTCCTGTTCTGCTTCTTTGCAGCATGGTAGCTGTTTTTTTTTTTTTTTTTTTAGCATTTTCTACCAATTAGCGAATTTGTTCAGACTAGCGCATGTAACCCACTTCCTTATTTGGTCATCAGATTTTTTTGAAAATGTCCTCTTTGTAATGTTTGCACCCATCCAAGAGCTTCATGATAAACATTTCCTTCAAAACATGTAGCATAAATAGTTTTAGCCTCATTCCAAAATTTTTTTGAGTTTTTTTTATCAGCAGCAGTCATCTTAAAGTATAAAAATTGGAAGCTAGGGCATGTGTTTTAAAGTTTGACTGCCGTATGAGTCGCAAAATGTTGTGAAAACTCCCAATAGGAGGTTATAGTGTGGTTATAGTGTGCACATATCTGCAATACACTTCAATAATGTGAATAAAATCAGAATACTCCATCCATCCATCTATCCATACATCCATACATCCATTTTATGCCGCTTATCTGGGGTCAGATCGCAGGGGCAGCAGACTAAGCAGCCACTTCCTTCAACTCTTTCTGGGAAACCCCAAGCTGTTCCCAGGCCATCCGGGAGAAATAGTCCCACAGCATGCTCTGGGTCTGCCTCAGGACCTCCTCCCAGTTAGACATGCCTGGAAACCTTCAAAAGGGAGGCATCCAGGAGGCATCCGAACCTGATGCCCGAACCACCTCACCTGACTCACCTCCACACAGAGAAGCTGCGGTTCCACTCTGAGCTCCTCACGCTTTCATCAAGGGTCAGCCCAGCCACCCTGTGAAGAAAGCTCATTTCGGCCGCTTGTATTCATGATCTTGTTCTTTCGATCTCTACCCAAAGCTTGTGACCATAGGTGAGGGTTGGAATGTAGATCAACCAGAAAACCGAGAGCTTCGCTTTTAAGCTGAGCTCCCTCTTCATCAAAATGGACCGGTGCAGCACCCACTTCACTGCAGCTGCCACACCAATCCGCCTGTCAATCTCACGCTCCATCTTACCCTCACTCATAAGCAAGACCTCGAGCTACTTAAACTCCTCCACTTGGGGTGACAACTCACCCTCCACCTGATGAAGCCAATCCGCCATTTTTCCAGAGAAGAGCCCTGGCCTCAGAAAACTAATGGCCCCGGAGCCTCATATGCCCGCAGCAACCTCACACGATACCTTGTGGGACATAGTCAAAAGCATTCTCTAAGCCCATAAAACACATGTGGACTGGATGGGGAAACTCCCATGACCCCTTCAGTATCCGTGCGAGGGTTAAAAGTTAGTCCACTGTTCCATGGCCAGAATGGAACCTGTATTGCTCTTCCTGATCAAAGTTTTGTGAATCGGGTAAAGTTTCTTTCTCAGCACCTTAGCATAAGCATTCCCTGGAGGCTGAGCAGTGTGATCCCCCTGTAGTTGGAGCACACCCTGCAGTCCCTCTTTTTAAAATTGGGGACCACCACCCCATCTATCCTCAGTGACTTGCCACTGTAGAGCTTTTTGACCACCTCAGAGACTTCCACCGAGGAAATGGATTAATATTCACCCGAGTCTTCCGTCCCTGCCTCCCTAACGGAGGGAGTGTCTGCTGGATTCAGGAGTCCCTCAAAGTGCTCCTTACACTGCCAAACAGTATCCACTGTTGAGGTCAGCAGTTCCCCACGCCTGCTGAAAACAGCCTGCATGAAGCCCTTCCTCCCCTTCCTGAGTCGTCTGACGGTTTGCCAGAACCTCACTGAGGCCACCCATAGCCTCTTTCTCCATAGCCTCCCTGAACTTTTCCCAAGCCTGAGTTAAATTTGCTTCTGTGACCACCACAGCTGCAGTCCTTCTAGCCTGTTGATACCAGATTACTGAGTCAGGGGTCCTCTGGGTCAATCAAGCCTGAAGGCCAGCTTCTTCATCTTGAAGGCTTTCGTGATCCTCATAAGTTGGTGGAAAAACTCCAGATCAATTTCTTTCTGAGAGGGTATGGTTACAACATTTGTTGTCTTTTCCTTTAAGGGAGATTAAGTCAGGCTTTGACAAGATCATTTTAAATCTTAATTGTGGATCTTTGTTTTGCTGCATGATCCAATTGCACTTGAGCTTCAGTTTGGGAACTGATTCCCAGTAATAATGACAACGTGAGGACTTCTAGCCCTTTTCATACTGGAAAGGCTCTATTTAAGTTATGTGTAGCTTAATGATGGCTCAATAATTTGATGGCAGTGATAACTATTTGGACTTCATATTGAGAAATAATACCAACAGTTTCCAAATCCAAATGCTAATGCCACTCATTAAATCAGCTGTTGACCTTTTATCTGCTTCCCTGTAATGGAAGTAATGAGGGAATGATGCATAACTGGCCAATTTTTCACTTACTTTAACAATGGGGCGGGGGGATGTATACAAAGTGTTGTAATTCCTACATCAATCACCCTATTTGGATGTAAATACCCTCAAATGCTCATTGAAAGTCTGCACTTTGAGCTCAAACCCATAAGCTAATTTTAATTACAATATACATACTCCTGTAAATAACTAAAATTGCACTAGCTTTGCAGATGTCCAAATATTTATGGATCTGAGTGCTGAAGGAATCAGGAGAGGGACAAATACTTTGGTTTGTCCCTTGAAGCCAGATTTTGCTGTAGAATATCCATGACTCAGTGGGAGTTAGTGGCTCACACAATGCAGTATGTGTCATCGCACCTGTTTCAAAGTGAAAATGTACAGTATTTGGTCTCCATGGCTCAGAGCCGCCCCTCCCTATACACAGAACACGCGCTGTGTGTAGGACCTCAAGTTGTGCTGGGGGCCTCATTTTATGTGCAAATCCTGCATATTTTTTTTTTTTTTTATCCCGGTACAATTATGCGCGCATAAGAAAATTTCGCTTAGGACCCCAATTTGGCCAGGGGCAGCCATGCAATGGCTCATTGGTCCCCCAGTTTCGACCCGATTTGGGTCGGTTCTACATGGGAAACTTTGTTGTTCCAATCTGGTGACAGAAAATCTTTTTGGTGTTAAAAGTTTGCTTGCACACTTTCAGAACACCAGGAAGATACAACATGAAACTGGGTGAAGGTGGACAACCCCACATATGCTGATCTCATGAAAGGATTTCTGTTTTTCTCTGTTACAAACACTTAGCGTAATCATTTGGGACTCAGATACTGTTCATTGCAAACTCTACCCCACATCGTGGGCAAGCGATTGCACCTCATCAGGGAAGCAGGTCATGTTTTTATCTTTCTGACACTGTACATCTGTGACTGTGGAAAAATAGAGTTAGATCTGAAAATGTACATTATAGCACAGCTTATTTTTCATCATTTTATTGTTTCAAAACACGAAAAAGCCACTAGGTGATTCCTTACATGTTCATCAAAACCTAATTTGATTTTGAATTACAAAAGAAGAGTAGAAAACAAACAGACTTGTATTGCTTTAGAAATCTACCAACAGACGTGAAAAAATTGGTAACAGTTCCATCCAGAGAAATTCACCCGCAGACTGAGAGCAGTAACAAAATGTATTTCATTTTTATATATTTTTGGGTGAAACCTTTTCAAGAAATTGTTTCAGTATTTTAATGTGACAGTTGGGAAAAAAAACTGCTAAAACTAGTGGTGAATTTGTTCATTTGCAGTAGAATTTTTGAAAGGGTTTTAACCCTTTGAGCACTGAATACATTTTCAAGGATTTAAAAATGTAGTTATCCTGAGCTGTTGGAAACCTATCATGTGGCAACTTGTTTAAAAGAGCTCCCCTGTGGGAGCTCTTTTAAACAAGTTGCCACATGATAGGATTTCAACAGCGTCTGATTTTGATATCTTCCATCATTGGGCAACTATAATTGCCCACGGCGCTGAAAGGGTTAATGGCACTTTAATATTCCATTCAGTGCAAGGTCTGGTTCACTCTAGGGAGAATTAGTTCCAGCACCTGGAGCATACCTGAGATGTGGCCTGCACTTTCAATGTCCACAATAGAGAGTTAGTTATTCCATGTCCTAAGAAAACCATACTACGCACACTGTACTCCTAATACTGTCCACATATATAACACAAATGCAAAGAGATTTCACCCTTTTGTTGTATTCCAATTACTGTGTTCAAAAAATATGTACTGTGACACATAATGTATGTGCTAAGCCTTCATTAAAGCGCCACCTCCCTTCTTCATGTACAATGAAGTATGAAAAATTGTCTGAAGTTATACTTGTGTCATGGGTTTTGAGTCTCTTTCTATTGTGGGAGAGATTGATAATAGGGGGCATCCCAACCAAAGTTTTTTTTTTTTTTTTTTTTTTTTGAAGTGTGTTTTTTTGCTGACAACACTTTTGGCTGTTTGGTTTTAAAAACACACTGGACCAATTGGGATGAGGACAGGATGGCTCATCAGATCAAACAGAACCACCAATAATTACTCCTCTCTCGGATTCATATCAAAGAGTTGAATCTGAATGTATTTGATTCACTGAGAACACAGAACAAATGCCACATTTCAATCCCACATTTTCTTGTTCATATGCTGACAGACTAATTTCTGACATTATCAAAATATTCTATCATTTCGTTAGCCTAATAGCATAGTTGCCTAAGTCATATTTGAATGTTTTCGGAAAACAAGAAAAAACACAATTTTTAGCAAGCACATTGGTATTTTTATTGATATTCCAACAGTAAGCCAAAAAATGACTTAGGCAATTATGCTATGAGGCTAACGATTTCATTTTTGCAGAGATGACTGAGAAGTTTTCTCTTGCTCATTTTTAAAATTGCAGATGGTCCACACACCATATTTTGACCTGTCAGTGTTCATTTACAAAGTGGTCATTTGCATGGGAAATAAAAATCACAGCAGCACGCAGATTTTTGTGAACATACTTCACATACCGATAATATACTCGATTTTACTTCAGAGTGCAGAGGCCATACAAATATGCAAACAGCCCTATATTTTAATTAAAAGATGTTACATGATATCATTTTATTTTCCAATAACTCAAATCAGTGCAATGCATACTGTTTTGCACTACATCTCAAAATACTGTACATTTTTTTTTTTTCCCCACTCCATTCAGGAAAAAGCTATGTGCATGGAAATATAGCTTTTATGCAGCTTCACTGTTTGGTAATATTCATATTTAGTGTTTCTATAGTTGAACACAAGTTTATACAGACAGCTTCACTTTAGGCTGCATACTCAGTCAGTGGTTCATAAATCATTGGGAGTTCAAAAATACATTTCGGAATATAGCCTGTGCCTCTGGTATTGCATATGTAGCCTGATCACTGTTTTAATTTTGCAAATGAGCCTTCAAAACATATTTTTATAATAGTGCAGTTTTGCTTTCGGGTGACAGCTGCAGTAAGTGAAAGATCTTTCGCACAGAAGCAACATTAAAGCTGCAGTCAGTAACTTTGAAGAAAAGAGCAAAGGAGAGAGATTTTGATCATAAACACCATTTCTTCTCCCTCACTTCTCCTCTCTTGCTCCTGTAGCCCCTCCCTCCCAGTCATTCATGCTCGTTCGCAAGTTCAGTTCACCGCAGTGTTTGCTATACAGAAACACATGATGAGCTGCAGTATGTCTTATGAAATAAGAAATACTGGTAGTAAAAAAGTAAACACTAAGCATTTACATGATACTCAGAGATACATACCACGCCATTTCAAAGTCACTGTAATTGAGTGAATGAACTAATCTTACCTTAATGACATAAGCATTAGCTACCGAACCAAGTAACTAGCCATACATATTACAAACGCTACTAAACAAACTTTTTTCTTTACATTATTAGAGCGTAAAAGATGAGAGCCTTGGCTCAGGAGATAACTACACTCCAAGTCCAACTACAGGAGGGGGGAGGCAGGGAGGTTACAAAAAGACAAGCTAGTTTGCATCCCTGTACACTCGAATAAAGTCCGCTTTTCAGCGGCTAGCTCGCGACCGACTGATCTGGCTTTATGTGGTCTACTATTTTCACTGCCTCACTGGGCTAGGATACACAAAGCTACGGTGCCATGCTAGGCTATCAAACACATGTAGGCACCAGTTATTAGAGATTAAGTTTCTGAATTGCACGCTGTCCACTTTTCTGTTTCAGATGGACTGCATTTACATTATGACAACCGGAGCCCACTCGCTGTAGGTCGGGGATGGGGAACCTTTTCCAGAGAGGGCCGGTGTGGGTGCAGGCTTTCATTCCAACCAGGTAATTACACACCTGATTCTACTAATCAAGGTCCTTCGCAAAGATTCCAGAGGTTGATAAGTAGAATCAGGAGTGTAGCTGCTTGGTTCGAATGAAAGCCTGCACCCACACCGGCCCTTTCTGGATAAGGTTCCCCACCCCTGCGTGTAGGTAGATAAACTGGCAGACCAGCGCTAATGTTGAAGCATGCTAACATGCTACTTATCAACAAAATGCCAGCCGATTGTCCAAACTCTTTTGCCTGGGTTATGCGGGTTTCAATTATTACAACCAAACTCCACCTCCTTCTTGGCTGACTGCTTTTCTGCAAGTGTCTTTTGCCTTTTTTCTGCTTGTATTGCAGTTATGAGCAGTTAGCATGAAATGCGGCTGCAGTTCAGTCAGGAAACTCTTTGCAGCTGCTGCATTGCAGAATTCGGACATCACATGTCCTCTCACTACCCAATCATGTCTGCACACATCACTTCAGTAATGCAGCACACTCTTCAAAAAATGGCTAATCAAGTTAATGCTTTGTAGCTGTTCATACTGGCGCTTTGTTTGCAAAAGTCACCCGCTGTGCAGCTTGCATTTGCACCTCATTGCTGTCATTGTTGGTTATTAAGTTGCTATTTTGTTTCTGCTCACCCACCACCACTGAAGCTTCCACCTGTCTGTTTAGATCTGCTTGTGTACTCGGGGGATTCGGTATCTTGTTCATAGGCAGATATAACTTCTCCCTCTATTCAGGTTAGAGCACATATTGTGCACCGAGTACCCAAAGCAGATCTGTTCACGCCCCAAACTCAGCTTAATTCTATACCATACTCAATTAATGGCTTTCATTTTAATACGTGAGTTGTCCTGACTGAAATGCAGTTGTCGACAATGGAGGAACTGAAAGTGTAGACGCAGAGATTTTGATGTTTCTGGATTTTTACTGTCCGTGTCCGCCATGTAGAGATCTAAGTTTACTGTCAGACGTCTACAATAACCGAAGGGGTATTATGACATTTTTACCAAGTAAAACACAAAAATAGTTAAAAACTGCAACTTTAAGCTGCTCCAGGAACCAGGCGCAGGAGAGGCCATGTGTGGAGGACGGGGGGCTGAACGGCATGTGCACGATAAGTGATTGACACTGCGTCAGAAACTCCTCCTGGCTCTGGTAATGTTGCTCGGGCGGTGGATTCTTGCCTCTGCCATTAGAAGTACTGAGAGGAGCCAAATGTACCTGATTTTCTTTAGATTATCTGTCTCATGTACTACTGTCAGTATAGAGTGACAGTTTCAGCAAAATATGAAAAAGCTGCAGTATTTTTAGAAAAAGTTACTGCCTGCACCTTTAAATAAAAGAATTACGCATCTGGAGTCCAGATATTATAACTTGGATTTTTGCAATTTTTTTTGTAAATTTGTGCAATGCTTCATATAATGCTTCAAATTGTAAACTGTTAAAAACAAAATCAAACCAATATTTGGTGTGATTGTGCATGCCTAAAAATTGTTCTGTTGTGCAATAGCCTTATAAGATGGTGGCTTTTTGCTTGTTCCAAGCAGAGTGGAAAACTTGCCACTGTTCTTCTGCAGACTGACTGTCTCACTTGTGTCTGTCCCTCCTAGAAATTACAGACAGCCATGATGATGTTGACATCAGGGGTCTGTCAAGACTACATTATCTGATTCTATTGTTTTTACAATATATTCAACTTTTTTTTTTCTTAATGAAATACAAACATTTACTGATAGACTAAGACTTTGACGCAGTACTGTATAGCTGAGGAACATAGGCTAAATGACATGGGTTGGATTTGAATGTATGGTGCAGGGATGCCTTGCTTGACTATATTGCAGACAGCATGGATTAATATCATGCTTTTGAGCCTTATAATTTTTTTATGTGTGCGTTTTAGGTGAGGGTATGGTTTCTCTAATCTGAAAACCTTTTTGAGTAAACAAGCAATTTATTTCTTTCTTCTTCTTTTGGTTTTGGTGCATCATTGGTCTCTCAGCGCATGGTGTAACAAGGAGGCCAACTGTCCATGTTGATAATGAAAAAGTGTATGCTTTATGATTACTATAATGATGATGTGATCTCACAGCGGAAGAAATTTCCATCTCACTGAAATAATGATCTATGCATTTTCTGCTAAACAAAAGCTTCCTTGGTAAAGCACTTTTTGTCAAATTGTTTCACATGTAAGTTAACAGAATTTAAATGACCATTCATTCTGTGGTAACTTCACACCTTAAAACCTTGCTATTTTAATTTAAACATTGTGTTGTCAATTTACCTAATCCTGAGTTTTACGTGTCGCTAATTTTAGTCTAGGAATTTCGAAAGTTGACTTAAATTGAGCGGCTATTATAGCAATGAGGTTGTAAGATGTGTAACGTGTTTCATACTGTTTTTGGTTAAATGGAATTTTATTATTTCTGTTTGAATGAAGGATCCTCATTGGACCATTCTGGAAATGGGTTTGCTGTGATCTGAAGAAGACTTACATAAATCTGGTGTTTATACTGTACTCTGCAAGGGTGTGTTCAAGGAGTAAAAGAGGCGCCATGGCCAATCTGCTGTAAAACTTAACTGCCAAACTGCAAACAGATTTCATGGCTCATGTTTGCTCATTCTTTACATCATCATTTCTGTTGTTGGGTCAAGTCACTTTTTGGTGCAAGACTTCCTTAAAAATTACTGTCAGAAATTATGGATCACGGCTTTATTTTTATGCAGAAAATATGTTACCAAATAAAATACTTCAGAAAAGAACCCCTGCCTCACTCCAGTGACATGTTCATGTAAAACGGGACAGCTAGTATGGCAAAATAGAGTTTTTAATATTCCTTTTCAAACTATATCTGCCTCCCCTTGGATATGAGTGTATGTGTGTGTGTGTGTGTGTGTGTGCGTGTGTGTGCGCGTGTGTGTGTGTGAACGTGAAAGAGAAGGAGAGAGACATGCAAGTGTGCATACATAAACACTTGCATTGTGTCTACATTTATGTGTGATATGCACAGACACACGTGTGCGTGTTGCCACATGTTTGTAACAATGATGGCTAATTCTGGGCAACTGTGGCTGACATGGACTCATTGCATCATCTTCAATATTAGGCTATTACATGACAAAAATACTAAAAATGACTGTAACTTGACCGGGTGGCACATTTTAGCGTTGTAACTCACGATTTTATGGCAACTGTTTGCCCAGAAACCTGTAGGTTTCACTTCAGAAAATTGTCCCATTTTAGCATATTTTTTGTCCAATTATACCTAATGCATTCAAGGAAAATGGGCCAGTCAATTAAAACTATCTCCCATAAAAAAAGTAAAGTGTATTGTGAAAATATCTTGATTCTAAGTCAAACAGTTCATAAAATGTAACATCTTACAATCATTTTTGGTGTTAACCGGCATCTTTTTAGCTGCAGTACTCTTTTCACCAAAAATGGCAAATCAGCATACCACATGGCTTGCAAATTCGGGTGATTTTTTTTTTTTTTTTTTTTTTTACATCTTTGCTCCAAACATCTTAGTCATCTCAAACAAATAAAAAATATCGTTTCACGTTAAGGTCATTCATAGCAACAATGCAATAGCATTAAGGCTAGTAATATTTAAAGATTCCAAGATTGAAAAACTATTTGTCCTATTATTTACTTGATGTCAAATTACCTGACTTTACCCTGTTCATACTAGCTATGATTATAAAATGAGGCACCTTATGCGATGTTGTCATATTTCGTTGAATTTGATGTTTCGTTCTATCATTGGCGGTCGGGAATTTTTGTGATGTGTATGAACCTCTCACTATTTGTAATTCTATGCTAATTGTAGGCCTTAGCATATTCGCTTCAGATTATTCCCAAAGTATTGTTTTTACTTTAATTATTTTATCACTTTGCTACTTCCATAATTTGAAGAAACAAAGTAGATTAGCGATCAGGAAACCGTTTTTGTCTGCACAGCCTGTTATAGCAAAGATTCAGCTGGCCTATTAACGCGAAACGCCGACTGCCGATTGTAACAGCATCCCATGAGGCCTGGATTTTTTTTTAAGAGTAGTTGCTTTGAATAAGAAGTAACAAGTATAATAAAATATTATAGAAATCTCATCGGCGTGCAGGAAGGCTTAACAGACAAAATACGTTCTGGTGGAACACTTGAAATCAAATTTCCGGCAGATGGTAGAAAAATGATGGTCAGTTTCATCGCAACAGTAAAATAATAATAATAAAAAAAAAAAAAAAACAACTCAGAGATGTGTGTTCAAAAACTTAGGATGTGTGCAAGTTCCTCAAAATAATTATAGTGAAATGATACCCTTCGCACGTCTTTGCAGTTAAAAGCATTATCGATCAGTAACCGTCGACAACTTGGTAATTCTAAAGAACCCTGTTAATGAGAAAATACTAACAGTGTGATACAAGGAAATTGTGCCAACTTCAGTCTGCCTTGGTCCTCTAAATTGAAGCGTGCAGGTTGCCATGCAGGCTTCAGTCGGTGTTCCGCTGACGACTCCCCACTAAGAACATAGGCCTGTAAAGTGATCTGGGAAATGAAGCCTAAAATTAGTCCGTGAATTCATGCGTGTCGTCTTTGAATTGCATGAAAATTCACCACACCTTACAAATAGGCTACTGATACGGTGTTTGCTATGGAAAGACATACACGAGCGTGTACGCCCAATGCCATCGAATTGTATGACTTCTTTATATATACGCATTTTCTTTATTTAGGCCTATTTATACGATCAATAAATCAATAGCCTCGTGTCAGAGTATTGCCACGGAAAATAATAAGCAATCTCGCGTGAATCAATCTGTTCCTTCTTCAAGACAACTAAAAATATTCTCCTTTTTGAATCAAAATTCAGGTCGGTGCGCATCCACACAGGTGCATTATCTTCCTGAAATTATCCCACTTGTAACATTAGACGACGTTAACGCGCTCTTGGGGGTAACGTTTGTTAATCTACAGCTGGGGTCTTTTATGGCCATTTCCAAGTTTCTGGAATTTTTTGTTGATGCTGGAGTTCTATTGTCTTCTTAGCAATGTCAAAAGACCATGTGCAGACAGATAAGCGCACACTGTGTGCGCTGATTTTGTTTCTGCATGGAAGCACACGCGGAATATGAAAAGTTATAATGTGATTACGACTTCTTTGGATGTGACTCGTTGTCTCTTTCCCGCTTAATTTTCTTAAAACCCGGGAATATCGAATTAATGCTACTCAGTTTCCCCCGATTATCTGCTCCATTCAGTTGTTAAAACGGTAGGGGGCACTCACAATAATACAGATGTACTACAAACGCAGAAAGGATCAAGAAACATGATTTTTACAGCGAAGTATACTTATACCGGTATACTGCATACATCTTCCCAGTCCAAATTTAGGATATATAAACGTTTGTAATTAAACTGTGTTCATTATACTCCAACCCAACTGAGTCCATGCGTCTATTAATTCAATACTGATCATATTGTAATGCGTAACGTGTTGCTGAATGAGTGAAGCGTTTCCAGCTCACCTTAAGTTGTGATGATATGATTTTTGATCTTCTTGCCACTGATCTGCTGTAAATAAATACAATTAGGATAACGGACAGTATTTTCCATTTTTGTATATCCAAATAATTAAAAATTGTTTATTTATAATATAATGCAATGTGCTTTATTAAAGATAAAGAACTCTGAGGTACTTGCGCCTTTATTGAATTGTCCATGTCGCATGTATGTTTGCGACACTCCGCGCAATCTGTTACAGCGAAAGGCAAAATGCATAAATTGGCAGTTAGAGCGAAATAATTTTAGCTGACGACAAAACATTTCGGCCGACAGTTCGTCGTGATATGTATTTATGTGCTTTAACACAGTCGGCTGCTCTTTTGCACATTAGTTTTTATACGGTAAGCAAGGCTCGTTTGTATGCCATTGCATCAGTAACGATATTTAGATAGTTCTCCTTAAATACTTTCCAGTGTAAATACTCTATTGAAATATTAACCAAATGAGTCATAATAATGGCAAATAAAAAATGGATTTACCTATTATTTCATTTATAGGCATGGAAATCGTAAAATGTTTTGGCACTTGGCTATTTGAATTTCACTGGCGACTTTTTTTTCCCCCTAATATTCGGTGCTGTCCTGCTATTTCACCATACTCTGATGAGTGGCAACTTTGTCCTCTCATTATTTTTCCTATATTATGTTGTATTTTCAAATAGGCTGCATTCGTTTTCTATCATTACTCTTTGTAACGTTAACGAAACGAATGGGGAATTTCTGGAGTTGATAGACATATTGATCTAACTTAATCTGCATGTCGTTACACTCTCGTTGTGTTCTGTGTGTTTGCTTCCAATGAATAATTGACCAATTTAATAGATTCGATCGAAAAACCAAAATAATTGGTCTACAATCCCCCCCAAAAAAAAGAGCTGGAGCGCATTAAAATGGAGAAACATATTTTCCAGTGCATTTAGAATTTAAAGTCATACATCTCGGTATGATATTCATTGGCAACGAGACAAACTGTATGTGGAAAAGTAGATTTAAGCACAACGTCTATGATTTAATGCGAGAAAAGTTGCCGTCAAAAACATAATTGACATAGGAATCCGAATGATGAATACAAAGGTCTGTTTCAATCTCAGCTTGTAGAATTTACTTAAATGACTGCGGGATCACTCAGATTAAGAGGCACGATTTTATTGCTTATTGACTGGGTTTAAATACAGGCCCATCATATTAAATATTTAATCGATGTAAACGCTTGGCTACATCACTGGTTGAAATTGAGAATGATATTGCAGAGATGTTTCTATTAATTCCCGCCATATTCGGACGCCACATTGGCCTAAGTTATTGCCCTGCTGGTACATCATCGCTATGTAATTAGAAATAACCGAAAATTTGTTTCATAGCATTTGCTTTGAAAATTGTTAATTGATCCTCTAAGTCTTCAGAGTGATCAACAAAAACCACAACAATTAGATCTTTCACGAATAACAGACTGCCAAATAGAGAAGCACATCTGCATAATAGCCAATGCTATTGATGTAAAACTGAATACTGCGCGAATTTTTTCAATTTTAAGCCAATCTTACGCATTCCTCTCCACCTTAACTTAAACTGTATTTTCCCCATGGTTAACTCTTCATTATAAATGGTTAAATTAACTGTTAATCGTGTCGGTTTTTGCTCGCCAGTGTTTTTCATAAAAAGACCTTTCATGAAAGATTATTTTATCCATGGGAAAAATTATTTAAATTCCCGCTCCTATCCCTTTCTTCCTTTGCATTTAGGGCTCTTAAAAATTTCATGCAACATTATCTCATTTTAATTTTCTGTCATAAAAAGTGGACAGAACTACAACCTCATGGAGCGATGTTCACCATTTGATTCCATGCTTACCCCAGTATTGACCGACCAAAACTTGATTCTGCTTTTCAACTCTAAAACCTTAATGAGCTGACAAAATCTTTTGTTATTTGTACTCGTCAGTGCGGGCGTTATGGGTTCCCTGTACCAAGACGGAACAAGTTTTAAACTGTCTGCGTGCATCTTCCTGGGAATTGAGGACCACCACCGTCTCAATTTCGGATACAGCAGACCTATGATTATACTGAATTCTATGGGGATTGGAGATTTCGAGGACAATACTTTTAACACAGAAATTATGGTATTGTCACGAAAAATGAAGCACATGACACATTTTACCATTGCTCTATTGCTAAATTACTGTGATACTTAATTGTACACATATCAGCACAGAAATACAAAACAAATCATCATTCATTCGCACTGTAAGTGTGGAATAAGCCTTTAATAAACGTTGTTCGGCAAAACAAGTGCAAAACAAAATCTGGCAAGTAGACAGACTAACATTCATTAATTGCGAATTGCGAATTATGTACGAGCGGGCTAACTTGGGAAACAAACTAAATTCATAAAAAAGTGCATGACAGGCCTTGAAGTCTAATATTTCAGAAGTAGCTTAGCAGCCTGAAAGAGATTTGGTTGCTGTATTTTGTGAAATATCGAACAGTTGTACTGAATTTCGGCGCTTACTATTGTTTTTCTCACGTGTTGGGGCAGAAAATATTGTTGTCTTTCAATGATACTGGATGAGGTTACCATCGACCAAGCATAAAGTCTCGATGTTCCAGTTTAAGGTTCCAGTATCAGCGTAAGTTTTGCTTGCTTTTCATTGGACGACAGATTTTGGCTCTTTCTCTTTCCGCGCTTTTCATTGGACGCATAGGATTTGACAGGAGTTGAGTGGGTTGCCCCAGCCGCTTCGGAAAAAGTTCTCCAGAAGTGTTTATCAATCATTGAGAGGGAGAGGGGCAACGACAGAGAGAGTATATGAGAACGTGATAGCAATAGGCTATAGACAACTGGAAAGGAAAGGAAAAGAAGGGTTAAGACAGAAAGGGAACATACAAAGCAGATTTTCAGGCCAAATAACTTCTTTTTTTTTTCTGATCGGGGTTCAAACTAGCTGAGCCCCTGAAGGAAATGGCACCTCCCCACTCGAGAAGCGTTATCTAGCCAACTTTCATTAGTCCCTGTTTCTGGATTATTTTTTATCTTTGGACAACGATTTTGCCATTAAAGAGTAGGTGAATTCATTGTTTCCTTAACTTGGCCTTGGAAAGCGGATTTTTGTTCTCTGTGGGATTTTCCGTGTAAGAAATGAGTGACAGGAGGCGATCTGCCGCCGCGCTAAGTTCGAGAGCGCACGCCTTTTCGGTGGAAGCTCTGATCGGGACGAACAAGAAAAGGAAACTGCGAGGCTGGGAGGAAAAGGAATTGGAATTGTCCATGGAAAGCCTCGATACCAACGGACCGTTAGGAGACGGCGAAGACCCTGCGCATTGTCTGGATATTGACCCTGGTTAGTGTAAAGCAACTATATGTGTGGGCTAGTTGCCAGTTTCCGCGCTAGCTTTTGTTTTTGAGCTTCAGTATTGAAACAGAGTTCACTAAAACGGTGCTCTTGCAACTGCTTTGTTTTAATTTGTAGTGCAAGGGTTGTTCTTTAATATAAGTAACGCAATACTTGGTCTGTATGGCGCAAATTTTCACACAATGATATAACAATCATCCATGCTTAGAATATAATCTGAATGTAGACTACGTGATGCATTTAATAAATAGCAGAACATAGCCTGCAGTATTTTAGCACTCATAAATAGGCCTATTTAGGGTAATTTTTTACACAAGGTTTGCAGTTTTCCCTGACAGTAGGCTAATCGATGCAGTATAGTCTCACGGCCGAGGCACACTGTGTTTGCAGAGTAGTCCCTCTGGGCCGAGGATTTTTTCGGAGATCGGGTTTTGTTTTCATATTCGACGGCTGTTACGTGGCTGTGGTGTAATTTAAGGTCTGGAAGATTTCTTGATTTGAAAGTATGCTCTTCGACTAAAAAAACCAAATTCAATAATGTTTACTTGGCAACAACCACGACAACGGCAGCAACAATAACAAAAATATTTGGAGTAGCGATAATGGGAACAATTATCATAATAATAAGTATCATCGTCAACAACAGCAGCAGCATCATCATCATCGTCGTCGTCGTCGTCGTCGTCGTCATCGTCATCATAATGCAACTCACGCTTACCACATCTCGGGATTGAACTTAATGATTCAGGACTATATTTTTTTAAGTTTTCTTTTAAGTTAATGGCCATTGTCATCATAGAAAATGATATTTTTCTTAAGCCTTTATTAGCAATTTTATGATAAACCCTTCATTTAACGATGCTGATTCACGAATGCAAAATATTCGACATACTATCTACTCCTGCTTTTATTTTGAATAATGTCTATTTGATTTTGTGCGGCTTTAGATATAAATGTTTTTCATTTATAAATAAAAACCATTTGAGGCATTTGAAAAATGATTATTCTGGTTAGTGTAAAAATGTGCATGTAAGATAAACATTCGACGCCTTATTTTCCTCACGCCTGACTTAAAATAATCTGCACTTACTGCTCATTTTTATATTTATACTGGGAATATGCATTCTTTCAACTGCGGCATTCGGCGATTGAAACATTGTCTCAGATGAGTTCATTGCACGAAAGACAACTTTTAATCAACAAAGTTGTATAAATTATTTCAGTTGCGACGTCGCATAATAATAAGGACCTTTTTTTAGCGCTGGCAGTGAGCTGTGAGTAAACCTTATTGTTTCTGGTATTGATACAGGCCTATATTAAAGCTTTTTGACGTTTGTTCTTCAGTTTTCGAGCTGTGTATTGCCATATTTTAAGCGCAGTAATTATGTTATAAATCCGTGGATATATGGGATACACGCATTATTGTAGGTGTAGTGCTTTATGTTTCTTGTGTCTGCATTGTAAACTTCAGCCAAATGAAAAATAAACGGACTGTCATTAAAAATCCGATTTTGCACGTTCATGTAGGCCTATATATTTCATAATGATATATTAACGTCTGTCTAAACTATATTTTCAACCAGGCCTAGATCACTTTAAATAACCTGTAACTATTGAGTCTCTCATTTTTACGTCAAACTGCATCTTGACTTATCTGCTGGAACACAGCATATAGCTATTCTATGCCGCTCATGCATATCATTTAACGCTTAAATAAACGGTATGTTGGTTAAGGTTACGCTATAAGCTACGCATAGGATGTGGAGGCCTATTTATTAAGTTTTGGATCCCATTATAGAAGCTGCATATTTTCTACGGGGCGCGTTATCAAATATATATTTAAGAGCGTCCTTCACGGGAAGTTGTCAGCTGCTGCAGTAATTGAAAATATATTGCATTGAAATAAACATTTCAGAAAAGAAAACTACCATTATAACTATTTGTTTAAAAATCATTTGACATTTACTGCAATGTACAAATGGCGTTATATTAAAGTTACTCGAGGGTTATGAGCTGGTTGCTGAAATCGAATGAGTTTACCATCACTTGCATTTTCTTTTTTTTCTTTTTTTTAACTTTATTTGCAATTTCATTAAAATTTTAAGTTTTCTTTACTCAAATACTGTTAATAAATTAATCTAAATAAAATTCACTCTGTACGAGTTGATTTGAGGCTGAATATATTTACTTTTTTAAATCCAGGTGAATATTTGCAAGACCCTGTTGAAAGGTGAAGTAGCACTTTATCTGGGCGCCAAACTCGCAACCTCAGCAAATTCAAAAAAATGTTTTAACCCTCGAAATGAATTGATTAACAATATTGACTTTCCCTTCCAGGTACGAATAGCCATAATTGCTCATTGTACAAGCAACCATCCCGACATTGCTTTAAATTTATAATTACATAATGAAACTAAAAACCATATTGATGAAATCTCACAGAAAACTACTAATTCTTGTTCGAGGGCGACTCTTTTCGGTGCTCATGCTTTGACAAGTGTGGTCTCGGGAAACCATACGGGGGTATTCGCAAAATGTCGTGTACTCTGCTCGAATAGCCTATATAATCTAATCACATTTGTGCGAGAATTTGCGCCCCAGGTTAAGATGTGAGACGATATCATATTCCACAGTTGTCAACTGCGTTGTATCACCACCATTAAAAAGGCTTTCATTTTAATTACATTCCTCGTTTGAAGATAGAATCTGTCGGAGTTGGGGATTACACTAGGCTACAGTAGGTAACACAGGATGCCGTAAATATGGAACAAGTTAAAATAACCTGGAATTATCGCAGATCTGAATCTGTCACACAGCGAAGCGAATCAAAGTTTGATATGCTAAACTCAACGACATTGTTTTTGAGGTGAAGATATGGAAGAGGACATTTCTGCGATAGACTTAATGGTATGCGAGACTTTCAATCACTCTTCGTTTATTTCGGTGGTATAATTGGCCTAACTGTTGCTGAGAGTAAAGCTGGACACTGGAAACAAGGACAGTTGGAAGAAGCCATTACGGCCATGAATAGCTTTCGAAAGGCGTTCGACCTCTCTATCCTTCCAAGCCTTTGTCCACAGTTTGAAGCCACAGCAGAGAGCTGTTTTTTTTTTTTTTTGCGTTTTAGACAATGGCGTGAACTTTTTGAAGCATGTTTCTCACGTCATATTTCACTGTAGGCTAGTTGTATTTATCCCGAAGAAAATCGTAGATGAAGACAACAAATTGACGTATGAATGCATACCTTGGATAGCTGGGCTGTTGGGAGGTCCTTGAGTTAAAAAACAAACAAACTTTATATTAAACGAGTGTGCAGATATATAGGTTGAGAGTGTGCACTATTCCAGAGTATTATCTGAGTATCAGAGCTCTCTCCTTCAGCCATGCGCTCGCGCGCGTACGCACTCTCGAAACGCTAAATGCACCTGTTCTTCCAGAAATATTTCTCGATTTTTCAAATGTATATCATTGCTTTTAGAAAAAAAAAGAAATATATGCAAATATTTATATTATTCAATGAAAAATTCTAATTTAATGCGATAGTATATTATCTGCAATATCTCAAATAAAAATAATGCATTGATTCGTCGGTGATCTACAGAAAAACATTACATTCATGCACTGGATATTTTTACTTTTGACAGAGTACTGTAATTGCTTATTATAGGCCTACCTAAAATGTCTAGAGTGAAATGCGTCTGTCTTTTATTCAAGAGTCAAAAATATTTGACAGCAAATTCCTTTCATGCAATCGCTTGAGACAGAAATTCAATTTTGTGCGCTTTGGGCTTTCCATGATAATGTCTGAAAAGTGTCCTGGCCTTCCTTGTTTTATTGGTCCAGCATCCTTCAATATGTTTCAGAACAAAAACAGGCGCCACTTTTGTCAATTTACTGGCATGCAGCACTGATAATACTTTGAGAAGTCTACAGCTGGTGGTTGTTGAGGGCCAATACAAGATATAATAACGTCATAATAAAGATGTCAAAGGCTCATTGCATATTTGCGATTTTGATATTTTCCTCAGATAATTCCGCCATCGTTTTAAGATTCTGGTAGCATAATCATTTTGTGGAGTCTTTTTTTTTTATTTTTTTTGTAAACTTGCAACATATTAATTTAATGTAGTCACTTTTTCGTCAGAACAAAGTGAGCCGCGTGGTCCACTTATTTCCCCAAATGTTTTCTCAAGGGTACACGTGATCCGGTCCATCAGTGCTCCAGGTAATTGTATTATTTGAATTCATCTCAGGGCTCAGACGAATTAATAAAATCCACAGTGAACTCACCCCGTGATTTGGAAGGAGCATAGCCTCTAGTGCCGGAGCTGGAAATTTGCTCACAGTCCGCAAGGACCTGAGGCTCGTGCATTATTCACGCAATTATCATAATCAGGGCATGAGGCTCGCTGAAAATGAGGATTTTGTGTCTCTGGCCTACTGGGCTCCTGTGTGGCACCTTCTCTAACGCTGTCGGGGTTATTTTGACGCTTGCTTTTGCTGCTGTAAAGGTACTGTCCACCAGGTCCGCCTATACAAGCGGTCAGTGGCAGTGCATATGTAGCCCGCTCATTGGCGTGGACTCCAGCAGAAATGCAGAGCTGAGCCGAGAACATCGACCCAGCTCTTCAGCGGCCCGTGCAGGCTCGCGTACTCCACAGGGTCTGCCTGGGATCAGTGCAATGTTTAAGGCTTGACTCTGACTTGAGGCAGAGGAAGCTGGGGTCGATGACAGCGGCAGTGAGTCGACACCGCTAGAACTCTGCGGGCGGGGGCAGCCGAGGTCCCGGCTCAGCACTGTACTCCCGAGCCCTTCGGAGAGCGGGGAGTTGGGGGGAGAGACATGTCATTCCAATTACACTGAAAGCACTTCTCAGAGAGACGTTGAAAGGTCAGGCTTTTTTCAATTTTTCTGTGGTCGGTTTACCCTACACACGGGGTGTCTTCACACTGCCCTCAGAAAGCTCTCGTATCTTGCTGCTTCTCTGCCTGAGGATGTGTCTTCACTCATTCTTCGACCATCTCAGCATCATAAAACAAGCCAGGTTGTTTAATATGGCATGAAAACATATTTTTCCCGTGGAAAATTTGCACATTGATGATGATTATCCGGTAAACAGTCATATACTGTGTAATGAAGTGACGCCTTTCATTGAATCTCTGTGTTTCTCTGAATTTGTGGCCACTGTCCAAAATACACAGACAAATGGACAGATAGGCAAATGGACAACGAGGGAGACAACCACACAATACTCTGTAATTTCAGTCTAACTGTCTAAAGCAAAACACAAATAAAGCCGGATAAAAAAAAGATTTATACAAATGACAGAATTGTGAAACACTTAGGTATTTTCAAAGAAGTCAAAAAATGAGGTTTTTAACTGTGCAAGATGTTTCAGGACACCCTTCATGTTGCACAAACTTAGACATGCCGCATTACGGTCAATACATATTTACATGTCACAAAATATAGCAGGGACTGAAAGCCAAATCTCATTTGCCACCACACCTTAACCGACTGCTTCCGGCAAGGAAAACCAAATCTTTCATTTGGAACTCAGTGGCACTGATATACAAACTGACGGGCCACAGCAGTAATATTACTGAGTTCATTATTGTTCTTGAAGGATCAAAAATACATTTACAAATACCTCTTGCATGCAGAACATCTACTTCCAATGATATTCTTCAATAAGCTATAATATAGGGGCTAGACTTAACAATCACACATAGAATTAACCCGGGGTGCGTTTCCCAAAAGTATAGATCGTCTATTCACAGTCAATGGCTCCAACTTTGAAAGTTACCTTCTGCGCTTTCGGGAAATGCACCCCTGAATGATTTGAATGTTTACACGCACAATAATTAATTTCAATAGTGCTCGATAATCTGCGTTATGTCTTCACTAGTGATTCAAGTGCATGACACTTTAGCGAAAGATAAACCCACACCTGTAGGCATATATAATAATAATAATAATAATATAATAATAATAATAATAATAATAAATATAATAATGTCCTGAAATGCCAATCAGTCCAATACAAATAGGCTAGCTATCTTCTATATATTTTGGTTCAAGTGCATTACGACCCATGACTCCCATGAAAAAAACGTAGGCCTATTATTTGCTTAAAGAACATTTAAAAGAGAAGCCGGGTGAAATTGATCACCTTGGTTGGCCTACCACATGCGATGTACAGGATCAATAGCAGACCATATGATATTTTTGACCAACGACATTGTAAATTTTCACGAAATAAATAAATAAATCACGAAAAATCCGAGTGATATCTGAGGTAATTGTAGTTTCACTTTTTCCCTCTTCTGGAGATTTTTGAATTTGACCCTGAGAGCATGAGGTTATCTTATTTTTAAATAGATCGACTAATATCTTTTTGCTATTTCATTTATGCCATATTTAAATAATTTCTACAAAATATGACTCTTATTTCTACCAGGCCTCATGGTGAGCGTATTATCGAAGACACTGGTCCCTTCTCCGAGTTGCCCTCTTTCTGAGAATGTATTCTTTCGACGCATTCGCAGATTCGGAAGCTAGTCCTGGCTCTGACAGCGAGGGCTTGGCTGAGAGGACGTCTTGTTCGTTCGGCTCCCCCTCGGACCTGGCCTCCACCCCCTGCGACCCGTCAACCTCCTCCTCCTCCATGGAGGAGATCCAGGTGGAACTACAGTGCGCTGACCTCTGGAAGCGGTTTCACGATATAGGCACAGAGATGATTATCACGAAAGCCGGCAGGTACCGTCCAATGCGTCGCACTGCTTGGTAGGGTGGAAGTTCACGGCTGGTTAACACTAGAGGCAAACCCCTGAATTGCAGATGTAGGGCCCAAACTTGAGAAGCGAATAATATTTATGAAAATGCGAGTATATACCTTGCTTATATTTTGAATATATTTTGCAGGACTTTCTTTTGTTGAGCTCATCTTGTTGGTGTGGAAACAGGCACTTAGAAAAGCCGTTGCTTAAGGGAAAAACGCAGGCACGAATTGTGGTGTTGGCGCTCAAGGATATGGCGGCATAAGGGCTCCAGAGCGCGCATTGCGCCGAAATAACAAGCCCTTGGCAATATACACGAGACAGTGCTGGACATTCCTGCTATTAGGCCGACTGATAATGCAGATCAAGTGCCGTATGGCTGTTGTTTCTGATTTTCTCGTTCTTTTACGCAGTAATTAGGGCTACTTGATTATATAATTTCAGGAAACCTTTTCGATCTTATTTATTTATTTATTGCTTAGGTCGCGTGGTAGCCTGTGTATATTTTTTAACTGGCAATAATCCATGAAATTGTGGAATGGCAACGATTTTTTTTTTTTTTTTTTACATTGAACGACCGCCTTTGAAACTTCTGTAATGCAATGGATGATGCCGTAATGGCGATTAACCAGTATAATGCCCGTCAAAAACTGGACCTTGAAGCCTAGGACTGAACACAGGAACCGAAACACTATTCGAGGTTTTCGTGTGAACAATTGTCTAAATTTTGAATGAGGGACGCTTTGTGGATATTGTATCGACATAGGCTGCTGTAAAGACATCAGACATGATCTATAATTTGTTCTGTCCAACATTCCAGAGTTCTTCACATTTTGATTTTGAAATGTTATCGCGTGTGGTCGAAAAACTGCGTATTGAATATCGGCATACTTGCATATTGTGCTAACTCATTTTAGGCCATTTGAGCAGAATGATGTAAACCACAAATATGGTGTAGACCACAAACTTTGTTGTGCGCGGCACACATGCCGGGGAAACTGGCAATACTATCGGTTTAAGTGCTGTTATAATCCATCGTAAGATGGATGAAACAATATTATTTATTTATTTCCTTGTTTATTTGTTTATTCCTTTATTTGTTCATTTATATGTTTTTGATGACAAATATAGATCGGGTGCCTATCATAAGACAAGAAATTAATTTGGTGGAACACTGTGAATGACATTGTAATAAAACTTGATACACAACTTCCTACTCCATAATAATAATACTAATAATAATAATAGGCCTATTTGACTAACGCCAGACTAGATTGGAGTCCTAATCAATTGAAAATGAACTTTATAATGCCAATTGATTGACTGATTGATTTAAAAATAATTACAGGAATAGATTCACAACTATAAATACTTTCACCCTAATTGTATTTTTGTCATATCTGATATCTCTGACAATAAATTGAATGGGATCAATTTTTATCTTAAGTGGTACATGATCCAATGCAATTCAGTTCTTACCCATATTCATCGATTATGAAATGTGCAGTAATTATTATCCTTATTATTATTATTGCTAATAAGTGGTGAATATTGTGTTATGTCTGTGATTATTAAAATATTCATAAAAATTTACCTTGAATCCAATGGCAGCTAACAGTCAGATTAGGTGTATTTTAAGATTAGTATGTTATTTAATTTATAGCCAAATTAACTGAAGATTTAGGTTGTTTTTTTTTAGTAAAGCTTCACCACGGAAAACACTTTTGCTGTCGAAGTGTCGACTGGGTTAAATAAGAGGAAAATTATGAACCATTGGTTCAATGTTTTCTAAAACGTGTTTTCTGAAAGCCCCGTTTGCGTTTCCGAAGAGTAATTTCAGCGAGTTTGCTCATTTGTCAGAAACTATGTGAGATGTGCCTTCAACTCCAAACAACAGCGAGACCACAAATGTGGAACGTATTTTCAAAGTGGTCTAAAACTAAATTAGTTATATCAATTTAAGTAGGTCACATTTAGTAACATAGGGCCTCTTTGAATATGCAATATAATTTTAATGGCTCCCCCTAAAAATGGCTCTGTTCTTTTCAAAGAAAATTGAAGGGGAAGTAGCCCTCTCATTATACATGGCCTGATTTATGACACAAAATGAGAATGTAGCTCTCCCAAACTTAAAATGGAGAATAAACCAAAAATGGCTTGGTCTTACCATTAAATGGCCGCCTTGTTAAGAATGTTAATTAGTTTCATAACGCAGAGCAAATGGCTGTATTTTCTGAGGATTCAAAGCACCGCATCTCATCGCTGTTTCATTACGACTTCACAGCTTAGTCTCAGTTTAGATTAAAAAAAAATTCACTGTGGGTTAAATGCAAATAAATAGGCCTAAGAAAAAATAATCAGGCCACTCACTAGCATTTTTGTGCGCGTCATTTTTCCTCCTCTCACTTCAGTATCACTGTTTGTTGAGTGTTCCCGGCTCTGATTTCAAGACGGCAAATATTTATTCTGTGAAGGTTAAAGTCAAACCATTTAGTAATAGGCCAAATTTCATACGTTTTTTTTTTCAGTGAAATATCAGGCCTGGAATTAAACTCTACCCGTCGTCTCCGTTATAGCCTGTAGGACACCTCATAAGTACGCGGACAGTCGGTGTGCATAAAAATGGACGTTACCCAAGAATGACCTGAAATGCATGTAAAGTATCCAATTTAATAGCTGACGGGGCTCAGTGACATCATATTTATTGGTTTATTTCCATTTACTGGAGTACAGGGCCAAAATAAAAGTACTGTCCATACATTTATGAATTATTCTGTATATATCTATTATGATCCGGACCAGGAACCGAGTGCGGAGGCAGAGTACAATCTAATAGTATGGTTCATTGAGAGAAATATGGTGACAGTGGGACAGAACCGAGAAAAGGAAAGCACAGTTCAGATTAGATGCTGTGGGTGAAGCAGAATAGGCGTCGCTGATCTCCGGCCTGTGGCTTTCCGGGATGACTGCCAGATGGAGTGCACACTTTGCCAGAGCCGAACTGTCCCAGTGCAGCAGGGAATAGCTGAGGAGGAACACGGTTCCAATCCTGATGTCCGTGGAAGGATTGGGAGCTGGTTCCTAATAAACTGGACAGAGGAAGATACTTGGACAGGAATAACCAGGATGTGATCCCAAGCTTGGAGACCTTGAGAAAGCCTGTTCTTATTAACTAAATAAGGGAGGTAACTTCCATAAACTACTGTAAATAGAGGTTACATTTTACTTTCGAAAGATGAGGAGTTAAACTTGTAAATAGCAACTGGTTCTAAGCACATATAACGAATTGCAATCCAGCAACTTGCAAGAGGAGGGGTTATAAATACATGTCACAGATACAAGGGGTGAGAACTATGAAACAAGACACAACCAGAGATTAGGAAGCACGCAAGATGCTAACCAATCAAAGGAGACTTTACTTCTGACACGCAAATAACTGAATGGGAGGAGGAGACACAAGGTATTCAGACGAGGGTTCGCTGTTATAAACTCGCACCTTTTTTGCCAGTTATTTTAACTGTAATTTTACAATAAGTTTACGACAGAGTTCCGTGTACTGTAAACCGCAGTTAAATGCACGCAGGACTCCTCTTACAGTTAAAATAACCAGGAAACAATGCATTAATTTAACTGTTAAATTCAGTCAGTTTACAATAGTGTTGCGACAATACCTCAATGTACAGTTTCCTTCACTTTTCCACTGATGGCCTCAAGAATATAGGTTTCTGGCTAATTTTTATAATATAGTTGCTTTAGCTTTAGCCCTTTTCATTGTTGATGAGATATTTTCTTTCTGTCTCCTTTTTCTCGGTCTCACAGTCCTGGCCTTGTAGACTCTCTGTGCCTGATTTTTCTGTCTTTCTGTATATTAGTCTATTTCTAACCCCTGTATGTGCTGCCAAAATCAGCTGGGACTGTGCAAAACATGAGAAATCTATGGCATTGATTCTACGAGAAGGCAGAAGCTGTCACTTCACATCAATAACAAAGCCCAGACTGAATTGCTTTCGGCATAATGCTTTGATTTAGTGTTACTTGGTAACATTGGTTCAAACAAAGACAGTTTCAAATCCTAGCTGAAGTGCTTTATTGTTGTTCATTAAAAACAAGTTTTAGTATTTTTTCCTCATTGCTATATAGACCCGTGGGCTCCGTTAAATTTTAATGAAATCATTGCCACATTGTGTCTTTGCCTCTTTGCCATGTTATAATGACTAAAATATCAATCAAGAATGGCTTTGTGAGCCTCTATATTTCATCTGTTCTCAGGAGGATGTTTCCTGCCATGCGAGTAAAGATCTTGGGTCTGGATCCACATCAGCAGTACTACATCGCCATGGACATTGTGCCAGTGGACAACAAGAGATACAGGTATATACAACTCAGTGCTTGCATCAAAAAAGGATGCAGCTGTTGGAAAAATATAACACATTATTATCCCTGGGGATGGTGATATAGGTTTAAAATCTACCCTGCGCACAATGGTTAGGTCATAGCGCCAGTATTTATTTATTTAGGAATTCCTGTTATTTTTTTCCCCCTTAAAAACTGAATGTATGTTTAGCCTTGCTGCAAAAAGCTTCAAAATCGCAGAGGATATTCCATGCCAAACTCGCTTGTAATTTCCCACAAGGCATTGCAAACTGCTGTGTGCAGGCAGTATGTATGTCATTGGAATGTCTACTTTTTATTATTTTTTGAGAGCTCCGGAAATGCTAAGCACTTTTGTGATGAAAAGCAATACATTAATTCTATGTTGTGGTATTTCAAATGAAGAAAAACACCCAGAAATGTAGCTCGAAATAGCTGCTTGCTTCTAAAGTCTCGTTGAACATTTTCCCTTATTCTCTGGCTCCATATTCCCGCTGCGTAAGCTTCTTTTTAAGTTTATACAGAAGTACACGGAGGAAGGGGAACAAATTATTCGGTCCAGATGCTGCACCTCGTTGCTCTAAATGTTCGCGATTTTCACCTTTTAAAATACACATTCATATTGCTAACATTCTGGACTATATGCTGTGAACCACACACACACATACACACACACGCAAATACTGTCTACTTTTCGCACGCTTGTCCACCCTCTAGGGCAATGTAATGGTGATCCTGTCCTGCAAGTAACTTAATCTGCAGCCTGGCCTGACGTGTGTGTGTGTGTGTGTGTGTATGTATGTGTGTGTATGAGTGCGCGCTTGTAGTAATGTGTGTGTGCACGCGTGCTTGCAAATGTGTTTGTGAACACTGAACATTTATGCATGCACATGCATATGCATGTGTGCGCATGGGGCGAGATATTTCGCCTCTTTGTTCGACTGTCACATGAAGTGCATTTGGACCAGTCTTACTGGAGTATGTGTTTGGACTGTCAGATGAGAATCAGTTAAAGCTGTGCGCACATGGAGTGTTAGGCAATGAGGAATGAGGACAATAACTCTGGGTGTATGCATGTGTGTGTGGAAGGGGCTGGGGGGGGGGGTGTTATTCGCTCTTTGTCTAAGGGGGTGTTATATATAGTCCAATCTTTGATTCTGCTGGTGCCAGATGGCAGATTTAAGAAAGATGAAAGGACCTAATCAAATTTCAGCTCCGTTTCAGGATAGAGTTTCTCTTTTATTTAACACTTTCCCCGTTACACGCACCATAACCTTAAACAGCGCTTCAAGCAGGAAATCACAGGAGATCCTGGCATTCTCGCGGGGGACTGCAGGTGTATTCAATACTTGTAAGCAATAACAAGGGGGTGAAAATGAGAATTCAGCCCATGTTCTGCCCATTAATGATGGCTTTGGCCGGGGCGATTCCACAAAGCGCTTTCTACTACTACTATAGCTGCCAGAACTAAAGGCAAACAGCTGTCAGTTTGGCCTGTAGTTCTGTTTTCCTTTTACAGGCCGCGGCTTCGATGCTCTTTTATGGCGAAGCTGGGCACATCGTAAATATAAATCGCGAAACGTAATCAGCCGTAAATACGCTGACGCTAAGACATGTCGTTTTTCAATATGACGGCATTTTGCATGCAAATGAGGCAACACAACAATCTTTATCGAGGAGAGCTGAGCGCTGCCAAGTGCGATTTTCCCTCCGCCTAAGACTCAATGGATGTGCCAAGTCGAAGACCCGCTGTGCTCCACAGCATTTCTGCATTCAAAACGATGCTGTCATCCAGCTACTATTTTATAAATGTGCTATTGATTCTCCAGTCCGGCAGAAAACACCACACTTACTGAGCTGTGGCCCAAAGATGTCACAGTTCAGTTGATGTTTAATGAAAGATTGCAAGTCTTTGCTTAGAATATTCCCAGCTGAATATTCTGATGCTGATGTAATGAACAAACAAGCAAGAAAAATTATCCAGAAAAGACAAAATGTAAAAACTAAAAAATATAGGGAAGGAAGTGGAATCACATATTAACCCCTTTGAGTAGATATAGACGCCGGCGTCCGTAAATTCCGAAATTTAATTCCTAAATAATTCTGTAATTAAATTTCCAAATGTCTTGCTTCACTGGAATCATTTTCCACAGTCTCTGTGACACAAATACTTAGTTATAAAGTCTAAATAGACTCATGCATCACAAAAAAAAGGCATTATTTGTATTCTGCGCAAAGTGGTTAATCCTTAAAGTGCTTTTCATTTTTACTCTTCCTTTCCCTCCAAAAGTTAACCATTCATTATTTAGTTGACAAATGACCCTCAGAGGGACTCGGAGGTACCTGTGAACCCTTCTGAAGGTCATTCCTAACTAATTTTCCAACTGAAAATTGACAAAATTGTTGACCTTCAGATTTGCTTCATATATATTCTACGCCTTGTGTGACTAACTGTGTAACCTCCCCTGTCGAGTCTGAGCTCTCCGTGGTTCATCGCCGCATGCTCTCTATTCTGCAGGTATGTTTACCACAGCTCAAAGTGGATGGTCGCTGGTAATGCGGACTCCCCCGTCCCTCCCCGAGTTTATATCCATCCGGACTCACTGGCTTCAGGGGACACCTGGATGAGACAGGTGGTCAGCTTCGACAAGCTTAAACTCACCAACAACGAACTGGACGACCAGGGACATGTGAGTGGGATCATGTCATAGCACGCAGTTAACGCTTTTTCACACACAAAACGGGCAGCATTGCTCACGTTTATGAGTGAGACAGTTCTTCACGTCTACGCTTTGCATCGGGATTGACACATGCGCATGATGAAGATGGGAGGCGCCATAAACCTGTACACTTTAAGTGTCTCTTATTAACTGTATACATTCTTGGACCTCAAATCACGATCCTTGAGGTCCGAGCCCTGCTGGTTTTCCACCCACCCTTTACCTGGGAGTCAGGTGTAAAGACAGTCTGGGGCATTAAATGTTCCTTTACTTACCTGGAATAAAAGAAAACCTGGACTGACTTTGGATTTGAGGTCCAGATTTGAGGATCCCTGGTTTACGTACATCTTTTATAAACCCAGGTAGCAGTTACACCTGCAAACCAAGAGAAGGTATTAGTCTCCCTCCATAGTTTTTATCTGTATAAAAAAAAAAGAACGGAGTGTGTCTGTCAGACTAAATGCCTGCGGCACTCTGCCGGTGGGCCTCTCTTCTTCCTCTGGGAAAAGAGGACTCTAAAAATCTAGTTTTAAAGGGTTTACGGTGTGTGGTAAATCCGACCTAAATCTCCAGTGAGTATGATCTTCACCCAGCCACTTTACTGCGAGTGGCAGTAGAAAGACATTTTCTCTAACCGCTATTGGCCGCACCCATTCATCCCAGCAGTGAGATGTCATGAGTCAGTGAATCGGGAATTGCATAGGGTTTATAATAGCTTAAACACATACAATGGCACTGGTCCTTTTGATGCTCGGCATTTTTGCTGCGTTTTGGTGAAGGAAGGACTGAGAAAATTTTATGTGTTGCTCAGATTGATTGTTTGACTGTTTGGAAAGTCATGTGGGTTTTCATACGAATGTAATTTTTGGCATTTAATGCGGCCATTGGAGTGTCACATAAATCAAACATTAATGAAAAGTTAAAACTTTCCTACCCTTCCCAGTGTTTGTTTCACTGAATAATGGCCATTACCACAACTGATCTCCCTGGAGGACCTTCTGCATTATGACAGTACTTTACAGAAATGAAAAATTACTGCAGTGACGAAGCAAGGGAAGTTTATTTATGTGCAATATTTCACATTTGCTGAAAGTAATGTTCTTAACTCAGAGGAGCACATAACCAGTATATCTTATCTATCAGGCCATTCAAAAAGGGGATTATTTTTGATCATACTTACAGAAAATAGTTCCCAAATGCAGTAACATCATCACAGATGTTTGACATGACATCCATACTGCATTTGAATCTCCATGCAATGAAACTGCAATATAATACATTTTATATTGATGCTTAGAACTCCAATCTGGAAGGTTCACATCCTCCATCAGTTTGTTTTGATTTTGTATCTAGTTTTAGATACTACTACTACTACCACTAATAATAATAATAAAATATGTATTATAATAATAATTATAATAATTATAATTTTTATTTAGTAGTAGTAGTACTAGTAGTTGTAGTTATATTATTATTCATTTTAGTGAGAGCTGCACTGCCCCACTCTTGCTAAAAGGCACACCGTGAATGCGAGTGAAAGACATTTTCTCGGACGAGAGGTTGTTGCCAGTCCGCAGCAGATTCAGTAGTTTTACCCCAGCAGAACCCCCTGACAGAAGGGACTGCATTCAGTACAGTAGTTTTGGTGCACTCAACGCTACAGCTGTGGAGCACCGTTGCAGCTCTGCACAATGTTGACGCTTTGAATAGGCATTTAAATGGGCTTGTGCTCTGTGAGTTCGCCCTGTGCATCTGATCCTCACGCAGACCTGATCTGCACAAAGGCAGGATCTGCATTATCATGCAGCAGTTCTCCTGAACGCAACAGTGTGCGGGTGCAGAACTTAGTACGGGGAGCATAGTTTTTAGTCTCTCGTACCGGCCTTTGGGTCCTGTGGACGAAATGAAACACAGGTGGTGCAGTGGTGTGAGGGGTGTGGGGTAGGGGATGGTGTTTGGGATGGCGGGATCGAGCGGCTGAACTGCGGGCCTTCTCTGGAAATCCTTGGCTCCTCTCGCATCCCAAAGCCCGTCCCCCCTCCCCACCCGTTTTCTGACCTGTTCCAGCGGGCTCGGCAAAGTCCTGCCAAGCTCAACTGTTTACCACATCTAACACTTCACAGAGGCAGAGCAACAAGACCAGCATTTACCCCGATGAAAGAACATTACAGATCCTGACAAAACAGGTCTTTTATGAGAAGACATGACACTGTTAAGGACATAAATTAATGGTGCCTTGACTTGGCTTTTGTCATATGATCAGCTCTGACAGAGGAACATACAATTTTTTTTATTATTATTCTTGTCTATGTGATTATAGATTGACAGCAAAAAGAACTCTCTTTTTGAGTTTATATTCTCCCTGTAGCTGTACTTTAAGTGCATCATAGCTATTGTTGGCAAAAAAAAAAGTAATGCTGTAGCTGTCACATGCACTATTGGTATCTGAGTTTGTACGAGCGAGTGTTGGGGTATCAGTGTCTGACTGTGACAGGCTCTGGAGGAGTCGGGGAGAGGAGGGGAGGGGTTGGGGGGGGGTAGGAAATTGACTCCCCCAGTTTTTTTTTTCGGCTTTCAAAATTCTCTTTTTATTCAACCCTGTAGTTCTTTAGTAGCATCAAGGGACATCGCTCACTTTGACTCTAATTAGAAACACACATGAGACCGGAGGGGATGATAGATATGGCCATACCAGAATGGTGTGAAATCTTCATGTTCATTGCTCTTGACCTGCTCTGATTGGTTACATAGCTAGAAGGCATTAAAACTGTTGGAGTGGCCCCCCGCCCCTCCTCCCCTGTTTCCTCCAATCCACCCCTCCCCCCAACCCCCAAAACCCCATCCTGTAGATATCTAATACCCCATTGGTTCCTAAAAGGCAACTGTGGTCATACTTATGCTTTATCATAAAAGAAAACCACAGACAAGCCTCATGTACTGTACATCTGCCATTTGAAGTATGGAAGCAGCACACATTGGCTCTGATAGGCGACTAATCAGGCTTGTTGTTTTGTGTCTGGACCCAGGTCATCCTGCACTCGATGCACAAGTACCAGCCGCGGGTCCACGTGATCCGGAAAGACTTCAGCAGCGATCTCTCTCCCACCAAGCCAGTTCCGAGCGGAGAGGGGGTTCGGACCTTCAGCTTCCCCGAGACCGTCTTCACCACCGTCACTGCCTACCAGAATCAGCAGGTCAGGCCCGCTCACTGTCCACTGATGCGCCCGACCATTTCATGTGCTGTATTGTAAGTACTGGGACACGGACAAAATTATTGCTATTTGGCTGTGTAACTCCTGCTGATTTGATTTCTAAAGAATCTGAGGTTGTAGTGAACTGTCCGCCTTAATTCATAGGTGTTTATGTCCATATAATATGAATTATGTAGGAATTACAGCCATTTTTATACACTGTTATTGTCTAAGTACTAGATAGATTCCATTGTGTTCTCCGAATTTATATACTTTAATTTTATTGTAATACCTCCTATAAAAATCTTATTTTCTAAATCTTTTGGCTTTGGTGAAGGGTTGATACTCCTGAAAACCTGAATTCTTGATGGAGTTTTGCCAATTTCACTCTGCAGAAATCTTCCCTGGAACTGTGCAATTTTCAGGCTTTGAGACTTGCAGGGTCGATCTTTGACTACTACCTTTTTGAGCTAATTTTGAGCTAAAACAAATAGAAAAAAATATGCGATGTATGTCCTGTTAATTAGGTGTATTGCCCCTCTACATTGTGAATCCAAATTTTACCACAGCCTAATAATATACAATATTTCTTACCAGAACAAAAATTCAAACATCTTTACAGCCTTTGTAAAAGTGGATTCTCTTCCTCCGAATCTTCCTTTTGGATGCCACTTCCTGAAAACTCTTCCAGCAGTTCAGCGCTAATCAAGCAGAAACATTCCACCAATCAAATATTGACAGCTTAAACGTCATGGCCTGGCTGAGCCTATTAAAATATTCTCACTTCTCGTGCTCCTGTAGAAAGAACTGAACAAGCCCTGATTTTCCAGCACATGGATGAGGGAGGCACGCCTGTCCGATCGCACTGCTCTGTTAGAAATGATTTAAAACCAGCAGTGATTAATCGGGTCCATTTCCTGTATCAACGCGGGAGGACAGGGAGTCTCAACATGTGCCAGTCACGCACCACAAGCATTAAAAATAAATATGGCAGTGCGGAGCTGTAGACCTGAGTGATTAGTCGGCCTGTGGGTCTAGAGAATGGGAAATTTAATGTGCAATGTGGGAAATTTGTATTTTTTTTTTTTTTGTTTTAACTGAAAGTAGGAATGAAAGTTTTGAAAACTGTTGGTGCACCAATCATGTTAGAGTCTTGCAACGTTAGAACTACAGAGGATGGGGATGACCAAATAAGTTTTGAAATCATTGAATCACCGCAGGAAGCATATGATTGTTACAGTGTACATGTTTTCACGTAACTCATAATTAACACCCAAAAATTGATTTTCAATAATGTTCAGGATGAATAAAATACTGATTTGTGACATTTTGCCATTTTGATAAATATGTGTGCCCATCTCACTTTCCAAAAATAAATATTTAGTGCATAACATAATATATACTGTGACTTGACAGTCGTCCTATGTAGAAGTCTCCACATTTGTGATAGTATTTTAATTTTTATCATCTTAATTTATGCATAATTAATTACATGCAAAATATGTAAGTGTAAAGTATACAGTATACCGGGTATAATGTTGATATGAAGAGTTGGAATGCATTCCAACTCTTCATATGCAAGAACCTTATGTTCCACTATAGTATGATATAGCAATAGTCAATCATTTTACAAATTACTTAATTGAGAATTGTGGTAATAAAAAGTAATTAATAACAAAAATAAATTCAAAAGGTTTATTCTGAATCATATCCAAAATAACTTAACAATGCGCTCGTCTATTGCAGTTTGTGATAATGGGTTAGACTTATGTTCATCTTTTGTACTCTGGCTATTTCACATTATGATCTGTTCTGTTTTACAGATCACCAGGCTAAAAATTGATCGCAATCCATTTGCAAAAGGATTCCGGGATTCTGGTAGAAACAGGTAAATTATCGCGATCACTGGCTTTTGTGTGCACCATACCATCTCAGTCTTTACGACCCTTTACTACAGAGAGAATCCTTACTCTGAAGGAATGCTTGATATATCAGTGTTCAAAATCTAATAATTTATTTAATCACTCATCCAGGAAACTAGTGAAATGTGTGATAAGAGCGCTGTGAGATTATTTCCGGGGGACTCTAAGCTGTTGTGACTCCTGCTCTGTGCTGATAGAACTTTGACTCAGAGGAGTTGTCATGTAACTGCGTGGGGAAGAGCTGCAGCGCACACACGCAGCTCATGAGCCGCAGCGCACACACACAGTTCATGAGCCGCAGCACACACACACAGCTCATCAGCCGCAGCGCACACACACAGCTCATGAAAGCACATGCAGCTGGGCCTCATTATCAGCACAGATATCTGAGACATCTTTTTTCATTTTCCCAACAATGGACTGGCTGATTCACGAACGCTTGTAAAATGCTTATTGCAGACACACTAAAGATGAAAGGATTATGTAATAAATTAATATTTTGTATGTGTGTTTGTGTGTGTGTGTGTGTGTGTGTTTATGCACACACACACACACACACACACATGGAAGCTCCGATCAGGGATACACACATCCATGCACTGTAGTAACAAACTTTTTATGTCTAGTATATCCTTTCACTAACAAAAAAGGAGGATAAAAACATTTTCATAATTTAGGCACTTTTATGTTGTGATATAATTTTCTGAATATAGTAGGGGGTTCCCTAGTGTCATGACTAAAGTCCCAACCTGGCTCTTTCGGCCTGTCACCTAATCATCCCCCGATTTAATTGGCTGTGCAATTTGCCCTCTCTCTCCCCACCTCAACCCCCAGGGCTCCCTTGAAAAAGAGATTTCAATCTCAATGGGACTTCCCTGGTTAAATTAGGGTTAAATAAATAAAAATATTTTTTGTTTCACGAGCATATTTCAAAGTAAGTTATGCCTCAGAATGTCAGATGTGGATGATCGATTACACTGCATGAAAAATTGGATTCACTATGAGGTGATTGTGATGGAATATTGTGTAAATGCCACATTTATTCACATTTGATCATGTTTGCGGAAGTGCAAACAAGATCTCACATCAAATTTGCAAAGTTATTGAAGGTGGTGCAGAACACATTTGCTTCATGTTTACGCATAAAGTAAATATATCACAATTTTGATATTTGTGAAGAGATTTTCAAATTCAGGAAATATTTGCCTGCTTTTGCAAATCCGTTGAGAATGTGTTGTGAATTTCATAATTCACAACAGTTTTTCACCATATTAACCAGATTATTTCACCATATTCACCAAATATCATATTTGCATTTAAATTAATTTGATGCAAATACAGTCAACTAAATTCACACCATATTTGCACCTTAAAGTGAATCCAGTTCATTTGTGCAGTGTTAATCGACTTGGAGATCATTTATTTCCAGATCTGTGATATGAAAATGTTCATTAAATTCAGGTCATAAATTTCAGGGCAATTGTTTGGTGCCCTGCAATAAAAAGATGAGAGTCTCAGGTGTGATTTCAATGTATTTACTTACCTTTTTACTTATTGCAAAAACAGATTCTTTAATATGGAATGTATAGCCTTATTCAAATGTTTTAGTATTAAAATGTAAAGCTTAAAATAATCTAAAAATTAAAGAGCATAAAACAAAGCTGTAATCCATTATGCAGTCAATGGTGCAAATGACTGTGCGTAGACTGTGAGGGATTATTGTGCTCTGGTTTGGTTTAGTGTAGTCTGAGGCTGTCCTGATGGCAGTGTAATACTGTACTACTCCGCATGCTCCAGAGATACAAATCATCATATCCCTTTATCCATCCCCTCTTTTTTCATGCTTCCAATTATGAGACTTAACAACCCTGAATGAAAAGAAACAGTAAGTTTTACAGATCAAAGCACAATGTGGCTTGCGGACGAGGCTTTTACAGTCAGGTTCTTACATTTTTTGAGAGTGACCCAATTTTCATTATTTTGGCTCTGTGCAGCATCACAATGGATTCAAAATAAAGCAGTAAATATATGCTATAGAAGTGTAGAATTTCAGCTTTAAAGGAGACAGCACCTCGGCAAAGTATATTTCAGCGAAAAGTAGAATACTTGAAGTGTCTAAAACGCATAGTTTTATCAATTTAAATTTGGTATTGATCCAGTGCGACGTATTTTTAAACTGGAAAGTCTTCAAATCGGCGTCAATACCAGGGGGCAGACATTTTTACTTGGGGAATCTAAGGCTGCGTTCGGAATGCACACTTGTCCACTCGCTCACTCACTCTCTATATATTGTTTTCAATGTAGAACTTTCACTACATAGTGCCCCATATAGTGGGTGAGTGTGCATTTCAAACGCATTATCCAATCAAACGCCAGTGTCGCGGTGCTTGTGCGTCAGTTATTGTCTTCAATGACGTCAGTTGTTCTCTTTCCTTTCATCCGGGCCATGGAGTAGTTCAAAGGGCCTTCAGTAAGCTCTCCCTTTACGGCTTGGCTGCCCGCAAGCTGTTTTTATTTAAGCTGATGTGATTAACAATCAAACAATTTATCGACTGAGCGACCAAGACCAATACATCACCTATAATTAGAAATGGTAATGAAAGGTGAATTCCCATTGCCTACATTTATATAATTTATATGGCATTGTAAATCCAAAACTTTCGCTGACTTCGCAACATTTATTTTCGCCGTCCTTGGGATTTTCATACAGCTGTGCAACCTTACAGCGCCCTTTAGCCGTGACAACATTCAAAATAAAGAACGGATTCCCGCAGCCTCGCAAACTAATTTCCACAAATCTGTGCTCCTTAACGAGCGCTGAAATTATGGAGACATATTGATATTTCACGTCGTCATGTATGTGCAGAGGACGCCTCATAATTTTGTGGTGCAATGCATAACAATGCTATCAAAAGTAAATTAGACTGTTGTGGGTTTTTACCAATGAGTCTGAGCAACTGTGGCTAATCGGGAGACGTAAACTGCGAGAGGTTCAGGTTATTAAGCATTTTTAAAGGTGAGGTTTCCGAAGATCAAATTCAAAATCAGAAGATTCCTCAAGTAAAAATGTCTGCCCCCTGGTATTGAAGCCAATTTGAAGACTCGCTGGTTTAAAAATGCGTTGCACTGGATCACTACCGAATTAAAATTTATAAAACTATGTGTTTTAGACACTTCAAGTATTCTACTTTCCGCTGAAATATACTTTGCCGAGGTGCCGTCTCCTCCTTTAATTTAATGGTTTTAAAAAAAAAAAATATTGCATTAACCATGTTGGAATTACAATCAGTTTTAAACATAGTCCATTTTATGGGTGGAAATGCAATTGGACAAACATAGTTATTAACTTGTTTAAATGTCATTTTTATACCTGGTTGCAAATCCTTTGCAGAGAATAACTTCTATGTGTCTGAAACCCACAGACATCACCAGATGCAAGTGTGAAATGCATGCTCAGTTGGATTCAGGTCAGGTGATTGACTTGAGCATTTCAGAACATTCTACTTCTTTACCTTAAAAAAAGTCTTGGATTGCTTGCTTTGGGTCCTTGTCCTTCAGCACTGTGGAATGCTCTCCAATGAAATTTTGGAGCATTTGGCTGAATCTGAGCAGATGATATAGCCTTACACTGTTTAGAATTCATCCAGCTGCTTTTGTATCGAGTAACATTATCAATAAATACAACAAAATCAATTCCATGGGCAGACATACATGCCCACACATAACTGCTCTTCACATATGAGGTGACACGCTTTGGATCATTAGCAGTTCCTTCCCCTCACCATGTTCTCCTATTTCCATCATTCTAGAAGTTGATCTTTGTCTCATCTGTTCATGGGCTGTTGTTCCAGAACTTTACTGGTCTTGTAAGATGTTCTGTTTTTGGCAATCATCCTCATTTGAGACTTACCAGGGTATTGCATCTGGTGGTAAACCCTCTGTATTTATTCTGGTGAAGTCTTCTCTTAACTGTTGACTTTGACTCAGGTGTGCTTCCCTGTTTGTGGGTGTTCTTGATCTGATCAACTTGTGAAGGGGCTTTCCATCACTTGGGATAGTTATCCATGTTTTTTCAGATCATCCGTGTTCCTGAGCTCATCAGCGCATTCTTTGTTTTCAGTAAAACATCAAATAGTTGATTTGGCCACAGCTAATGTTTTTGCTATTTTTATGATGAATCTGGTTGATTTTTCAGCCTATTGATGGCTGTCTTCACTGACAGTGATTTCTCTTTGAACTGCATATTGACTTAACAACAAACAATTCAGATTACATTTACCACACTAAAAATCAACACCCAAACTTTTATCTGCTTGCTTATAAATGAAATGATAGGGGAATAACACAGAGCTGGCCTTGGAACAGCTGTGGAGCCAATCGTTCAATCACTTTTGGTCTCCAAAAAAGTGGGACCACATATAAAAAATGTTGTAATTCCTGCACCATTCACCCTATTTAGATGTATATTAAAGTTGAAAGTCTGCCCTTTGAGCTCATATTCATTATTTAATTTAAAATCCAATGTTCTGTGGTAGACAGCTAAAATAACAATAACTCTGTCAATGTTTGAATGTTTTTTGGACCTGACTGTAAAAAAAAAAAAAATGTTGACACTATTTAATTGCAGTTCTAATGCACTGTATCATGCTTGTCCTTACTTGTCATATTTCTGTATTTTTACTTGTAAGATAACATCCAGTATATGTGAGTTAAGGAAAAAAAAATACTTGACTTGAAGGGTGTACTTTAGATTTTTTTTCTAGTTGATCATTATGAACTGGCTGAGCAGGAAAACGATGTTAGCATGTATCCGCCGGTGATTACCTTGTACCCATAATGTGCCGGAGTGGTTGGAGGATTATGACTCCTAAAATAACACTAGTTGGAAAGAGCGTTTTCATGGTACAGGCCCAACAGTTCTGAGCACAATAAATCATGCAGGAAAAAGACCTGTGTCAAGATTTTGGATGAAATGTCATTCAGATTTATGTGCACTATAAAAACATGGTCTTTTTAATGGTTCCCCTCCGAGCTGCCTCTGCCTCTGACTCTCTCTCTCCCTCTCTCTCTCTCTCTCTCTCTCTCACAATGATGCACATGCACACACACACACACATGCATACGCGCACACATACACATTTGCACATGCACACATTCGCGTGCACATGCACACACACACACACACACACAACTGCATACGTTCATGCATGTACCCCTACATACAAAATATATCAAACACACACATACACACCCATACAAATGTACAAATGTACATGTGCACATAAACTCAGGACTGGGCTGGAGGCGATAATGGAGACCTACGCTTTCTGGAGGCCTCCGGTGCGGACGCTTACCTTCGAGGACTTCACCAACATGCAGAAACAGCAGGGTATGTGCAGCGTGAAGATGCCTTTCATTACTTCCCATTGAGCATGTCGCTGGCACAGTGACCCATCAGTGTTCACCAACCTTGTGGAGACTTCTGTGGATCCATCCTATAGCACTCTAGCCACCAAACAAATTGGCCCAGTTACTGCCCTTAGGGGGCTGGAGTATTCACTGTGGGGCATTAGTTCTACACCCTCCTTCTTCACTGATCCGACAGTCACTGTATTTACCGCAGTCACAAGAGTAAAGCTATTTTCTTGCTTCTTCCTGTTTTGTCACAACATTGTAGTACTATTTGTTTCCTAGATTATGTTGAATGTCTGTGTTAATTAAACCACAGAAGTCAACTGACAAGATGGCTCTCCATTTTAATATTGCCAATCTTTGGTGTCTCGGCCACATCAGACGTAAGCCCTATTGAGTGATCAGAGTACCTCGGTGTCGTCAAAGCTGTTTTTCCTCGCGCATGACAGCGAAGGAAAACCATCAATTTTCCTGCATGACATCACCAAGCTCTCCCGATCTCATTCTGCACAGACCGGAGCCGAGCGCTGAGTTATTATCAAAGGCATATGGTGCGAAGTCGGGCCCTGGCCAAGAGCGGCCTGAATTATTTAGCAATGCAGGGTTTTGAACTGAACTTTTTTTAAAGAGGGAAATCAGGCCAGATTTTTGCTAATAAAAATATGTGATTGATTTCCCATAGCTATCCTATTCTTCCAAGAACCTGACATCTTAGATATGAGTCTGTTCAGAGGCTGTTCTCTCCTCTCTATACGAGCAAAATTTTTTGTGATTTTTGTATCTTATATACATACACAGTACATTTTTTTAGATCCAGATATTTGTTTCATGTGGGCCAATACTGTGCCCGGGCTTTTTTCTTACTGAAGTCGAAACTGTATAATTTAAAGCGACATTTTCTATTAGATATATTGTATGTTGAACCATAGAATGGCTTGTCTTTGGATGAAGAATGGAATATGTTGCTTGTCAGTTATTCTGTTATTTTACTGGGTTCCAACACAAAAAAAAGAGATTGGGAACATATTTTTGATCAATACAATAGGAAAGGGTTTTAGAAGGACTACATTTCATTCACAATAAACTGCTTTGTTTATTGTTTTCAGTTTATCTGAACAGGTGTTGTCTCAAATGTAAAAAAAATGAAAGATCTTTATCATTGTATTGTATAAAAAAACCTTTTCTCAACTGTGAGTGGTGTGATTTTTTTTTCGCAGAATATGCTGTAATATATACACTGTTATAAACTGACTGAATTTAACAGTTAAATTAACACATTGTTTCCTGGTTATTTTAACTGTTAGTGGAGTCCTGTGCGCATTTAACTGTGGTTTACACTTAACATACACGGAACACAGTTGTAAACATATTGCAAACTTACAGTTGAAATAACTGGCAAAAAAGGTTCCAGTTAAATTAAGAGGCAAAAAAGTTTCAAGTTTATAACAGTGTAGGGAGAAAGTCCTGTACCTGGACTTAGGTGCTCACTGTCTTTTCAGTAACCTGTGTGGGAGAACAGCTTGTAAACTGAAAAGATCTGCTACCTTTGTTTTTTAGGGGGAAGTACAGGCACCTCTCCCACCACATCCAGCACAGGCACCCCGTCCCCGTCAGGACCCTCCCACCTGCTGTCCCCCTCCTGCTCCCCCCCCAACCTTCCACCTGGCCCACAACACCTTCAACGTGGGCTGCAGGGAGAGCCAGCTGTGCAATCTCAACTTGTCCGAGTACCCCGCCTGCGCTCGAAGCAATATGGCCGCCTTGCAGGGTTACGGAGGGCTGGCCGAAAGCTCATACGGCCGGCTGCAGACAGGGGGCGCCGTTGCCTCTGCTCAGCCTTCCGACTCCTTCCTGCCTCAGCGGACTTCCTCCCTGATTGCCGCGGGGATGCAGGCCGGCTCACACGCCTCCCTGCCTGCTGGGGGCGGCGGTAAGATGGAGGCCTACAGCAGCCAGCTGGGCTCCTTTCCCACCTCGCAGCTTCAGTACGTGATGCAGGCAGGAGGTAGCTCCGCCCCCGGCTCCGCCTCCGGCCCCACACCCGGCTCCTCCTCCTCCGCCGCCCACATGTTTAGCGGTAGCCATCACATGCAGCAGGGATCGTACAACGCCTTCTCCCTCCACAACCCCTACAATTTATATGGATACAACTTCCCAGGCTCCCCGAGGCTAGCTACCAGCCCTGAGAAGCTAACGGCTGCCCAGAGCAGCCTGCTCTGCTCCCCATCCACAGGGGGAGCCTTCGCTGAGCGCCAGTACCTGCCCAACGGGATGGATGGGGTTCACATGATCAGCAGTCCTGCTGGTGGCCAGCAGGGGGCGAGTGCCTGTGATGGTCGGCAGTATGGAGCCTCCTCACAAATGTCAGTGCACATGGTGTAAACTGGAGATCTGCCATTGCAGATGACCCAAGCTTATCTGTTCATTGTCTCATGATTTGATTTTTTTTTCCTCAATGCTGTTAATAGGTTTGTTGTCGAATAAAGGAAAAATACATGTCATTAATGTCCACAATGTGACACTTCTCTGGCTGCTGAGGCACAAAGCAGACATTTCAGAAAATGATTTAATGTTTTAGTTGACTGAATGGAAGCAAACATTTCCTGTGCTGTTAAGGAAGCGCTTCTTTCAAATGTTAGTTTCTCACAGGCCTCTCGCTTGTGCAGTGGATTCTGGGAGGAGAACCAGGACAAGGTTGCTTCTCATCACATAAGAACTTTCGTAAACAAGCCCTTCAACTGGATTTGCATTACAGAGCCTCAAATAACAACATATTTTTCATAAAATTGTTAAACTGGCTTCATTGTGTTACTGCTACTTTGTAGCACTGGCACATTTTTGGTTTATGTGTTTTCAGAGAGGAACAGGACAGGACAGAAGATGGGAGTGCTCTGTTCTCAGGCCTAAGCTGAACAGCATGGGCAGCACCTCCATAAAAACAGGGCAAGGATGGACTGAAATTGCATTCAAAGGAGGAAAGAGACTTTTTACTGATGCAGGGTTTTTTTTTTACAGCCATTGGCTGGGGCATTTCAACAGAAGGAGTTAGTAATGTTGTATTTCATTGCACTCCATTGCAAAATTTGAACAGTCTTTTTTAAATGCCAAAAACAGAGAGAGGAGGAGCGGGGCTGAGGGAGGGGGTAAAGGTTTAAAAAAATGCCCGCGGCCTCTGAGAGCACAGGCAGTGGGTCCACATCACTCTGAGAAGGGTCCACGATGAGTATTTACCAAAACCCACAGTGATTCTGAATCCCTGAGTCATGCACTCAATGATTCTGAATCCTTTCTGTGTTTCTAAATTATACCGAGATGAGCCACTAATGATTCTGAATGATTGAGATGGGCACAGAATGGCTGTGAATCATATGCAGACCACTATTATATTTAATAGCATGACGATTCATGCCTCCTCTCCTGTAATTTTTGCAGTCCTCGTTACATACATCAGCGGTCTTCATTCCACGTCCTGGGATGGGGGATCCGCGGGTTTTTGCTTCTGTTTTCGCTTTGATATCAACTATCAGTTTGAACTCAAGAAACAAGGTGAAGTGACTGAACCGTATTATAGGCTGCTTTAACTGATCAATTAAGTGCCAAGCAACAAAAAAACCAGTGGACACAGTGGCTGTCTAGGACCAGGTATGAAGATGGCTGATATGGATTTTTTTTTTTTTTGGGGGGGGGTAATACATGAGGATGAATGCAAGCAAAAAAATTCTAAGCTTTGAAGTTGCTGAGTGCAAATACAAAATAGAAAATGGAAAAATTTTAAGTGTTTTGGTGTGTTGTAGATAACTGTATTTATATGCCTAGCAATATTACAATTACATTGATACCAAAGGGCCAGTGCAGTGTGTTTAGAATGTAAAATAAAGCTTAAAAGAGGGATATTAATGAAAAACAAGGCCTGCTACGAAAAGAACTGTAAATAAAAGTGCCAAGCACAAAAAATCTCAATAAACCTCTTTAATTCCTTATCTTGTTTTTACGTGAATTTCTGTTTTTATCCTTAGGACACAAAACAATATTTCAAACTGGAAAACTGATGTGCCTCGAATCTGCATGGCTAATCTGAAACCTACTGAATAATTCAAATAATTTGCCCCATGAGCAGAATATTTTAAAGTCTGGATGAAGTTTCTTGTTGAAAAAAGTTTTAAAATTTGCTGGATCTGAACATGTGAAATATTGAAAACTATTTCAAATATGACACCAAATTTCCAATAAGTTGGCAGGTTTATGGAAAATGCAAATAAAATCAAGAAGGAGTGATGTGAAAGGTCCATTTACCCTGTATTATTATGGTCCAGACCAGGAATCAAGTGCGGAGACAGACTTGCAATACAGCTGGTAGTTTATTGGCAGCAGAACAGCAATGATGGGTACGGAACCCAAAAGACGAGGAGAGACAGACCAACACAGTTGTAATAGGTAAAGCTGCTTTCACACCGGACGCGAAACGAATTTTTCGCACAACAGATTACATTCAAAGTCAATGCAAAGACGCGTGTATTCGCGTCTTTGCATTGACTTTGAATGTAATCTGTCGTGCGAAAAATTCGTTTCACGTCCGGTGTGAAAACAGCTTAATGCTTGGGCTGGTGTCGCTAGCCAGAGGCTTCCGGTGTGCTGCCAGACGTTGAAGCGGTTGCCAGCACTGGGCTGCCCACAAAGAGGAGTGTTAACGCTTGAGAGGCATTCGATTCCAGTTTTGGCCCCAGCTAAGGGTTGGAAGCTTGTTCCTGACAAACTAGGAAGTCCACAGTATGGCTGGCCATTAAAAATTGTGTATCCTCCTACAGGAGACCGCGGTTCGATCCTATATCTTTGAGTGTAATATTTTGAACTCTTTTCAAACGGCTTTACTTACAACAGGGCGCAGTATTTCCGTCACCGTAATTGAGGAAACATCGAAATGGTCCTATGAGTGGAATCAGAGGCTTCGTAATAATATTTATTTATTAAGCTTTATGGACACAACAATGAATTTAAACATAACATAAAGTACACAATTAAAAATATGGAAACAAAAATCGACACAATATAAAATAAGTTCAGGTTCAATACAGAAAGTTGTATCCAAGGGGTAACCACAAAGAATAAAACCTGTATCAGTGGCTCCCAAAATCATGAAATCATAATGCATAAAATCCTAAAAAAAAAGTCACATTTAGGCGGGCCTACATCTTGAGCAGCGACAATAAGTAACCAAGTTACAAGAATGGGACAGATCAACAAAATCAACTTTTAATTTATACATTTCAAATACCTGATTTTTAAAAGACTTCAAGGGGAAGGTGGCCCTAACAGGCAATGGAATACCATTCCATAGCCTGCAAGCCCTATTAAAATAACTAGCACCACACTGCTCCTACGAAAAAAACGGACCTTTAAATTTGAGTGAATCATCACCTCGGACTACTGGACTTAAGAAGGTATTCAGGTCTAAATCAAATTTTTTATACAATTGTGAAATAACGACAAATCAGCCATTTCTCTCCTCAATGAAAGCACCAGAGGTGCTGATGCCTCGGTGTGTATTGCTTAGCCACTACTGATGTACAATAGTTGTACAGTAACATAAAAGCAAGCTTGAATACATAAACAGTCAATAGAGCGCGGTCCTTGTGCCAAAATCATGTGGGTGTGGCTGAACATTATGTACACAAAACGTGTATACTGAAACATGAAGTGCTACAAAAAATCAAAATTCTGGCACATTTAAAATCAAGAGAACAGTGTTTGTCACTCGTTGGCATTGTTACTTTAGCTTGGATGCACACGCTGTCGCAGTTATGATGGTAACAGACAGACAAACAAATACAAAGACTGAGACTGACCGTGCATGCAGCGCATGCGCACACCAAGGCATAATGAAAGAGGAAGTAAATTTAGCTTATTTAACCTTTCAACATAAGTTTGACCTGAGCCAAGGATAATACCTACACTTGCAGTCTTTATACTTTGTCAAGTGGCCATTTGAGCGACAAATTTCCTGGATCTGGCCGAAGTGTATAAGTAGGCGTAAAGACTGCGAGCGCAGTAAGTCTTTGTCATCTCATGTTGGGATGTACTTTACAAAACAGAAACATTTCCAGTTGAGTCGGCAGTTAGAGGAGTTTATGAGCCAAGAATGACATTAAGAGAGCACAAAATCTGAATACATTTGTGAATAACGGCTCAATCAGCAGTCCAAACATTAAAACAACAAACACTGAAACATCATCCAAAATGACAAATAAATACAGCAAAAAATTAGCCTATAAATAAGCAAGTAATTCAATTTGCTCAATTTAAACTGAGCATATTGCCAAACAACAGAAGCTTCAGAATCCTGATATAACTTTATTTACATTGGTATATTTTTTTGCCTGTAATCAGCGGCTCTGTCCCAATACCCACACTGGCGGCATATGCAATTTGTCAAGTGTCCACTTGAGTGACGCATTTCTGGGATCTGGCCAAAGCCCATAAGCAGGCGTAAAGACAGCAAGTCCTGTAAGGTTTCGTCATCTTGTGTCGGGATTCACGTGACGAAAGGAAAATGTTTCCAGTCGAGGCAGCAGCAGTTAGAGGAGTTTATGAGCCATGAATGACATAAAGAGGACACATATTCTAAATTAATTAGTGAATAAAGGCCCAATTAGCAATCCAAACATAAAAACAACAAACATCAATGCATTGTCCAAAATTATATACTAAGAGGCATTAAAAAACTCAACAAGCAACGATGTACAAAATTTTGTGCAAAATAATGCAATTAGGAAAAACTAAATAGAAGGATATTTAAAGTAGTGTATTAGCTCACAAATGGTGAATTCTAACAAATGGGTAAGTCGCCAGACCACGAGCTGAAAACAATAGTCCGATACATGAGCCACTCCCAAAATGATCCACAAAAAGGAGAGTGAGCAAAGAAATGTTGTATGTATTGCTCAACATTAACCCTGACTATAAAAATCCTGTCTTAAAAACTTCACATTTGTGAAAAGTCATGATGCTACGATCAACATAACAAAACAAAGTGCAGGCAATTGGAACCCTGATGGCCGTAATGAGTGCACCCAGAGTTGCAGCACACTTTGAAGTGCATTGTACGATTGTTTCCCACCCCAATATAGGCAGACAGGAAGCACCCGAGATCGGCCACAGCCTGAGCAGCCATGTGTGACCACACATGCGCGGGACTGTCATATTTGTGTGATGTATTTTGTCTCAGAGACTGCTTTTGTCCAGCAACGTTGACCGCTGCCGAGGTTCCTGGAAGACGCCGTAACCATATCCGCTTCAGCTACGGTGGGAAGACGACTCTGGGATGAAGGCATCTTCTCATTTAAAGCACATGTTGGGATGGTCCCGATGGATCGCAGACGTGCTTCAGGTCGTCAGTAGGGACACGCGCGCTCCAACAGAAATTGGCCAAATCGTCAGTGGCGTCACATTATTTTTAGTGATGAGTTGTGTTGCTTGCTCCATCGCAATGAAGGGAGACAACATGTTTACTGGAGATGAGGTGAGTGCTACGCCGATCCGCATGTCGTGCAAATGCATCAATTTGGCGGCAGCAGTGTAATGGTGGGGGCAGCTATAGGGTATGGGGCTGGAGGTCTTCACTGGCATTTTTTGATAGAACACTGACAGCACGATACTATAAGGATGAGATCTTGGAACCAGATATTGTGCCTCAAATCTGCCAAAACTGTCACATCATCTACAACGTTGCACATGCATGACACTGCTCATCCTCACACAGCAAGGATTACCCAGCACTGCCTGGACACAAATAACATAAGGGTGTTAGATTAGTCTCCTAATTTGTCAGACATGAGCCCTATTGAACATCTTTGGGACATTCTGGATCAGCGAGTTCGCCGGCAGCGAGATCACCCTGCCACTGCTCACCATGAACTTCCTGCTGCTCCGTTAACAGAGTGAGATCAGATCCCACAGAAACAGATCCAGAATTTGATGACCTCATGCCATGTAGGATTCAGACACTGCTTGTAGCAAACGGCGGACACACGTTATTGGTTACTTTTGCCGTATGATCCATGAGAATGTCTGATTTGGTATAATTGTTAAGTCTACATTAAGAAATGTGTCAATAAAGCTGATAAAATGTGTTACAAAAACATCTTTTTAAAAAATTTCTTTATTTTATTTAAAAGTCAAAAATTTAAGTCGTTACACTTTTAATGCCTCTCAGTATACAAAGTTGCTTAATGAGCCGATAAAATGCGAATAGGTCATGATTAATTGATGGCATCATGATGCGAGTGACAAAAAGTGACATGTCTGATCTGAGCAGAATGAGCAGGGTAACTGCCTACAATAGTAACTAATGGCTCACAAGGTCATTTACATTTAGCGGATCATGAAGCAAGTGGAAAAAGATGGTTGGCACTAACTTTACCCAGGCAGCAATCCGCTCCAAACCAGATTGGCACTGGTGCTTCCTGATTCAGTGGCAAGAAGTTGGCTGCTGTCTTGGTATGTGGAGCAGTCATACAGTAGTGTGCAGTTATGATTATACACCACCACTTAAGTCTAAAAGTGGTCCTAATATATTACTTCTCTATAATTTTTTGGTTAAAATGTATTGTAAAATACTATTGTAAGCAACGAGAACAAAAAAATAATTCCCACAAGTATACTGAGGTAAAAATATGGGTAATAAACAAAAACACTGAAAACATCAATTTTTCATTACAATTGAAAGGTGTGGCTGATTTTATTTTTTGACTCTTACATAACATGAATGCATGTTTGAAGGCTCATTCCATGATTAAACAAATTTTTTAGCATCAATAAACTGGTTTGAGGCAACATTATTCTGCAAAATTACCTCTGATGTTCAGTTGCTCCAGTATATAAGGTGATATGAACTTCAAGCTGTGTCGCAATGTTAAACATGATGGCACGAAGGAAGGAGCTCCCTGAGATTGTTCGTAGCTGCATTCTGGCCTTACATGATGCTGGGTAGTCATTAAGCAAAAATTCTGGAGACGTTAAATTCTGCTGCGGCACTGAAAAAAGATCATCAAGCGTTTCTAGGAGACCAGTTCACTGAAAACTAGTGGCAATAGAGGTGCGAAACGGAAGTTAAGTGCCTCTGATGTTTAAAATCTGTGTATGAGTGCAAAACAAGTAAAAAGATCAGTGGTTGACAACAAGACAACTCTGTGATGATATTAATCGTGCCAGAAGTGAAGAGATGAAAGTATCAAGATCTACTGTTTCCAGACGCCTGTGTGAAAATGGTCTGACTGGTTGTGTTACTGCCAAGAACTGGCAACATCAAAAAAAGACTTGAGTTGCCAAGAAATTCAAGGATTGGACACCAATGGACTGGGAACAAGTTCTTTGGACCGAAGAATCAAAATTCAAAATTTTCTCATCCAAACACAGAACTTATGTGCACTGTAGAGTTCCAGTATGTTTCAAAAATGACAGTTTAACCCCTTCAGTAAGACGTGGAGGTGGTTATATTATGTTTTGGGGTTAAGTCCGCTCAAAAGGAGCTGTTGAACTCATTAAAAAATCAACAGATTCATGCATCAAAAGAAATATCACAGCATCCTTGTGAGGTGCACATTGCCATCTGGAAAGAGATAATTGGTCAGGGATTTTGTTTTCAAAAAGATAATGACCCTAAACACTCTCCTAAGCTGTGCAAGAATTATCTCAGTCAGAAAGAATCATCTAGTGACATAAAAGTTATGACTTGGCCTGTTCAAAGTCCAGACCTCAATCCGATTGTTCGAATCTGGGATTTGCTTGATACCAAGATAAATAAGTCTGTTGTAACATCGAAAGAATCCCTTTGGAATAAACTTCATACCATATGGAATGGTTTATCGAGTAAGGAAATAAAATATATGTGAAAACTATGCCTTAAAGATTAAATGCTGTAATCAAACCAAAGGGTGGCCACACCAGATATTGGCTTTTTGTCTGAAAAAGCTATTATTTTTGTGATATATTGTATAACAAAATATATAATATAATTTGTTATATAGTATATATTATATTATATATTGTTATTGGATCCAATAATACGACATAAATACCTGAATAGTGCTTGGTTTCTGACTTATCTGTTATGAGAATGGATAGTATGTAGTTTAAGAATTGTGACATTAAATCACCCTGAATGTTGTTTGTTTTTAATTTTAAAGACATCCAAGCCTAAGCTCTTTATATCGCAACATTATGGCTGCGTTAACATAGCTGAGAGTATCAATATAATTACTTCACTATAAAGCTAGTGGAAAAAGTTAAAGGAGTGATGGAGGACCAATTTTAGATGCCGAACATGGCCGATGAAAGATATTCAATATAGCAAACCCGCAAAAAACTATGGTGTACAGTTAGATTTGGGGGATCATGACGCAGGTGGGAGCAGTTCGAAAGGTCAGAAAATGCTTCTTGTACATGCTGACGTAGTTATTAATGTATATGTTGGTGTAAATAAGGTTCTCTGGTCCATTGCGATATTGTTAATCGATTGCTTATCCTTTCAGTTCATGAATTAAAGCTGCAGTCGGTAACTTTTAGAAAAACATATTTCATATTTCCTGAAACTCACTTGATACTGACAGCAGTACATGAGACAGGAAATCTGTTAAAAATTTCAGGTACATTTGGTCCCTCCTAGTGCTTCTAATGACATTGGCAAGAATCCACCACGCCTGAAGAAAGTTAACCAATCAGAGCCAGGAGTACCTTAGGCAGTGCCGATCGCTTCTTGTGCACACGTTGTTAGCTGATCGGATCACAAGTGGCCAGGCGAGACACATTGCTGTCTACACTTGGTGTTAAGCTGACCACTTGAGATCGGATTTTATTGCTTACTACGTGGCTTCTGCTAAGACCCGTTGGGCAGTTAATACATCGTATCAGTGCTTCTCTCCATTTTACACAGTTAACGCGCCTTCTTTCTCTTGTGGTACGCACCGCTTCAGCTTTGAAGCTGTTTTATCACAAGCCCGCGGCCTACATTGAAAACGTTTTTCTGCTTAAGTCTTCGATGGGGACACATCAGGATGGATTAGCACTTACACTACCAAACATACGTGGTCAGGTGCGTCCCAGACCACCTCCACAAGTGGTTTGAGTGATCGGATCTCAATGTGTCTTGAAGCCTGTTTACACTCATATTTAGCGCTGACCACTTGTGGTCCAATCGCCCATAATGCATGTTAAAACCAAGTGTAAATGGGGTCAATGTGCAGCTGGTGGATGTTCCAAGGTACAGTATGTAAGGATGTAATAAGAATTCACAACTGTCCTGATGACTCCCTCTTCGCCAGGCTATGGACAAATACCGTGAAAAACACGTGGTCTGATTTTAACCCGACGACCTCAAGCAGACTTTGCAGTATTCACTTTGCTGCCGATTCCTTCGAAGAGCAGTCATTGATAGCAAAATCTTTGGGTTTAAACTGTTAAAACCCAATGGTATTCCTCAATTTTTTAAAGGTCCCATATTATCCTGTATTTAACAGTTTATAATATGTCCAATGGGTCTTTAAAATAATATTCAGAATTCAGTTACAAAAAAAAACCACACACATCCAGGTGCAACGAGACCTCTTCTCTCACCCCGTCTGTGCCGGCCTGAAACACGAGCTGTTTTGAGTGGGCGGGGAGGCTATGCTAATGAGGCGCTGCTCTGATTGGCTGCCTGGCCACTTTGATTCCGGGGGAGGGTGCAGACCCAAAAAACCAGGAAACTAAGATGGCAGGTATTTCAGGACAGCTCTCTGCAGCATCTATTGCTGTAAGACCGCACTTGTTTGATCCCAAATCCGACCCCGAATGGGAGGAGGAAGCAATTGAAGTATTGCAGCAACGCTTACAGCAGGATGTCAATGAGTGGCAAGTTGAAATTTTAGTGTTTTGCTCGTACTGTCTCGCCTTCCATGCATGTGATTGTAGCTGTACTGATACAGTCATGTTATATACCCACTTAGCTATCCGGAGGAAACTTTGCTAAAAGCTCCTGTAAACCATTTCCACCAAAACGAAACACAATTCTGACTCCAAGCTGCTAAATGAGTTTGTAGCAAAAACACAGAAACGGTGTAGGCGTTGCTTATGAGGAGCTAGCAAATCGATAACTTCTACCGGAAATCCGTATCCGACCTCCACTTTTTTTTTTGGCTTTTTATTAGCCAGAACAATTTTCAAAGGTGGATGAAATTCCGCCACGGCAATGCAGAGAAATTGTTTGTTATACCAGACACGTTATATTGCGTTTCGCAATTGCTTTCAACGCGGTAGGATCAGGGAGCTAGCCCACACCACTGCAAAGTACCCGGCTGACCTCGGTTGTGGATAAATAAAACGATCGTTTCACAGCAGCAGTAAACAAACCCAAACACGTACCCTAAGCTCCACAATGCCTACGTCTGGTCTAACGGCAGCCTTATCAGCTCGTTTGTGTCTGATAGAATAAATTCCGGGGTGGGCAGGTCCAGTGCTGTGATTTGCTCTGGCCAGGTCTGTCGTGATTGGATGCAACAACCTGACATCAGGTTTTAACATAACATAACATAACATGAATGGCGAGAACAGGCCGTTCAGCCCAACTACGCTCGCCAGTTTCTTTATACTATTGTGAATATATCCCTTCAGATACTCAATGACTCAATGGTATCTAGCTTTAAGTCAAGCCTACTCTTGAAAACCCCCAAGGTCTCTGCCTCAACAATATGGTCAGGCAAGCTATTCCACATCGAAATTACTCTTTGGGTGAAGAAATATTTCCGAATATCAGTGCTAAATTTACCTTTGGTCAACTTCCATTTGTGACCCCGAGTTCTACTAACAACACTTGGTCGAAGGAATCCTACATAATTCACTTTGTTAATCCCTTTAACATATTTAAAGACCTCAATCAAATCACCCCTAAGTCTCCTTTTCCTAAGTCTAAAGAGATTAAGGATCTTCAGCCTCTTCTCATAGCTTTCATGTTTTATACCTGGAATTAGCTTGGTGGCTCTTCTATGAACTTTCTCTAGAGCCTCTATATCTTTCTTAAAGTATGGTCCCCAGAACTGTACACAATACTCCAGATGTGGTCTGACAAATGTGTTGTACAAAAGAAGCATCACCTCCTTAGATTTGTACTCAATACTTTTGGCAATGTATCCTAGCATCCGATTGGCTTTTTTAACTGCTACGGCACAATGGCTAGAGCCTGTGAGGGTTTGGTCAACAATCACTCCCAGATCTTTCTTGTGTGGAGCAGATTCCAGTTTTAAACCTCCTATGAAGTAATCCCGTCTAATGTTTTTATTACCTACATGTACAACTTTACATTTCGCTACATTAAATTTCATTTGCTACATTTCTGCCCAATTCTAGATTCTATCCAAATCATCCTGAATCACTTTAGTTGACTCTAAACTATTTGCCAAACCCCCAGTTTAGTATCATCTGCAAATTTAACTAATCTGCTCTCAATATTCCCATCAAGGTCATTAATGTAGATGAGGAACAGCAGGGGTCCCAACACCGATCCCTGGGGGACGCCACTCCCCACCATACCTAGCTCAGATGAGATACCACTGACCACCACTCTTTGTGTTCTGCCCTGCAACCAGTTTTGAATCCACTCCAGAATACCTCCTGTAACTCCAATGGAGCTCATTTTAAAAATTAGTCTCTTATGCGGTACTGTATCAAATGCTTTCTTAAAATCCAAGTATATGATGTCATAAGCCCTGCTCTGGTCATAAGTCTTGGTGGCCTCTTCAAAAAATTCCAGAAGGTTTGTCAGGCATGACCTTCCCTTACGGAAACCATGTTGGCTATCCCTCAAGATACTGTTACGTTCAAGAAATAAGTCCAGCTCATCTTTTATGATAGATTTCAATATTTTGCACGCAATGCAAGTTAAACTGACTGGCCTGTAATTTCCTGGCTCAGTACGGTCCCCTTTCTTATATATTGGTATTATATTGCCCTGTTTCCAATCATTTGGTATTTCTCCAGTTTCTAAAGACCGTCTGAAGATGGCGGATAGCGGCTTAAAGATGATCTCACCAACTTCCCTGAGCACTCTAGGATATAAGCCATCAGGACCCGCCGCCTTATCTACCTTTAGTTTATGCAACTTGTCTAATACTTCATTATCCCTAACCTCAATTTCCGCTAAATAATCTCAAGCATTTAACATGCCCTCTGGCCAAATAAAGACCCACTCTGAGGTAAAATTCTCAACAAAGTAACTGTTTAAGGCATCCGCAATATCCTTGTTATCATATAGCAGCGATCCATTTTTATTCTTTATGCACTTAACCTGCTCTTTGACTTTCCTTTTTTCTGCTACAGTACTGAAAGAAGCGCTTAGGGTTAGTTTTTGCCCCCTCTGCAATTAGTCTTTCATACAGTCTTCTAGCATTCCTCAGCTCTTTTTTGACCACAGCCCGCATTTTACAGTATTCAGCCTTAGTGTTCTCATTTTTATCCTTTATGTACATCTTATAAAGATTCCTCTTTTCCCTCAAAATCCTACTGAATACTTTTTGGTCATCCACTGAGGATTCTGCTTTTTCAGCTTACTTTTGGACACCTTTGGAATGAATTTGCATTGTGAATCAAGTAAAACCCCCTTAAATCTTTCCCACATCTCATTTACAGACTCACAGTCCAGGAGTGTCTCCCATTTTATTTCACTTAGATATGAGCGCATCCTGTCAAAGTTTTCTCGCCTAAAATTAAAATTTTTGTTTTTGAATACACCTTTTTAACTTCCCATGAAACATCAAAATTAACAGTAGAGTGATCACTTGTCCCAAGTGGCTCCAGTACCTTAACATTGCTAATTCTATCTGGGTCATTACAGAGCACTAAGTCTAAAATTGCCTTCTCTCTTGTCGATTTATTAACATACTGCACCAAAAAATTATCATTTATAAAATCTAGAAATTCTTCCTCCCCTCTACCCTGTCCTTTCACCATTTCCCAATTGATACCAGGATAATTTAAGTCTCCCATAATAATAGTCCCTCCACCTCTACAAGCTTGCGTAATCCTCTTAAAAAGCATTTCATTGACTGTACTGTCCAAAACTGGTGGCCGATAGCATACTCCTATGTTTAAACCTGTCTCGTGTTTGCCAATGAGCCTGACCCAGATATCTTCACAGGGCAAGGATTGTTCAATTTCAGGAATTTCCGGCACATTTATGTTTTCGTTCACATAAAGTGCTACACCCCCTCCTCGCCTATTGCATCTATCCTTCCTAAAGAGCTTATAACCTTCTATATTATATTCATCTCCATCCTCTTCACTAAGCCATGTCTCTGTAATCCCAACTATATCATAGCTCGCCCCTCACTAATTATAACGGCCTCAAGCTCTGGAAATTTATTTTTTATGCTTCTTGCATTTAAATAAAAACATTTCAGGTTATTACTAATGCTCTTCCCCCTTGATTTCCCATGCGGCCGGTGCTTCAAGCCCCCCACTACGCTTTGTTGCTTTAAAAGTATATCATCAATAGTGCATGTAACACCGTCAGCTTCCATCAGGGCAGTCTGCATTTCCCTATGTGTAACACTCACTAACCTCCCTGCCCCCCAAGTCCCTAGTTTAAATAATCCTGTGCTACCCTCAACATACGCTGACCCAGTGCAAAGGTACCCCTCCGGTTCAGGTGCAGCCCGTCAGGCTTGAACAGGTCACCCCTGTCCCAGAAAAAGTTCCAGTGCCCCATAAACCTGTACCCCTCTTTCCTACACCAGGTTCGTAGGCACGTGTTAAACCTCCAGATAAAATTCTGCTTTCCTCTACTTGAACGTGGTACAGGTAGAATCCCGGAGAACACTACTGTTGAGGATCTGCTCCTAAGCTTCTCAGCTAATTCCACAAATTTGCCTTGCAGAACCTCAAACCTACCCTTACCTATGTCATTTGTCCCAACATGGACCATGACAACTGGATCCCTCCCCGCTCTGGCCAGGAGCTTGTCCGCACGCTCCAGGAGGTCTCCTACCTGGGCACCAGGCAGGCAACACACCGTACGAGACTCCTTGTCGCGCAAACAGACAAAGCTATCTATTCCTCTAAGTATTGAGTCCCCCACTATCACTAACTCTCTTTTCTGAGGGGTAGAGGCCAACAGGGTGCCCTGCTGCTCATCAGTCCCCTCACTCTCAGGGTCAGGGGCCAATTCGAGTTCCTGCAAGGGCCGGAATCGCTTGGACACCTCAACCACTGGAGGAGCTGTCGCTGTACAGCATGCACGCCCTTTCCTGCGCTGTCGACCTACAGTCACCCAACTTTCTCTCTCTGCCTGCTCTGGGATCCCTGTACCACCCTGCTTTGGCGTACACACCATTTCTCTAAACGACATACTACTTAGTTCCTCTAGGAACTCTACTGATTGTGAACGATGTCGTGCCGCCAACTGGCCCTGAAGATCAAGGATCTTGCTCTCCAGATGCTCAATTAGCTGGCACCGGTGACAGACAAACCCACCCTGGAAATCTCTTTCCAAAAGCGCGATCATTTTGCAACCATCACATAGTTTTGGCCACATTTTGAACCCCCTACCTAATGGCCTCGCTCACCCTAGATAAAAGAAAATTACTAATGCCGAGACAGAAGCTGAGGAACCACAATTCATTAATTTATTAACCTAAGAAGCCCTACGCAGCAGTCACAATAGAAACCATGGGGAAGCTATGTAGATGGATTAAGCCTCTTTTAACAGGGGCTTAGTTTCAGTTTACAGAAATGAAATACCAAATTGAGCCAAACTCTATATGTAATAAGCACTCCTAATAAGCCGACTTGAGTTTATCTAGTCCCAGTACTATTAATATACTAACCTAAAAATATCACAGGGCTTAGCTGAGAACCCAGATAAAACAGACTGGCTACAACGCCCAAGAGAAACTGGAGGAGGGAGGAGGCGGAGCACTCCGGTAAAACTTACCGATTAAATTCCAACCTAACCGAATGGACGACTCAAGTGACTGCTGCCCCACTAACTTAATACTAAATCTCAGATCCCCAGCCAAAAATGCAAACAGTACTTATCTAGCTAGCTAGCTAGCCACAAATACAACCAAGGGTAACCGAGAAGAGAGTAAAGCCCTGGTTCCCTTTAATTAAAACGGACCGAATAAACAAGTCGTTTACTATGTGAGCGAACTAAACACGGTACCTCCCCCAACAAGCTGTCCTAAGCTCTCAAACAAGCAGTTAAACTTTAATCAGCCGATCAAGACACAGCAACCAGAGGAAAATACAAAGATAGGGTAATTTACAATGTGTTTAATCAGAAGAGCCCTTCGGTAATAATAAAATGCGAAAAAGACAAAAACCCCGGTTCGCGTTAATATTCAAGCTTGGCAATGCGTTTATGCGGTAATGCGGTCAGGATAGAGAACGAAGGGGACTAAAAAACCCCGGTGAACGTCAATATTTATTGGCTAGAAGACTGTATGAAAGGCAAGCGACCAAGTATGAAACCAAGCCGGGTTATAGTTAGATATCCAGGTAATTTGATAATATTCTTGGCGTTGAGAGCTTGCTGGGGTTCGTTAGCTAAGTCAGCTACAGAAAAACCAGGCGACAGTACCTCAGTCCTTGAAAACAACTGTTTTACTTTGTATATCGCACAATTCACTTAGTTAGACAATTAATTAGCGTTTAATTTATTCTCTAAATTTAGCGTTTAAATTTGTTTTACTTTACCTTACTTTGCTTTGCTCCCGGGAGACTGAAACCCCCCGCAAAAAACCCCAAAAAACCCCCGTCGCCTTTGTTTGACCAGATTAGCGACTTAATTTGGCTGTTTGCTCACCGAGTTGTTACAGGGGGAAAAAGGGGAAAAAGAAGGAGGAAGATTCTCCCTGCCCCTAATGCGACAAAGGTTATACCTCAGGAGCAAATCGTCTAATCTCTATTACTGTTTGAGCCTTAACACACAAATTATTTTCAGAAAACCCCGTTTAAACAAGAGTAAATCTTTAGCTTCAATCCCTCACGTCTTCCTCTGTCTCAACTCAAGCAGAATGTTCACCAACAAACAGCGCTACAGCACAGCCAAGAGGTCAGCAACAGCAACAGCACTCAGCAACAGCCCAACAGCCCTCAGCAACAGCCAACAGCCCTCAGCAACAGCCCAACAGCCCTCAGCAACAGCCAACAGCCCTCAGCAACAGCCCAACAGCCCTCAGCAACAGCCCTCGTGAAGATCTTGGGACGAGCTGTTCAGAGAGGAAATCACGTTCAGGAAATTACGTTCTCGGATTACGGCAAAATCCCTTTATCTTATGTTTAGAAATTTTGCAGAGGTTGAGTATGGATCAGCATAATAGGGGACCTTTAAAGTAATATCCCCAAAACAAAGAAACAAAGGTTAGAGGACAGGAACTTCTCCACTTCAGACCACTACGAAACGGGCGCTGGGCCATCAAAACACACAGAGAAGACAAAACAAGGAGGTTACAGAAAACAGGAAGCTGCCAAGGTAAGTTTGAGGAGGAATTTAAATTTTAGTTTTAAAAAACCTGTCATTTTTAGTTTTAGGTTTTTAGTTTTAAAAAACCTGTCATCATGCGTGTGGAGTGAAGGAAAGCGCCTCTAAACTTAATATCCTGCTCACCAGTCCTGTATGTGTTCCAGATCCTCGCCAAACACATGGAGAAAGAACAGTCCATTTCCTGAGAAATTAGTGAGGTGTTAGAATTGGCTGCGGCAGAATTATTACCCTGAATTCTAGATATCAGCACCTAAACTAAAAGCACAGAAAAAAAATATCTCTGTGCAATATTGAAGCAGCCGTACATCTAAAGGCAAGTCCAGTTTCTTTACAAATACATACAGTATCTTTAGGAGTAGTGGATAACTGTCCAACTGGACACTAATTGCGTGAATTCTATGAGAAAATTTGCATCATTTTAGAGGTCTTTTCTTCTTTGGAGTGATACCAAACATTGTGAGCAGTCTTTGGTATTTACTAGGAGAATAGTTTTCTGTTGAGCTACCGTTTAAGCTGTAGTGGCTAAAATGTATTATTGTGAGGTCATTATGAGGTCACTACATCTGGCGCCAAATTCGATCACCACGCAACCCATTGAGAGAGGGCCGTATAAAAATATCTTATCTACAAAATAACATTTTCACAAATGATCAACAATACAAAACAATAAATCGCATCTTGTTTGGCACCAATATGCCAACAGAATTCAAATGATGATACTAAACAGCAAAAGCAGATGAAAATAGCCTTACAGTGTTGACTTGAGAGATAATGATCATTAATTACAATTCAGCATGAGTGCATCATTTATAACTATTGGATGGGGAAGTATTTTCTGCGTATATACCACAATTTGAAGATGGCTTTATTATATTTAATTAGCAAATTGTATTAGAACCAAGAATAAGTCCTCAAGTTATCATTTGTCGTCATGGAGAGACCACCTCCGATGAATGCACATGCACAATTATGCTTACGCACATTGTCCGACATAGACGACGTGCATAACATTCAACACAAGTGATCTGCCACTAGCTGAATTGGCGCACGACAAAATGAAACAAGCCTTGCTGTTTATGTTACCACTGAAGTTCAAAACATTCTATCTGGCCAGACTGATAAATTGCCGTTTTCAATATGCATACTTTACCACGAGTGAGCTAGAAACGGCAGCTTTGCTTGTACTCAACCTCGAAAACCATTTTCTTTCACACCTGTCTGGTCATGTAATTTCAGACTACCCATGCTATGAAACGTCAAAAAAAGTGACGAAAAATCCATTTGTCACATCATTTGGTCTTAGCTTGTTCGCAGAGAACAGACCTTTAATTTAAGCCCTAAAGTGGCAGTTTAAATGACGTATTTGTCAAAATATCGTCTGTGAAAGACCAAGTGATCCGTTATCCCTTATAAAGAGTCACAACTTGATATACTGTCCTCGTCACACTCACGAAAAAAGCAATCAAATTGTATGCCAAAAGAACTCCGCAGGTTGTCAAACATCCGCCCCTCAAAAGAGTCAAGCAATTCTACATAAATTTTTTTTAAAATGCAGTTTTAACACAATTGAGATCTTATGTTTCTAAAGGAAAGTGAAGGTTTATTAGATTATTGTCATAATTACTTTGTTGCAAAAACTAACAAAGATTGCTCGCCAAAAGTTCAAAATTTCTGATCGCTTACCAGTTTGTGTCTAGCTGTCACTCGGCATCATCCAACTCATTTGAGGAGTCCGTAACTGAAGGCTAGTTATTGTATGGTTCAAACAATAAAACATGGCTGTGTTCCTTGACAGTCATCAAGAGTGGCTTCCGCAGACAAATGAGGAGAACAACATGAATTGCCTGAGTCGTAGTCCATGATAACTGCTATGACTATGTCAGCGTTTGAATGATCAAAAACTTCCTGTTCAAGTGAGGATGTGAGGATCAAGGAGCAAGGAAATATTATATTAGAGAATTGAGAATTGTACACATAGTCTCATACCTCTTACGCCTACTTCCTGCGTATTCAGTCTCTCTAATAGTGTCTGGCTGTATGTTCCTTTTTCTGCATTCAGCAAACCTGCTGATCCCTGTGCTTTCAGGGGAGAAGGCCATGGATGCTTGGACAAATGCAAAAGAAAACTGATATACTTGTTGCCACTCATAGTTGCATTCTATGTCATCCATACCCAGATTTTATTCGAAGATGACTCAGCTCATGCTGTTCCCATCAGGAGCAGAAGTTTGGGGGTTTGTGATCTCGGGGACTGCTCAGATTGTTCCAGAGCATCACTCGTGAAGAGTCACTGCCAAGCAAAATGCACACCTGTCTGTAATAAATTATTAAATATGATGCAATTGTCCTGCCTGAATTTACCTTAAGTTTATTAGCAGTGACAGCCAATGTGCAGGATGAAAGATAGCAGGACACAGCAGGACAAATATGGGTACACACAACAATATATCAGTCAACCATAAATAAATGCCTTGTTTGCATGATCTGCAGACAGATCACGCTCTAGTCACTAATAAATTAATATTCATTCAATGTCCCTGATATCAATGTTAGAAGCTGTCAGCTATCGTGAAGAAGATGTTGCAATAGTCACCCAATTTCCATGATATCAATGTTACAATCTGTCAACTTTCATGAATGGGTTGATGTTGATCCAATGTGTTTTACAATATTTCACAATTGAAGAAAATAATCATTCTGATGAGAAGGTAATATTGTATCAATGTCAGCTTGCCATCGAGAATGGTATCACGTTATGTTTACGCTTTCGACTATTATGGTAACAAGCATTTAGTACCCGGTACTAGTGCGTTATGCAGGATGCAGTAAATATGCCAAACACGGCTGCTGAATTGGATGACTTGGGTGCTCCGTGGAGCATCCCAGTCTCTACATCTGCATGATCCACATAACGCATTGGCTAGCCACCAGTCAAGCGTGTTTTGCAAAGTTGATGTCAGGCTTCCATAAGACTAGCGGCCTGTGGCCACGGTAACTAAGGCTCCCCTAATACCTCAGGAAAGAAGATGAATGAAAGAAGTTGCATTTACATCCATAAGCAACCATTCCTCACCTCACTGAGTGAAAAAAAAGTTGCCTTTTAGTTATGCAATTTAAACAGTGCTCTCCCTAATTATTTGCTTCAGAAACAGAAATACATGCTCAATAAGCTAGCAACAAAGCACCTGATTCATGCTTATAAAATTGAAATATTTTGCTTTAGCATAGGTGATATATCCATGACGTTTATGGTTGAAAAATATGAATACTGTGCGATGCTAAATTTTGTTACTGCACCTTGTATTTTGATAACAGTGCATATTTTCAGTTGTCGCGGTAATGCAAGAGCCACCATTAGAAAAATTCTATGATCCTGAAAGATGGTATGCCTATACTTTGTCAGATTATATTGATGAATGCAGAATTTATAATACAGAATTTGTTTATGCAGGGCTATGGGCTATTGCCTGTTCATACATTCTTTGCACCTTCAAAAGCACACATAACGAAGTCAATATTTGTAGAAAAATGGGGTTTCAGCATTAGCCTAGATAATGCCTCCTGGTACAGTTACTGTTTAAGTTTGTGGCGCAGTAGGTAGAACTGATGCCTTAAAGGTCATGGGTTTGAATCTGACCAGAGGCCTTTCTGTGTGGAGTTTGCATGTTCTCCCCGTATTCTCGTGGGTTTCCTCCGAGTACTCCGGTTTCCTCCCACAGTCCACAGACATGCATGGCAGGCTAATTGGAGGCTCTGAATTGCCCATTGCTATTAGTGTGCGAGTGAAAGCTGTCTGCGCCCTGCTATAGATTGGCGGGCTGCCCAAGATAGGTCCCTGCTTTTCGCCTATAGCCAGCTGGGATAGGCTCCAGCTCCCTCGCAACACTAGTGAGGAAGAAGCGATATAGATAATGGATGAATGGATTTAATTCCAAATATATAGAAAGTTGTCATTGCATAATCTGGAGGGTAAAACTGTTACCGATATAAGTCTGCATGAATAAAACTAGTTCTGGTCCATAAGAAGACTGCAGTTAAACAGAGGAAGAGTTGCCTATGGTAATCTAACCGTCAAGTAAAGTCTAACAGAAAAACCTCCACCAGAGGTCTTGTAATACTGTACTAGTTCTGTGCATTTGTGCTCACTAAACCTTTCATTATATGTTCAGAAGCAAGAAACAGGAATACAAAGCTTGACTTGTGGATAAAGACTATTTCTTTCCTCTGAAATAGTTCAGGCACAGCCATGCTAGTAAAGTAATGATGCAAAGACATAGCTGGCCCACTCATCAGAAACTAAGTAGCCAACTGTCCAATTACTTTATTTGATCATATAAAATGGGTGAACTACCCACAAGAGTAGCAGTTCCTTCACAGATTTCTTGATCTAATTATCCTCAAATGAAATCTAACAGTTTGTGTCTTATTTTAAGTCCTATCTGCTGGAGTACATAGCCTTGTCAATTTAACGATATTTACAGACAGACAGATAGACAGACACACGCGCGCGCACGCGCACACACACTCACACTCACACTCACGCACACGCGGGGCTGGTCAAGGGGAAGTAACGGACAGACACTGTTGCTTAACAATGTACTTCATGTATGGTATGCAGGATGATGAATCATTTTGTTTCAATTCAGTAAGTTGGCCTTGCTTAATAATTTCCCTAATCTGCTATAACGTACAATATACATAATGTGCAAAATAAACTTGGTAATGGAAGGACAAATGTTCACTTCCCCTTGACCAGGCCCATACACACACACACACACACACATTCCCTGATCAGCTCTAAGTGGCCCTGCCATGAGTCTGTAGTCCTATAAAATGCTGCAGTAAGATTTTTGGTAAGCTAATGCCCTCTTGTGTTTATTTGTTTTTATCTCCTTCAGGTCTTGAGGTCTCATGGTCATTACTGGCGCCATGGACACCACAGAAATGGTATCATTGAACATAATGTCCCGACTTAAAATGCTCTGGACTGAAACTGTGCGTTCTTGATACTTGTATTCAGCTCTTTAGTGGCCAAGATACTTTTTTTTGGTATTGGAACATCCGTACTTGCTGTCAGTTCTTTTGAATGATTGTGAGGATTCTGAGTGCTCAGCAGTCTTAAATATGTCCATCTGGCGAAAAGTTAGCTCCTTACCCTAACCTTGCAGAAACAAAAGGTGTTCAGTACTATCTACTGTACCCCTCACCACATACTGAGGGAGGTTGCCAGTTTCCTGCCATTGGCATTTAAACTTCCTCTGGCATAAATTTCTGGCTCTCCTGAGTGACAGCAGAAAAAATTTCATCTTCTATAGTTATGGCTAATTCAGCAGCTGTCTTCCCTCTGCAGTCTGCATTCACTATCTTAATCCAAGTTGAACCCCTCAAACCAGCACATACCACTGAGTTATGCATGAAACAATTCAAATTCACTATAGCAGAGGGAGTGGAGTTTGTGAATAGAGGGTCCAGAAGTGTATAATTCATGAGATACAAGCCTTTGATTACACACTTAGAATCAGCTATGCTAGCTATAAAGCCGGGGTTGCTATAAAGTGGATTTTGTTACACGAGGCCGAGGTGTATATAGCCAGAGATGTGCACCAGTTTTATTGCCAAAGTTGTGAGAATGCCCTCATGCAAAGGTTTGCTCTAAACCAGTGGTTCCCAGACTTGGTGCTGGGGGGCGGGCCCCCTGTGCATGCTTGCTTTTGATCCAACTGCAGTTGCAATTGAATTATTTTAACAAGCTGCTAATTTTTTTTTTTCAAACTAGGTGCTTTTCCTGCAAGATTACTTAAAATCATAATCATATTATATCAGAAATAGTGTTGCATGTTATATTCCATTACATTTCTGTGGACAACTGGTGCTTATTGGGCTATATTTCTAACATATACTTACATAAGAAGAGGCAAATAATCTCTGAACAAATTGAGACTGATCTGAACCAATGGGCTGCTAATTAGTGGAGGTCCAGACACCTGGCCACCAATCACAGCTATCTGATTGATAATGAGCAATTCAGAGACAAAGTAAAAGATCATGAGCAAACCTGCATTATATTGATGTTCAAGAAAGAAAATTAATTAATGCCAACCAAGATAGGAGCCTATTACCTCAGTGGTTAATGTTACCCCTTTTATTATTTAATTGTTTTCCATTTTGCAATAGCCATAATATAAACTTGGGGAGTATTATATTCCTTGTGGTACTGCATTTCTCTGCGTAATGTTGATCAATAAGGTAAGTAATCCATCAAAAAATCAAAAGCATGTACTCAAGAAAAATTAGTAGCTTGTTAAAATTCTCGTACTGCAATTTCAATTGGAATGAAAATCAGCATACAAAGGGGTCCCCCAGAATCGAGTTTGGGAACCAGTGCTGTGAACACACTGCATTCCTACTGTCATCCTACTGGGTGGCTGCGTCCGAATAGTCTCTTTTGCCTAGGAAAGTTCCTAACTCCTAAAAAAAGATCCGCAAGTAATTACGTGGCAGCCATGATAAGTGAAATCGAATTCTTTAAATGTTAAGGAAAGGTGTCCCAGTGCTTCCTAATTTACCTCCTTTAGCATAGGGTACACAGAACCATCCTTTTCAAAAAGAAAGCCCTTACAAAAAAGAAGTATACTTCAAGTTCATATTATCAAGTAAACTTAAGTAAACGTCAAGTATATTTTCCAAGTATACTTTTTTAGTGCACTAGTGTCAATGTACTAGTAGTATACTTGTAAGTGTACTAATTAAATACTGCTTGGGACTCAATTGGCCCACTTTAAGTTTATAAAAGTATACTTTTAAGTATACCTCAAGTTTAAGCAAAGTAAACATAAAGTACACATCTAGTTTACATCTAAGTTTTATTTTATTCTGCAAGTGCACTACAAGTGAACTTTTTAGCATACTGTGAGTTAACTAGTTGTATACCTCTAGCATACTTTTCTGTTTGTGAAAGTACACATTTAAGTATACTGCAAGTAAACTTACAGATATACTGCTAGTTTATTAGTTGTATACTTCTAGTAAACTTTTCAGTTCATGAAAGTAAACTGCGAGGTATACTACAAGGAAACTTGAAGAGTGTCATTGGCTGTTTAATGACCGCAGTGAGTCAGGACTTCAGTTTCACATCTCATCCAAAAGACAACATCCTCATCACTGCACTAGGGGATTTGAGTATTACTCCACCAGAGGGAAGATCCCAACCTACTGGCCACCAACACCTCCAGCAGCATGGTCTCCCATCCAAGCACTAACCAAGCCCACACCTGCTTAGCTTCAGCTGCACAGCTAGTGCAGATCAAGTAGTGGTATGACTGCTAGTTATAAAATTAATATACACATTACAGTGTCACCATATCAGACTAGATAGCACTGAAGTTCCAGTCTTCTTAACCTCATGGATGAAAGTACTGTGTACATTTATCTGTGAATCTGCACATAATGGCCGGCAACTGATATCTCAACTAAAACACAGCAATGTTTGGTTGGGGTACAATATGCAGGGCTTTGATGTCCACACTCTTGTTTAAAAATGATTAAATCATGTATTAAACAGAATGTTCAATCTTTCAAGTATACAGCACTGCTGCATCTTTTCTTTAGTCGGTCATATTTTTGACTGTGATACAGAACTCCATTAACCAAAAAACATATATTTCATGAGCCTTTGCTTGAGTTCTTCAGCCTACTGGTCAGGCTGAAGGCATTGCTAATTCATATTTTATGCATATTTCTGGTTCCATATGAGAGAAAGAGGCATTTTTTTTGTTTTGAAGTAGGATTTCAATAAGAGTTTCCACTGCTGTGTTCTTATACAATGGCATCCAATACAATATTGTGTTTGAAAATTTAATTTACAAAGTAATCAATTTTGTTCTCAATCCTGAGTATGTGTTTCATTGTGAATTCTTATAAGTACCTTCATCTGTCAATCAAAGCAGAATGCACTTAAGCATTGTCTACTAGTAGAGTACATGAGGTAACCTCTCGTCTACTTACGTTAAATAATATCTGAATAGCAACAGTAATATATTTTAGAGTGCAATAATCATAAGCTGTGAGTATGAAGTTAAGTTAGCTTAAAGAAGACTTTGAAGTATACTTGCAGTTTAAAAACAAAAAACTTTCAGCTCTCTGAAAGTTTAAAACTAAATTTAAACTATAGAGGGCTTGAAATATAGAACTAGTGGACTAGTAGTCTACCTATAAGTTTACTTGCAGTATACTTCAAAGTGTACTTTCATAAACTAAAAAGTTGGCTTGAAGTATATAACAAGTAAAGATGTAGTACATCTGAATTTACTTGCAGTATACTTCAAAGTATACTTTTATAAATTAGACATTGTGCTAGAAGTATATAACTAGTGAAATAATAGTTCATTTTTAAGTTTACTAGCAGTATACTTCACAGTATACTTTCATGAACTGAGAAGTTTACTAGAAGTTTATAACTTATAAACTAGCAGTATATCTGTAAGTTTACTTACAATATACTTTAATGTATACTTTCATAAATTGAAAAGTATGCTAGAGGTATACAACTAGTTAAGTCAAAGTATACTTCAAAGTTCACTTGTAGTGTACTTGCAGTACAAAATAAAACTTTGATGTAAACTAGAAAGGTATTTTAAGTTTATGTTGCTTAAACTTGAAGTATATTTCTTTTTTTAAGGGTATGTATCAAGTCTGTCAATACTGGAAGAATTGTCAAATTTATTCTCAAATAAAATCAGACAAATGTTTATCTGTCTCTGTGTGAGTTAGGAACACTGCATAAAAATCAAGTTCAGGGGCCGCGCAAAAAAATAAAAATGACATTTTGTGGAAAATAACCTAATTTATAAACCTATGGGTAAAATAAACTGCATGGAATTTTCATTTATGTAATCAGGATGGCCTTGGAATTTATTGACATTGTGCATAATCTTAATAATTTCCCTTTTTTAATGTCAAGTTTGTTTTTATAAATCAGAAATCTGCAAAGAAAGTGATGTACGTATCTTTTTTGTGCCTACGCACTGTTTATAAATGAGGCCCCAGCTCCACCCATGTGCTATTTACTCTGATATGTTACCCCAAAGCTGACCTGTTACTGCAAACTTACATGTGGAATATGTAAGTTCATGAGATAGTGAAAACTGAGTAAAACTATACTGCAGTATACTTCAAAGAAGCCAATATGTATGGTAAAAAATATTTTAATGCGCTTATTCTCTTGATAGTGGCCTAACTGCAAGCCAAGTATACTTGAACATTAGGCATGAATATTTTAATACGTTAGTATACTTTTCTTGAGTATATCTCGATCAAAAGTTTAGGTACAAGTATAAGCCAAATATACTTAGACTTTTCTGAGTACTTTTCAGTGTAGGCTAAGTATACTTAAGTATTACTTTGCTAAGTATATCTCTGATAAGTACATCAAAAGTAAACTGAAAGTATACTCTCTTAGTTTTTTAGTTTAGAAGAAGTATACTAACAGCACACTTGAATAAACTTCATTTTCGTGAGGGAGGAAACAAGTTCATCACACAATTCTGCGCAGCAGCAATATTTAAGGTGGCGACCATTCATTCGGCCAAACGCGTAAAGAAACATATATGACGGGCAGGGGACTCATGATCACGTTGCCTAGTATAAGTATATTTGCATTCTCTAATTAGCGCAGTTGTCTGCCTAAGACTTTAGGAATTCTCTTTCACACCTTTCCTTTACCTTATGATGTTTTGTACAAAGGTTAAAGAAAAGTGGTTAGGAATTAGTGGATAGGACCAGTGGCGGAGCTAGAACTGGGAATTGGGAGGGCACAGACACGTCCCTTTATGACAACAATTAGTCCTGGCTAGTTCTCAATCATTTTCCTTTATTGACGCGTTTTCCAATTATCGTAATTGGCAACTGAAGACACGGTTTCTCTCCATATGCGATCTAACAGCGATGAAATCATGGGCTAAATTCAGTACAGAAAAATAATTTACTTATAAATAGGCCAATGCTTCACGTTGATTGAACTGGTCCGCGTTCCAATGAAATATCGCCTTTCACTCTCGGTATTGCGTGGGTTGATAAAAAAAAAGTGGCACTCGGCAGTTAAATAGGCTATAAAAAGCGTGCAGCACAAGCTATTTGCGTGAGAGTCGGCAGGTACGCAATTTTGAATGACGGATTTAAATACAGCAAATACGTGTCCAGATGAATGATTGTCATCTTACCTGATCGGGGAGAACAAGCAGCACCTGTTCAGTGTGGAATGCTCTCGGAGTGAACCTTTTGTTAATTATGAAAATGACTGAGAACAGGACACGACTAATAATTGTTTTAAACGGATGTTTTGTGCACCCCAATTCTCAGTTCTGGCTCCGCCACTGTACTAAATTTAGCCCATGATTTCATTGCTATTAGATCACATATGGAGAGAAACCGTGTCTTCAGTTGCCAATTACAATAGTTGGAAAACGCCTCAATAAAGGAAAATGATTGAGAACTAGCCAGGACTAATTGCTGTCATAAAGAGATGTGTCTGTGCCCCCCCAATTCCCAGTTCTAGCTCTGCCACTGGGTAGGACATAATTTTTTGACTATTCAGATGCAGCCGGTGGCTTGGTTATATCCATATGCGCTACAGTCATTTAAATTAGTTTATGTGGAGATTTGCTATGATCCAACCACAGACTGGTTTGCATTCAGTCGTGTTCTTCATTGGGCAAGGTTCTACATCTACTGGGTGGGGAAAGGTGATGTGATGTTTCTTCCTCTCAACAGATAATACAAGGCACAAGTAACCTACCCTAGTTTTGGAGGACTACCATGTTTGCTGGTCTTTATTGTTACTCAGACCTCAATTGATAAATAAAAGCAGATGGTTATACTGTTAACTTGGCTCACCTGGTTAATTGGGTCCAAAGCAGATGGAGAGAACTAAAAGCAGCACACACGCAGTAGGGGCACGTGCTGAAGTTGGCGACTGCTTTCGATGTCAAGCTTCACCTGCAGGTGGTATGGATAAATCCATGAACATGGCCAGAAAAATGACTGGGCTCCTATGGGTTGTTCCATCAGATGGAATGGCAGTACTACACAGTCATTTCCGTCGTCACATTCAGTTGGGGGAGTCGGGTACAAACTTGAGATCAGTCCAGGTGTGAACACCGCAGTCTGTGATCATTGTAGCCTGCTGAAATGAGTCTGAGGTGTCGAAGTGCATGGTCGGGGTGGTAGGGTTGTTGGTTTGTTTGCTACCCCTTTGCAGATTTTGTGTCCCGAGCCCATGGCACCATGCTGTTCAGGAAATTTGCACTTGGAAGAAGAGGCCTGGCGCCAGGCTGGAATGGTGAGCAGATGTGGAGTTATAGTCTGAGAGGGGGTGGGTGAATATGGGGGGAGGGGTGTTCTATCCTTTACCCTGTTACAGGGAAACAGGTGTTCACTCCATCCGGCAGGAAACAGATCTGTCGTCTAAGTTTTAACGTACTTGGAATTATATTCGGATTTGAATTTGATGACGTGTGCACTGGAGATCACTCAGCCAGCCTGTTTGTCTCATCAGCTCTCTAGTATCTGTGCAAAGCCCTTTATGTGCATGGAGAGCACATCACGATATCAGCACCCAACAACTCGTACTGAAGATGTTGTTGATCTCATGATGGCAAAAAGGAACTCTGAAGGTACTATAGGGCGATTGTTCTCAATGTTGGTCCTGGGGACCTCCCTGTGTACGCTGATTTTTGGTCCAACTGTAATACCGGAATTTTAACCAAGTGTTCATATTTTTTTATAACACAATTCATGTTTAGAAGGATAATTCACCCTTTTAATGTCAGAAAAAGCTATGTATGACCTGAAGGGTTCCATATTCATATTGTACAATATTGCAAATTTCTTTCAATTGCATTAATTGAGGGAAAAATTGTAACTGATGAAATTAAAGAATCAATCAGCTTCCAGTTGGTGAAAGTGTGGACACATGATCCTTTAAAATAGGCATTTGGTATGAAAATACATGGCAAATGATTGCAATGCAAACCTGCATCGTGTAAAAGGGAAACATGAAAATGACCTAATTAAGACATTGGCAGCTGTTCATATTTGCTTACATTCATATTTAATCATTACCAGATTGAAGTGACTCAAATATGATTTGTACTTTGACTTAATGTGTAACAGATATACTGTTTTCAGGGCCGTATGGACGCAGAAATCCGATCCTATCCTCAAATCAGAATTGAACCACTTTCATATGTGGTTCTAAATCGGATACAATTCTGATGTGTGGCCATGGGACATGTATGAGAATGGTCACATCGGAATCTGTGTGATATTTTGACCGTACACATGCGCTGAGTACAGTTAAAATCTTTAAAAAGCTAGCCGTCTGGCGTTTATCGCCTTCTCAACCTCATTGCATACAGCTGATGATCTTTTTGCTCCGGGGGGTGTATTTTACCTGACTATCAGGCTATAGGTGTTTTTTCTTCAGCCCTGGGTCTTTCTTTACTGCCGAAATATTTAATATAAATATGAACCTTGAGCTCATTTAACCATTAAATCTTTAGTCTATGCAATTGCGACCCTTCACTTCAGTACTTAACTTCAGCGTACGATGATGCTCAAACAGCAACCTTTGCAAACCTGCTGCTCTATCTATCTATCTATTGTGGTCAGTCTGACAATGCTGCCATCTGGGCAACTGCATCGTGACTTTATCTTGTAAGATTACTCATTTTAACTCAGTTAATAAATAAAAATGTGACAAATTAAGAACATTATGTAGAAAAAGTTTGTTTATTAACAATTCCATTGCGAATGTAGTACAGTAAGAGGCACGAATTTAACAACAAACTACATTATGTCAGCAGTCTGTCTCCTCACCTCTGCCATGACCAACAACAGTGAGTGCAGTGCACCCAGCAAAGATACTCAAATCTAACAGAAATAAATGGTGTGGGAGTCTGGTGCTTGATTAAGGAAAAGAGAGGGGGAAACAACAATGACACAAGTATTAATTTTACATATAACTGTGGGGAATATATTTAGCTATCGGGAGATGTTTCATCATTTATATGAAACATCGTCTGCGTACGGAACATGAATAGACCACGGTATCTACATTTTACTTCATGATTTTTTCCTCTGGTGGCCACTGGCTAGCTATGGTGTGTTACATAACATTATGCTTGGTGCACACTGGATGACTTTCAAAACTTACCTGATTTTAAAAATGTTGGGGACCACAGACAAAATGAAAGATTCACTCTCACACCAGACATTTCAGAGACCAACCTCGCACTTGGTATTTTTATTCTAAAAAGTAGAGAGAAGTGATTCCAGGGACTTGCAGAATCTGGTGTGATTGGACAATAATTCAGAATAACTGTCATATTGCTTGCGTGCTTTTCAAAAGAAAAGTGTGATATGGATACTACCTTGATTTCAATGATTGGAGGGCTTTAATGCAGACCCTATAACACTTTGTGGAAACACTAAAAAGACATGAAGACACGATATAACCAGACGTAGCATTTTTAATCTAATGCCTGTATAGTACTGCTTCCAATTTGTTCTTTTTGTTTTCGTTGTTGTCTTTCGTTTTGCATTGGTCACTTTCTTCTGAAATGCCATGTTTTAGGCCTCTGCACTGGGTTTGATTTGATCCAGGTGAGAGACCTCATGATGCCATTGTCGAAATAATTAAGTATATGCATGCAGAATCCACTGATCACTTCCTCTCTTTTGGGCTCATCTCCGGGTGTTTTAAATGTCTATCTATACCCCTATCGTTCTCCAAGGCAAAGTCTCTATCATAAATTTGCTACAAGTGAGTTCATTTTCTTGGGTTGAATCAGGTTTTAAAACCATGAATGCCCTCACAAATGAGACGTTTTTGTTGGTTGTGGCACAGGTGACTCGACCAAAAATGTACGCGTGCATGCCTTAGGAGGGTTTAGGAGGGCAGCTATGTTCTCATTGCAGATAGATACAGGTCACTTGTTGTGAATGTGAACCACCAAGATTGGCAAATCTGATCTGAGCAAAAAATCAGAATTGAACAATGTAATGTGAACATAGCAAGTGATTGCAGTTGTGGTTGGAACAAAAACAAACATACACAGGGGGTGCCAGAACGAATGTTCAGAGCTGCTATGGAAGGGACTCCTCAGCCAAACTTCATGCAATGACATTGGATGGATTTCAGGACATAAATGACAAAATGTAATCTTTTTTTAAAATAAATAACCCGTGGATCCCTTTAATTATGAGTGATGTTTCCTAGATCACAGACGGTTGAAGACCCTTGATAGGGCCTATAGACATTTGGTTCCATAACTGAACCTCAGATCACAAGCTTTTAGATTTTAGTCTGATTCTGGGGTGTGACGTATGTAGAGTTGCTACAAATGGCGACTCTAACTATAACAGACTTCACCTGACTTGGGTGAAACTTTGCATAGTCTTCCTTGCATAGAGTTTATCTTAGTTCTACCAAAAGTCGGAAATATGTGAGATGAAGGGGTGTGTCACTTACAGAATTATTGGATTGAGAGTAATTATTGACTCAACTGGATAATAACCACCAAAATTAGGCTACCAATCAAATTAGTCTCAGACAACTTTAATTGGATGGCCCGTCTGTCAGTCAAACTGCCAAATCAATGTGCACGCTGTTCTGCGCGTGCATTCCAATGTGCACGCACTTTGGCTGTAGCTATGTAGCCACTAATAGCTAGCAAGCTCGGGATTCGGACGAAGTCATGGCGCAGCCGAACGAGCAATCAGGTGTTCGACCTGCAACTGCACCCAGCGGTCAACCACCAGCTAAGAAAACAAAAGCCTTCAAGGAAAGTATGCAAGAGAGACAACAGTATGTAAAAATTGCGAATGCAACTCGAATATCCATTGGCACAGAAGCATTCGACTGCTGGAGAGATCTGAAAAAACGGAAAGGTTTCAAAACCGACGCACTGGTAGCGGAGTTTCTCTTGGACTGGTAAGCTAGCCTCTTGTCTTTCTTTCTGTGTGAATGCTGTACATGGACAGAAAGTGTAGTCTATACACATTGAGTACTAAGGTCTAGGCTACTTTTGGTGTTAGCCAAGTAACGGTAGTTGCAGCCTACTAATGGGTTGCTAATGTTTGCTTGTTGTATGCCTAGAGCAGTGTTTCCCAAACTTTTTTCTCTCGCGGCGCACTGTTTACTATGAAAAAATCTCACGGCACACCGCTATGATATTATAGCGTTCCGCTCGCTCTACCTACCCCACAGCGCGACCGAGTGACGAGACTCAAGCTTTCCAACCAGGTTTCAGGCTTTTATGCAATCATAAAATACATGACTCTACGCAGTCTTTCCAATTCAGCCCCCACTTCTCCAGATACTCAGATGTCACTCGAAACGCTTTCTCACCTGTAGTTTTCTCTGGCAAAATTCGGTAAAAAAAAAGGTAATTTCCTTAATTGTCTCCCCATCGACATATCTGACATTGGCCCGTAATTGTGTATGTCCACTGACATCGGTTGTTTCATCCACCTGCAGCGCAAATTTCCCACTCCCTTTTATTTTCTCCATTACAACATCCTCTATATCTGCTGACATTTCTCCTATTCGTATGCCAATTGTATTGTTTGAGAGAGGAACCTTCGATATTTCATTGGCAGCATTATGACCCAACATGGTCCCGACGATAGCTTTGCATGCTGGCAGGATAAGAGATTCGGCAATTGTGTGAGACGCCTTTGATTTTGCCACTAGTTCTGCGACCAGATAGCTAGCTTCTAATGCTTTTTCTGACACTGTAGCGGCTTTCATCATGAAACTAGCTTTTTTGTTCATCTGGCTTCTCAACCACATTAAATATTCACAGTCTTTTTTTTTTTTGCGAGAGAAGGGTTGAAAGGTGTCTTTTTAATTTATTTGGCACCATAGCTTCGTTCGCCAGCTTTTTTGCCTCAAGCAAGACACAGTGGTATTGGGGTAGCGGGATCTCCGGTGAATGTAAACCCAGAAGTCAGATATTACTCACTGTAAAGTCTGCCCACCACTTTGATTTTATTTTCCTGGCCTGCGCAGCAAGAGTGAGGTGGTTCAGGGTCTTAGTCGGACGGCCTTTTCGAGGTTTTGGTCAGGAATTTATCCATTTTCGTTGTTTCGTTTCAACTTGCCTACACTGCTGTTTTAGCTGAGTTTTACTGGGGAATGTTTAATTTTTCGCATTAGACGATGTGTGATTGGCCAATCACGAGAAGGAATTGTACAGTAGAATACATGATGCGGAAATATCGAGAAGGAATTTTAAATAGGCATTTTAATAAACTGAATTGAATGAATTGATAATGACATGAATTGTTATTTTTATATTCTGTAAGTTCAGCCGTTTTATATTATTAGGCTATCGGGAAACAAACAGTAAGTGGGTTTTCTCGCTGCACACCTAGGAAGCTCTTCCACACCGCTGCTGATGCTGTCTACGTTGTAACGTTGTCTCCGGCTGCACCTGTCAGCTGTTTGTGGTGGAATGAAGCACGCGCACGAGCGGAGTGGCGGGGGCGTGGTTTGGGTGATTCCGGATTGGACGGAGGGGGTGGGTGCTTATCAGTTGTGCAATTAAAAAAAAAAATGTAAGCCCAGCCGCCTGGGATGGCACCTTTAAGTTCCTCACAACAGGCCCCAGTGCAAGCAATTATGACGGGCCCTAGTGCGTACTATGAAGCCCTGCTTTAAATAATTTTTTACGGGATTTTTACAGTAATTTGTTCAAGGTCACTTTCCTAAACGTGATAATAGCAGGAGAGAGAGAGAGTGCGAGAGTGAGAGAGAGGATCTGTCCATTTCACTGTGGTGGTGAAATGATGACTGACTTTAACAAACAGCATTTTTGTGCCATTACCTCACTCATGCATTCTTATTTGAAATAAAGGCAGGATATGATAGTAACTTGAACAGCACACGACGAGATGGACAAAAGCAGCAATATTTAATGATATATAAGTATTCGAATATATTTAAAACGATGCCACCATGTCCCCTAAATTGCCCAGCTAAACAGTGTTTGCATAAACCCCATAAAATGATCATTTACTGCGCACAAACAGCCTAATTTCTGCCTTATAGGGTCATTCCACGCCAAACTGAATTGGGCTCCCAGCCTTACTCCCTCCGATTTCCGTGAAACCTATTTTAAGAATAGCCCTTAGGACCAATAATGAGTTGCCCAAATTTCAGCGCCAATGGTGCAATAGTTTTTGAGATACACACCTTTGAAATTTGTCGACCACGCCCATAACGCCATTTTGCTTGATCCCAGGCCAATGTTTAGAGGGCCGTATCTCCGTGCGCATCAGTGCAATTCGCTAAATCTTTTCCTACCTATGACAATACATTGTTGGCTTTTGGAATTCGACTTAGAAATGTTGTCGGCTGTGTTATGTTAACCCTTTCACTACCGCTTACTGGAAATAAGAAAACCCTTGCTTACCGTAAATTTTTGTGCTATCGCAGCATGATATTGCATATGGATTTTCACCCCCTTTTTCGAACTAAAAACGCCAGAAATGGACAATTTTATGTACAGAAAACATGTTCAAAATACATTTACCTTTCCATTGGCACATATCTTTGCTTAGTTTTTCCAAAAGTAAAAACAGAAAATGAGGATAAAAACCGTATTTCGGTTTGTCAAGAAAAGATGATTTCTCCTCTGTGGGATTTATGTACAAACGGAAATACACGCGCATTTCTCTACAAACGGAGATACACGTGCATTTGTGTATAAACGGAGATACAAGTGCTGCAGCACGCACTGCCTGCAATAACCTGTATAAAATAAAATAAAATAAAACTGTGCATAACCGGAGGATTGGGAACTACGGGAAGCCTGATGACATCATTGACGTGTTGTGCGATACCAGACTCGTCCAAAGGGGTGTTTTGTTGCGGAGCTTTGACAGTTTTTGTGAGGGACTTTCTCTAGGCGCAAAATAGCGACAATGGTAAGTGATGCGGGATCGGCGCTGTCGCGGAAATGCGACAATGGTAATGAAAGGGTTAAAACGAGAATTGTGAAAAATGCTAGTTAAATTTGCATACCGACATTTTCCAAAGGATTTTCCAGGCAGATTTTTTTATACAGCATGTTCACAATCTCAAACCTGTCTTTCTAGTCACACTGTATATCGGCGTGGTAGCTACCAAAATGCGTTGTGACCCTCCAGTCCATTTGGTTTAGTAAAATCGAAGGTTTGAAATGTGTCATGTCAGCAAAAATGGTAAATTAACATATTTTTCAAAGTGGTAAATGGTAATGTCGACAGTTAAAATTTGCTGAAAAAGTTTCATACAAGTAATTTCTTATCCTTTATGTCCATGTATACCAAGTTCCATCGACTAGCCGAAACTCCTTCAGGTAAAAACTGATAGGACAACTATCCTTGATCAAAATGAAAATGCTAATTAATTCGAAGGGGTGGCTTTTGATAGTTTTTTACTTAAAGCCTTAAAATATCACAGATTGTAAACAAATACATTGTATATCGACTTTGTAAGTACCAAAACGCATTTGGCCCCTTGACTTCGGTTTGGCTCGACTAAAACAAAAGTCTGAAATACACCACATGACCAAAAACCCAAATGTAAATAAAACATCAATTGCTACTGAAGTTTACTTCAAACAATCTGGTTGTACTCCTGAAAAACATATTTACGAAGTGAAACTGAATTTTTCTATCTCCTTTACTAGGAAATTTATGATCTCTCTATGTTACAAATTGTCCAGCATCATCAATAAAGCATCTTAAAATTGCCCATCTTGAAGTCTTGATATTTTTTTTAATTAGAAAAATTAATGCACCAATTTATTTTAAATACTAAGAAACATGGTTTTAATTGTTGTATAGTGTAACCTGCTACCAATATCTGTTTAACTTTTATGGTTTTTCTTTTTAAGATAAAAAACACTCCTTGGATTAATTAGCATTTTCATTGTGATCATGGATAGTTGTCCTCTCAATTTTTACCTGAAGGAGTTTCGGCTAGTCGATGGAACTTGGTATACATGGACATAAAGGATAAGAGATTATTTGTATGAAACTTTTTCAGCAAATTTTAACTGTCGACATTACCATTTACCACTTTGAAAAATATGCTAATTTAGCATTTTTGCTGACATGACACATTTCAAACCTTCGATTTTACTAAACCAAATGGACTGGAGGGTCACAACGCATTTTGGTACCTACCACGCCGATATTCAGTGTGACTAGAAAGATAGGTTTGAGATCGTGAACTTGCTGTATAAAAAAATCTGTCTTGAAAAGCTTTGGAAAATGTTGGTATGCAAATTTAACAAGCATTTTCCACAAATCTCGTGTTAACATAACACAGCTGACAACATTTCTGATGTCGAATTCCAAAAGCTAACAATGTATTGTCATAGGTAGGAAAAGATTTAGCGAATTAGACTGATGCGCACGGAGATACGGCCCTCTAAACATTGGCCTTGGATCAAGCAAAATGGCACTATGGGCGTGGTCGTCAAATTTCAAAGGCGTGTATCTCAAAAACTATTGCACCATTGGCGCTGAAATTTGGGCAACTCATTATTGGTCCTAAGGGCTATTCTTAAAATAGGTTTCACTGAAATCGGAGGGAGTAAGGCCAGGAGCCCTGTTCAGTTTGGCGTGGAATGACCCTATATCCTATGTAAAAGAATCGACTCTGGACTAACCGAATAGTTACTAATGGGCCTACTCACCTATTTGAATGGCATTTGGCGAGTTTTGTGTTGTGCAAAATCCTTGACAATGTCCATAATATTCAACTCAACAAAATTGCCTTGAAATTTATACAATAGCCGAACATTATCATTATTTAGGTCAAACGTTAGCTGGCTGCATTGCTGTATAAGGGGGTGGCGGGGGGCTGTCCGTGGGCTGGAAACTGCTTGTAAGAAGGCCAAATGACCTTAGTTTTTATAGCTGTGCTACCTTCTCCTCCTGTCTTTTCTTTTTTGACTGCTGCTTTTATGTTTACATGGAATGACGGCCCCTGAGTCATTGGACTGCTCCATGACTGCTCCTGAGTCCGCAAATTTGCTACTCAGACTGATCTTCAGATTTTGCACTTAAACCATTGCATGTTCAGGTTAACGTCTGGTCACATGACCAAATGAAATAGAAACTTGACATGGAACAACACATCACCCAGCAATCACCTTGACACATTTGCCCATCTGTATGCAAGAAAAATATCAAAGAAAATAAGAAAATTGTTAATTTCATAAATATTTTTTTCAAATGTTTGTAGTATAAGCATGTAACTTCGTAATAAAATGCTAAAAATTATTGTTTCCAAAAAATAAATGAATAAAAATAACAAGCCACAATAGAGTTGAGTTTGGCTTCATGGAGGTTTATATTCAGAATGGCTTGTAGTATTGAACTGCATATGATGCAGTGCTGTATAACATTGCAGTTAAAGTGTTAGAAAGATCAGTTACAACACAATGATATTATGAAGATTTCATTGCGGGCCTCCTCACTCGCCGGGCCCCACGGCGACTGTACTGGCTGCACTGCCCATATTACCGCCAATGCACCTGGGTGAGAATCTGTCGTTTGCGAACAATTTGACCCATAACCGCTAGAGTTCAAAAATATTGATCAAATTTCAACAAATTTTGTGTGCAGCATTTTTAGCACATAAACTGTTTTTTGATTGCATTTCAGCCCTGCAACCTCAAAAGTGGGCATGGCAGTGGGTTGATATTGAAAAACTGAAACGGCATCATGGATGATCTCACTTGCTTCATGACTTGGAAACTAGTTAATATTTATTGTAAGACACATTGCTTATACCAGTCATAAAATCATCACTATACCATCATTCTTTTTTAAAAAAAAATAATAATTCCTAGAAAACAATGCAGAATCGTTTGCGTAATGTCAGCCCTCACTTGAATCATTGAGTTTCCCAAGAGCCCAACTCCAATGAATCAGAGGTCTGCATATCTTATAACAAAAAGGGGAACTGTCTTGTAATCTCAGCCAAAAGCATCCCAATGACACTCTTTTGTAAAGTAATAAACTAAAAATATATGAGTCATAACACATGAGCAAAAAAATAAATACATTTTTCACTTTTTTGAAAAAGAGTGTCCCTTGGAGTTGGGCCCTTTGGAAACTCATGGATTCAATTGTTTGTGGAAAACCTGCAGTTACAGCATGAAGTTTGGGCACTGAGGCCAGAAGACTACACAAGTGCCTCTCATCACTCCTTCATGTCAGCTTAGCAAACACAGTCTAGTTTCATTCTGGAGACTGACACCCTATACTGTGCTGTAATTGACAAATAGCGATGAGTGACTTGATGAACTGTGAATGTAGCAATAAAAAAGCAATAAAAACTGGAATCAAAATAGACTGGTGTGTTTGTGTGCACTTAATGCCCATTTCTAAAGCTGTGAATTTTGGCTTCCCGTGCCTGTGAGTATAGTGTAATCTTTTTTGTGTTACGCTCATTATTTTTATTCGGAATTCGTTTAAGACCTGCCATGGGACACTGAAAAATCATCCATCACACCATTAAAAATGCAAGGATTATCCCTGTGACTAAATATCCTGGCTAATATTTGGGCTACACACATGCACCTCATAAATCAGCATTACAGTTCCCCGTCAGATACACTGCAACTATGACGACTAGCTTAAGAGAATTTTTTGTTCTTTCACAGCTAGTGTGGTTTTGATGATTGCTTTGTTGTATAGCCCAGATTTTGTCTTTTTTTTGACTAGGTACCTCCCACTAAATCTGTCCATTGATCTCACTGTACATGGGATATACCTTTCAAGCGTGTCTAAATGCAGTTTAGAAAACACAATCACAGTCTCCTCTTCAGTTTGAATTGAGGCCAAAGCATCCAATGTCTGACAAATAAATGAATGAATAAATAAGTAGATTAAAAATTTAAAAAATGCTCTGACCTTTCTCTCTAAATACCCCAGTAAATACAAATCTTCCTGGCTACTTTTACATTTAAAAAAAAAAGGTCAGTCTATTCTTGTATCTTTGAAATTATTAAAGATGAGAACAGTAATCCGCAATAATGCAGACGATGAAAGCCTTTTCACTCCCTTGTTGGTCATGCCTGCCTAGCCATGGGGTTGGGCCAGACGGTGACATGTGCTGGGCACAGCGCAGGAAGCGTTTTTCTCCCTCCCGTCTGGAATCCTGCATTGCTGCACACTCCTGGGTTGTCCTAACCCTGCAGCCTTTGGCTGCCAGTGGCCACAACCGCCAACTGGACTCCTCTCTGCCAAATCTTTTTTTAAATCCCTGAAATGCACATAGTGGAAGCGCGGTTGGCTGTTCTGTACCTCTGCTAGTTGTTTTGTTTGTACGTCCGGATGTGTGCCAGGCGCGTTTGTCAGTAAAAAAGGGAGGGAGTGGCAGTGGGGTTAGGGGGATTGACCTTTTACATTTCCCCTATAGACACGTTGGCAGATGGTGTGGCTTGTGCTGCTTTTAAAGGCAGTGGTAAGGGATCAGGAAGCTGGAGGTCCATCCATTGGAATGCTGCTCTGTTTGTGTAAACAGCAGGTGTGCAGTGAAGGTGGAACAGGCACGTGAGCTACAGCTCATCTCGCCTGGCACTTTTCATTGAATTATGCTTATAACTGGAGTATGGGATCATCTAACCTTAATTTTTTTATTTTTGAAATTCCTATTTGTGCTCATGTGTCATATCAACATGAAGGAAAGGAAATTTCTGTTTGCAAGCGTGAGACATCAGTCACGATCATCCAGTATATTCACAATATACGCAAGGTAATGATTGGCTCTCTGTTTGCGAGTGCTTTGATGTTCATCTGTAGGTGCATTAGTAAAAATCTGATTATTGCCACAGGTTGGGTAATAGCTTGACCTCTGCGCACCCTCGAAGCTCTGGCCTCTGATAATAGCATTTTTTTGCTTTCAAATTAACATCACCTGTTTTCTCTCAATAAATGAGTGTATTAGGATGCATTTCCGTGATTCTTGTGGGCCTCTATTGAGTGCTATCATTTTCCAAAGTATCTTTCATCTCATTCAGGTGGATTGGGAATAACAGACAAAATCCTGCGCTTCATATTGTTTTAACGCAAGGAAAGGATTTTGAGTTCCCCCAGCCTCTACTGAGTAATATATTCAGTTTGAACGTTGTATTTGCTTCAACAGTGGGGTGCATTTTATTTTTATGAGACCCGAACTCAAAGCAAATAGCAATATACATGAGTTTATTTCCCTGAGGCTTTGCCACTGAACCTTTGAGCACAGTACTGAATTGCTTCTGTTGCACTTGGAGCAGTGGATCCCAAACACAATCCTTGGGGCTTTCCTGTGTATGCTGGTTTTTGTTCCAACCACAACTGCAATGGTAGGATTTTAATTAGCCATGCATTTGTCTGAATTTGGTGAATTTATTATTACAGTACTTATTTTCCATCTCTGGCCACATTTTGACAAAAAATATCCAAATATGCTATGAAGAATAAAATACTGGGCACTATTTTCATGACCTAAATGCAGTCGGGAAAAGCAAGTGCTGACAGTATTGCGGATTAAAATAGGGCATGTTTAACATCATTCTGGAAATTTTGTGACAGGAGGAGATAGTGCGGCTGTGGTGCTGTCGTCAAAATGGTTGGACTAAGATGATTTAACTATCTGTGGGTGTGGTGGAGGTTAGGCTCCATTAAAGCCAATCAAATTAGCTGCTGTAATTCCCTTCAAAACCAGAACTGGAAATTTTGTCAAAGAACAAACACCTGTCTTCAGTTACCGCTGCCTCCTTTGGTCTTCTGAGAATCGTGCTCCAATGTAGTAATGCATGAAAACATCAGGGGGGATAGTGGTGGATTTACCAGGTAACATGTTTTGTATTAATGAATGCGGGGGGATTTTAACTAAATACAAAATGGCACTCATGGTATTACAACAGGTTGTGAGAATGAAGTTCATTATTTATATTTCTCTCACACAAAGAAATATTCACTTGCATAAAAATACCCCTTCTGCCTGCCCTTCCCATTAGACCCCACCACAGCTTTGCAGGTATTATTTATAGGGAACATGATGAAAATGAAAATCGGAAGGAAAATATACGCATTTAACGTGTAAAACAGTTAAGTTCAGTACTGACAAATAAAAGTACATACAGTCTGTTGTTTAGACTCTGAACCTGACACAATCTGTGGCCTACACACAGCCCCCCCCCCCCCAAGCAGGTGGTATGTTAACTAGCAACAGGCAAGAGTGATGTAGCAGTAGAGAGTGATGCAGCCAGGCAGCAGGCAGAGCTATGTTTAGCAGGTTAAACTGCCGATCTTTGAGAGGGGTGGAGCGATGACTGATATTAATGGGAGTGTCTATAGGAATGCGGGCATGTGGTCAGTTGTCTGCCAGAACTAGCTCTGCAAGCTACACCGCATTTTTATCTATTGCAAGCAATTTCAGGTAACATTTTCAAGCAGATCAAATCAGACACCGAAAAGTCAGTAAGACCGGAATTAGATTGCTGAACACAGGTGTTTTCAGATCTTTCAAAATAATTATGTGGACACCAAATTTTTATTCATCACAGCATGTACAGATATCTATCAGAATGTGGCTTAAGAGGCTGAACAACTGCACAAAACATAAATGCATGTAAATAAGATAAATTAACAGCTTCCTAAAATCCAATGATTGCAGCTGTCATCAGAACAGAAACCAGCATACACAGGGGAGCCCCAGGACTAAAATTGGCAATGACTGACCCTGAGGATGGATTGTGTAACCTTGATTTTACTCCTATTAGCAGCTAATAGAGGACCATGAATTTGCACACAGAGCAAACTGAGTTTGCTTGGTTTTCACCCATCAGTAATGGAAATATTTATATTTTGACAAAATACTGTTAAAAAACATGCCAAAATAGCTTGAGTATAAACTTCACTCGTATGCTGGACTCACTCAAAGACAATAGGAGTTCTATACAGAATTAGACATTTTGGGCAAATCAACAGTATCTTTGGGCTACCCAACACCTAAAAATAATTGTTGAACATGATTATTGGGAAATCCATTTCAACGTTTGCACACTTAAAGCGTAACAGTCTGTACTTCAGCCCCGAACTGGACTATTTGCTAGCTTTCAAACTCTACCGAGGTTTCTGCTCCTATTCCCCTTCCCCTACAATTATAACTTTCACCTGCTGAAGTGATAAACATATGCTTGCAACGCTCTTAACTAAACATTTTCACCCTGCTGTAACAATCACTGCTCGTTTATTGCAGTTTAGTTCCTCAAATTTGATTTCAGATATCGAAAAAAAAAAAAAAACAACCAAAAACTAAATGGTCAAATTCTACCCGTCCTTTTGTCCAGTCTGGGGTCACTTCATTCTTACTGTTCGCAATGCAGCCAGCAGGGAAGGGAGATAAAACTGAATGGTTGTGGGAAGAGAAGGGCCTAAATGCACAGGCTTAAACACGGAAGGGGGGATTTACGTGATTTAACCGAGCGATGACAGACAGACATACAAGGCTCTTTTCGCTCAGTCAGGGGGCTCAATGACAGCATGGGACCCATTTGGATGGTCCTGGGTGAAATGATGTGAAGTCTGTCTTTTGTTCCTGCTGGTTAGGGGTGGTACTGGCTGGATACTGCAAGTCAATGATCAGACAAGGTTTTATCCATGTACTGTACCCTACCGCTTACCTTTGGTTTCAGTCATTTCGGGTGAAAAGTTTTTGTGCCAGTAGAGGGAAAAATCTGATCAGAGCCAGCCCATAGGAAAAATACTCTTTTCATTTATAATGGATCTCTGTTTCTGGAGCCGATGTTTATTTTAGGTATGCAAAATGTTCAACTGGAATTACTGTTTTCGTAATGCTGCTTCTACATTAGTTAGAAGTTATAGATTATGATGTTCAGTTGGACCAAATACAGAGATACAAGGCTGTCTTCAACTGCTTATTATTGTCAAAAGAGGTTAGAGAAAAGTCATATAAGTCTACTAATTGACTAAAGGAATTTTTCTCTGGCCCTCTAGGCTCTCAGAGGAACAACAAAACACAGTTCACTGCTTCATTACCAGCAGGACCTTTCTGCTCGCTCTCCTTTATTTCCCATTAATTCGGACATTTTGCCTTTCCAACCAAACTTCAAACAAACCACGGAAATATAGTAAAATACTGTTTTACCAAAGGACAGCTTAACTACTGACTGCTTCCACTGTAAATGCATAAAGGACTGAGAATTAGGGTACTTCCATGTGTCTGTTCTAATCTGGTAAGACTGCATACACGGCTATTACTGTGATTCCGAAAATGACCATGGGATGGCTGTCAGAAAATATAAAAAATTTAGACCTAAATTGATTCACCACAGTTTAGTACTTCTATTTTTACAAAATTTGGAGCCCAAAGTTTGGTTTAGCATGTCCAGTTCCCATCCTTATTTGAAAAGTCCAATACTCATGAAAGGGAAGTCCAAAATGTGACTCGGTGACAATGTTAACAAGTTAGCATGACTGAAGCTTTTACTTACTGTCTGGTAATATAATTGAAGACCACAAAGGAAAAACGATAAGAGTCCAAATTTTGCATTTTTGTATATGTTATATATTATTATTTCTTGCATATTTTTTCCCTGCTTTGTTTCTAAGGTCATTTTGAATTTTTAATTCATCATTTCTCCACAACGTGAAATGTGACTCTGATCATTTTTCCATTGTGGTCTTCAATTGCTCGGAAGTGTTCATCGTTTTAAGAAATGTCGAAGAATGTTTGTATACGTTATCAAATTAGTTGTTGTTGTTAAGTTGTTAAACGGAAGCGCTAGTTAACTCTGGCTACTCTGGTACTAAGTTTCACCTTTCCCCCTGTCCTGTCAAAACACTGCTCCCAAAAAATGATCTCTGCACAGCACTGATCGAGGGGACGGCAAAAAGTTTTTTTCTCCTGACTTTTAACAACCAAGTCTCTCTCCTCCTTGTCTTCTGGAAATCAGTATGAACAGACAAAGTGACTTGTCCACTGTTTTAAACATTTTGCATGTAAGAAGTATTCCAGTTGAATGTCAATTACAAGTAGCTAGCTAGTTAGCCACCTTGTTAATTTTATTAACTGCGAAGTCAATCTAGTCCCCGCGACGGTAAGGGTACCAAGGTAGCTAGCTGGTGACCGTTATCAATTGCTAGCGTTTGCTCTTAGTCAGCGGCCTACTCAAGTCAATGGGATGGCTAATTAGCTAGCTAGCATGTAAACACGTTTTTCTCCATTAAATTAAAAAATTGCATTTCTATGATAACTTACGTTATCACGTAAAACGTGAAATGTTTTATTACAGCCCTTCGAATGAATATTGCTGCAAGACGCAGCCGCACATCTCGGAATTTTAACAATCATAATGACTTATTTTAAACTGACCTCAAAGGAAGCAATTCATTTTATTGAAGAAGTTGGGTGTATCAATATGGCAGCCAGGTTCTTCACCTTGAGTAATGGAAATATGACGCCATCAGCAGTCTAGTGTTTTAAGTGTATATATCTATGGTGGCTGCACGAAATGGAACATCCTTACTCCTTCAAATGTCAGTAAAGACAACCTCAGCTTCTGGCTTTGCAAATGTGTGGCTGATAGGGCGAGCCTGATTCAAAGGTTTATCATTTGTGCTCTGACATTTTGAAATTATTCTTTGGTAAAGGACGCTTTTGAAACTCCATGCTGATAATGTTTTTGGAAACTTGCAATTCCCTTCAAATGGCTCATGTAACAGATTCTAATCTCTTTAATAATAGCAGACCCATGGCATACTTGGGGCAGTTGCAGGGTAAGGAAGAAAGGATGTGAAAAATCTCAAAATTTCATCAGGGAAAAAAATTCCAGATGCTCATCAAAGTCTACAGTCTTTTGTTTTTGTCATAACAGTAGCTATATGGATATGAGATCGGCTAATGTTGTCTTGGTCAAATGCATCCACTCACATTCACTTTTTTTTTGTTTTACTTTTTTTTTTTTTAGATATTTCCAACATGAAGTGCACTCACCGACCAGCTTTCTCAAAATTCAGCAAAGCATGTACATCTAATTACATAGGAAACCGGCCCCATGACATTTTTCATTTATTTACGATGTGTGGGAAGTAATACTCTACTAGGAAATCAAAATGGAGGAAGTTTTTTTTTTTTTGGAGGTCAGTCGGAGCGGGTGACATGTCGCGCATTCAAATTCAGTCCTTGTAATATTTCTTCAAAGGGTTTATGATCCATTCCGCTTTGGGACGGCTGCATTTTTTCTGGAATGTTGGATCTGGCTCTACGGAACCCGCTTCCTGAGCCTTGAATGTATTATATATGATACCAGAAATGTATACCTCCACAGTCACTGCAAAGGTGGATTTACTGAGGGATTTAAGGGTCTGCAAGCTCCTAATGACATGACTGGGCCCCAAAGCAGGCCATCACGCATGTGTCCAATATGTGTCTGGATAGTAGCTGTTTTGACAAATTTATCACTGCAGGTCCTAAGTTAATTTATCCAGATGTGGTTAACTGCCTTATTTAATCCAAAATAGAGATAAAGCTTAATTAAAACTGATTTATTACTCTCTCTATTTACTATTTTGTCATTCTTCCTATTATTTTTAGGTTTAGTCATCTTAAATGCAAGTGTATGTGGATATTAGGCATACATAAAACTATTATGGTGATAATCAATACTGTGCAATTACAATTACAAATTACAAAACAATTTTTTTAGATTTCATCATGACTTTGTGTATCGGTTACTGCAGGACCACTGGTCTGGAGAATCTGTGAGCTGAAGTTCTTGTCCTTCCGATGTTAATGACAACTTCTTGGACAGCTTTTGTCCCCCGCCGCTGTGGTAGCGAGCGGAGCGGGGGACATAGTATTCAGTTCCGTCCGTCTGTCACGTCCCGTTTGTTGTGAACGCGATATCTCAAGAACGGTTTGACCAATTTCATTCATCTTTGGCGTCAATGTGTATTAGCGTGATACGCCGACCCAAGTCGATTTCCGTGACCTGGCGGGGGACATGGCCACGTTTAGTGGCAACACTTGTTTCAGCCATAATCACTCTATGCCAGTGGCAGCCTAGATGAAGGTACCAAAGGAGAACTTCTGGAGCAGCTCAGTGCATAACCTGTTTTCAGGAACTATGTTCCATCATTACAACAAAGTTTTTGTCATTGTACCAATCTGCAAAATTTTGCACCATATAGTTTGTGGCATGATATGTACAATATGAAAGAGACTATTCATTTTTGTGCTACTATATGCTCTTTTTCTCCAGCTGTTGAATGAATTGTCAGCCTCAGTGCTGTAATCCAAAATTTAAAATAAATTTGACACATTTCTGGAACAACCCAAAAATATGACGTCAGGGTATTGGGAAACAGGTTTATTTACAGACCCCATAAGCAGTGTGCAGAAGATGGCGAGGCAGCTCCTCTGTACCCTATCTCATTACCATGGTGTGCATGTGTGGGGATCATCTGCTGAGTGGAAAATGCTCCACTAAATCTCCTCTACTCACCTTTCGCAGTGGCAACATTTAGCGCGGTACTCCCCCCTCCCACCCCTGGCTCGTACACCCATGCACGCTTATTTCCATATTAAGTTTTCACAACCTGTTTTAGGAGTAAAGGGGAGGATAAAGTGATTTTACAGGAGTTATGCCCTTGAGCAGATGGTTAAATCTGACCTGGGGCAGGTACCTGGAGGGGGGGCCTGGGGGTGCCGGGCTGGGTCTTTATGGGGGGGTGAGGATGGATGTGGCAAAATTGCAAATCGGAATTTGCCAGCCCCCTCCATTCCAGAATTGGCTGCTGAAAAAGCATGCAAGAGGCAGGGAGGCATGTCCTTCACGGGCCGAGCGTGTTTGGCTGACAGCTGCCATGTTTATGGGCCGGCTTCGATGACAGTGGAGGGGGGAGTGCTCGGCTCTTTTCAGACAGGAATTAGGTTTGTCATCAGATTCTAAAATGTCTGTGATTTATGAGATTTCCACTCTTCTCCCGCTCCGCGTGACCCTCCGTCTCTCCAGTTCACCCCTATTCGATAGTTAGGATATCAGTCTGTTTATTTACTTCCAAGTGAAATAATGATCAATATTACTCCCACACATTTGCTGTCTGACTTCAAAGCTTGACCTATTTTTAGATTTAAAGCCTAGAATCACCTGACTGTGTGGGTTTTACGACCCTCAAACTTCAAAAAAGCTGGCAGTTTACTTGTTATACAACAACGTGCCATATCCACAAATGTATTTTAAATGTTTACCTCAGTGGCACAGAGTATAAGATTTGACCAGAATTTTAGTTTAAAACATTCAAAAATTGGCTAAAATTATCAGCAGAATATGAAGAAATGACAGTTTGACATTATATCAAAGACATCTATGTGTTTTGTTGCAGAAATATCTCGCGAAGTCTGCTGCTAGCCGCGGCCATGTCTGGCTCATCCTGTCTTGTAATGCCACTTTGTACATCAGGGGGGAAAGGCACTGTAACATAGGGTCTGCCCTCTGTCCAAAGAGAGATGAAGAAGTATTGCTAGCTAGACTTCTCACATCAGCGATTTAGCGAAACGGTGCAACTAGTGGCAGTTCATACCATACCAAAAAACAATCCATATGGCATCAATGTATGATTTTGCAGTGGCTGTCTTTTTCACTAAGATGGTCTTGCTAAAAACTGAGCTAAGCACGATGTGACATAAAAACCTGACGCCACACATGAGTATTACAGAATAGCAGTGCTACCTTAGTTTCAACAGTTTGGCTGTATTTTGCATTGGCCAATTATTCTTGTGTTGATGATAGTTAGGAGTTGGATTCTTTTATAATTGATGATGGTTAGATTGTATGGACCCAGTATTGCGTCAGCTGAAAAAAAGATAATTTCATGTAATTACCCATTTGGTTGGGAAGTTTGTCATGCATTTTAGAGGACATTGCAAGACTTATTAAGCATGTCCAACTGAACACAATCTTGAGAAGTGTCATTGCTGCGATTAGCAATGTTGGCCCTGAAAATATATTGCTATCATAGATTGGTAACATCCTAGTCTTTGAGTTCGCTAGCAACTTGATAATGCATAGCTCATGGATAATTAATCGTGCATAAATAATACATGACTGATTCATCACTAATGTTGACACATTACTATCAGTAAGATTTTATCTTGAAAAGTAGCAAAACAAAATAATCATAGCACATATTCACTGTAAACAGAAGACTAGCGTAGCCAGACTTATCTCCACATTGTCAATGGGATGTAAACAGAGAGTGTTTGGGGGAAGGGGAGGAGGGTGGGAGGGGGACTGCACATTCTGGAGATACGGCGCCCCCTGTTTCTTTGGAGTAGGTAGCCCCATCTTACATAGCAGCCCTTGAAGCCTTGAGACGCAATTTATGATTTAAAAAGTTATATAGTTTTGACTAAATAGTTAAAAAAAAAAATAAGAATTATGTTTTCAGACACATTCTAAACATAAACGCCTGAATACAAGAACATAACTAAGAGTCACATACAATTTAAATTCAAAATGAAAAAAAAAAGCTTTATTTGATTTTCTGCTTGGGAAATCTGATCATTATTTTAATTTATGCCATAACAGAGTCAACCATCAACATCGCACGAAACTGTGTTCCCGGCTCATGTCAGCCAGGACCAGTCCTTATTTACATTTTACTGGCACAACCTTGGCTGCACTGCCTAGTTTTGAAATGGCTTTTCCTCAAGAGTGATTCTTGGGAATTCAGTGGGATTTTGTGGCATGTCATTTTTCATTCAGCTCAGGGTAAGGTAAATATTTATTAACAGTAGGAATCAAATTATGACTGAATTTCCTTTCAGCAACACTGCATAAAGGGTCCAAGGAGAGCTGCTTTCAGGAGCTTTGGTCAACAAAAGATGGTTTTAAAAAGACCTCACGTCCTTGTTTGTAGAATAAGAGCAACAGCTTCATGTGTTTGCTGTTTCAAAGAACATCAGTTATTTTGTTATCACATTTGGTCTGATTGAGAGAATACATATCAGGAATTTAATGCTGCTGTTATTCATCAACTGTTGTACATGCCTTTGAATTATTACAATCTGCATTCGATGTTGCTCAGCTTCGCTTACAGAAACTAAAATTGGTTTTAAACACAGATTAAAAAAACTTATGATGTTTTCAAACTCTGCTGAATTACCGCCAAATCTCCCAAACATTCTGACCGCTCAAGGAGAAGTAATTGAACTGGTATCCAGTTATACGTACTTGGGCTTTGTCATTGATCGGCAGTTATCTTTTAAGTCTCACATTGCCAATCTGGTTTCTAAGCTAAAGGTGGAATTAGGCTTCTATTTTCGTAACAAATCCTGCTTTTCATTTAGAGTTAGAAAATATCTTGTATCATCAACCTTCTTGCCTTTGATAGATTACGGGGATGTGTTATACATGGATGCTTCAGCCCAATGTTTGCGAACACTGGATTCTGTGTATCATTGCGCTTTAAGATTTGTTGTTGGATGTAAACGTCTTACCCACCACTGTATCTTGTATGCAGAATCTGATTGGCCTTCTTTGTATGTACGCAGACGTATGCATTGGTTGGGTTTTATTTATAAAACTCTCCTTGGGCTGATCCCTTCGGTTTTGTGTACATATATCCTGAGAAGCCAAAGCCAATATGGCCTTCGCTCAAAGGATACTGTGCAATTGACTGTTCCGCGTGTCCGCACGGAGTTGGGAAAAAGAGCATTCAAATATGCTGCCCCTTTTACATGGAACACCCTTCAAAAAGATTTAAAACTGCCAGAATTAATTACTTATGATGCCTTCGCTATGATTTTAAAGGACCTTGAACGTAAATCCATTGGACAGTGTTGCTGTACTTAAATATCATCAGTATCATCAAAAATTAGCATTTTATGTGATCACTATTTATTATTTGTATATCTGCTCTGTACTTTGCTCCATTTTTGCTTCTGAATGTTGTGTGTATTGTTTTTAATTTTGTGTTACAGACGTGTGTTGCTGCCTTTCTTGGCCAGTTCTCCCTTGCGAATGAGGTCCTAGATCTCAATGGGCTAATTACCTGGTTAAATAAAGGTTAATAAATAATAAAAAATTTCTCTGCCAATCAAAAAAAGATTGCCTGCAAAACATCTCCATTGACGATTAATAAAAGAGACTTATATTTTACAGCATACTTTTTCTGAAATATCAGTGGTGTCAGAAAAAGAAATGGGTGGACTGCTGTGAATTGAGGTTATTTTCTGAAAGGATCCAAGCTGGTTTCCACGCTCAATCCACCTTAGGTTCACACAGCTCACAAAAATCCCACTGATGTTTTTCCTTGCCTGAGGTTGAAGTTTCAAGTTCAAAATGTAAGCGTAAAAAAAATCATGCAGGAGATCGTTGTTAACAAGACTACTCCTGAACCAGTGGCTCCTTGTGCTTTTGTGTCATGTGATTTCTAATGGATTTCCAGTCCTCCAGCTCATGCTCTAAGCAGTGCACGGCATTACTGCCCCTCGTAGGTTATTTTCTGCCCATGTGAATTGTCTCTGGGAAAACATAACCAGCGGATTATACATGTGACACAGTGGGACCCCTCGCCGATTTCAAACGACAGAAACATACTGAGAAATAACACTTATTTGTAAGACGAAAGAAGATGTAGAATTAAGCCCATACCTGAATCTCCTCTACTTTCATTTCACAAAAGAGCAAATGCAATGTGACTTTTGGACAGAGTATCTAAAATAAACAAACAGATTATGTGCCATTCAATTGTGATGGCATCTGCACTTCAGTAGTGCAGGAGTCTTCAGATCATCCAAATGACACTGAGCTATGTGACTTCTGCCCTCTCCTTACACAGTGAATTTATGCACCTTACTTGAGTCTGTTTTATCTGCTCATTTACACCGGCAGTGATTTGCACATCAAGTCCATCATAGCCTGTAAAGGATAGCCCACCCAACATTATCTACTCTGTAGTAAGTTAGGTGGGGACATTTTACAAGTTGTAAATTCACAATGTATATATAAATCAGCATCTCAGCGAGGCCGGTAAGAGGATCTTATGGCTTTTGCCCTTGGGGTCACTGGTGCTATTCCAAATGCAGCAGTACTTCCCAGATGGGAGTAGCTGTGGTCAGTCTTTTTTGGGATATGATATATACAAGGCATTCCATACTTTTTTTAATCCAATTTTTTTTTTTTCTCATTGTATAATTTGGGATGCTTTAATTTTTTTTCTTATGAAATATCAAAGTATATGATCGTATCATTTCAAAACGTCGGAAAATCTGCATTTTATCTGCATGTAAATTCTTTGAGTAAAAAAATCTAAAATTGTGACATGATGCCAAATCAAGAGAAAATGTCTGGGTCCCCAAAGACTGTGGTGCTCACCATATACTTGCCTACAAAATAACTCCTACTAAGATATTAACCTGAAACCTGTGGAACCTGAGAAACCGCAGGTTGCTGCAGAAATCCCATAAATCTGGCCAAAAATTGAATGCATGGCAAAAACTCACTCTTGCTTGTTGTCTGAGAAGTCCATGGCTGATGGTCAATGCATTGCTGAGCGAGACACACTGATTTCAGTCCTGAAGCATCAGTTAGTGCTCCACTTATGTTGGACTCTGACTGTGCGGATTATTCCTGCAACAGCTTTTGGAACCTTGTTCAGTCATTCCTGTAAAAACTTACAGAACCTTACTCAACCCCATAAAGTGCAGTCCTTTTTTTGGGGCAAATTTCCTCCCAAATTAAAGTGTTTACTGATCTTGAACCTCTTTGACTCCGGGGATACTCATGGTCTCCTTTGAGAGGCACCAGTCAGTAGATTGCTCTCAAGTAGTCAGATTTGCTGAGAATATTACCCAATTTGAAAAACAACACTGGAAATTTATTTGTCTGACAGAAAAAGACTCAGTGTTTTCCTCTGCCCCTGTGACCAAGCCTTTGAACCCTAGAAAACTAATACAGCCACAGCCAGATGCATAAACAACTGCAGGTTCTAATATTATGATTCTGTGACCCAAAATGAATATTTTACAGATTGTTTATCTTGCTTATGTTCGTGCATGTTTCAACAAACAATTTTGGAGAGTCTAAATTGCCTTGCGTTCCCAGTCAGGGTTGCTGTTCCGTTTTTCAATAGTTTTAAAATTTCCTTCTTTCAGGTCTTTTCTCCCCATCTATAGCTAAATTTTCACTCCAATATACTCTTTCAATTCCCTGCACTGGTGTGTGATCATATATGCCAAATAAAGTTGCTTCCAAACCGTCTTTGCTTCATTGAAGCAATTCCTCCTCGTACAAATGAATCCTTTGGCTACCACACGCATCCGTCTTCTGGAAGTTTCAGAGCACTGGCTGTTTGTTTAAACTAAAAGAATTAGATTTTTTTGTGATATTGTAGGCTAATATACTTACTGTTCTGTTAAATCAGCACATAATAGCCAGTGAGCGCACTCATTTTGTACCTGAAGGGCGACTGTACAATCTACAGCACTGCATCGTGAGTAAAAAGCAAATCCAAGCTTGCTTGTTTTTTTGATTAAAAACTATAACTGATTTTTATCCCAGGACTGCTATCAAGGAAAGAACATCAATTTCGACATATTTGACGAATCTGAAAAATGTTGTACATCTGTGGCTGAGGGTTGTTATCATACAATTTTAAATATTATTTTTGCTATCATATTTGCATCATAAAATGGCTCACTGTGTTAGAATACAGAGTTCTCAGTCTTTCGAAAGATATACTGTTCTACAACATAGCACAATATTTGATGGAATAAAAATGCAATTATGCCTAGTAGCCCGTCCTCAGGCCAATATTTGCGAAAAGATTAACCGTTCCTTCAAACACTGTACATTGCACTTTGTGAGAGTATCATAGCAGCTTTGAAAGGATTGTGCAGGCTCTTGGGTGCCCTTGACAGAGCTGCAGTATAAATAGGCTTCAGTTTGTGGAATATGTACATTTGTGAAGTTTTTATGTCACAAGCTGTGGCTCGCAGTTTTCCTGGAACTCTGGAACTGAATTTGGTCTTAGTCAAGGCACTGAGTGGCGGGGGGTATTCCCAAAAACCTCTTCTGTTCTTCTGTATCTCATCTCCAATGCCCCATCAGACCCCCCCCCCCCCCATCCCCCGTCCCCCAGGCCTTCACACAGATCCATCATAAGATGACAGTCAGTGTCACAAATAGCCTTGCAAACCTCTTTTTATTTTCGCCTGCCACCCCTGTCATCCATCCTACGCATCCTCCCATGAAAATGCGTCCACTACTAGGAGCTATCAGACTAATGGCTCGAGCCCCGCACTCCATGCCAGGCTAATTTTGGGCCGGGCCTGTCTCCGACTACACCCCTCATTAATCATGTTGCATTTGGAGGTGAAAAAAACAAACAATACCCTGAGGACATGAGGGGCGATTTTCAAGTGGTGGGAACGAGTTTACAACTTTTCAAAAATATAACGTCCTCAGCGGGGGGTTTGTGCCCATGAATCTGCCAGTTGATAAAAGTTGACACTCAGCAGTGTATGACAAGATACTCCACCTCCAGCCTCTCACCAACTGGGGGAAAGACATTCACACCAACAATTAGTAGCTAATAAATCAGGGTCCCATTTTAGCACCTTTGATTGTTGTATACAATGACTGGTTGTCCGCTTTTGTGGGCAACCTGCAGCCATTTTTGCTGTCTGGACTACTGTTTGAAAGCTTGTAGACCGTTTGTCCAGTGCAAATTTCCAGAACCTCTATTTCGCAGCCCAGTGTTTTGACACGGGAAGAAGACTAAAAACAAAAAATTCAGACAAGTTCATGAGTGTCTGGTATTGGCAGAGCCTGGTTTGCTATTCTACATTCAAGTTAACGGTCTCGCTGACAAGCTTGATGGTGACATTGCTCCTGTCAGCGTGTGACGGAATGGAAACACCTGTGTCTCCGAGCCTTAAAGACCAGGGCAGTGCTCTGGGACTGCGGGGAGTCCGCTGAACTCCCGGGGAAAGGTTTGTTTGTAGAAGCAGGTGTCTGAATGTCAGAGTCCTTCATGCGCAGCATAGCACTGAGGCCTCGGTGGCCCAGAAACAGGTGGTCTGGTGGAACTTTGTGCATAGCATTATTTGATTGTGCAATCACTGAAGAATACGACGCAAATGACACGTAATAACCACTCGGGTCGAGAGGTTTGGGAGCGTGCAGTTTGGAAGGATACTGAATGTGTTTAAAGAGGCAGCCAGCGGGGGGGGAAGAGAAACCCAACTCCTCCCTTTAATGATTGCTTGAGATGTTCCGTTACGCATGGTCAAGTGGAACATTCCAGATGCAATTCCCTGTGTTGTGCGTCAGCAGGCGAGTTCTAAATTACCGAATCGTTGATAAAAGTGGAGATATAGAGTTACTACGCTACACGGGCTGCAATATTCTGTCAGTGCATTTCGAATTATCACTATATGCTGGGTCCTGAGTTAATTCACAGATGCTGAATCGGACCCGCTGGACCTCTCATTAAATCGGACCCATTCTGAAGATAGATCTGGATGGACAGCATAAATCCTGCGATCCATACTCTGCGAATCCAAGGCCAGGGCAGTAAGCCGATACGCGGTGGGTAAACCTGGGACAGTGGCTCTGCTTTCCGGCCCTGACATGGTGATATGTCTGCGAACATTTATGGCCCTCGTGTCACCAGGTCGTTACATTGGTTTCAGAATTTACCTATATGATGACACTCTGTTAGGCTTTAATTTATGCATCAACCTTAATTGCACGTAGTAATCACATTTTTCAAGACTGACCCTGATTTACAGGATGAGGCCAGGTAGCCTCTTAGGCTGGTGTGTGGTTGTGCTGTTATTATGAGAACTGAAATCATCTTAAATCCCCAATTGTTGCATGTAACTGAAAATTTGGTGCTCAGAAAAAAATTGGAGTCACTGATTTATTGGTGAGTGTTATTAGGCTGATGCAAAAGATAACTCCATCGCAAAAATGGTCAGAAAAGTGAAGGCCACAGTTTAGAAATTAATAGCATGTTTCTAAAACGTAATGTGTCCATTTTATACATTTTGAGCAAATCAGCTTTTTCTTTGTTGGCGCCTATTGCATTTTATAAAAAAAACACAAACTTTGACCCTGAAAAATACACCTTAAAGAATTAATTTCTGAAAACGGATTTTTTGCACCATGTGTAAGAAGCACAGGGCTATCGCTCTATGGTATTATCTCAATTTTTGTAATTTTGGAACTTATTACGATTTGGAAACAAACTCTTCAAATGCATGTTGTAAAAGTGAACCCTAAGCGCAGGGGTTACCCCCGTGTGTGTATTTCCTCCCCTGTTTTGTGATCTCTGCTTGACTCTATTTTCCTTGATTTCAAAATTGAGTGAGAAGGGTGTGCACTTGTCCACATTAGTGTCTCATGTTGAGGGTTATTATTTGAGGGGCCTGCGGTATCCAGGCTAACTGTTAGAATTCTCGCAATGTCGCCACAGAATTGCAGCTGGGATTGTGCTGTACTCCACTTCGCTCAGGCACCTGGCTACACTATCATGTTTCCAAAGCTGGCACTGGAGCACATATTCAGATATCCAGTAAAATGTGCTTTAATCCTTGACAGAAGATATATTGAGGCCTCACTCATCTCCTGCTCTGCCCTTTCCCATAATCCCCTGCTCTGACCTCTTCTAGGTCCAGAAACATGAGTGCTGAAGCTGCAAAAACCCCCCCCCCCCCCACCTGCCAAAGAGATAATCAGTAACTTATTTCCTATTCTTACTGCCGTGACTGGTTCTCAAGGCTCAGTTCAAAACTGAGTATTAACTCAAATGGCTGGATGAATCGAATTTATTTCGTATGATCAGCCCGTCGAACAGAGTTAACACCTCCAACAGAATATTTTTGATCTTTGTTATGCAATTATGGAACAATGGATGTTTGTGATGATGTCAAACAGTGCTTTAAGGCTGTGTTGTCAGCAATGTGCATGACATCTCAGGAACAAAGAATAATTTTTGCGTAGCAGCTAAAAAAAAAAAAAAAAAGTTTATTGAATAACAATTGGTACAGCCCTGACGTGGCTTTTGAAATCTAACGGGCTGCTCTTCTTCGCTGAAATATTGACAGAGCCCCTTTTAAACCGGGGCATACCCATCTAATTTTCCAGATGTTGGGGAACTCTATGCGGTTAAGATTGCATATTTAGAAAATAAATACATTTCACACGCATACATTTTCACCACCATCTTCGGCACTATCACATACCTTGCTGTACTACCTTTTTTATTCAGTTCTTTTCAGCCTATCGAACATGAGATACTTTATTGAAACTTTGAACATGCATATATCGCATTTTTTTTGTGTGTGTTTTTGTGAAAGTGTGAATTCAGACTTTGACTTTGACCTCATCACTGAACAGAAGTGACTGAATTGATTATAATGTATTGAATAAACATAAGAGGCCTCTGATCATTTTGAATTGGTTAACAGATTGTTTACAGCCCAGGGCAACGCATGTCTCCATCTAGGTGCGAATATACAGCCATAGTATACAGTCAATATTTGAAAAAATTAAAGGTCTTACAGTTAAACTCTTGGATCGGGTCTTTCAGGCCTTGTGCTGCCAGCTATGTACAGCTCAAGGAATTTGCAATCTAAATAAAAAAGTTGAAAACGAAAGAGAGTGGGAAAAGGATTCCCTGTTGCGGCACCAAATTTCAGCTTCTTCTTAGGCCAAAGATACATTCTGAGGTGGTGAAGGCCAGAGATGGTTTCTTCTTGGAGTAAATTATGGAAATCATGTTTGACTTTCATTTGTTGTGCACCCTGTCAGAGTCAGTGGAGACAACGGCTCATTCACACTCGAGGTGATGACCACACTGAGGCTTTGTCAAGACCAAGGAACAAAGAAGAAACTTATTTTAGCGCTTGGGTTGCACTCGAGCTTTGTGTGCGCAAATTGCTGGGATATGTTCCTTGCTTACTGCATATTTTTGCGCATCATTTTTTGTCTACACAAATGGTCAATATTTATGATAGATCAACGGGCCAGCAGTTCACTTGCAGTACTGACAATGCAGCCCTCGGGCAGTTCTTTAATTTGCATCAGTTCAGTAAAATAGAGGGCTATTAATTGCAGTCTCGTGGTACAGATCAGTGAATATGAGCTTTGACACCTGGCCTCGGGGCATCCGTGGCATTGCTGAAAGCTGATAGTTGTTTTCAGAGAAAGTCACTGATAAGAACTGACAGGTCAATAAAAGCAGAAATGTTATCAGCTCAGATATTAACCAAGTGACTGTGGCAGCTGCCAAAATATCCCCAGTGCACCCCGGTGTGTGTCCAGGGAGCCACTGCCTTTGCATAAAGGTGCTAATTTTACGGCATCGGATAACTTAAACCCACAGATATGCTAAGCGCTTTCATAGCTGCCTCCATGCCGTCATCACACTGCTTATATTTAGGGAAGCACTGAAGGTGCGTAGGCACCTATTGTAGTTGATTGTTTTCTTTATTATTATTATTAGAAGTAGTAGTAGTAGTAGTCATATTCATTGTAAGCATTATTATTATTATTGATATTTGGCAGTGGGTGTCTATGGCAGACCATTGAACCGATATGTCATCTTTTGTTTTTTAGATCTGGCACGGATAGAATGTTATATTATCTATCCATGCAGCAAATTCGGAGACTCCATGACCTTTCCTCTCACACCACCATCAGGCCAAAGTTGCACTTTCATTTCTGATCATAACCTCTGACCCCTGAGTTGGAAATTTAAAAAAAAAAACTTTATCCCTCAAGTCCATTGGTCAAGACAAGTCCAGTGCTCCTTATGAAATAATTTCCAGCCAAATTAGATTTACTGCCGTATTAAATGACAAAAAGTGTTTGAACTCCTCCCACAATTTTTGCCACCAAATATGGATAAAAATCATGTCAGGCCCTCCTCGATATTGGGTATTACTTTTCTTTTTAATACGTTAAACCTTATGCACACGACGGCCCATTTAATTTATGGGAGTGGCCGCAGTTGACGTTGTTCATTTATTGAGGTGGATTCAATGATTTATCCACCAACCTCTGTGAATATCACTTGAGCAAGGTGGATAAATCATTGGATTCACTGATAACTGAAGTCAATAACTGTTTTATTATATGACCTTAAAATATATTTAAAAATATGTATATAAAATAAGAGAGGGGTGACAGCTCTAACATGAAACTCCTCACTGGGCCGATGCGACATGAAATACGGGCACTGTCAGGAGCTCCTGCAGGGAAGCCAAATCTATTTTTAGCTGGAGGTCATCTGATTGTTAAATTCACCTCTCGTGCACTTTCGTGCGGTGAGTATCACTGTTTACAGTGACCGGCGGAGCTCGCAGCGACCAATCAGGAGAGAACGAATCCTCACTTCATATAATAATATCAAATATACTGTAACTCATGATTGGAATGTTCTATTGTGTGAGATCCTCTCACATGTCATCAGAACATTACACTAAACATGTATAACTTTGCCAGTGCAATTTCACTGATTGGTGGCTCTGTAGTAAATAAATGGGAAATTTGTGATTTGAGAACGGCCATTTTGGCTGGTTGGCATAATTTTTTTTTTTTTTTTGACTTAAGACATTTTAGTACAGTAATTATTACGATACAATTGAGCCATTTTGCTTACAATATATGCCATTTTTAAAGCTTATTAAAAACAGTTTTTTTGTATCTCCTCATACAATTTTAGCCAGTCTTCTTCAAATGTGTTTCAAATTACGTCAGGCTCTTCTCGATGTTGGCTAAATCACTTTTCTTTTTGATAGTTCAAAACTTATGCATGTAATTTTTTAGGGATTGGCCTCAGTTGACACTATCAAGTGGAACTTGAGATTGGAATATTCTATCGTGGAAGAACCTCTCACATGTCATTGAGTAACTATATGCTAATGTGTACCAAATGTAAGCTAAATTGTATTGAATTTAAAAAAAAATGGTCGCTCAATTGTTACTTTAATTGTTTTTCTTTATAGTTAATGATGATAAGACTTAACATAAGCAGTTTGGAAGCCCCAAGTCATAAATTACATGAATCGGAAATCAATATTCTGACATTTTTTCTCATGAATATTGTGACATGGCATGCCAGCGGAAAGTGGGCACACACTGTACCAAATCTGTTACCTCCACACCAGTTTTTGATGGATATTGACAAAATACAGATGAACTTTATCTAATAAATGTATGAAGTTGATGGGCTTTTACATTTTAAATGGAGAATTTTAAATTATTTTCTGTCATAACACAATCGGTGAAAGATCAGGACTGCAGGCAGGCCAGTTCAGCGCACGGACTCTTCTGCTACGAAGCCATGCTGTTGTAATAGCTGCAGTATGTGGTTTGCATTGTCCTGCTGAAATACACAAGGCCTTCCCTGGAATAGATGTCATCTGGAGGGGAGCATATGTTGCTCTAAAACCTTTTTATACCTTTCAGCATTCATGGTGCTTCATAAAACATGCAAGTGTCCCACACCACATGCACTAATGCATCCCCATACTATCAGAGATGTTGGCTTTGGACTGAGCGCTGATAATAGGAGGGGTGGTCTTTCTCCTCTTTAGCCCGGAGGACACAACACCCATGATTTCCAACAAGAATGTCAAATTTGGACTCGTCTGACCACAGGACACTTTTTTAATGAAATAATTTCTAAGTAAATTTGTCCGGTTTTATCCCATAATGCCCTTTTTTGGGGCAAAAAATGACCATGTCACCAGTTATTCATCTCTCTGAAATTTTTTCTGTGCAGTCTTTTAAATATGAACTGTGTCTGCCAAAAAAAAAAATTAGAATGATGTTCAGCTTACTTTTTTGTTATGAATTTTTTTCAAATTTTGAAGGGCTATAACTTGAAATCTATTTAAGATACTGGCCTAATATTTGGCATTTTTTTTATTTTGGGTGAATATTTACTTGTGAATTTTTTCAAAAATTTTTGAGGAGGTGACCTGGAAAATTTCTCAAAATCTGGATGATTTGACCCTCCTGTAATTTCTCGCAAATTTAGGGTATGCATCACAATTTTTACACATAATGTGTCTTATAACACTTTAATGTCTACAAAGATTTCTGCTGCCAAAGGCAATAGGAACAACGTCAAAATGACATCATAAAATGACGTCATAGATATGGCAAAATGGCTTGAACTTCTCATAATATGATAGTCAACTGTAACTCCTAAACAACATGGCGTATGACCACCAAATTTGCAGGGGATGATGTACACGTAAAACTAAATCACTACAATCATTTTGGTATTATTATGACCTACTATGACGTCATTATGACATCATGTTTTGATTTATATCACCCAGAATGCTTTGCTTATTTTATCCCATAGTGCACCTGCTCCGAGAGGCCATAAAATACATGAAATTCTATTTATGTTCCGTGAAAATAGTTTTTCATTTACTCAGAATGTTTTTCTTAGAAGTTCAGGTCAGAAAGAAATGAAAGTAAACTTATAAAGGATTACAGGTTTGCGTAACAAAACTTGCTCTGTTCTTATCATCAACTTCTTTGTATATAGTATATTAGAAAATAAAAGGAATTGATGAAATTCAAGGGAAAATGTACCTGAGTCAAAGATATGGTCTGCCATCTTGGATTTTGGCCCTTTAAATTCAATGATGTCATCAAATTTGCATAAATTAATTCTACTTAACAAAGCTGACATTAAATTATATAAGATATTGTAAATATAATGAAATAAGTACATATTAAAAAGAAAATCTGGAAACTACATTGATGAAACCGAAATCGGTGATTTTTTGTCAGACATACCTGTTAGAAAACCGTTGCCATGGAAACATTGAAGATGGTGGACTTGACTTATTGGTATAAAATTGTTCCCAGACAAGTTTTAGGAAAAGTCACCAAGTTTGGTGGTCCTAGCTCAAGCCATTCAGAAATTATATGACGTGAAAATTGACGCGGGCATAAAAAGCTCCCCCGGTCTAGATACGGTTAAAGTCAATGGAAGTTAATGCTAATTTACTGTTAAACCATTTGCCCGTCCGGTCAGGAACCAAACTTTTCTTTACTGAACAATTTGCACATTGTGATGGTTTGATTTTTGCACCATTCTGTTCAATTTAGGGTAGAATATTACCTGATTATTTCTGATAGTGGGATGTCAGTTCTGGTAAAAAAAAAAAAAAGGTATATTTCAGAAATGACTGCGTTATTGAGTTACACTAGTTCTTTATAAGGTGTGGAAAGTGTTTATAGAAGGCTGCGAGCTCGGATGTGGGAACTGCTGGTTTTTCATTGCAGGGTGAATGTTCTGACCGTTAAAGAAACAGTTCCTTTAATTCATGTGTTGTGCTGGCTTGTGGGACTCCAAAGAATGATGGCCAAAATTCTAAACTTTATCATTGAGAAAAGGCATGTTCTGTGTTTGGAGAGGCTACTGGTGACCACTGATGTCCAACTGCACTTATATTGATAAACTCACGCTCAAGTCAACCAAAAACTCATTAGTTCATATTGAATTTCATGCCTCAAAAGTTGATTGGTATTAAATATATGATTATTTTATGATTTGATAGTGCACCATTTTGAGGGATCCAGTTGCCACCTGGATAGCTGTCTTGTAAGGCTCGCATGCCCTCATGCAGTACACCCTGTGTATTTTAAGATGAGCTGCTCATTGTCTGTCATCTTTTTTTTTTTTGTCAGGTTTGTATCAGCGTTGAGTTTATCTGACAATTAACTTTTGTACTCAATTTATGTCATATTATTATTATTATTTTTATTATTCTTGTTGTTGTTGTTGTTGTTGTTGTTGTTGTTATTATTATTATTATTATTATTGACCGGCGGAACTTATAAAAGGAGGGAAATGACGTCCCTCGCGAGACGTGCACGTCCAGGTAGGAGCCGGCGTCTGTGGATCCCAAGCGGCGTTCTTTGTGGATTATCCCTGACGATTTGGATTTCTTTTTTTTTTTGCTTTTTGGGAATGAATTGGATGACGACCGTTCTGGAACCCTTTTACCCGGCTTAAGGGAGTTGGTGAGCTATACCGCGGTGGAGTCAGAGTCATCTACTGCCGCCGTGACTCTTTCTCTCCTCACCTGAACTCCGGATCCTACGTTAACTGTGTATTAAGGTCGACCTAATTTCTTTTGGGAACTTTGGGGACTTTTTATATGGACTTGGTTTTGCGGATAATAATTGATTTGTGTTTGTGATTATTATTTCCTTTGTTTGTTCCGGCGCGCACCCATGTGATTATTATTTCCTTTGTTTATTCCGGCGCGCACCTATGTGATTATTATTTCCTTTGTTTGTTCCGGCGCACACCTATTCGCCCCAATGTCTTTTGTTTGCTTTCCGTCCAGTTAGGACGCGATTTTTTGTTTACTTCTTGTATTATTATATTTTGGAAAACTGAACTTTCTCTCGCCTTTTTTCGTTAGAGTGTATTTCATTTAAATAATTAAGTCACTTAAAAGTAATAATTTCTAATGATTTTGGCATTGTTCAGTTACTTTTAGGTCGGTCGGTCGGCGCAGTCTAATTACAGCAGTGTCAGGTCCGCCTGCTGCCTTAATTTGTGTTTTAGCGTTTCATTTATCTATTTGGTTTAAGTGAATTGTTACAGTCTTATTTGGGTCCTAGAGAGTAGGTAATTTAGAATTCAGTGCTCAGTTGAATTGTACTTGTGGTCAAGGAGTTTATGATCCCAGAAATGTATAGTTTTAACCCACAATTCTCAATGTTATTTTTTTACAACTTCATTGCTGAATTTTCATGAAGATTTTTAATGTTTGCAGTCCTTTTTCTCTACCAAAATCTTGAAAATAAACTGAAATATGATGGAATTCTACAGTAAATGCTTCAAGTGTCTTGACTCAGTTGAGTCATTCCTTTCCTCTCTGTGAAGCTGCAATCTTGAATTATAAAGCCTTAAATAAGGTAACACATAAATAGCCAGATTTGACTTCTGCGCAAAGGGGCTAATTCAGGTAGCTGTTTTTTTTTTTGTGACCTAGCACTTAATTTGCTTTATTTTATTAGGGGTGTTTATGGTTTTGTTATTTTCTTTAATTTGGCAGTGTCATATCGACCTTTTTGTTTTCCCCACCCTTGTGCCATGTGTAACTATTGAACCCGTTGTACATAATCCTTCTGTTCCTGTGAGTGAAGTATGTGTATTAACCCTTTGAGTATATTACAATATACATATTCGCTCGCAAGCAGTCCCGTTTCCCCGGCTATCTCTTCTCCGCACTAAAATTACATCCATCCTATTATCCTCTGGATGTCACAGTTATGCTGACATTAATTGGCAATATGTTGCTTGTTTCCACTCTGGTAATTTGATTCTCTACTGTAAAGCACTTTCACTAAGATAAATATCAGTCTATTCTCCCTGGCAGGTACAATCTTTAACCACCATGGCCCAGTAAATTAAGGTATTGGATCCAAATACTACATTCCATATACTTTGCAAACAGCCTTGCGGCTGAAAATGTTTGCTACAGTAGGCTTATTAGCCCTAAATCTGGTCAGGTTGTACCAACAAATATGCACTAACTGAGGTTATGGGGAAGGTTCAACACAAAAAGGCCACCCACACCAGCAGCTGTTGGAATGTTTGTGATGACGCAAGCTGCGCTCTCATTATGTTTTACCATTCCAAATTCGCATGTGTCCTCACAATTTCGGCCAATAATGTGTTTGCATGATTATTTGCATTCTAGTACCCTACCTAGGGCAGAGCCGCAGTTGCTGCGCTAAGCCTTGCAGGCAAGCGATTGGATACTTTGCCAAGCATATTAACAAGCTGTGGAAAATACCACCTGAGCTGAACTAGTGCTTAGCACATTGCCTAGTAGGCAAGCTTTGCCAGATAGTTCACTTGTTTGTTTTTAGTTTGCATCTCTTAGTCTGTGTGTTTTGCAAGTTGGGAGTCACAGGATGTATGCAGCAGGGTAATGGTTGTCCGCTATGTAGCATTGTGGAGCAAATAAATGAAGAAACACAATGTCCTTTGTGATCATAACTTATCCAAAAGTCGTGGCTTATCTCACACTCACCCACAATTGCAAGGGCCATTAAGGCACAATTTCTAGTGGGCAAGCATTGCTGATACTTTGGTGATATCAGCCTCCATTCCTCATGCCGTGGCTCTTCCCTTACGCTCTGAGCTAGTGCCACTATAATCAAAGAGTGCTGCCCAGCAAGCAAACCATCTTGATAACATGCTAGTATCTGCTTCATGTTCCCAGTATATGACTCATTTTGCTGGCTAAATGTGCTCCAGGTCTTCTTTTAATTTTAACTTGTGTTCACATTCTATGTATGCGTTTTTCAATCCCTCTCCAGTTATGTGCTTCAACATTCGTGTCCTTCATTTGGGACAGCTCACCTCTGCCTACTTTGAAAACATCGTGTACTCACTGGCTGTAATGTCAATCACTTGGTTTGAGCTAATTCCATTAATAGGGGAGCAGATCACCTCTGGCTCTGAGGGGTCCATGAATGTTAGCCTTAGGTGGCATGGTTTTGTTTTGGAGGGGTTTGTGCAGCACTCCCAACCTTCAGTTACATGCATTCTTATTCAGTTCAGGGGAACTCACATGCTCACATAGAATATGTCCTTTGCATCAAAATTCACCGTAACAGTGTCCTCCCAGATGTGCATCTGTTTGCATTCAGCATTATCTCCTGCCATGAGATGAGCAGATCATGCATGGTTGCATGAATTCAAAGGAAATGTGACTCGCTTCTCGCCGCAAATGGTTTTGTACCTCACTTTGCATATTTCATTTGTATCAAGTCACTCTACTTGTGTCTTGTCAGATGTTCCTCTGATTGCATTCAGCATTCCTGTTGAGTTCCTGCACTGACAGGAGGCCATGCTTGCTTGCATGAATTTAAAGTGTGACATGCTTGCCATGTAGAATATTTTCTTTGTATTAAGTCACTGTGATAGTGTCTTGCCAGATGTTTCTCTCTCTGTATTATTCAGCATTCCTGCTGATGTTTCTGCATTCAGATGAGTTGGTCAAGCATGCTTGAGTGAATTTGAAGGATAGGTAACATGCTTATTGCCAGACAGTCTCATATTTCACATGGCATATCTCCTTTGTATCAAGCAATTTTAGCAGCGTCTTACTTGATTTCTCTCTGTTTTCATTCAGCATTCCTGCTGATCTCTCAGTGTTCAGCTGGGAAATTCAGGTGCGCTTGTGTGAATTCAAAGGAAATGTGAAATGCTTTTGTTGGAAATCAGAAAACAGCTTGCAGAGTGCTGCGTGGGTCACACATCAATTTGGACAGAAAAACGGGTGCTCTTTGGAGAGGGTTACAAGTTCTGAAAAAATAGTTGAAGTGTGTCTCCCTTTGTAAAACCTTAGGTTTGGAGTTGTCAGTCAGAACACTTGACAAAATCCAAGGCACTGTGTTCCATAGTGAAAAAAGTCAATAAAAAGCCTTTATTAAGACATGGCTTAGTAGATAAAAAGCAAAGCATTTCACCTCACAGAGCCTTCATCAGGGTGCAAGAGAAAATACCTGTTGGTCTACCTCATTAAATAGACAATCAGTAATTAACAAACACCAGTGAGTAACACGAATCAATACACACTCATGAATATGTGACAGTCGATGGGTCCTGTCACTAGAAATGTCTCCTAATACAGTTAGTACACGCCCTGGCTACCTTGCCAACGAGCCTGGCTCTTTGGCAATGTGGTCAGCACATTTGACTCTTACCTGGGAGTCTGGGGTTCAATTCCCCACCTGGGCCCTCCTTCAGCCTGCCACAAATATTTATATATACACATCAACATGAAACCATCTACAAAATACTTAAAATAATATAAACATGACAGGGCACACAATTCCATATCAATAAACAATACCCATGAAAGCAAAATAATCGTATAAAATAAATAATTGGGTACATAATGGAAAGAAAAAAGAGAGAAAATAATAAAAGAGAAGCAAAAGAGTGAAACACTCTAAAGTAGGACAAATATGTGCTTACATAATTGCATGCAAAACATCGACTGTGCCACTTGGAGGGGATCACATAATTTAATCCTAAAGACAAAGGGCTCTCTAAAGTCAAGAAAGAGAAAAGTTGATACAGTCTTGCAGATCTGTGAAGTGGCCAATGACACATTGTAAATACCACCCAGGGAGATGGCAACTAAAATCAACCAGACTGATGCACCTTTCTAAAGGAAAGCGGAGAAGTCGATGTCTTCATTTAAACCAAGGAAAGTCGTGGCTTTCAGAGGAACGATCCAGAGTGTTTTTCTCTGTAACAAATGTCCTAGTCTGTCACCATCCCTCAGAGTCGGGGATGACTGTGATCGCCATGATTTTGAGTGAGTTAGGGTTTGTGTGTCCAGCTGTTTTGTAATGAATGGCCATGGGATAGCTGGCATTCCCAGTCCCCATTGCCTATTTGCATTCAGTCTTTTAGTCTACATTTGGTGCGTTCAATGTGAAAATGTGAAATGCTTGTTGCCGCACAATCTCATATTTCAACGAGCATATTTCCTTTGTATCAAGCCACTTTAACAGTGTCTTGCCAGATGTTTCTTTGTCTGCATTCAGCATACTTGCTGATCTCACTGCACCCAGAGGCAAAAGTCATGCATGTGTGCATGAATTCAAAGGCAACGCAATTCAATTCAATTCAAGTATCAAGTCACTCTAATAGTGTATTGCCAGATATTCCTTTGTCTGCACTCTGCGTGCCTGGGTCATTGTCACGTATAGGACAATGCACAATTTCCATGATTTTTTTCAAGGACTTAATGAATAATAAATTTCATTAGTTATGTATCATTTCGAAGATTGTGATGTCTAAATCTTCAATTATATCATTTTTTGACTGTGGAATTTTTTTTTTGTCATTTATCATATTTCTCACTAAAAGTCTTATTACCATTATGCATTCTCAGTTTCACAGTTTATTGTTTATTGCAGATAAACATGCAAATACATGAGTATCCATAGGTTAAAAAAAAGATATACATGGAAGAAAGATAAAAACAATTATATAGTAAATATATCACAAGTTCTTTTTGTAAAATAATGTATCACAAAGTGTTTAAAGGGAACTGCCGAGAGACTGAAACCTCATTGGAGGGTCCAAGGCCCCGGTCGAGAGAAATCTCCAGATCACAGGCAAGGGCCCTCACAAGAGGCACAATCCGTTGACAGCCCCCGCCATATACATAATGATGCCAATGATATGTAAGGCGAGATGTAAAGTATATATCCGACGCCACAATAGAGGAAATTAAACAGTTACGTGAACAACTGACACGGTTTATGAAGTTAAGCATAGATTTTCTAAGCATTTCAGAATAGGAGCGAACATGATTGTTTACAAACATACCACTAGCGCTACACCTTTTGCCCAAATTATGTAAAATTCTATAGGCATTATTATAAGCTACTTGTACAGAATGAAACACAGATTTTCTACAGTTTACCCAAAGATAGGAAAGATACAAATTACTACAATAGGTAACAAAAGTCTGTTTTTAACCTCGGTTGTGCAAAAATAAAACTTGCGTATTAACATATTACTCCGGCCATACAATTGGCCTGTCTTAGATTTCATGTCGGCTTCTTCATTTAACTCATTATCAATAATATGACCAAGATATTTATATTTTTCAACATACATAAGTGGCATATCGTTAAGAGAAATATCTATATTAGCACCATAATTTCTTGCATCGAACAACATTACTTGGGATTTGGTACAGTTAAATAGAACATAATTTTTGTCACCAAATTGAGAACACACATCAAGTAGTTTTTGTAACCCATTAGCAGATGGGCAGAAGACCACAAAGTCATCTGCATACATAAGATGGTTCATAATATGTCTGGAACAGCAACAGCCGACTGGTATATTATTCAAATTAATACTAAGATCATTCATATAAATATTAAATAAAAGTGGAGACAAAATACCACCTTGGGGAACACCATTACTTACAGAGAAGGCACCATATATTATTAAGCCCCATCTTATACAGTATAATTGTTTACAATACCAATAGGCTATCAGCCTCACTATATATACAAGAATAGACAGTTTTAACAACTTGTTTAGAAGAATATTGTGATTTAGCCTCTCAAAGGCTCGAGAAGCGTCAAGGAAAGCTACATACATTTGTGACCCATGTTTAACATTTATCAGTTCTTTCAATACATATACACACATATCAGTACCATGCTTTTGTTTAAACCCAAACTGATTGTTTGCAGTACTCAAGAGTGAGTCAACACGGTTTAGTAACACACCTTCTAATACCTTTGTACAAATATTAGACAGCCCTATTGGGCGATAGTTGTTTTTATCACTAATACGTTTATTTTTATTTTTTACAATTGGTACTATTACAGTTTCAATACAAATATTAGGAGTATAACCATGTATTAGCAAAGATGACATAAATAGGGACAATATATTACTAAATTATCACCAGCATACTTTAGGTGCTCTGCAGTCAGTGTCTTTACCAGCTGCCTTGCCATTTGGCAGATTATGAACTAAATCTTGTATTTCACACGCTGATACAATCATTTCATTGCTAAGTATCACAGTGTTGCTTTTAATTGTATCAAGAAACTTTATACAGTTGCTATTTTGAACACAGTTAAATACATTTTCATAGTGTTGTTTCCACATTTCTGGTATATCATTACCTCTGCGGTTGTCAACAACATTAAGCAACTTGACTTTACTGTTTAGAGTATTTTTAATATCCTTCCAGAACTGTTTGTCATTTTTATTACAATACCGAGCTGCCAACTTATCGGCAAGAATTGAGTTGACATTTTTTTTACATGTTCTGAGAGCATATTTAAACCATGTTCTAGCCTGTCTCATGGTATCATACACAACTCCCGTCCTGGGTTTACCAATGGTCCTCCACATGAGATATGCATCTCTGGCTGCATTATGATAGGGCTCGACGTCAGCATTCCAACCAGGTACATTATAATTATTAATGTTACGGGTTGACTGATGACAAAATAAATCATTACCACAACTACATAATATATTGACAACATTGGAATAAAAATGATCTAGATCCTGATGGTGACTGACATCTGTACAGTTAGGATCAAGTTGCGTTTCTCAGTTGCGTTTTATGATAAATGGATAGTTTTTATGTACAACTAAAAACGCTTATTTCCTGATAATGATATCGTTTAAAGGAGTGTATTTTACAGTTTAGCATGAAAAAGTATATCTATCTGTACCAGAAAATATATTTTGCACAAAAACACGGTGTCAAGCCACTTGCCTCAAACTACCGTAACATGCTTTCAACTCGCAAATCTAAGGTTACTTTACCCAGCTGGCTAACTTACAGTGTTGTGACTGTCATTTATTCTTGTTACCTAACATAATGGGAAGCCAGCTAGGTTATAATGCAGCTTCCTATAGGTTAGCTAGTTATATTTCATGAATCATTATGAAACAGTAAAATTATCGTTATGCTATGCAGGCCGTATTCTTCAGTCGCTCCACTTGGGGTAACGTGGGAAGTGCGCAGTCTAGTACTTATATGTAAGTCTATGTTCAGTACTCACTTTTCGTTTACGTTTCTGTGCCATTCTTCTCCGTCGTGCTGTTAAAATTGGCGCTGGGATGTCATGACGTGAAGCTTCTGGAGCAGCAAATATACTTGGCACTGCATGTGGCTTCAGAAGCAATTTCGAGGCAAATCCACTTTCATATTGTTCATGTTGACAAAATCGTCTCGGTGAAAGTGACTGCTGCAAACTCAAGCTTGAGCGTCTTTCACTTTCTCTGCTGGCCGGCCGCATTTCACCAGCCATTGCCTTCAAATCTGTGGCTTACTTAGCTTGGAGGGCGAGGTAAAAAAAATTTGCCGATTTTGGGTTATCTCGGTCAGACATACTTTGCAATACAATAAGGCATTTTTAGCCCAGAAAAGAGCAAGCGAGCATGACAGCACAAACCGAACTCGTACTTGTCAAACGAAGTGGACAGCGTTGTCTGTGGTCGGCTTGGCCTTGGAGGCTTTACGCACGTGTGACGTCAGGCATCCTAGATCTTGTCATGTGATCACAACATGGCTGCGCCCCTGGCGCTTTACAATTTTCGACAAATAAACCAAAATTTGGCGATGTAGTGGAGTTGAACCAAAAGCAAAATACTGATATAGTAATTGGGGTGGATATTTTTATTGATTCCTTCAATTTCAAGACGAGTGAACTATTCCTTTCCAAAGTACAGACAAAAGGAAGGAGAGAGGTGAGAGAGACTGAAATTACACAAGTTAGTTATTGGCCTTAATATCAACTAACCAAATCATAGCAGTGCGATGTTGAATTGAGTAATGCGTTCTCTCATCTCATGCATTAAATTTTTCTCACATTGATGAAACTGATAAAATAAAGGCTACAAATAACATTTATGTGGCATACTCTAAGTATTGCGAACCCCTTAGCAGAAATGGCAAATGTCAATACCTAAAAAACCATTCTCAGGAAATTCCATTTACTGTTTTTGTGTCTGGAATTTTGTGAAAACAAGAACAATGTCTTTATTCACTCATGAAACATTTATAAACAGGAATCATTCCACAGGACTTCATAAAAAAAGTTTTACCTGGCTTGCTCTAATTTTGCAAAGCCATAGCGCAGAACACCACAGTGCACAATGGAAAAAAAAAATCTTGCAAATTCAAATTTCCCACTATTTTTCATTTTTTGTAAAACCTTTAAAACTGAACTCCCAGACAGTGTGATGAATCCGCTTAAAGACTGATACTCAGCACCTTCAGACCAAGATCAGAAAAAAACTGATTTTGTTCATACTCACACTAATCCATGGATTGGTTCAAAATTTGGCATTTTATCTGGAAGGCATGTTAAGTTGGTGTATTAAAATATTGCTTTGATAGGGCAAAGTGTGTGTTTCTGTCATCTCACCAAATTTGACGATGAAAACTCATACATGAAGTCAGATGTAAATGCTAAACTTTTTAATTTTGAAATGGCTAATTATGCACTAATGCTCAAAAAAATCTTCCAATCAAGTCTAAATTGGAGAATCAAGTCTTCTGTTGTCACTCGGGCCACAGACAGCTGCCGCCAATTTCAGAACGATGACACCATACTCTGCGAGAGAAATGTAAATGCTACACTTGTCATATTCACAGGGAGAATTCTTCATGTGTGTCCATAAATACCTCAGGAATAACTCTTGAGTGAAGATTCAACTTCTTTTGTCACATGGGCTGTAGACAGCAGCCATTGCTTGACCCCTCAAATGCAGTTTTCAGCTTTAATAGTTACCTGGTTTTGATCTGTTGTGCACCTGGCCCATCTAGAGCCAATATGTCATTCCGTCCTTCCAGAAGCAGTCATAACCCGAAACTAAGGGCTCAATTTTGTCTTGCTTGCGAAATACATTAGGTTGCACATCAGTGAGAAAAGATGTCCAACATTAAAACAGTCACTCACAGTCTGTCAAAGGGAGTTATACATTCAATATCGATGTTCTCTTGGAAAGTGTTTTCACGTGGCCCACGTGGATTTCAGAATAGACTTTAAAGACCTGTCACATCAATCACTCGTTTACGTGATACGGGCGGTGTTTTGTGTTACTCCAAACACCTCCACAAAATGATTTATTGGAAAAAGTAGGGCTATATTTACAACTCAACCTTTCCTCAGATGCACCAGCTGATGTCAGTTGATTATTTGTCACCTGAATCTAATACATTTTCTTTGCGCCAAGTCATTTTCGTGGGCTCACAGTAGAACGGCGGGAATCGGAATCATCCCATGTTGTCGGTCACTGCGGAAAATTGCACAGCCTGTCCATCTGCCCATGTTTACCTAGCAACCAAAGTTATGTTGCTATGGTAAAGGTCTCCCCACATGAACTTGTCAATCAAACCCCCTTTGGCTTAACTTTGTTCGAGGAGTGTTTTTTACAGCATGGTTCTTCCACCTCCTTGACCAGTGAAAACTGTTTACAGCGGCCATTGCTAAGCATATCCCATCAGATAATCTCAAGTATTCCACATGTAGAAGACATGAGGAAGAATAGTGTATTGCTCTTTAAACCTTTATCAGTAGAGTGCACCTCGAAACATTTCATCTTTCTCTAAAAGTTTAAGGCACAGGGTAAAAATGTTCCTGTTCAATAAAGAGATCTCTGTATATTCAACCGATTTAAAACTACAAGAATCGACTGCGCATTTTCTGTCTCAGAGTACTGGTTATGCACAGACTTATGTTGCTGCATCCCTGAACTGTCTTGCCTCACCTCAATACCTGTTTGTCTCTGTGTGTGTGTGGCCATACGTACGTGTGTGTATGTGTGTGTGTGTCTCTTTACAAAGAGAGCTGAATTATAGTGTTAGTCACAGAAGACGAGGAGCAGGGCAATGCCATCTGCTGAGCCAATAACATCACAGTGGAAATCAGGGAAACTCAATAAAGATCATTCTGTCTCCGTAACAACAGAAAGCTGTTGCAGCCCTAATGCCAGTAATTCCGAAATGAAGTGTGAGAAACACAGTTAAAAAATGACGTTGTAATATCTCCAATTATACGGTTTACTCAGGGACAAATATTGAGTTTCCCTCATTTTCTACAAGCATTACGAAAGTGGTGCACTTAAAATGTGAAAGTTTTTTTTTTCCCCAAATGTTGCATGCTGTCTCACGAGTTGTACTTAGCGGGAAAACTTAGCTACGCTTAGATTTCAAGCTGCTGAGACCCCATAATAAGCCTTATAGAAGTGAAATGTCTGAAACCTCTTACCCAGTATTATACGGGCCATTTCTGATGGGGATTTAACCTTAGCATAAGCGTTGTACTTTTTTTTTTTTTTTTTTTTCATTTGAATGTAATGTTTACTGACTGGACATAGAGAAATGTTTCTATAATACTGTTCTAATTTCTTCTAGCCTGTTTACAAATGCTCAGAGTAGAGAGACTCTCATATATACGAAAACCTAGCGGTGCAGTCTTTTTAGCCAATCACAGATTGGGAGTACCTGCTTGTTGATGTACAATTCAAACTAACTCACGGCAGTCCGTCAGAATTTGAATCTGAGATCTTCCTTGTAGTTTCATAACATTGTTTTAATTATTTTTGGTTGTCCTGGTGACTAGCAACTTTCCTGTGGAACAACTCTTCGGAGCTTTTGTAAAGAATTTTGGCCTGATCTTGACAACTGCTGACGCGCAATTACTGGAACAGGTTAACGATCAATGTCCAGTTAGTATGGTTTCAGTAATGAAGTATATTGTTGTATCCAAATGTTGCAAGTGCCAATAAGAGATTGATTGAGGTATATGATTACAAATAGGAGGTTAGTACAGAATACGTAACAACAACTATTAGTATCTGACAGTAATTGAGTTCTTGACCACTGACTCGGCTCGAACATTTCCAAAAATCTACACTTTGAAAAGTGAAATGAATTCTAACAAGACAACAGTGTCATTACTATCCCCACCACCACCAAGGGCCATAACTCCATGAAAAAATATACTTCGGCATCCATTTTCAAGCTCAACATGGATCATGACTAGCTGATTAACATACAAAACTTCACGCATCTAGGTGAAATAGTTTCAGAGAAATCTTGTCCCCATCGTGGGCCGGACGGACACACGGATGGACCCCAATCCAATATCCCCCATCCTGCTTTGCAGTGGGGGATAATAATAAGCATGCTATAGAAGTATTGATGTGTTTTGAATATCGGGGGTGTAGCAGAGCCCCTGCCGTGCCGGTCCCTTGGGAGTTGTGATGTGTCCCTTTAAGGGCACCGTTGAGAAATGAGTTGGTTAAAATGTGTACATGTGAACCTATCACTCCTGCCATTGGGAGGATTAGGACCATTAGTTCTGGGCTGCACGGGCACACACTCACATTTGTGTGGAGTCACCGAGGTCTTTCTGCTAATTATAGCCTGAAATCTGACAGAGAAAAATGAGAGGGAAAGGAGACAGCTGCAGGATCTGGGACTGCAGGAGGGAGGTGGGAGGGTGTGGGAGAGAGACCAGGGTTTGATTTCTAACTAAATCCTTAAAACCCCTTCCTTCAGTGGAAAAAACAGAATCCAATCGCCTTGATAGCCCTCGCGCCCAACCCGACTAGAAGAGCAGCAGCTCACTGGCTGGAATGCCTCTCCGGGGCGTCACATCTCTTATGATATGCAGTGGTGATGCATAGGGGGTGTATTCTGGGCCATGAGAAAAACTTTTGGGGCCATTTTTGGGCACAGTGTGAACATAATTTAATAACCTGTGTCCAGCTGGTCAGGAGCTTAGTCTACAACCTCAGGTTCTTCTGTGAAGTTCTCCAGGTGTTCCCATTGCTGAGCTGAAGGGTCCAGTGAGGTAACTTGCTAAATGCCAATCTCATGTTTTATGGTGTTACACAGAATATACTGTCACCATGTATCAATGCTGTGCTCTGGTCAGAATGACATTGTAAAGCATATAAAGACCACAATGGAAAAATGATTAGAGTCACATTTTCATGTTGTGGAGAAATGATTAAATAAAAATTCAAAATGATCTTAGAAACAAAGCACTGAAGAAATATGCAAAAAATATCAAATATATAAAATATGATGATAATAATAATGTATAATATTATTGTATATTATTATAAATATTATAATAATATATAATATATAAAATATACAAAAATTCAAAATTTGGACTCTGATCGTTTTTACTTTGTTGTCTTCATATGTATTGTTGTTGCATAAATAAAGTAAAGCAATATTCAAAACCGTTAAAATCTTGATTTCTGTAAAATTGGCACATGTAATGTTATTGCACCGAACCCTTCAGTTCTGTCAATGTTTTGTGTCCTTTTTATTTCCTGTGTGTCCTTTGCATTGGTGCTCCCTTGCCAGGTAAGCTGAGGAGCGCTGTTGACTGTAACTGGGCAACTACAAGTCTGCACCCTGTATGTCACAGTTATGATGAGGCGTGAGATTTATATTTCATCAAGCTGACTTCATCAGTGAAATAGTGTTTAGTGTTGATGCCGACCTCATGGCATCAGCACTAAACATGTAACTCAAAGGTATCAACACCCAAAGGACTCAAATAAGTGCACTGCGAATTTTCTTTAAGTGGGAATTAGCAGTATTAGACTCGGTGTACATGGATGATGGAGGCGAAATCTTTTCAAATACAAATAATATAAACGAAGCAAAATCTTATCTATGCAGAGATTTCATCTACAGATATAATAAAGCAGCAACGCTGTAAACCTGTGGAAATTTCAAGAGCCCTTTGCCTGCACCACGGTCTTCACGAATGCGTTCCATGACAGAGAAATGAAGGCAGTGAATTTTTTTTAAGCTTGCTCACACAAGTGTAGATTTGTCTTTTTAGAGTGTGTGAAATAGGCCCGAGGGAGACGCTTATGAAAAATGTTCCTCTTCAACGTGACTGACAGGTGTCAGCGAATCCCTGGGATTTTATGCCGGAGATCCCCCCCTCCCCCTGCAGGACGGGCCCCCAGCTTGCCTGATAGGCCCGTATTCAGGTCAGCATAAACAATTGCCGCTCCTCTCCTCTTCCCCCCAGCCTAGTGACAGGTGCACACAGCTCTCCCCCGCTTGAGCCAAAATCCACAAGGGGCGGCTGGGCCTCTCGATAAGGCCCGATTCTGTAGAGGACTGTTGGAAAGGTGATCTCATCCAATCGGACACTTAAAGCCTAATTAGTTCTATATGGTGGAATTTCGGAGGGGACCCCATCTGGGCCTGTTTTAGTGGAACTGTGTGTCCTCAGTGTACTGAAAGATTTCAAGTTGGAAGTTATGTTAGTGAAACCAAGAAAAAAAAAATCCCTCCATGCTAGTTTCAGTCTTTTATTTCAGTGCAGATCATTGTATGCTGAGGCTTCAGTACACACTGTATGCTTATTAGCAGAATGCACCCTGCATGCTTATTAGCTTATATCTGTGGAATGAACAGATCTGAAATCCAACTTATACTGAGGATGTTGAATTACTGGACTGTCGTGAGCACATCAAGGACATCTGTAAACGGCGATACAGAACTCCCCCCAGTGGCTGTGTGTGATCATACAGTCTTTATATAATGTCATTTTATGGGTGTCCGACTCTTTAATATTTAAGAAGTCAGTAGCTTCAGTGAAATGTAGCATCATTAGTTGAGAAGAAGCAAACTGCAGTGGAGTTGTATATAGAAGATAAGTGATGTATTTTGCCTGGAGTTAAAACTCCCTTGGTCCTTTAATTCTGTGGAATGCAGCTCTGTACACATAGGGCAACAGAAATAAAATATGTTTCACTGTTCATTTAATCCCACAAATGCAGTAGTGTTGTATGCATACTGTCTGTTATAGTATTTAAGACATAATTGTGAACGTAATTCAGCCATTAATTGTGTTTACGCTTAGTTTTTGAGATGAGTAATGTGACTGTTAAGTGAAGTCCTTTAAGTCTTCAGGCTTTTGTAGCTGTCCTCATTTTTGATATTCAATTTTTTTTAACTTGATGGTATAATAATTAAATGTCTAAACAAAAGTCCTTAATGCAAAAGCTTGCTCAATGTTATAGATACGCATATTCATAATTCCACACAGTGTATGTACCCCCTTAACTTGTTTCACTGCTGTTCCTTCTCATTTTAATACAAAACTCTTTCCCACACCATTCTCGTTTCATTCTGCTGAATGACTTTAGATCCCATATAGATATATATATATATATATATATATATATATATATATATATATATATATAGATAAGTCAGATAAATTCCTTTTGCAGAATTTGAATCGGTCTGGTGGTGTGGCTTTTAGGAAACTGGCAGTGTTCTGAATGGCCCTCCAAGCAGTTTGAGGATCGCTACTGAAACAGCAATTCTTTTTTTCAAAGTCATAATACAGAAATGCTCAGTGAATGGCCTCTTTTCTTGTCTTGTTGAGCACTACTTCAGCTTCTGAATCACTCTGACAACACAAATCACCAGTGGCTTTAAAATGACTGCAGAATGCAGATGAACTGACTGTTTTTAAGCTATAAAAAATAACAAAGTCCAGAATGAAATAAAGAAATCACTGCTTACTGCGGTGCGCCATTTTGTTACTCTAACGACTCCAAACCCACCCGAATCTGATATGCCCAATCAACTAACTATGCACAAGCGTGCTTACACGCGACTCATGCTGCCATCTCAGATACTTTGCTACTCCCCTCTGAAACACCAGGCAGTCAGCCAACTCCACTTTTTACTAGAGGTCCCAGCAGAAGAAGAGTGGAGTACAGAAGAAGAGTGGAGGAAACCTGACCTTGCGCCTGCTCAAAGGGCAACTGAGGAGCACCCGGATGACCAGGAGAAGGCGCTTGAGCAATCATGTTGACCCGAAACTAAATCCCTCCATAGAAACATTTATGTGCTGCTCTTGTGAGGCTGCTGTCCGCACTTGATGCTGGCATAGCTGGATTCGATCCCAGTCAGTGGGGTTCACTCTTGCTCTCCGAGCAGCGCCTTGACCGAGTGAGCCAACCCAGCAGCCTATGGAGTCTGTATTAATAGTGTGTGAACTTCGTGCTCCTCAGCTGGGCTCAGTTCCATAGGCGTTCACAAAAGGGCTTCATGCTGGCTGCAGTGTTGGGTTCAATTACTTTCTTCAATTACAGTTACAATTACAATTACTTTCTGGACAGAATGTTCAATCACAATTACAATTGCTTTTCGATAAAAAAAATTCAATTAAAATTAAATTACAATCACTGCAATTGAATCCAACCCTGCTGGCTGGGTTTGCTAAATATAAGATGAGTTCATTTTAAAAAATAGGTTCTCGATGAGTACATGTGATTACTCTGGATTGGCAGTTCACTGCAGGCTAAGAAGTTTTACTTACGGACTTAAGGATTCACGGACTTACAACTCGATGGCGCGGTGTCTACTTGCGAACGCGCTGTAGACACAAAAACCATACCTCTCCTCTACCATAAGGGCTCAGTATCTCTGTCCATATCTCCGGCAGATATGGGGAATTGAAAAAAAGTTTGCTGCATAAAAAGAATCCCAAAAGCGATGATTTGCGCAGCCTTTTCTGTGGAGGCGAGCAGGGCCTTTCCCAGTCCAGTATCAGCGAGCTCCAGGGTCTCGTCCCGGCCCTGTCTGAGCAAACGCTTCTCTCTCTTCCACCCCCACTACTGCCGGTTCGTTTCCGCACCTCATTTCTAAAGACATGTTGTTCAATTTAGCCTGGAAATGTCATTAATGCGCCCAGCAGCGGTGAGATTTTCGGTGGGAGGGGGGCAGGATACCATGGGGGCAGTGGTGGGGGTGTTTTTTTGGGAGTAAAGGGGAGTCCTTGGGGTCTTGACTGCAGATAATGGGGATCTGGGCTGCCCTGCACAGCTTCCCCCTTCACCTTGTTTAATGGGCTTCAGTCTGAGCTGAGGCTGGAAGTTCAGCACCGGCAGACACTAAAAACAACACAAACACATTAAGGTTAATTGACCGTGTTACAAGCCAGACGTCGCACTTCTTAAACATAATTTAAAAGTTGTAGCTTCAAAATGGGTGTGAGTGAAATATGTGGACTATGTTAATAACACTGGAAATCTCATTGAAGCTGTACTACAGAGGATCTTCTTTTGTGGGCTAACGGTAAACTCACCATGGAGAAGCACCCAAGAGCTTTGAACTCTGAGGCAGACATCCTTTAAAATAAACAACGAATCATGAAATTGTTTGATTGAACTCGTTTTGAAATCAAGTGAAATCCAGTGAAATAAACTGTCATTTCATACTTGATGTGAGTAGTTATGGAGGGATCTCATGCATTTGGTGCACATCTTCCGGTACTTTCGCCAATCCCATCAATCTGAACCTTGTCCCCATTTTGTCCTTCCACCAACTTGCATCACCACCCTCAGATCCAGGGAGGTGCTCTCTCTATCTCTCTCTCTCTCATCTCTCTCTCACTCTCTCTCCCTGAGAGATGGTTAACAGTTATTCCTGTCATGCTTAAGAGCACAGGCCATGCCCCCTGGTTCCTCCACCGTAACCCTCACCGAAGGCCGCGCCATTAACTCCCAGCACCTGCGCGGAGTAGAAGATATCCCTCGCGTTACGGCATTTAAAAATGTAGCCGATCGGAGGCATTCTGCCTGTTACTGTAAGCACGCAGCTCCCGAGCAGCGCTGGGCAAAGAGACCCCAAGGTGTGAGCGATTGGGCCCCGCTTCTCTAATGTAAAGATGAGCATAGGAAAAGAACTGCTTATTGCACTGATTGTGCAGGTTTGAGAATCTGAAGTCCTCTGAAGGGCCGGGCCCCTGTGCTCTTGCATCACTTGTAGTGGAAGAAAATTCACCACTGCTGGTGTGATTACCACCTGAAAAATAATCACGACTTGCAATTTTAGGACATTGCATTTCTCTTTGACATAATTTTCTGAATTACTGTAACCAAAACAGAAACTGTCACAAATGACAGTAAATATAGTATTAGTATATGGAGAGTAAGCATGTATTACTTTTGTAATCTATTATACAGGATATACAGCCACTGGTATTTTTACACCAGTGCTCACAACTGGTGTTTAAAATGTTTCCTAATTTATTATCTGACCTGTCAATACTCATCACATATGAGTTTTTTTTTTTTGTTTCTCCAAATTCTTTTAGTAATTCTTATGGTTGGAGTTTTTCCCTCAGGAGAAAATAAATTGTGAATGCGCCAATCAAATTTTTTTCTCTGGACCCGCAATTATGGCATAATAGGTTGGAAGGTTCAAAACTACACAGTACAAGTATGATTATAATGTTTTCCATCTTCTGACAGATCAATCAAACAGTAAATTGATTGATTTGTAAAAAATAAATAATAAATTAAAAAAATTATATAATTATATATATATATATATATATATATATTTATATATTCCATATATTTCAGTCATTTCATGAAATGGGTGGCACTTAATTTCAGTCCTTCACAAAATGCTAACTTTTTTTGTCATTTCATGAAACGACTGGTTTCACAATCTGACTGTTTATATATATATATATATATATATATATATATATATATATATTTATATATATATATATATATATATATATATATATATATCAAAGCAGGTTCAGCAACTCAGGAAGAACTGTTGCGGCGGTTAGCACCTTATGGGAAAGCAATAATATAAGCACTTCTGACAGTATGAAGAAGGAATCAAAAGAAAGTACTGTATCCTTATACTGAAAACTAAACCCAATCTGTTGAAATATGTGGTTAGTTCTGAGGCATAATTGCCGTATGTTGCTCCATAACCATTACGTTCAAAAAACAATTCCAACCTCTTCGAAATTTACTGTCGGCAGTAGAAATATATCAGACACCCTGGAAACTCTGGTCATGTTACACTTTATTACACGGTGATTTATATATTCAACCCTGACACATTCTGTAACCTGTGTATTATGCATCTCCCCTACTGGATAACTAAGATGCACCACAGTTATATTTAAAACAGCAGTGGTAAGCTACATAGGTCCACAATGCAAAAAAAAGCCCACTCTCCATTTTTGGCAGGATTTGTTCTTGGCTCTCAGCGGTCATCTGTAGCGGTGGTCTTGATGGAAATGGCGCTTTTATACAGTGAAATGCTGTGTGCGCATGATGATCTTGACAGACTCTGTGGATCGGACCCAGTTTCCTTCACTTCTAGCCTCCGTCAGTGCAGGACCACACTCGCTGATGTGACCACATGCTCACGAATTTGAATTCACTCTCACAGGGTTGACCATGTACTCACATCCATGAGTGGCACCCCTGGGTGACATCCACGCGTTTGTGATTTTTGGAGTATATTTGCGAACTTTTGGAAACATTTGCATTTACAAATTAGTGATTTGAAGGAGATAGTTCTGATGATATGAGTTACTTGCACGTGATATGCATTTTTTTAAATATTCAGTTAAAAAAGAGTATATTTATTTCTATGCATTATCCTTCACATGATAACCATCATCAAGTAGGCCTCAAATATTCACGTTCTGTGCAAGAACATTAATCTCAATCAGCAATAATTCTCTGGTTCATTCAGTCTGTCTCAGTGTCACGGACAGTCTGTAGAGATATACGACTCCTTTCACTGAAAAAAGTGATCATGTGTTGCTATTTATGCAAAGAGAGAATAATATTTAATCTAACCCAAAAATCAAGTCTCTGTGCACTATTGAAAAAAGTTGATTGATTCAAAACAAACTGACACAATATTTTCACTTTGATCCAAAGTCTAAATTTTTTTATTTTTTTCAGCGTAGTTTCAGATGTTAATTCGTCTTTGCCAGAGTTACCATTCTGACTGTTTTTCTCCCTCTGCATGGCATATTTTCTCGTAACCTTTAGCTTGGGTCATTTTCTTCTGCTGTGAAGTACAATTTTCTACATTTTAAGATTAATTTTATTTCTGTGTTTACCTCGCGTGACTGTTTCGCTGTCCGACAGCATGAAGTGTGATTCTGACTTCCTTCTGTGGTGTGAGGTGGGGCTCCAGACTCCGAGGACTTGGCCGTAAATTTTCCAGGTCATTAAGGAGTATGCCCCTGAGAAGTTTATGGCTAATGTATCCTTATTGCGATTTATTATGTGTTCAGAAGGCACTCAACCAGAACAAGTCGTTCTCCAAAATAACATTCAAAAAATAGATTTACTCTAGGAAATAGATCATGAAATCTTTCATTTAGCTAAACTTTTTCTGCTTATAGCAGTGAACAGAGCTCCTCGTGCACAGCTAGTATTTGCAATCAGGTTCTGGTCAGTCGCAGGAACACTTATTCTAAAGTTTAAAAAGAGCAATTGCAAAGTGAAATGACTTTATTTGGCGCGAACAAAGCATTTTGCCTGTTGCTTCCTCAGGTTTACTCAGCAAAATTACTTGAGCACTCATACGTGCAAACAGTACGTCGATCACATGACCAGTAATCACAATATATATTTTTTATAAGTGTTTCAACAATTTTTCCGTTGCTGAACATTTCCCAAAGAGCAGGACAATAATATTACACAAAACTTCATTTTCTGCTTATCTGTAGTTGTCATGGGGGAAGATACTGTCATTAATAAGGATAAAAAGTATTCATTTTAATGCATAATTGTGATTTTTTTTTTTTTTTACAAATTTTTGCAGTATATGAAGACCTGAGTGCAAGAAGGACCTAAGTCCAAGCCCAGTTTTCCCCCGAACTTCACAATACATGAGTGTTTTTCCACAAAAAAAGGGTTTGTCAACTCTCAATAGCCCCTGGAAATGGGAATGGACTCCATCGTATGCTAACATAAAAAAAAAAAAAAAATCTACAACATGTTTTGCAAAACTTTGACCCCCAAAATTTCAGAAGTGTTACTTTGCGGCTTATATACTTCTTGCACGCAGGTCTTCATATAGAGAGTGGAGTTAGTGGTGCTTGGTTTGTCTCAGGGGAAGTGGTATGTGTCATGTTTCTGAGCAGAGGTTTCTGATTTTATTACCCAGGGAGTGAAATGCACTCTCTGCTGCCATCCCCTGGTGTTGCAGTGCCCTGTTGCCAACATCACACCCAAGCACATTCAGGGATGGTGAAAATCTCCATGAGAAATAATCAGAATCCTGATCAAATCAACATCTGCTGTTTCCACCCCCTCCCTCCTCCTACTCCATATCTTTCTGCGGGGCTTTTCTCTTCATCCTGAGGGAGAGATGGATCATAGTGGGCATAGATAGTGTGCAGAAATGCTATTCATTTGTCCCTCCTGTCACTAGCCTTTTAAACTCATGTGTTTAATGTTTTTATTATTATTTATCTTTTTTGTATTGTCCATCATTGTTGCGGTTGCTGTTTTTATCTGCTGGCTGTGCAACATATTGCCCCTCGGGAATAATAAAGAAACCTTGAACCTTGAACCTTCTTGAATGCCAGAATTAGACATTTCTATATGCATATGTCAGGTTTGGCTCATTGGTATTCAATGACTGTCTCTCAGTACAAGAGATAGTTGCTATGTATAGCGCAGTCATCAGTGCCCAGGAGCCAATTTAAGCTATTTTCTTCTCCAAAATCAGGATCATTTCAATCACAAGAATGCACAGGATGACATAATATCTCTCTAGGCATGTTGCTTCCAGGATGTAGTCCCTCTGAGGAGGTCTTCACCAGCTGGGTTTGGAGATTGAAACTGCTTTTATTTTGTGCTCTCGCTCTGTGAAGCACCTCAGCAGCCATCTTGGAATATTGCCATGGAAATGCACTTGAATAGAACCGAGCTGGTCACTCTTCGACCTTTAATGCCAGTTATTACATTTAGACCATTTTAATGTGTGTATAAAGCGGTAGGTTGACAGCAGTGAGGGACTACATTTTCTGTGCATTGCGCTGAAAGGCTGATGTGCCATTAGCACACAGAGTTTTGGGGGGGGGACACTGAGACTTGAGAAGTCTGATGGGTGGCCAGCCTCCCTCAGCGCGAGGGGGGATAATGTCGGGGGGAGATTTGAGACAGCTTATCTCGGGATAGACGGAGGACAGCTCCACAGCTGCGCTGAAATGATTTATACTGAAAGAAAGCCGGGGCGGTATCGCATGTGAAAGTCCCTCTCTACACAGCAGGAGCACACAGGCCTCGCATTTAATACGCACAAATTTTATTTCTCTCTTCTTCTACGCTGACAGGTGGGACTGTTTGCTAATCGGGGGCATAAAATGGTGCATTTTCGTTGTTACAGGAGACTCTGTGCACCGTGAAAACTAGTTGCTCGGTTAAATTGTTTTTAGACAGTGAAAAGATGAAACCAAAAAAGAAAATAAAAAGAAACCATTGGACATTAGACTTAAGTTGTATTTTTCCCGGTCATTAGAACGTAATAAAAGGAACGAGCAATCAATTATTTAAACTCACACATTAGCACACAGCACACACACACAGACACACACACACACACACACACACACACACATATACAGGAGTGTGCAAATATCTCAACATGAGCAGCCAACTCTGGGGTGCGGCTAAAGTGTGAGTTGTTTTCCATGAGGAGATGACTCTATCCATCTCCAGTCGTGGGTGAATGGGATTTCAAATGATGAAATCAGCAGGTCACATGATATGGTCCTATGGCCCAATCACTCTCTCAACCCCTACCAAGTTTCTGGCCACATCTTTAAAACACCTTATGTTCTCAGGATACCATTTTTTTTCCCATACACTACTTTGAAATACGTTGTATTTGTAAATGGCAATTAATAAGACCTAACTCAGATTTAAGTAAGCCAAACTGGGGTGCTAGCTGTTTTTCTCTGGGGACTTCAAGACTAAATTAATTGAAAGCGTAGAGGGGGTGACATCGATTCACTGAGTGCAGCACTTTTCTATTTCAGTCCGTCTTTTCTTAGGCGTCCTGATGCGGTTAGCAGATGCTGGTGTGTTATTGTGGAGCAGGGAATTGGGCATTCTCTACATACTGCGCTATAAATACTGCTGTGACATTTATTACACTCTCATGGGTTCAGGTGCTTAAACACTTGGACTGCTGAAAGTTTTTTGTAAATGTATTTGTCTTTTTTTCGAAAGCAAGGCATTTAGTTAAGCGTTTTAATACACACAGACAAAATAAAAGGTAATGTGATCGGGGAGCCCGGAGCCCATAGGATACAGCGAGACAGTGAAAGAAGCAGTGGCTGGTTCAGTAGAAAGAGATTCATATTAGGGCGTAATATGTGATATTGAGATTACAAAGTAGTATGAACATTTTTTTTAGGTTAAAAAGTTTTCTTTGTTATTTGATTTGGCCAGTTAATAATTGTACATTTTCTTCTCTCAGATAGTTAACTTCACTAATGCGGCCATTTAAAGTGTATATGACATTTTTTTTTTTTTTTTTTCGGTATTTGGTTCTGTGATATGTGTAAAGAAGCTTTCTGACATTCAAACTCTACTAAAATTTAATTCAGTCCGTTTTTTGCATCCAAAAATACCGCTATTTTGACTCGATATTTTTTGCAAGGAGTCATGAGATTTCCTTCTGTGAGGTCACTTGATATGACTCACAGCACAACATGGGGGAAAGCGAGAGGAGGGCAGTGAAGAAAGGAGGCCGATATTGTGCGGCTGGAGCGCCGAGCAGCCAGAGTTGTATGAGGATGTTTTACACTCCAGGCATATCGATGCATGCGTTTCCCTCAGACCCCACTTTGAGGGCAAAATGGGTCAAATTAGTGTAGCGGCACCGCATTGATTTTGGTTAGCAAAAGTATTGAAATGACTCAAAGCTAAACCACATTGAGACTACAATCAATTACACTGACGTCATGTGAGAGGCATTTTTGGGCCCAGTCTCCAGGACAATTTTAGAGGAAAAATCAGCATTTCTTTCGGCAGAAAGTAACAAAAAAAATTTTTTTTTGTCATGTCTAAAAAAGTTGTCCTATAGTGCTTATTTCAAACAACCAAAAACAGAAAAACATTGGCATATACACTATAAGGTGACTTATTCTATATTTTATACTTATTCTTGTTTTATAAGACCACCGATTCTTACACAGTGCAATCTGTCCTGAAAGGCATGTCCGTTATAATAGCTGCTCACTCACGCTCTTCCTGAAACAAATCTTTTCTTTGCCTCTTAGTGCCAGCTTTTACTGTGCTGCAGAAAGTGTCACCTGACATTATTGCTGCTCTGTTGAATTACTGATGACATGTGCAGGGCTTTTACATTTACCATTGTTCAGTTTTATTTCATTCGGCTGTTCAAGGCTGTTTACATCATCTCACTTTCACTTACAACTGCAACTTGGAGACAGTTGGGATAGGATGGAAAATTTACATAAAAAACAAAGCTGTGATTTCTAAATTTACATTGCATTGTATTTCATGGCAGACAGTGCAAAGACAAGATGACTAATGTTTTCATGTCATAATGTTATCATATAACTGTGGTACTTTTCCCATAACCCAGCTCATGAAATATTTTTAATATTATCCTAGGGTAATATCACTTTTGCGAAAATTTCTTTGGCTGAGAGCAAGGGAAAAAAATTGCGCCGCATTACGTCATGCTGTTGATATTTAGCCAAACTGAATGCCAAGTGTAATCTTATATAACATTTATAACATTAGTTTTTTTGCTTGCTAGCTACTCAGTTGACTGCAAATTTAAAAACCATCACTAGTTCAACCACGAATGTCTGTGGCTCAGTGACTTATGGTGTATCAGAGTGATGGCGTTAGCTCAGTACTAACATAATGGGAATTGCTGTAGCTACCATTACGGCGCTAACGGAAAATAAGTTTTCTATTAAATTACGCACTTCAGTTATGAGATAAATAGAATCTTGAAATCTTGGTCGTGTCATATGAAGGTTATGAAACTCGCATAAATTCTGGCTTGACACGTGCACTTGTGTAAGATCCTCTATGTCTCATCAACATTTTTTTTTTTTTTTTGTAAATATACGTCCATTTTTGCCATTCAAGCCTGCAACGCATTCCAAAAAAAGTTGGAAGTGGACAATTTAGGATTCTTTATGTGGTAAAAAAAGACTTTGAATTATGATGTGATTTCAACCAGCTGATGTCAACAGGTGATTGTAATCATGATTTGGTACAAAAGTAATATCCGGGAAAATCCTAGTTTTTCACATGCAAAGGTGGGCCAAGGATGGACAATTTATACTAGAATTCTTGAGAAAATCATCAAAAAGTTTAAAAACAATGCTCCTCAAAGAAAGATTAGAAAGGATTTGGATATTTCACCCTCTAGGGTGCATAACATAATTAAAAGATTCAAGGAATCCACGTAAAGGGCAACGGCGCAACCCTGAGCTGAAATCCCGTGATTCTTGATCATTCAGATGGCCCTGCATCTAGAATCGTAATTTATCTCTAAGTGATATAAACATGCGGGCTCAGGATTACTCTGGAAAACCTTTATCTAGTTCTAGAATAGGTTGTTACAATCACAAATGCTTTTTGAAATTTCATTGTGCTCAAAGGAAACCTAATGTTCAAAGTTCAGAGGCACCACCGACTATACTGGGCTCTAAAGCATCATCTGGACCATATCCCAATGATATTGAGAATTTGTGGTCTGACAAATCAATATTTCAGGTCTTTTTCAGAAGAAATGACCACTGTGTACAAATAAGAAAAGAACCATCCTAGCTGTCACCAGCAACAAGTTCAAAAGCCATGCTTTGTCAGGGTATTGGGTTTGTTTCAGTATCTTTGGCAATAGTAACTTGTGCTTCTGTGAAGGCACCATTAATGCTGAAAAGTACGGTACACTGAGATTTTTGAGCAACATAAGCTGCCTTCAAAAGAAAGTTTTTTTCAGGGATGCCCATGCATTTTTCAACGAGGCAATGCAAACCACGTTCAGAGTGCTCTACAGAAACATAGCAGCATAAGAGGAAGGTGCAAATGCTGGAAAACATTTCCATAACAGATTAAAATGATCAATGAAACCAATTTTTTGATGAGAGCATTCTGACTGGAACCAGCAGTGAAGAATGTGTTGTCGGCTAAAACGATTGCAACCACAGCCGACAGTAGGAAAGGGGCTGGAGATAGAAATGTCCTTTTCACAACATCGTAGCTTGGTCAGAAGATGAGAGAACTCTTGTCTTAGAATCAGGGATTTGTGATGAGGAATGTCGTTTGTACCAACCTGAGCAACCATTTTATTTACTGAGGGATTTGCAGGGAGCAGAGATGGTAGCTCAACCAGGATATCATTGATCCTGGCAATGGACCTGACGTGCTTGATAATGGAGTCACCCACAATGAGGACAGTGGGTGGCCATAGACCCAGGGCGGCAGGAGTGCGACCGGTTGGAGGGTTAATCTGACCTTCATGCTGTGGAGGAACATTACCGTCAGTCGGCTCAGGACTGGTAGCTGAGTGTCTGGATGTGGCCTTTTTTAGCATCCTACGGCAAGAGGTGGAGGTGTCTAGCTGGGGAGGAGTGTGGCTGCCGGTCGGCCCTGTACGAGAGCTAGGCTGGTTACCACCACCCAACATAGCAGATGTAGTGCACAGGGCCAAAGAGAGAGCCAAAAAGATCACAATAAAAATTTCATATGCTTGGACGGAGGGTGTTCAGCTTAAATTTCTCTTTGTACTGCTTTCTTCCTTTAGTTCTGTTCAGCACACAGACAGATAAAATGGTCATATTCTCCATTTTTTGGGATGAATACTGCAAGCTGTGAGGGTTTTGAGTTTCAGTCATGAAAATAAACATTTCTGGAGAAAGCAAGGTGGACCACACAGAGAAGGTTGGATCGCATGTCTTCCCTGCTCCCTCGGTTCCTCTGGGGAACTCTTAGCAGTACAGTGAGGTCATTCAGAACATCTGCCCTATAATTTGAAAGGAAATGATACTTCTCTTTAAAAAGTTTGTGTAAGGTTGGTTCACTCCGAGGCTGCCTTTATTGTGATTTTTGTCAAAAAAAAATGAATGACTAGGATCTGAATCTATTGAGCACTATCCCTATTTGGATGTTCGTCCATATGTTTCAGTGTTTGGTAGCGCCCATTTAAATATAATGTACCACTATCTCTTAGATAGGAGTGATAATGCAATCAAAATACGACTTGATAAAGAAATTGATTTGGACTTGCATTGCCTCTACTGTGTTCTCAAGGTGTAATTCCCTCTCCATATGGTTGGTCGACAATAAACCCAGGAACAGGAAGACCCAGCAGTGAGCTGATAAAACTGTATAAATGTCCCAAAGCATCTTGGGAATCAAATTTAATAAAATGCCAGTACTTTTGGGAGAACTTCACTCTTTAATGAGGCTTGTTTAGTACCATGCTGCCTTGTGAGTGGAGCTGACTCACTGAGTGACAGAACAGGACCTGTGAATTATGGCGAACACCAACTTGAACAATGCAGCCCGTAGACTCCATCAAACCAACAATGTTTTTGTGTAGTTCCACGACCGATTGTTCAGGGATCATGTAACTTAAAACAGATTTCACTGCAACGCTGTACATTCTTGGTGACTTCAACTCTGCAGATTTGGGTGTGTTCTCAGGTTTTCACAGGTGAGAGGTGAAAATGGAACATGAGCTGTTTTTCAGACAGAAAGATGTCCTGTTCAAAAGGCCGAGAGCGAAGACAGAAAGACAGTGACAGAGAGTGCGGAAACTGAATTTAAAGGGGTAGAGGAACCAGGTAATAATTTTAAATGGACACCAGGGGAATTGACATAATGGTCAGAACAGACCTGATTCTCCCACCATTCCCAAAAGCCCCATCCCCAGCGCATCTCGTCTCTTTAAGGGGTTGTGATGTCAGACGACGTATTTCATGGCCAAGCGCAGGCGATGACATGGGCAATTTAGGCCGTGAGTTTTCTGCAGTCCTGGCTGTGGTGTTGCGATTACACGCTCTTGTGCAGGTTGAACATGCCAGGACAGAGAGCAATGGAGGGGTGGAGCACTTTTTAAAGAACTTTTATTGTGGAAAGCTCCATCATTATGCCCCTCGTAAAATATGTTGAAAGATTCTTTTAGAGGCGTGTTGATACTGTTGCAGGAAGTCTGTCTGTCTCGGCCCAATATTTTGAAAAAATGGTCCCAGAAAACTCCAAGCGACAAGATGTACTCTACTCCATTAATCATATGCAGTCAGCCCAATATAACACTTTCTTTACCAGAGCTGGCTTTTACAGCCAGTTAGTGTTTCATGGTTGAAACAGGTGAGAAGCTGAGGAAATTTATTCTATGTCAAGCAACTGGCATGGGGACTGTAACGGGCAGTATAAAGCCGACAAGGGAACTGCTGCAGGAAGTGTTCAGCCGGCAGTTGGACTGTAGCAGGGAGTACAGAGCCAGTAAGGAGACTTGAACAGGAAGTATAGAACTCACACAGGGACTGTAACAGGAAGTACAGAGCTAGCATGGCACTGTAACAGGAATTATAGGGTCAGTATGAGCACAGTAGCATGAAGTATGGAGCCTCCATGCAGACTATGGGAGAGAGTATAGAACCAGCAAGGTTAGTTCAACAGGAAGTATAGAACCGACACATACAGACTGTAGCAGGAAGTATAGAACAGGCATGGGCACCGTACCAGGAAGTATAAGGTCATCATACAGAGTTTTATAGATGTCTAACAAAAAAAATCTAGCGCCCAGGAAACCTGGACTAGACATGGGAGCTGAATTAATGGAAGTGAAATAGTGGCATGCTGTGGGGGGGGGTAGTATATGCTCTCCTGACCATTCTATCCAACTTCTGTTGAAACTCAATGAAAAATACAGATTAATGTCTTAGAAGTTGTTTGCTGGCTTTTTTCCCCTGTAGCATGTTTTTTGTGTATATGGCAAACTGTTGCTACAATCTTTTTCACTGGCTTAAGCCGCTTTCACACCGGACGCAAAACAAATTTTTCGCACGACAAATTACATTCAAAGTCAATGCAAAGACGCAAATACACGCGTTTCGCGTGTATTCGCGTCTTTGCATTGATTTTGAATATAATCTGCCGTGCGAAAAAATTTGTTTTGCGTCCGGTGTGAAAGCGGCTTTAATGTCAGAGGTAAACAAAATTGCTGCCTTCAGCACAAAGTTTGTGTCCGTGTGATGTAATGATTCTGCCTCACTAGTCGCAACTAGCCACAATAGGCTACAAGGTAATCTACAATTTTTTTTACCAGTGGTGCCTCGGCCCTCTCTAAATTTGTTTTATTTCCACACTTGCCAACATAGCAAAAAATTTGAATATCTTATTTTACCAATAGTTCCACTCCAATGTCCATTTCCTTTGTAATCTAAGCATGTCTGCAAGAGCTGTAGGGTCAGCAAGGGGACTGAAGCTGAGAATAAAGGGTCAGCATAGGATCTGTAGGAGACTCTAAACTGCCTGTGCTATACATATCACTGCGTGATGCTGAAGAAGTTACTGTGGAGCAGTGTTTCTCAAACCTCTCCTGGCGTACCCCTTGTCCTACATGCTTTAGATCTCTCCCTGCTCCAGCGCAGGTGATTCAAATGATCAGGTCATAATTAACCCTAGAAGCTGCTTGATAATAAGCGAACCATTTGAATCACCTGTGCTGGGGCAGGGAGAGATCTAAAGCATGCAGGACAAGGAGTACGCCAGGAGAGGTTTGAGAAAAATTGCTGTGGAGAAAACAAGATGTAACGTATGGCTCGACTGGGAATAATTACACTGGGTAGAGATTTATTGATTTGTCTTAGTTTGTATAAGAGAAAGACCTGTAGTGATGCTACAGAGGATGAATTCTTCTCTGATGGAATTAAATACAGTGCTTAACAAATTTATTAGACCACCTGTCAGAAAAAAAATGAGAAAACACAAATATTTAAGAAATTTGTTTAAAACTAAAAATTATTTTGTTATTTCTTTGGCAAATAACGAACTGAAACCCCTAAATAGTCCTTATTCACACATAAAAAAAAAAAAAAAAAAATATATATATATATATATATATATATATATATATAGGTTAAGTATGTTATTGCTCGCATACAGTAAAATCGGCCTGCCAATATATCCTGTATTGGCCGACCTTAAGACATATTGGCCGAGTTCAGCAGGTGCACAAGCAGTCGCGGAACTAGCATTTAGCTCTTTAATGAGTCTTGAAGTCGCGTACTTCAGAAGTCATAGTCATAATATTGTCATGATAGTACAACATACTTAACCAATTAATAAAAATATAATAAATTACTTATTTTCGCATTGCCTTGGTATTGTCATTTGGCTGGCGGTATTATACGGCGACCCTCAGGCCAATACCAAGGCAATACGGAAATGAGCAATTCATAACATGTATTATATATTGTATGGCCTCCTTTGGCCTTGATAACAGCTTGCATTCTTCTATTCAACCACTGAAACTAATTATTATGTTCAGGAATGCAAGAAAATAACTGTTATTTGGCATCTTAATCAAAAAATAATAATGTGCTTAAGGGCCATTTCATGGTAATTGTGAAGTGGCATGAAAAAATTAAATGTCTGAATCTTACCAAAAAAACAGTTGGATGACTTAGATAGGTATCTGAACTACCTGGAAAAAAGAAAATTGAGTCGAAATTCTTGCTCCTTAATTATGCAAAATAGATTTTCTCGCGAATTCATGGGTCCAGAGCGTTGCGGACAGGACACACACTTTTTCGTCATTTTCTCGTGGTGCGTTTCATTTTTGAAATTTTTTTCTTCCTGACAGGATATGTTTTATGTCCATGCAGACAATCCATCAGTGAGTTTTCTTTTTCAGATTGTGAAGTGATAAAATTACCACTTCACGGGTGTCAAGTATCCTGTCCAACATAGGGTTGGAACAAAAAAGTTTATTTTTTTCCTACAATAATAAGCCTATAAACACCAAAGTTAGAATTCTCTTAGCTTAGGTAGTATAAAACAATATAACAAAAAGGTTTTTGAAAAATCTCATCACAGCTCATCAGAAACCACAACTCTTTTTTTGTCCTGTCCGCAACGTTTTGCGTGTCGGACAGGACAAAAACGTTGTCGACAGGACAAGTTAATGTAGTGATAATGGATTTGGCTTTTAGTTGGTATGGATATTCCCCTTCTACTTAGAATAAAGGCTTTTAATGTATTTAAGGCTTTTAAATACTTGGAGGTTGTTTCTTATTTAACTAATATTGAGGCACTTTTAGAGGAAACAAATGCAAATGTAGGTCTTTCTGATTGCATACAATAAATGTCCTATAAATGAAGACAGAAAAAAAAAGGGTATGAGTTTGGTGCAAGGATGGCTTGTCTTTCAATTCAGTAACAAAGATTTCAAGATTTTTATTATTGTTTGACATGTTTCAAGAGTATTGTTTTATTTCAGTTAACTTTCTAGGAATTTGAATGGGTGTTTTCATGGCACTGGCAGGGCAGCTTGGTGTTGAATCCGGATTCCCTGTCTCATTTCATTAGGCACTCCTACTCATTTGAATAATTAGTGTTTGACACGTTTGTGAGCCCTTTTCTTCCAAATCATTTACTAAAATGCAATTGCAATTAATGGCTCTTTGGACATCAGATTCTTCATTATGCCCTATGACTCCCAAGAATTAATTGTTATCTTATTATAACCTGGCAGCTTTGCTCAATTGAATCAATTGTTTTTTGAGTAATGGAGTCTTAATTAATCAGGCATATTTGCTCATTTGAGTGGACTGTTGTTTGATTAATTTCCAGACACTTTGAGTTTAAAATGACTATTTGACAGGAATCATATTTTGAACTTTGTCTGTACTGCTTATGCCTAGGTCCCACTGGGGATTGCGATGGTTTGCGAGGCATTCCCGATGGAAAAAGTGAGAATCGCAATGCATCGCAAACACATTTGCCGAACATTTGCAGAATGTGCGGCGACGTTACGAAAGTGTCACAGGCAAATTCTAGCCTTCGCAATGGATCACGAGTGGATCGCAAAAGCCCGAAAAATTTCAAAGCCTGCTTTGAATTTTGTCGCGAACCATTTGCGACGTTTTCGTCTCAAAAGTTGTCGCAGAATGTTCGCTGAATGTTTGCCGACGGTCGGCGAATGTATGCGCTGCATCGGTGAACCATCCGCCACACTTTCAAAACTGAAAAAGTGTCGGCGACCCTCGCCGAACTATTGCCGAACATTCGGCGAACCTTCGGCAAACATCGCAGAACATTTGCCGATATGTCACCAACAGTCGGCAAACATTCTTGGTGATGGTCCCCCGAAGCAACGCCGATCATCGATGACTGTCGCCGATTTATCGCGCAATGTCATCCCTTCCTTTGGCGAACAATCCCAAGAGCAAATTATTATGGGGCTGCTCCACTTTTTTGACCATTTTGTCACGCACAATCGCAAGGCATCGCCAAACTTTTCCAAATTTCCCCATCGGCGACCATCGCAAAATGCTAAATCCCCAGTGGGACTGAGCCATTATATATCCCACTAGAATTTTCTGAGAATGTCCCATCAGGTTGATGGTGAGGTGGTGGTGGTGGTGGTGTTGGTGGGTGGGGTGGGGGGTCTGCTGAAATCTTTGATATCCTCTCAAACATGTCAACTGTTTTATATAATGCAGCTTTATGTTCTAAATATGTAAATAATGCAAAATAATACATTTTATATGAAGTAAATGTGTGTTTTTGCTCATTTTTGATCCAAGTGAAAAAGTGTCCTGTCCGACATGTCCTGTCAGCAACGCTCATCCCATTGGAATAAGTTCCCCCCCTCGGCTCACTGTTTGAGTGACAAATTCATAATTTCTTCTGAAACCTACCTAAGATGTAGAGGAACAAAATTACCTGGCTTTGGATTATAAAACTCCAGTGAATGGACAGAACTTTTCACTTCCCTCCGAGGAAAAAAAACCCACTTCACTTTTTGTCCTGTCCGCAACGCAACTTCCAGCCTCATTTTGAAAATGAAAATGAAATTCAAAACATTTGATGTTTTTATCATATAAGGTACTTGGGTAGTACTTGCCTCTCACCAGTTAAAACTTTGCAATTATTCCCAGAAATAATTTTTATTGACGAAAAAAGCCTGTGAATGTCCTGTCCGCAACAAAATAAATACCGTGAAATAGCCCTTAACAATTTTTTCTGCTTTTTTGTAAAACAGCAAATTTGAAGATTCATGGATAACAACAATAATTATATTTTAGCATTAAAAATATAATGTCACAGTGCATGCCACGAGACGGGCGCGATCACGCCGGCGCCCCAGTGGCGGAGCTAGAAATGGGAATTGGGGGGGCACAGACACGTCCATTTATAACAACAGTTAGTCCTGGCTAGTTCTCAATCATTTTCCTTTATTGACGCGTTTTCCAATTGTCGTAATTGGCAACTGAAGACACGGTTTCTCTCCATATGCGATCTAACAGCGATGAAATCATGGGTTTATTTTCAGTACAGTGGCGGAGCCAGACTTGAGAATTGGGTGCACAAAACATCCGTTTAAAACAATTATTAGTCGTGACCTGTTCTCAGTCATTTTCATAATTAACAAAAGGTTCACTCCAAGAGCACTCCACACTTAACAGGTGCTGCTTGTTCTCCCCGATTAGGTAAGACGACAATCATTCATCTGGACGCGCATTTGCTGTATTTAAATCAACGTTATTCAAAATTGCAGACCTGTCGACTGTCACGCAAATAGCTTGAGCCGCATGCTTTTTATAGCCTATTTAACTGCCGAGTGCCACTTTTTTTTTTATCAACCCACACAATACCCAGAGTGAAAAGCAATAATTCATTGGAATGTAGACCAGTTCAATCAACATGAAGCATTGGCCAATTAATAAGTAAATTATTTTTCTGTACTGAATTTAGCCCATGATTTCATCGCTGTTAGATCGCATATGGAGAGAAACTGTGTCTTGAGTTGCCAATTACGATAATTGGAAAATGCGTCAATAAAGGAAAATTATTGAGAACTAGCCAGGACTAACTGTTGTTATATAGGGACGTGTCTGTGCCCCGCCCAATTTCCATTTCTAGCTCCGCCACTGGGGCGCCGGCGCGATCGCGCCCGTCTTTTGGCATGCACTGATTTCAGTCAAAGAGCTTGGGCATACTGGTGGATTAACCTTTACAGAAACATAAAAATTATTTTGGTAATTACCAACTCTGATTATTTAGGGCAGCTGTGGCATAAACCTTACATTGGGTGGTGGTCTAATAAATTTGTGAAGCACTGTATGATGAAGAACTCCTTTGAAGACCTGGTGGGGCCATTGCTGTCAGACATTGTTTTGAGGAGTTGGCAGGGGCCTTCTGATGAGCTGTGATTGAGATGAGTTGGCTGGAGCAGTGTGATGAGGGATCCTTGGCATTGCTGTCTGTGGTTAACTCCTTTAGCTATGCCCTCCTCAGTAGGACCTGTTTAATGAGGTGTCATTAATTAGTTGGCGGACAGTGCAAAAGACATGGGCCCAGACCCCAGATAACTGATTCGTTATTTTAATTAGAGACACCACTGGACTAGGTGCTGCTAAAATTGAAGGATAAGATATACCACAGCCACGTGGCTGACACTAGTGCAATCTTTTGTTCAATTATTTTAGAGTGGTGTGTTGAAAGACAGAAGCCTGTTTTTTGTTTTTGGCCTTGGCCTTGGCTGTTGACAGCATCCTCATGTCTCTCAGTAATTAAAAGGGACAGGTGAGTCGGTGAAACATGTCTTTCCTCATAGCTGGTGTATATTCAGGCCATAGGGTCCCCTACTATGCTACCTGGGCCCGTTGGACTTTACTGGCCCCTCCAGAGGCCTCTGGACCCGCTCTGGAACCGCTGCCCTGTCTTGCCCTGCCGCATCTGGGCGAAGGGGCCGTTTAGAGCCTGTGTAGATCTGAAAGTGACGCTTTCACATCAAACACTTCCTGGGTAAATTACCCGACCTGCAGGAGGGGGAAACATTCTTCATCTGCAGGAATTTGGCTATGACAGCTGCCTCCCCAAGGAGGAATAAAGTCGGATACTCACTCAGCAAGCAGACTCTCCTCTCCCACCTCCTGCTCCTGAGTTAGTGCTAATGTAGCCTGTGCTCCCCACTGGAGGCAGATCAGATACCGCATTTGCTGCCCATGCGCTTTGGCTCTTTGAAGGGGAATAAAGCCTGTGTAATGAGCCTTATTATCACGCATCAAGGATGATATAGCTTCTGCGGAATCAAAGAGCATGATAAGTGTGCAACTCCAGGATTACACCGCATGTCGATTATAGTGATGATATCATCATCTTTTTTCATTGTTGCCTTCCAGAGCAAGCAGGACATTGCTCATTTGTATATATTAACCCTTAAAGTGCTTAATTTGTACTCACCCTATCCCTCCAGAAGTTAATAATTCATTATTCAGTTGACAAATGACCCTTAGAATGACTCACAGGTACCTGGCTGTGAACCGTTTTGAAGGTCATCGCTAACTTATTTGCTGACTGAAAATTGACAAAATTGTTGACCACTTGACGGCTGAAATCTGAAATTTTGCTTTGTATACTTTGTGCTTTACCTGATTGTAGCAGTGATTAGCACACCAATGGTTGTTTGTGCACTCTTTGGCACACCTAAAAGTACATTGCACTTTGTAGCATTGATTAGCACACCAATAGTTGTTTATGCACTCTTTGGCACACCTAAAAGTACATTGCACTTTGTAGCAGTGATTAGCACACCAATGGTTGTTTATGCACTCTTTGGCACACCTAAAAGTACATTGCACTTTGTAGCAGTGATTAGCACACCAGTAGTTGTTTATGCACTCTTTGGCACACATAAAAGTACATTGCACATTGGGTCTGTGTCTTTTTTTCCATTTCTGGTTTTCACAGAGACTGCGGTCTGAGTGTGTCTAAGTATCTGCGCTTGTTTCATTTGTGTTGACCTTAATCTCTCAGACAAAAAATTTTTTACAATTTCTGAACCCTTAGGTTGACAACACAAGGTAAAACCTGCCTTTGCCTGAGACTGAGAGCTTTGCGATTGTTGTGCGCTATCTGATCCCACGAGTGAGTGATGCTTAAAGCCAAACACCGCCACATTTAGGCCTCTCCCCGTCTGCCCTCCTCTCTCATCGCCTCACATTCGAAATTAATATACAGATACACAACGGCTCCCCAGCCGCATGTCCATTTTCAACACCTCCCGCTCCTCCGCACTCCGACGCTTCTCTGGGTGAGAAAATAAAACAACCAGGCGATGTGGGACCCAACACCCCCTCTCGCACCAGGAAATGAGAACATGCCACCGAGGAGGAAGTTTGGCCTTGTTGACCCAGCCCAGCCATTGGGGATGTGGGGGGGTTGATTTGTCCTTGGAACAGCTGCAGAGACGCCTCTCCTGTGCGCATCTCGATCATCGTTAATTTCTGTTTTTGTTATCATGAGAAGGACTCTGCTTTTGCACGCTTCACAGACAGATATGAAGGTGGAGGGAGAGAGAGAGAAAGAGACAGAGAGGGGCAGTGATGCGATCACATAAACACATGCAGATAAACTGCTCAGAAGGCCTGGAGATAAACAGATTCACTCGTTGAACACATTTCAAGTTTTACTCGCTGTGTTACATTACAGCTTTTTTATTTGAGTGTCACCCAGGAGATGATCATATCAGACCAAAATGATTGGCTATGAAGGGACTGTTAATTGTTTGACACCTTTTCAAAATGTAATACTGCCACTGGGTCGCTGTAACAGTGTACTTGTACGATGGTTTTGTTTTTCGGTTGGTCATCAAGCTGTGCTACAGTAGATTTCGTTACCAGTTTTGCGTGGACCAGTTACCACGGAGGACTGACAATATTATTTAATGCCGAGTGTACGTGCCTTGTGTAAGCAGGCTGTATGTCATGCTGCTTTGGTGTAGAAAGCTGGAGGCCATCTCAGCAGGGGTTAGCTCATGCTGCTGAGCCCCTGTACAGGCATGGCTCGAGCTCAGTGTGTAAAACCAGGGTCAAGGTAGGAAAACTTCCCTTATTAGTGTGTGTGCGTGCATTTGTCGGCTGTTGGAATCTATATCACATATTGGGCCTGTTAGATCATTTCCACAGTTCAAATGCAGAAAGTGAGTTCAATTTTGTTGGATAATTAAGCTGTGTAAAATATCAAATGAACCATAACATTTTACATTAAGGGTATATTAATTAACATTAGCTAATGCTGTAAGAAACGTTAACTATCAGTTAATTATCAGTAAACTAATGGGTCGACTAATCAATTACTAATGGTGTTAACTAAGGTATTAATTTATACATTATTGAATAGTTTGATAGTTTGAGGTGTTACTTAAGGGATGTTTTCAACTTCATAATAAGGATGTCAAGAAGCATTTATAAATGGTAAGTTAAGGTTGCCTAATGCTTATTAAGCTTTCTTATGCATTAGTTAACTGTTAATTAATTGGTAGTTAATGCTTATTACTGCATTAACTAATGTACCCTCATTGTAAAGTGTTAGCAATGACCCGAGGCATGTTTAATTTAGTTACTTTTCTGACAATTGGCTGTTGGTTTCTTACTCTTCTCCCATGATATCATGGTTGCAGTGAGTTTCTTCCTCTGTTGTAGGTCTTTATATTGCAAAAGCTGCAGCATCATCTCTGAGAACTGCATCCAATTCTCAGTCGAGAGGATTTCACAGACATAACCGTATTTGGTGCTTTCTTGTAATAGACAAACCTGACCAAAATTTTCTCCACCTGTCCACGTATGTTCTCTCCCTATGCTCACCACATTTCACTTGTGATGACATTGGTATTTGAATATAGGTAAACATTCAATTTGAGATATGTATTTTTCCACCATATTTTGAGGGGAAGAATATCCAAAAGCATTTTTAGACTGTTGAGTGCGCTATAATATAGGCTATTTATGCATATAATATATGTGTATATACACATGTGTATTCATATACTGGAATCAGAATTAAGTTCAAATGCATGTGTATCGTAATAATGGCATTTACTGTATCTGCAGTGCAAAATCAGCCTCAAATCCTGCCTGAGTCAATACCACTACTTATCCACCGAAGAAAAGACCAGAAGCATCGGTCGCAAATCAGTGCGAGCGATAGCTCACCTACGGCAGTAAAAGCTGACAGAGCATGTGCTAAACTCTGCCGTAGCTCTTCCGCTGATGTCAGGGCTTGACAGAGCGTGTCACCAATCTGTTCTAGTCTCCTCTGCAGTTGATCTACAGCAGTTTAGGCTGACAGGATTTGTCACCAGTCTGGACCGGTTTCTCCTCTGGCTGATGTACTGCAGATAAGGATGACGATGTTTGTCACCAGTCCGCATCAGGCCCTGCCTGTTGACAGGCCTCTCTAATACCCGACCCCGCGGTGCACGGCCGGCCACCCTCCACCCCGGAGAGCAGCAATATTTCTCCCCCACTCCTCAGCCCGGCTCCTAGTGGGTGGGAACTTGTTATCACTTGTTACTTGAGATATTGATTAGACAGCCTCTGGCTGGGAGAGTGTCAGTATCCCAAAAGGTAGAGGCTCTGACAAGCCCTCGCTCAGCCGGCTCTTGGGTGAAGGACTCCTGGGACCAGCAGCCATGACTATTATCTGTACTCTACAGGGAACAAGATGCATGCAGAATACAGTGATAAAATATGACAGATTTCTTTAGAATAATATTGATTTCCCATGACTTGGGGAGAAAAAAAATGCTTGATCAGAAGTTATTTGATTGACAATTTAATTTTCCATGCTGGCATACAGAATTGTTGTAAATCCCTCCAGCTGCAACTTTAAATACAGTAAGCTACCACCATAATTCATTGGACCGACACATTTTGTGTTTTTTTTTTTTTTGGTTCTGTTGGCAGAGTCAATCATAGTATCTGAATCCAATTAAACATTCATTTTGCATGCTGAAGAGGAGACTGAAGGAAAAATAAATCCCCAAAACCAGCGAGAACTGAAGATGGCGGCAGTGCAGGCCTGGCAGAGTATCTCCGGTGAGGATACTCAGCATCTATGCGGTGATGTCCATGTGTCCGAGACTTCAAGCACTCATCACATGCCAAGGATAAGCGACCAAATTTTAAGAGTGATTGCTTCATTTTATATTATGTCAAACTGACCAATATTTCCTGGTTTACTCAAAAATGGGGGGTTTTTAAAAGGTGCTGTCATTTTCAAACAGTTCATCCGATATGGATATGGATATGGATATGGATGTAGATAGCATCAAGTTTAAGCGGACAGTCTGCACTTCAACAGTTGTCATTATATTCTGTTAAGTGAGAAGTGCTAGGGCACAGATCTAAAACAAAAAATGCATCTCTGTTCAATGAATTATGGCTCTCACTGTATGGATATCTTTACCGAGAAGAGTAGCATGTCCTAGTTGCGAGTACTTTCGCCCTGATCATTTTGCAGAGGATTATGGAATTCCAATTGGATGAAATAATTGGTTCATCAGTTGGTGAAAAAATATCATAATTAAAAAATATTAATAATGTACTGGAAGAGCAGCATACTAAACAAGCTGCTTGCTCGGGAAAACAGACAGTCTTTTGCAGGGATGAGTGCAGTTGTGTGCAGACTGTGTTGATTTGATGCATGAGCCTCCTCCCCTTGTCAGTGCCGTCTCCTGGAGGCAGTTTCATCCCTCCCTGCAGGAAAGCCAAGATTTATGGAGGTGAAACCTTATGCTAATATAGACTTTCCCCCACTGTATGCGTATAATATGCTTTCCCCTGAGCATGCATGTGCAGAACATATTCTCCCAACAATGTACTTATGCCGCATACACTTCTCCTGTGCTGTGTATTCTGCATGTATTATAGGCTCTTGTATAATCTCTGTGTATATGCATGTATACACAACCCCATTTACAAGAAAGGTTGGGACAGTATGGAAAATGCAAGTAAAAAAGAAAGCAGTGATTAGTAAGTCATCTCTAACCTGTATTAAATTAGAAACACAACAAGACAACATAGGTAACGTTTTAACCAAGTTAATTTTTGTTTTGGCAATACATGCTTATTCTGAGTTTAATGCCGACCAGACATTTCAATAATGATGGAATTGAGACAGTATAAGACTTAGAAAGTATTTTAATGCTAAAAATAATCAGGGTATAGCGGTTGAACAGATGAAACTATCATGTTTCAGTATTCAAGGCACATCCGCAAGAACCCATTTGTTTACAAGTAACAAGTGGTCGAGGCTCGCCACTTTATGAAAAACTATGTGACTAAATTATCCAACAGCTAAGAACCAATCTGACAACACTTTTCACAGGGTATAATATTCTTAAAAGGTTTGGGTAATATGGAGAAATCTCTGAAAAAAGGATGATGTTGAAAAACAACACTGAGGGCCCAATATCTGCAAGTCTTCTTATGGCACTGCATTGAAAACTGAAATTCTCTTTTGATGGACAAAACCACATGAAGTAGGACTGATAAGGGAAACCTTTGTCAATGAACACCACTCATGATTAAATACGATGGAAAGACGCGCATCAGCTGGAGGACTATAGCCAAAAACTGGTGCCTCTCAGAAAGAGGGGGATAGAAATGCAAATATCAAAGGAAGAAATCCTGGAGCACACAGTTATATAAGGCGATTTATTAAGGTGCAGGTGACTAACGTTTCGACACAAGGTCTTCTTCAGAGTCAAACCTATGGCTTCGGAGCACAGTTAGTTGACTTCTCAATTGGTTTTATAACCATGCTCACGAGTTCAGCGTTCAAAGTTGCCTCGAGCCCGGAAGGAGCACTGAAGACTAGCACAGGTCATAGTTAAGTAGATGGAACTGTGCAGTTAGTCAGGATCTGGGGAAGCCTCTGATTGCTCGTTGAACATTCCAGAGCAGTGTAATAACTAACTCCTGTTTTGGAGTTTGCTGATTGGGTGGATTTGAGGTGAAGATAACTCTGGTTCATTGTTGCTTATTACTAATTTGTATTTTGTTGGTCGCTAGATGTTTGCACAAAGGAATGTTCCAGCTCCCTCAGTGGTCGATTGCATGTTGGTTTACGGACCCTCTTTCCATCTTGTCATCAGATTAATTGATTGTACCTGAAGTTTCCTGTTGGAGGGGAATGGCTTTGCTAACTTGCTTGTCATGGGAGAATTTGAGCACTGATGGTTCTTATGACCTTTGGCTTCAGCTTATGTGGAACATTCAGGTGCTACATTTTTGGTGAGTTTCTTCTTGTGTTGGTGGTTCAGTGACACTTTATCTGGCTGTGTTCGGAGTAATTTTTGGCTTGTGATTTCGCTAGGTTTGGTTGAGTGGACTGGCCGTGTGGTTTTCAAATGTTTGGCAATATTTACTGGTGCTAATTTCCTGCCTTTTCTAGAGAGACCTGGAGATGCGTATGTGCTGTGGTGTGGTATGGCAAATACGCCATGTGTCTTTGGTGTTGGACTCTGCAGGGTTGTCTTTGGTGTATGGCGCTGCCCAGGAGGGTCCTTTGCGTGCCTTTGTTATCTGGGACCCGGAATTTGTTCGCTAGCCACGTGGGCTAGCTTTGTGTGTCCGGGGATCCGGAATTTGTTCGCTAGCCACGTGGGCTAGCTTTGTGTGTCCGGGGATCCGGAATTCGTTCGCTAGCCACGTGGGCTAGCTTTGTGTGTGTCTGGGGATCCGGAATTCGTTCGCTAGCCACGTGGGCTAGCTTTGTGTGTGTCCGGGGATCCGGAATTCGTTCGCTAGCCACGTGGGCTAGTTTTGTGTGTGTCTGGGGATCCAGAATTCATTCGCTAGCCACGTGGGCTAGTTTTGAGTGTGTCCGGGGATCCGGAATTCGTTCGCTAGCCACGTGGGCTAGTTTTGTGTGTGTCCGGGGATCCGGAATTCGTTCGCTAGCCACATGGGCTAGCTTTGTGTGTGTCCGGGGATCCGGGATTCGTTCGCTAGCCACATGGGCTAGCTTTGTGTGTGTCCGGGGATCCGGAATTCGTTCGCTAGCCACGTGGGCTAGCTTTGTGTGTGTCCGGGGATCCGGGATTCGTTCGCTAGCCACGTGGATTAGCTATGTATTGTTAAATCTGAAGCTTTAAGTTCATTTCGTTGTCCTGAATATTTCACACTTTTGGTTAATTTCTATTGTCCTGTCTGCCTGGGAGCACCCTGTGTCCCTCTTTGGTCCCCTTGGACTATTGTTTGGTGACTGGAGTCACCATTAAAGGGAGGGGGTGTTACGACCCAGTACATTTATGCTGCCCCTAGTGGCAGGAGGACCTTTTTTATGTGTCTTAAGTGTTTAATTGCAGGATTGGTGGCACCTGGCAACACCCTATAAGAAGAGTTTGGTGTTGTGCAAAGAGGCTCTCAACTGTCAGCCTGTTCTCCAGCAGCCACTCGTTGCCCTGGCGAGCGCTCTCCATTTTTGGGCCAGCTGTTTCTTCAGATAAAGTGTTTTTAGAAATTAAATCATATTTTTTTTTTTACAGCCATGTTGTTCTCCCATTTCATGTTGCGATCAGTCAGTGGGCTGGTCGTAACAGAGTCGTTTGACTCTGAAGAAGACCTTGTGTCGAAACGTTAGTCACCTGCACCTTAATAAATCGCCTTATATAACTGTGTGCTCCAGGACTTCTTCCTTTGATATTACCACTCATGATTACTTCCACAAATGCAAGTGAAGACTGTATGCAACAAGGAAACAATATTTCAACGTCCAGAAACGCTGCAGTCTTCTCAGGGTTTGAGCTCTTTTATAATGGACTGATGCATTCAGAAAACACTGTCGCTGTTGTTGGACCAATCAACCTCACAAACTGGTTATTGGTAATAATGCCTGTGTGTTTACCTGGGTAAAGAAGAAAAGGACCCTCCCAGTTATTACCAATGTAAGGTTCAAAAGCCACCATTTGTAAGTGCCCATGTCACGGGTAACTCAAACATCTGTGTCGGTAGCATTAATGCTGCAGGACTTGTATGCATTTTTAAGTGACATATTTTGTCTTCTAGGTGGCATATTTCAGGGATGCCCATGCTTATTTCAGCAAAACAATGGCAAGCCACAGTCTGCACATGTAACAACAATGTGGCTGGGCTGCTAGACTGGCCTACCTGCAATCCATACCTGTCTGCATCTGTCTTTGGTTTGTCTTCCCAGTTGTATTCATTCATTCACTTATTGCCTTACCCCTCTTCTGGCGGATTCTACATGCCCTCACATTATTCTCACATTACTGTCATTGTTGCTCCTTGTTACTGTGAATTTAAGTTCCTGTCTTTGTTTTTTTTTGTCGCCAGATTGTCAACCTTGCGTTATATATTGCTGTACTCTTCAGCGTTTATTGTTTGTGTGTATTTCTCCTTCCAGTTCCTCTCTGCCCTGCGTTGTCCTTGGTGTTTCCCTTGTCGTTCATTTCCCCAGCCAGTCATTCCTTTTCCCTGCGTGCCCACCTACCTTTGGACTGATCACACAGAAGTGACTCTAGACCGGACTTTCTACCATGTTTCGCTTTACCGTCAGAACTCAGTTCGCCGCTATCTGAACTCCGCCTGCTCTACGACCGAGTTTAGCCTGCCCTCCATTGCTCTGTCTGCTGTTGCCGATGCTTGCTTATTCATTCAATGAGTACCGATCCTGCAACTAGCTCCACCTGCTTACCCTTGCCTGACATATTCTGATATTTATGGGTAAAAAATATGAGTAATGCCTAACAATAAGGTCCACGGGAATCTGCATTATCTAATATAGTTGATAACCGCATCTAAAACTACAACTAAAACTTATTACTTCATTAATTCATAGAAACAACTATGTACATAATACTGATGAATGTAAGAATTAAAATCAGCTGGTGAATTAGTTACTTGTGGAATAAGTATTAAGTTTATCATACTAATTTAAAATGTGTAAGTAATTCATCATTTGTTCATGTATTAGTAAATTATTAATGAATAAAAACTTGTTTTCATTCTTGATTAAAATATTTATCCATTGTTTATATATTAGTTTGTAGAAGTTTGAGAGAGAGGCTGGGTTTAGACTGTGTGGGAGCAGAGGGTATTTTAGCAGGGACAGAGGGTATGACCAGCGCTCCCGGGGGTCACCAGCTCTGCACTGTGCGCAGTGTTTTGTGTTGACCCCAGGCAGAGATCTCTCTGGTCACTATGCTTCAGCTGAGCTGGTAACAATTCAAATTTAACTGGAGCAGAACATTGACGTATTCTGGCTTTTGGCTGTCTTTGTCAGAACCCATACTGTAGGCATTCTTTGAAATTCTCTCATCTGTATGAAAGGTCCGCTTCTCTAACCAAATTATCTTTTTTTAAGTGATTATAATGCACCTTAAAAGCATGGCCATGGTCAGTGGGCATGTTCTGATTGCTGTAGAAATGGCAGCACGGGGAGATTGATTGCTAGGGAGAGACTGTGTAGGACCAGACATTCTTCTTTCATAGACTATGCAGTGGAACGGTCCATTGATTCATTATGATAGGTTTGTGGAATGCAGTCTCATTTACAGAACCATCTGGAGGACAGCCCCAGAACAGCCCCCCCCTCCTGCCATTTCAGAAGAGTTTTTTAATCCCATCCAAACTTCTGATTGCTACCCAGCAGGCTTTCATTTTCTACATGTTTACATCATTATTAAGTACGCGTTATCCAAGTTTTCGGTCTGGGATTGGGGTAGGGGGTTGTTGGCTATGTTTATGGTTGGCAAATGTCACAGATAGGCAAATGGTACAGGCGTTTCTTACAGGAACAAAGGGGATTTGACCTGGCTTTCATTTAAACTTTCATACGCATATCAAACAACACAGCTGAAATATCAGATGGTCTACATGTAAGTAAGCAAGTAAGCATTCAATTTATTATATTCTTGGATGTTCAAAACAGAGGTTTATGAGCCTTTAAGCAAATAAATAAATAAAAATTATATACACACACACTCACACACACACACACACATATATATATATATATATATATATATATACCTATGGCAAGCCATTTAGGAAATATATATATATATATATATATATATATATATATGGAATGAAAGTCTGAATATATGGAATGAAACTTGTATAGAATGAACTCTGAATACACTGAATGAAAGTCTGAATATTTGGACTGAAAGTTGAATATATTGAATGAAAGTCTGAATTTATGAAACTTGAATATATTGAATGAAAGTCTGAATATATGGAATGAAAGTGAATATATGGAATGAAACATGAATATATGGAATGAAAGTGAATATATGAATGAAAGTTGGATTATATGTAATGAAAGTCAGAATATATGGAATGAAACTTGAATATATTGAATGAAAGTCTGAATACATGGAATGAAACATGAATATATGGAATGAAAGTCTGAATATATTGAATTAATGTCTGAATATGTGGAATGCAGCATGCCGTAATCTGCTGCCAGTATGTCCAAATATCTACTATATGAGACACATATCAATATTTAGAAAAACAGACTCACCTCAAGCTAAATAATTCAACGTTGCAGACAAGTTTTATGGCATGATTGAAAGAAGTCCTCCATAGCGGAATGTGTAGGCTCCTGTATATTCACTTGACTGCAGATCCACTGCATTATCAGTTTATGGATCTTTACTGTCACTTGCGGAGCACTATGGATACGACTACCATACGAAGGTTTATGTAACTTTACATGAGCCAAACTCGTCTTGCGGAACTTTATGGCATGATGGATCTACCCTATCAGTAATGCGCCCTTAAAATAGCAGCTGAAAACAGAAGACCAGGTTTTAGTTAGCCAATGGCGCATAAGCTTTATGCCGCCTGAAGACAACAACACGCCAACAATTTGCCTGACCACACCTCATTTTAAGACCAACACATTCATAGGCAATAATTTTGGCGCAATTACACTAGCTATCTTTCCAATCTAACACTGGATGGGAAAATGACATTCACGCCAGTCATACACTAGCAAAGGCACTTACGTCATGCTTTGTGCGGCTTTGCACAGGCTGTAAGATAGAGCCCTTACTCTGCTGTGTTATTGTGTTGCTGTTCGTGGACAATGCATTGTCATCTGAAGTTTAAGAAAATCACAAAATCCAATGCTGTTATTTTGTAATAATTAATGCGAACAGACTAATGGAACCCCCCGCCAGCTGTGCCTTTTAAACAGTGTTGAGGGAAGTACTCAGTCTTTTACTTGTGGCCATGTTCCAAAAACGTGTGACATTTCGTTAAAAAAATAAAGTAGCATGAAACAGTTGCTTGTCATTGATTTTCGCGGCAAAACGCATCAATGTTTCACTATTTGAAGTGGTTTTTGGGCAATACTGTTGCATTTATTCAGAATAGGTTCACTTTGCCTCTATGTCCAGTGGCGCAAAAAGTGGGTAAGCAGTGTATGCAGTGCATAGGGGTGCTACGCGAAGGGGGCGCCCAAACAACTGGCCGCAAGCACATGAGGATACAAGATTGTGATATTGACAAGATTATGGAATTTAAAGAGTACTGGAACACGCCTGATTGAGTGTGGAATATCAATGAAATAAAACGCATGTCTCTCCCCCCCCCACTCAACAAAATAAACCGTGTCTCCCCCACAAATAAACAGTCCCCCGCCATGCAGCACCCACTCGCAAAGGAATGCCACCAACCGCACGGTCACTGAAAAATTCCGTGAAGAACACTGGGTGTAGCTGTTGGGGGGCGCTGTTGTTGTCGTTGCATACCCCCCCAAAAATGGGTAGCTGCGACCCTGTCTATGTCCTAAATATTTATCAGAGGGGGCATGACATCAATGAGGGTTATGTATCATTTACAACCACCCTGCGATCTTCCCAGTCATTTGGGATGATGAAATATATTTTGTCAAATTTCCACAAACATTTTAAATTACAGAACTATTATGGTCCCAACTTAAATTTTCTCCTTTTTTGTCCACCTCTGAAATACCAATTTTGATGGCAATTCCTACATTAATTCCAAGTAATATCTGCCTTCCCCCCCCCCTTTCTTTTTTTGATGACAGTGTACTGTGAGATGCAATTGCTAGTGATCTGGAGTTACGCACTTTTCCAAAATCTCACATTTCAATCTGCATGAAGTGCCAACTATTTAGTGTAAAAAGAAATAAATAAAAATCTTTTTAAAACCAAATCATGGAAGTTGTTTCCGATTTTGTTTCTGAACAAAATACACACATACTTTCGTTGAATAAGCCTCGTTCTTCCTTTCCACAAGCCAGTTCTTGCATAGACTGTATAAAAAGATGGACGAAGCAACCGTGACGTCATCCATTGGTTTCAGCATACCATTTAGGAAGCCTCAATTTTGGCAATTTGAACAGCGCCATTTTTGTCATTTTGAAACCAGATGTGATCTCTATTGGACAGGAGCGTGAATTGAAGATCCAGGGAGGAGCGAGGGTGGATCGACTGGTCGATCTGACCGTATCTGACGAGGACCAGAGGATAGCCACGCCCCTAAAGCATATCTGGCTTTATCCTTTGTTCTAGTCTATTTGGGACCGTAATTTACGAAAATGAACATCATGATATTTCAAAGGAGACTTGAAACTTGCGTTAGATACCATAAAATGATGTGGAAAATCATTATTGAAACAATACATCAGATGGGAAAGTAGGGTCATGTTCTCATAGACTTCTATAGCATTGACCTACTTTCTGCAACAACCGACGTTGCCATCTGCTAGCGATTAAATAGAATGCAATTTTCACAGATTTCCGCATGGGCTTCACTTTTGAGACCCGGGTGCTGCGTCCATCTTTTGATATAGTCTATGGATTTCTTGACAGAAATTGCATCATGTGACTTTACTACCACGCTATCCGCTGTATTGCGCATCAAAGTTTTAGCGGTGATAGTTCGACCATCATTTTTCAAACTGGTGATAGCTTGACCAAAGTGCACCAGTGAGGGTGAAGGCATCTTTCGTACTACGGAGCCCGGGGAGTGCAATGACATGAAAAAAAAAATATTTTGTGGCCACGAGATAGTTGCCACAATTTGGTTAATCCGTGGCCACGAGTTATAACGCGTTCCCTCAATTTAATTGACTTCCCACAATTTAGCGAATTCGTGGCCACAAAATACAACTCCTTCCCACGATTTAGTTAACTCATGGCTGCGACATATAACTCGTTCCATCAATTTTGTTAATTTAAATTGAGGGAACGACTTGTACCTCATGGCTACAAAATAGCTAAGTTGTGGGAACTACTTGTATTTTGTGGCCACGAAATAACTAAGGTGTGGGAATGACATAGCTGTATTGAGGGAACAACTTATATCTCGTGGCCACTTCTTCCATTTTTTTTGTGTCATTGCACTTTCCGAGCTCCGTAAGTTTCTTCCAGGATTAACGTTGGCTTAAATTGCCTGACGTGCAGCACTGCAGCCTGTGGCACTCCCTGCATATGAAAGAGTGAATAAAGTTCTTCATCAATAGAACAATTTTGGATTCGGATACAAGTGTTATGGCCCGTACATGCGTTCGCCAAAGTGTTGATAATATCTTCATTACAGATTTTGTGCTGACTCACTTAAATATCGCATTCACTTTTGCAGCAACAACATTAACTAATCATCTCAAAACACAAGATGGTGCTAGCGCCTTGATGACGTCAGTTTCCATTCAATATTCTCACGTTTCATTCCATATATTCAAACTTTCATTCCATATATTCAGAGTTTAGTTTTATATATTCTCACGTTTCATTCCATATATTCAAAGTTGCCTTCCATATATTCATAGTTCCATTCTATATATTCAGACTTTCATGCCATATATTCAAGTTTCATTCCATAAATTCAAACTTTCATTCCATATATTCAAGTTCCATTCCATTTATTCAAGTTTGAATCCATATATTCAGAGTTTCATTCCATATATTCAAGTTTCATTCCATATATTCAGACTTTCATTCCATGTATTCAAGTTTCATACCATATATTCAAGTTTCATTCCATAAATTCAAACTTTCATTCCATATATTCGAGTTTCATTCCATATATTCAAGTTCCATTCCATTTATTCAAGTTTCAATCCATATTTTCAGTTTCATTCCATATTTTCAGTTTCATTCCATATATTCAGACTTTCATTCCATGTATTCATGTCTCATACCATATATTCAAGTTTCATTCCATATATTCAGACTTTCACTCCATATATTCAAGTTTCATTATATATATTATATATATATATATATATATATATATATATATAAATAATTTCCTGAACGGCTTGCCATATACACCGTATAAAATATAATTATATAGAGGCAAATATGTAGAATATATCGAGGGTTTGGAGCACAATAGTGATATGTCCAAATTTTGTGATTTTGATATTTTTACCTCCTGCCACACATTTCAGCTAATCAGCTAATTCTTGGAGCACAATAATTATATGTCCATGCACCTCAAGTTTACAGTTTTTCTCAGTCGCTTTGGTGCATTTCTGACATCACTATTAACATTTGCACAACAGTTAGTGCATTTCTCAAAACAATTAGTAAAACTGCAAAACCTAGTGGATAACTTGCGGAAGCGCGTCATTTGCTCAAAATCGATAGTTCATTCCTTAAAAGCAAGTATTCATGTCAATGAAACTGTCAGTGTCATCAAAATGACAAGTCCTGGTACCATTGATTATGAACAAGATAGTCAAATGGTTTTGCCATGTTTTCATTATGACAGTTTACTCTGTGTTTTCTAATGCAAAAAAAGTCAGATCTTGGTGACACTACCTGAAAATGCTCAAGACAGTACTATACACTACTTGTACAGCCATTTGAAAACTACAGTAAAGTTACACATTTCTGTATTTAGTGGAGTAACTGAGTACAAGACATTGAATACGTATGTTTCACATTTTTACAGTCGTGTATTTACAACAAACATAAGAAACATCCTTTGTACAGAACTGTGCACAACTGTAAACAATATTGCAGTACATATTGTGACTGAACATATAGAGTACTGTAAGTCATTCCTTCACATCTGGACGTTCCTGTCTGTCCAGCCACATATTTTCATCTACATCTCTCTGTCAATTGTAGTGATTGAAACAGATTCTATATTCCCAGAGATATTGTCATCCTCACTTTCTATCTCTCTCAACCTTACGGCATTGTTTGCAATCAACATTGCACAAATGGCTTTGTCTTGTTGTGGAGTAAAAAAAAAAGGCCTTCTTCCACCTCTGCGAGGTTGCCTTGCAATTGAATTGCATTGAAGTTATAGTGGTTTCCTCAACAGTTTATTTTGACATTTAGTTCAACAATTTAGTATGTAATGACTCAAGCAATGAAATGAGGACTATTACTGTAGTTTTATAGGGAATGACTATTCAGCATTCATAAGTATAGTTCATTTTGACTGACATGACATAAGCAAATGATAATGTTATAAAACAGCAGAGAATTAAATGAAAGCAACTGATACATGTCCAAAAGCATTTGCAATTTGTTCAAAGGAAGGAGAAATTGCTGCTATGATGTGTACAAATGACTAAATGTTGTGGACGGTGAACTAATAGTTACGAGAATTTTCATTCTGATCTGAGAAAAGCACCAAAGCAACTGAGAAAAACTGTAAACAGAATTCACATTCTCATTTTGTGCTATGTCCAACAAAATATGCTTATATGAATTTAACATTGATATTTTGATGAATAAACATGAATAGTAATACAGAATCATCTGTCTTCCATTGCAAACAAACTTAACTTCAATCTATCACCATTGTGTCATGTCACATCAAGTGCTAGAAATGTTGGAGCACGGAGGTGACATGTCCATTTTGGCACTTTTGGCCATGATGTCGCAGTAACACACTTATGAAAACTGACATGTTCAGTATACTTCTGAACCATGCAGTAAAAGAGTGACCGACATAAAAATGATGTAAATGATGTACCTGATTTAATAGAACATTTGCAAACCTAAAAATCAATTTTTCTCAAAACCTGTAAAATTGACATATAACCATTGCGCTCTAAACCCTCGATATACAACGTTGTACATAATATGTATTTATAGAGAGAATTTTATATATATATATATATATATATATAGTCATAAGTTTTAGGCGAACAGGCAGATATGAGAGGCTCTCCCCTCTCTGCTAGTGAGCTCTGCTCAGTCAATCGCAAAAAAGCAGCATTAGTGCTGTGGGAGGTTGAGCAAGGCTGTGGGAGGAAGCAGGACATACTTTATTAATTTTTTTCCCATGTGATTCTGTCCAACTGCCTTTTTTATTGTGCAGGAAAAGCAGGTACAAATAAATGAGCAGAAAACACATATAAACAACCTATTACGAAGTAAATGAACTGAAAAGATATATAAACAATCAATTAGACGGAATAATGCTGAGTAATGATTGAAATGGAGTTTCATGACGAAATGATGCATTTTATTTGGGTTAAATGACTGAGGAAAACTCATCAAATCTGATGTGAAATGATTTTGGAGTTTACGTACTGTTAAAATAAATTAATGATTGTAAACAGTTTAAGACCAATAATTATTTTCAAGGGATTTTCAGTGCCTCACCAATTATTATTTCACCATCTGTCATTGGTGTACAGTACTTGTATGACAACGGTTGTGTCTGTGCGTAACTAGCTGCAGCTTGCTTAGATTTACAAGGTTACTTTATTGACATTTGACTTTGTTTATTCTTGCTGACTGATGTGATGGTGCATATTTTGACTTGCAAAGTTGCATCAACCTTAGCTGTTTCATATAGACTGTTAAGCACGCCAGCTGCCCCTCACTGCCCAGTAATGTAAAACAAACGTGTAAGTACAGCATGCAGCAATGAGAATGTAGTTTCAGGCCATAATCTATGCAGCAAGTAAGCATGAAAAGGCTTCCTTTTATGTTCTACAAAAAAGAAAGAAATCTATATCTAGATGCACTTTATTGATGCGCTGGGTTTGCACCTGTAACCTAAGCTAAACTTCCCTTACTGAGATGACGTATACGGTCACAAAACTCACATTCGTGGTGGGAGGACTTTTTAAGAGGCTGAGGAAGTCAAAAAGTACATACAAATTTCTGTTTATTTTTCAAAGTAATGATTTCACAAACAAGATCAAGACAAAACATATCCAATCTGGCTTTAGGGTCCAGCACAGTGCAGACACAGCTTTAGTCAAAGTTGTTGATGACCGGAGAATGAACACAGATGAGAAAAAGCTCTCTGTACAGGTTCTGTTAGATCTCAGTGCTGCATTTGATACAGTGGATCACAATATTTTGCTGGACAGACTAGAACACTGGGTTGGCCTCTCTGGGACTGTTTTCAAATGGTTCAGGTCTTATTTTACTAGTAGGCAATTCTATGTGACCATGGATGACCACTCCTCTGATAAAATGAACTTGACGTGGTGTTCATTCTGACCTTTAAAAATCCTTTCAAAATATTTTATATATTTTTTGCAACACCTTCTGCTTGTCTTATACATCATTTAATCGGGATAGGCTTACACTATGAGGGATACAAGTATACGAGTCAATCATTATGGGGCACAGCTAAAATCTGGCTTTTAAGAAGTGCTTGCCTTCAACGAGCATTAATTTATATGAAAACATGAGAAACTCAAAAGTATTTTCCTTATACCAGCTCTGTCTTACACTTTAGATGCATAGATTTACAGTGCCTGACAAAAGTCTTGTCGCATAAGGACATAGTAACTAAAAATAGCATATAACTTTATTCCTAACCAATCAATTGTTACAATAAATGGTCCATTTTAATGTCAAGGGCTTTCACATTAATAATTTGGTGCAAAATGAAACCGTCAAAAAGTGTTCTGATGTTCACAGCTTGGCTAAGCCCATAACATCTGTTTTTGCTAGGACAAAAGTCTTGTCGTCTCTTCAGATGATGCAACAAATCGCAGATTGGAGTTTAACCTATGACAAATACTGTAATTAACACATTCCCAGATGTGTACAGAAATAACCCCAGCACACCAGGCTTTCATATGAGGTGCGACTAGACCTCTGACAACATACCAAAGATTCAACCACAGACCAAAGTGCTGATCATCAAGAGCCTGAAGACTGAGTCTGCTGCTGAGGTGGCAGACATCTTTAATGTATCCAAATGTCAAGTGGATGGGATGAGAAAAAAGATTTGAAGAAACTGGTGACGTTCATGGCAAGCGCAGGTCAGACAGACCCGGTATGACAACTGTTTGAAAGGACCGTTTGTTGCTTCAACTGTACAAGGCTAGCCCTTCTTCAACTACAGCGAAGCTACATGAGGAAATGTCACCAAAAATCCCAGTATCTACAAGAAGAGTTTGTCAAATTCTCTCTCAAAGTGGTTTTCATAGCCAAATTAGTACACAGAAGTCTGCATTAAACAGACAACAAAAAACCTGCATTGCATTTGCCAAGGCCCACAGCTCGCAGAACGGATTGATACTGGAAAAGTGGCTGAAAGTTTATTTTTCTGGTGAATCATCCATTGAACTGCATGCCAGTCGCCGTACAAGACCTGTTGGAACCCTCATGGACCCAAGATTCTCCCAGGAAACAATCATGTTTGTTGGAGGAAAAATCATGGTTTGTTGTTACATCCAGCATGGGGGTGTGAGAAAGATCTGCAGAGTGGATGGCAACATCAACAGCCTGAAATATCAAGAAGTTCTTGCTGCCCTACTTATACTGCTGCTCCTTCTCATTCTTCTGCCTCCATGTCACAGTTCCTGAAAGCGAAGAAGGTGAAGGTACTCCAGGATTGGCCAACCCAGTCACCTGACATGAACATTATTGAGCATTTCCGGGGTAAGATGAAGGAGGAGGCTTGGAAGATGAAACCATAGAATCTTGATGAACTCTGGGAGTCCTGCAAGACTGCTTTCTATGCCATTCCAGATGATTTCATCATCAAGTTATCTCAGTCATTGCTAAGACGTATGGATGCAGTCCTCCAAGCTCATGGGAGTCATACGCAATATTAATTCTTTTTTCCAAGGCACCATGGCTTTATGTTCTGATATTATAGTGGCATATTTGTGTATTCAAAGTAAAGTGTATGTATAATTTCCACATTTTTTTCAATGCGACAAGACTTTTGTCCAAGCAAAATCTGACCTTTCTGTACAAATTAAATTATAAAACTCAATGAATGACAAAAAACTCTATTTTGGAATATTTCGCATAATCTAGAGGGCTTTGCCTTTCATATAAGCCATTTTTGATTCCAATTGATCAACTACAAGTCAGGTTATTATTTGTTGTTCCTACAACTTGGATAAGTGACAAGACTTTTGTCAGGCACTGTACAATGGACCTGGTGCAAACTATACCGTCCACTGCATGCATTCTGTAAGTACGGATTGTTCTCCTTAAATTCTAAATGTCTCAAAATTTGCGTGTTTTTTAAAGCCCTGGCAAGTATATTTGAATTCCTCATGTCAGAATCTATTACATCAGAGAATCTGGGTCACTTCTAAGAGGTGTGCCATGCAACTCATTTTCTGGAGGAAACAGGCACGTTGTCTGTGTGTTTAAAGGCTGGATTGGACAAAGAGTTCTCTCAGCTATGTTGGGGGGGCCTTCAAAGTCAGCCTTCTTTGGGCTGTTAGGTGCAGACTACTGTAGTGGTAGAGTGAACTGGGAAATGTATTTTCCACAATATGGGTCCTTTAAGGCAATGACAGTTGCTGGGGTTGGTATGGTCCGAAAGAAGAGAAGCTGAAAATTAACGAGCCAATTGGCAGTTTTGGACCCGCAACTCTGCACTGAGGTGTGAGTCAGTGAGACCTTCATGCGGGACACATCTCAGACATGCTTGCACAGATTACTCATGGTGGCGGTTGGCTGAGAGATGAAGAGCCTTTTTTAATCTCTAGCTTTGCAGTTGATCCACGGGGATTGGGAATCGAACCAGAAATACCACGTGCCAGCTTATGAACGGGAACTCGATCTCCTTCAATTAAAGTGCAAATTCATTGAATTTTCTCAAATAAAAACTAATCTGATATACGTTTGACCAACCAGTTCATGAACAGTATCCTGCTAATTGAATGCCCCAAATTTGCTGCTTTTTCCTGAAAATAAGCCTTTTATTGAGGTCTGAGTGGAGATTTCTTAAAAAAAAAAATGAAGGTTGACCCAAATTTGCCAATTAGCCGATGTGGCGTAATGGAAGGAGTTCCAAACGCGGAAGTCAAGCTGAACACAATAGGAAAACAAGATGCTGTTAAAGAATATTATTTCCATAAATTGATGAAAACAAACATTTTTCACATCAGATGGAGAAAAGGAACAACGTGACAATCAGCCTTAAGGCATGGTGCACCGAAACTACTTAAAAAGAGTTTTACTAGGCCATGACGAGGAAAGGTGTCCAAAAATAGGTAGACTACGTACATGATGATAGTATGCGACCAGTGCACACTCAACAAACAATACAGCCCATGCAGGTCAAATGAGGACCTGTTTGCACAGCTGGGGTGCGTTTCCCAAAATCATAGATGCTAACTTACGTAGTTAGAACCATTGACTGTGAATGGACGAACTATGTAAGTTGCTAACTTAGCAACTATGCTTTTGGGAAACGCACCCCAGGGTGGCTAGCATGCTTAAGCTTTTCGCTATTAATGTTTTAAGTTGCATGTGTAACAGTTCTCTTAGAAACTTGAATTCATTAATTTAATGGCGAAAAGTGTTTGCATGCTAGCCATCAAATTATTCATCCCATTGACTTGAACAGACTAGAAGCTTACGCTTTTTTCATTCTCCAATTGCAGCTCCTGGTCTCGTTCTGCCTTCGCTATTAAGTCCGAAGTTTAGATTTTACTCAGGGTCTCGTGGTTGAAAATGGATTTAGTTTTGTTTTGAGTCATTTTTTTCATAAAATAGTTTCTACACTTATGTATTTTAGGATGGGCTTATTATACACAACAACCCCCCTCTTTTCTGTCTTATTTGGAATAGTCCAATTGTTTTTCTCAAGGCACAGCTGTGCCACCCACACCCAGGGAGGGGGAGCAGTACTGATGAGGCATGTCCATTCCTCCCATGCTCTTGCTCATGAACCAGTATTTTCCACACAGTTCTGCAGCTGAGCTAGCAGACAGAACAGAAGAGAGAGCGCCGTATCTTTCACCCCTGACAACTGCTGGCCAGAGGGGAAACTTTCTATGCTTCAGGGGGAAGATGCTATTTTTCCATCCCTAACACAGGTGCCAAAGGCTCATAGTCATATTTGCATAATTAACTGTTACCCAGGTCCAGACATACTGCGCCTGTCTTTTTAACACCGTCTGCACTCAAATGGCTGATACATCTACCAGATAAAGCGTTCAGAACCCCAGTGGATGCTGATACACTTCTTGTAATAATGAAGTTTTTTTATCATAATGAAGTTTCCTGGGCAAGTGTCCATTAATACAAATATTAGCTAGAATCAATGCTGCCAGAAAAGACAAGCACATTCAGATTTTAATGGACGGATACTGTTGGAAATTTGGCAGAATTTTTTGCGTGTTACATGATCTGTGCAGAAAGCCAGTTGACTTGCTGAACATACCTTGCTAACATAATTTGTGTTGGCCTACAAATAGCAAGGATGGGAAAAATTTTAATTCTGACAGTTTTCTTACTTAACGGTATTCACAAACGATTTTCTTGTCAGATATTATTAGCTGAGATTGTCATTTGAACCTTATACGCTAGGTACTGAAATTAAATTTTTTTTGCCGTGAGACAGGTGCTAAATTTGATGTTGAAAACACCGCACAGTAAACTTCTCTTCTCAGCTATGAAGTCATCGGAGGCAGAGTCTTTGACAATCAGGCATAGATGTGGCTCCTAAAACAGTGTGAGATTCAAGCTCCACTTCTGACTCTGACGACTCCTCTAACAATGATATGCCGCTTACTGGCAGTGTAGCGCAGGAAAGCAGTAGGGATGAATTTTCACCAAAATTTATTAGGGAGTAGACCATACCAATTTGAACCCTACGCTGAGAGAGTGATGATCATGCCAAGACGAGCAAAGTTGCGTGTACCGGTATGGCAAATCCACCGCAACCACCAGCAAATACAGAATAGCATATAATCGATAACCTCTTCAATATGTAAATAGGCCAAAATTTCTTGCAAATCTCATGAGAATTGATCTGAAATGTCAGTGGATTGTCATATTTGAAGCAGACTTACCCGGACTCCTGTTGATTGTAAAATCCAAGATTGTGGACACAATACGGATATGCTTAATTGTGGGCTAACAAAGTGCTTCTTCACTGTGCATAAGATTTAGTTTTTTATGTCTGGGTTTCTAAGTATTGATTCAATCAATTAAAGGATAATCAGAAATCTTGTGTCACTTGTAGCTTGAAACTCCAAAGAAAGATCCTGACTCTCGATCGGATTCCACCGTGTCTGTCACTATGGTTTCTTCAGTCGTTTTTTTTTATTAAGGAACCGCATTTAGTATCAAATTTGGTTTGTAATCACAGTTAATCGTCAAACTGCTCAGCTGTTCAAATCCGCTTTGAGAAAAATTTTATGAGCAGAGCATAGAGTGTTCCATGGTCCCTTTCCACACTGCAGTCTTCTGGGGTACTTTTCCCAACAGCAAGATGCTAACTTAGATAGTTAGAATCATTGCCTGCGTATGGTCGAACTATGTATGTTGCCAACATATTTAGTGAGCAACTACTGTAGCTATGCTCTTGGGTAACATACCCTTGGACAAAATCAGGCTATATTCTTGCTAAATTCTGATCCTAAGGCCATTTATAGATGCTCACTCCATCAGCATTTGAGTTGGGCTGCTGCCTGCCACACAATGCCGACGCATTTTTTAACTTCAATACCGCACTTCTTGCACAATTATTACTGATTCGCATTTAATTTATGCTGCGACTGCAAGCTGACTGCCTCTGCTAACGTCACTGGCAACACTGACTGAGGTGCTCTTACCTGGTTTAAAATGCAAATTTCTCAAAAAGGAGTTCTTACATACAGGTGAAGCTTATATTATTCTGACCTCAAAATGATTCACTTTTGATGTATAATTTGTAACCTTGGCTATTTGGGGATACTTTTGAATACAGACAATTTGTTGTCAATTCCTTTAAAAACTTGAGACAGGTCAATATCTTCAGTTGAACTTCAGCTATTTGTGATTTATAGTCTTGTCCGAGAGCTCTTCATCCTACCCTCTCATGTTATCATAAGTAATATTGACCAACAACATGAACTATATATTGTAAACCTGTCAAGGTGAAATAACCTCCCATTGTTCTGAATACCACTAATTAGTTAACTAATTAGGTTAGTTAAGCTCTGTAAAAGCTTGAGGATGCTATAAGATATACATACACACACATACACACACACACACACACACACACACACACACACACACAAGCACATTCATGCGTGCACAGCTCTTGCTCACAATAACATGGTTTCACTCCAGCACAAGCATGCGTGCACATACACAGTCTCATAATAAATGAATGCACTCATAAGGATTCACAATTGTATTCAGAGATTTCCAAATAACTCTCCACAAAAATATTTTCCAGTGAACACACAATGTTGTATATAAATGTACGTTGTAAAAATATTCACATATAAAAATAAGTTTCACAAATGTATTTTATATGAACACAAAAATATTTTTAGTTTTAAATTTATGTAATAGAAATCAACCAATACTGTATATGTATGTAACAATATTTGCAAATTACTTAAATGCATGCACACATCTATACACACGCACACACACACGCACGCATACATACATACACACAGTCACACACAGACACACACACACAATCACACGCAAGCACATAAACACGCACACACACAATCACACGAGCGCACATAAAAACACACACAATCACACGAGCGCACATAAAAACACACACAATCACACACGCGCACATAAACACACACACGCACACACACAGACGCAATCTGACACACACACACACACACAAATCACACACATGCACATAAACACGCGCACTCATTCACACACACACACACACACACACAATCACACACACGCACATAAATACGCACACAGACTGGCTCTGGTTTGGTCTGATTTAAGAGGGCTGCCGGTCTCCTCGCCCCCTCCCGCCTGCAGTGCCCTGTCGGCGGGTCCCTTTCATGTGTCAGAATGTTGCCGAGGGCGACCGTGGCCCAGCTGTGGTGAGCTGGTGGGGTGATGGCCGTTAGCCGTGTCCTGCTCTGTCCCTGCACGACACTTACAGGCACATGTTGCATACAAACGCGGCACCTCTTTAATGAGAGAGGGGAAAGCCCATTCCTCATGCAGGAACCTACCCACGGACAGACTTCCACTACAGACGCACAGAAATGAATAATACAGCCATTTCTCTTCTCCCAGTCTGGGGGGTAATTGGACTAAGCGCTTCATCTCTGTCCAGTTGGTCATATTGTTTCACTTGTAGTATGTCCACATGTGCTCTGAATTAGTCAAATCTCTATAAGATCACTATCCTCTCTGCATACTTTATTCTATTAGCGACAAGGCTGGCCAAATGTATTGAGTTTGGATCTGGATCCTTTATGTAAATGAGTGAATCCAAATGTAAAACTGGAAAGTGTCTGTGAAAAAGTTTGTTGAAATGTCTATACTTTGCTTAGGAAGAGATTTTGCCTTTGCTAAAACGTGTGAAGTGTTGGCGCCACCATGTCCAGGTTTGGAGCACTGCGGCTGCGTTACATGTAACCTCTGTGATCATGAAAGTAGAGACATATTGATATGAAAGTTTATAAAAAATTGTCGTATTTGGTATCATCTGAAAGGGCATGCAATACTCTGTCTAACTATCAACACTTTTCACCTGAGACGATAGAGGAATAGAGTAATCATGGATGCTAAATGGGCAATTAGCAACCCCCAATATCGTCCTTGAACAGCACTGTGAATCGGGCCAAGAGCTGTGACATCACTCGTGGGATCAATTGTGACACGTATGCTATCGTATGTGTATTTTACATCGCAAGAAAGACATCGAAATCCACTAAAAATGTCTTTTGTTTGTTTGACTTGGACATCAGAGTTGAAGAGGATGATTGAAGTGCAAGTTCAACAACTAGCGACAGTGATAAAGACGATGGAGAGGTAGGAGAGATGGAAAACGAGGAATAAATCGGTGATGTTACGCATTCAGCTGAACGCCAACAGCTACCTCAAGCGTACGAGCATGAACCAGAGCCTCGGGCACGGGCGAGTTAGCGGGAGGCAAGCTCTGGGGTGCGTTTCCCAAAAGCATAGTTGCTAACTTAATTAGTTAGAATCATTGACTGTATATGGTTGGCCTTGCCCTCCATGAAGGGATGAGTACATGAAGAACAACATGTCAGTGCTTGTTGTTGTTAAAAGTGGATTTTGGACAAAAACCCCTCTCAATCGGGCAGAGGAAGTGAAAAGGGGATCTCAGCCAGGGAGACCATCCAGTCAGTTTGTTTAAGGAGTGTGTAACGAGAGGCTAAATTAAATTATGCGGCCCAGGTCTGCCAGTGGCTCGTGGGGTCTGTTACCATCACCTGCCTGAGCCAGTAGCGCATTGGCCCGGCCCAGCCCCCAACCCAGACCCTAAATCCCACCTCCGTTAAATAACAACAGATGTGGCGTGGAGACTAATTGATTTTTTACCCAGCCACAATATGGCTATTGTTTTTTAAACAGACGTAAATACGTAAAGCCTCCATTCCCTGATCTCCTCCCCCTCCTCCGCCATCACACTTTAATCCTCATTAGACAGCAGCGAGCAGATTTGAGCCGTATGTAATGATCCGAGGAATGTTATTTCTTCTCGGGCCTGTAGCACCCCCCACTCCCCTTCGTCGTGTTGTTGGGTGGGGGTGAGAGACTGGAGCAGTGTGCGTTGTGCTCCTCTGGGCCGGCCATAACCCTGATGGATGGGCCGTGTGTGCAGGGCTTTATTATTTGCTGTGCGAGCGGTGGGATCTGACAGTCTTGCTGCTCCATACACCTGCTGTGACCGGAGAGAGGGCCAGCGGCAGCTGCAGGCTCTGATTTAGGGGCTGCTCCGTCGGCTTCAGGAACAAATCAAGCGGCAGCTAATAAACCCTGGGTTTATGACAAACCCCCCCCCCATCCCAAACAACTGCCCACATCCTATGTTTTTCCAACACCCACTATTGCTCAAAACTACACCCTGGTCTGAGGTGCCATTTCTGGACCGTGTCACAGTTGAAACGGCGAGGCTCAGAACAGCCAAGTCGATGTGCAAGCAGACCCACCAGCCGTGTCACTGATACAACATAAATTTAAGTGAAAGATTTCTTTCATGGACTCCATTTCCCTCCATTTCTGGCCAGCGATGTGCACGTGTGCAAGTGCATGTAGTCACATTAGTTAGCTCATGTGCGCGTGGAGGGATATATGTGCGTCTGTGAGTGATGTGCCTGTGTGTGACTGAATGCATACATGCGCGTTTATAGCTCATGTTTTACTGTGGTATTCATAGGCTGACTGGACTGCACACCTGTTCGGTGACCCGTCTGAAGCGGTTTAACGGTGAGATAAGGGGGATTCATGGGCAACTGGAGGAAGTTTGCACTATAGGGGGGACTGTGCCCTTCGTGCCTTATGTGCTCATATGGGAATAAGGCCAACAGGCAAGGGATTAATCATAGAGGCTGTATTATGGACGCGCAAATGTTCGTCTCACACACACACACATGCCATGGCATTGGCCAAACTACTGTTTTAACGTTTTTATTTATTCTGGGTAACAAGCTTGGTTCTGCAGATTTTGAACTGACTTTAATTTCTTCTGAGAACCTATGACAAAAGGTTAAGTGGCCTAAGTTTGAAAAGACGGAAATATTATGCAGCCCATATCAGATTATTTCCCTGAGCCGCCTCTCTAAGGATCATATAATCCCTTTAGCAAGTGACAAATGTGTCGCCAGAAACCGGACTTCCTGTGAAAAAGCGACCCTGACTGGTATGTCAAGCCTCCAGGAAACAGGTGTCATTTCACACACATGCACATACACGCACACATAAATGTGCTCATTCTGAATAAACAAATGTGCACGCACACACACACACGCACACACACAGATGTGCACATACTGTATAAACACACGCTCATACTCGTTCAAACGTACACGCAGCACAGGCAGGATAAGGACACTACAGCGTATGGTAGCATATTTTTGCTATTTTTCATTTTCTGAGGAAGCGAAGAAAAAAATAAGACACTTAGACCATTATCAAGTTGTTTGTGGAAAGAGAGGTAATCTTTGACGGGTGCTGTACATCACATTTTTGGAAGGTCGAAGGAGAGACTGTGTGCGTTTAATAGATGGGGGTGTAATGCTGTGATTGTGGGTGACACATTAGTGGGTTCGGTGGCGGGGAGGTGCGAGAGCAGGCTGTGACAGTGAGAAATGAAGCGTGACTCACTGCGGTGGTGATGTGATGTCAGCGCCCCACAGACTCTGCTGCGCAGGACACTGCCTCATGCCTCAGAGCGTTATGCTAGCTCGCTAACTGAGGATGGTGATGATGGAGGACCTGGAGATAATACTGTGAAACCTGCGCTGATATTCAAGAGGTTACAAGATGACACCTGCTGTTAATGTACTGATGTGTGGCAGGTTGCTTTCCATTCACACATAACCATCTAACCCTCCTGTATGACAGAGTTCTGCAGTACACTGGAAGTACAGTGTCATTTAGAGTGCAGACTTTGGTAATAAAGACAATAGGGTTCTACCGCTGTGCGCTGCATAACTATAATGAGGTTCACGACTTCTGTTACACTCCTGAGTCGCCCTCACTGAGTCTCATGATATGTTTTGCTAGTTCTTGTGGAAGGAACCGGATGGTGTTTTGGGGTTAAAACATGTAGTGCACGGAGTTCAGGAACAGTCTGAATTGTTAAAGTGCTTGGTGAGAGGGCCAATGAACTCTCATGATCAGCACGCTATAATGGTAGAAAGGCCCCATCCAATTGGCAGATGCATATTCTATTTAGGCAGTGAACACATAGGAACTGTACAACGTTGCACTTCGCTACCACTTATTCGTCCTACAATTATTATTAGTGTGAGCAAGCTGTTACGGAACTTGGCTTTACTAGAAGCGTGGCAGGTTCAATTCCAGATTTATCATTAATAAAAGATATTAAGGCATAAATGCTGATTTTATATGACTTTTTTAGCATTGTAGCTAAAAAGTAAAAATGGGCAGTGTAAATGAAGCAGATATTGATAGTGCAGCATGGAATTCCCCTCATTTCTCCATCTGCCACTGAAGCGCTATTTAGACACTATTCTGACGCAAGGCTCCCTTGGGAGAAAAATGAGTCTCTATAATTTACACATTGATACAGGGATTAAGATGAATGACCTGGGATACAATAAAAACTGCATGGGAAAGGGATTCAGGTGAGGAACTATCTGATGAGACGTGGCAGGATAGACTTACTCATCTACACTTGTATCCTGTCCAACACACATCATGGCTGTCGGAGATGCGATCACAGCCCAGCCATGGTTTTGGGCACGCCCCTCACTCAAACAACTCATTCTCATCCCAGCTCGTCCTACAGTGACGCACCCTGACCAAGCGTCGATGTACACCACAAAAGGAGGCTTTTGACGTTCTTATTTGATGCTTAGGGTTAGGGTTCGGGTTAAGGGTTAGGGGTTAGGGGGTAGGGTTTGTTTTAAACTGGCGTCAAATATCGACGCCAGAAGCATCCTTTTGCGTCGTATATCGACGCCTGGGCAGGTGGCATTACTACATGACACCTCAGGATGAGACTGGGCTCTCTCAAAAGCTACTGGGGACATATATTCAAGGTATTTTTCCGTATGTGCGAGACGAATATGACCCCTGATTTTCATACTGCCATCTTTGGCAAACCACCCCCCAACTGTAAACTCGCGAGTCTTCAAGATAATGCTTTGACATTTGATTCACTACTAACTTAAAGACTTATTCTTTTGACTGGAAGTCAAATAAACCTCCATCTTTTTTTTTACAATAGCTGGGGAGGTGCTTTCGTTTCATGTTTGAGAAAAGCTCTGATATAGAATATGCGGAGCTCAAAAACCTTTGCTTTAAACTAGAGTGCTTTCATAGATTTTGTAGGAAACCTTCCCCTATAATTGAGTGATACTACATAACTGATGTAATAACAATTTTTACATAGATCTATGTATGAACCTCTGTATTGTCTCTGAGTCACAGTCGAAGTGTAGAATGAAAAATGGAAAGCCCCTGTCTGGTCCAATGTTTTTATTCTGTTTCTTTTTTGTTTTGATTTTGTTTCTTTTCCCTTTGAGCCTAAGGTGGGAGGAGGGTATTTTCTCTTGGAAACGTCTGTATTATGAATGTTTGTGAACTTTGCACATCTGTTGCAATAACTCAAATACCAGAAAATAAAGTTTACAAAAAGTGTATTTTAGAAATACATGGGCTGTCCCATAGCAAAGGAAAGATGAGATGGAGCCTTTTCACAGTCTGAGTATTTGAAAAATTTATTAAGGCTGACAGTGTAGGTAGTAAAGGGACTGTGTTTAGAAGCTGTAGTCTTCATGTAAGACATTGAATCTGCACCCTTCAGCCCAGGGATTCATCTGAATTACCCTGCCGTATAAATGGACACAATGATGAACAATTTAAGTATGTCACACTTGAGCCTCCTCTAAATACAATGTACTGAAATCACCTGCGACACCAGTGGTGAATTTTACCTTACACTGGTGACAGGTGGTAGAATGTAAGTGCAACTGGCTCTGAAAAAAGGGAATTTTCCTTTTAAATGATGTTCCTTCTGGTTACCCCCTGGCAGCAAATGCACATTATTTCTCCAAATTAGAGAGGTCGGTCCAAACACCTAAACCTGAATTTAAATCCAAAACATTCAAATGGTCTCTTCATGCGGATTCAATGCAAGAATGTGGAGTGTTGGGACGTTACGTGTACGAAGGTACTATTTAAAATTCAAAAGTTTAATTTCGATACCCCAGAATGAACAGGGTTGTTAAAGTACCATTATATGTGCCAGATAATGGAACTGTTGGCATTGTCGTGAATATTTATATCATATGAGTCCAAGCAGCCTCAAATGTGAAAAAGCTATTTTAAATTTCCAAAAGGGTTATGATTTATAAAAAGAGGACACATGTCATGAATTGCAAAAATATAAATGTATAAAAACACATGAATAACACAGATGGTCTAATCTTTGTGTCTGAGAACATGCCAATACATTCCTCGCCTTGTTAACTGAATTTTGACTGTGCGAGCTGGTATTGTTTTCACCTTGTGTGTGTGTGTGTGTGTGTGTGTGTGTGTGTGTGTGATCATGGTAAAATGCAGGAACTACCAGAGAAATGGTTTTGAGTACTTTACCAAGTGTTTATAAACTGCTTGGCCAAAAAAAAAAAAATGCCACACACCATAACATTTTGTTAGACAGCCTTTAGCTTTGATGAGCCTTTAGCCTTTAGCTGTGAATTCGTCATGGCATTGTTTTGACAATGGTGTGCAGTGTAACAGCATTCATTTTTCAACCAGAGTTACATTAATTTTTTGCCAAGATATCATATTGACAATGGGAGAATCAAATCTTTCTGCTTAGCCTTCCCTAGCACATCCTAAAGATATTCCATAGGTTAAGGTTAGCGCTCTGACGTGGCCAATTCATGGGTGAAAACAATTGCTTATGCTCACTGAACCACTCTTTCTCAATTTAAGCCTGATGAATCTTGGCATTGTCATATTGGTATATGCCGATTCTGTCAGGGGTTAAAAATATGCTTAAAAATTCACGGATGGGATAACTTGGACATACAGTATATTCACGTATTCTGCTGACTTCGTTTATTGCTGCATAACGTTGCTGAGCCTAGATCTGGCCCAGTGAACCAACTGCTGATCATAAAACTGCTTCCTGAGGTTTCTACATGCATGATGGGCAATTCCTTGCTTGCTCTAATAAGCCCATTGCTTTGGAATGGGGTAAATCTACACTCATCGAACAACATGACTTTTTTTCCATTGTTCAATTCACAGTCCAACCTTTATGCGCCCCAGCAAATTGAAGTTGGTTTTCCCGATTAGCCTCATCAAGTGGCTTTCTTGTGGCCATGAAGCTGTATAGTCCCAATACCAAAGCCGCCTTCATGCATGGGCTTACCTGGGCTGAAGCCCCAGGGCCTACGAGGATCTTGGGCCTATCATGAGCCAATAGTAAAAAGCACATTGTTTTGTAATTTGTCAAATTTTCTGTCAACCGCTTGATATTCGTCATTGTGGCTGCTGATTTGTCAAATTTATGAGTGACCCACATGGGTCCTGTGACACAACATCCTATCAGAATATAGGGGGATAGTTTTGACATGTGACGTAATCAAATGTAGGTGTACCGATTTTTCATCACTCACTTCTCTGGATGTGCCAGGGACTGGGCTGCTACCTGTTGGTAGGCAGGAGATTCGGCAGTGTCTACCTATGCTGCTGTCGCTGAGGAGATTCGGAAGGTGTTTGACTGGTCCTGCTACAGCCATGTTGCTGCCCTGAAGCTTCTTCAGTTGCACCAAGCCAGTCTGTCAGTCTGGGAGTATTCCATCGATATCCAAACTCCGGCTGTCTCCATGCGCTGGGACACCTGGGAGCTCTGTGACAACCAGGTATTTAGCTTGTCGGAGCTGGTTTAGGACAAATTGACCACCTGTGTCTTTCCTCCAGACCTCAACAGCCTCATCAACTTGGTGTTGAAAATAGATGTCGGGTTACAAGAGAGGCGGCAGGATTGGCGGGCTAAAGGCGCTTGCCCTGCCCGTGTGCCAAGATGCTCAGGCCAGAGATAAACCCACCTAGCTCCATTGGTACTAATGACCGACGATCGGGCTCGGTCTCACAAGCTGGCCCTAGAAGAGCAGTTCCGCTGTATCATGCAGAACCTATACCTGCATTCTGGAAGTGCCAATCCACATCTACAAGAGAGGTGCTGTCTGGAGCTGCCATTTCATCTTCCTAGCCACTCCTTCCCATTTTCCTCACCTGGCAAGGTCACTCATTTTCCATCAGGGTATTAATCGACTCAGGACAGACAGGAACCTTTTCCATCCTGGTCTTGCGTGCTGCCTGGTGCCTGTACCACTGCCAGCACCACTTACATCCCAGGGCCTCTTGAGCATTGTCCTCCTGATGTCAATGAAATGCCTTGACCAATGCCCATGCTGACCTCCGACAACCGTTTAGAAGAATTAGCATTCTTCATCATTGAGTCACTGCATGCTCTGATGGTGTTTGAAAGGCCTTAGCTTGAGTGCTACAACCCTTACATGAACTCACCATCCAGTTCCATTCTGGAGTGCAGTTTGTTTTATGCCCAGTCCCGTCTTTGCTTAGCTTTAGGCCCATTCGCACCTCCCTCCCCTTGACCACCACAGGGACCTGCCAGACCTGAAAGGAGTTCCTGCCATTTATCACAAACTCCATCAGTCATTCAGTAAAGTGCGTGCAACGTCACTTCCACCACGCAGCCGCTATGACTGCCCCATCAACTTGTCACCTGGAGGATCAACCCTCAGGGGTTGGCTTTACTCCCTGACAGCACAGAGGTCCAAAGGAATGGAGGAGTACAAAAATAATTCCCCGGCCTCTAAAATCATTCCAGCATCTGCTTTTTTGTGGCCAAGGGAGGTCGGTTTTTGCATCCCTGCATAGATTATCAAGTGTGAAACTTATTACCATCAAGAATTGAATCTTTTCCTCTGATGGATTCGGCATTCTCCAGCCTCTAGGGCTGCCATTACTTTACAAAGCTGGACTTGGGCAACACTAACCTCCAAGTGGGTGTGTGGGGAGGGGATGAGTGGAAGACAGCATTTAACACCCCTCTGGCTCTACAAATACCTGGTGATGCCATTCGGGCTTGCTAATGCTCCTGCTGTGTTCCAAAATTTCATTAATGATGTCCTCCAAGACATGGCTCCCAGTTTATCTATGTTTTCTTACACCATATCCTGGTTTTCTCACCATCGCTAGAGGAGTATTGTCACCATGAGTAAGCCTGTTACCATCTAGTGGTCCATCGGTGCTTAACCCCAGTTTCCATGGCATGCATTACTACTCTCCCTGGATGGGATGCCAGTCCATCACAGGTACTCCCCCAGCTCTTAGTCAAGTTTCCCTGACTATTTGCTGGTACCCATTTATACACCTGGGTGGAGTGAGTCGTGGAGTGTGCGGAGTGAAGTGTTTTGCCCAAGAACACACCGCGAAGGTCGTGGTCAGGGTTTGAACTCAGGACCTTACGATCCCAAGTCAAGCCTACTTAACCACTGCGCTATCACGTCTCCCATTCTCACCATGCCTGCCTGATTATTCAAAGTTTGTTGGAGAATCACCTTTATCTAAAACCAGAAAAGTCCAAATGCAATCATGCCACTGTCTCTGTCTTGAGCTTCATTGTGATGCAGGTTGCCTTGGAGATGGATAGCCAAAAGGTACAGGCTGTGCTGGATTGACAGGACCCTAAAAAATGTGAACAGCTACAGAGGTTCCTCAGGTTTCCCAAGTTCTATCGGCGGTTCATTTGAGGGTACTCCACAGTGGCAGTTCCTTTTACAGCGCTTACTTCTATCAAGGCTCCCTTCGACTGGACCCCCAAGGATGCCTTCTGTCACAACCCCCATGTCTCATTAATTGTCCCCTCCGCTCTTCCAGCAACCTGTGTGTCTTTTAGAGGAATTGTCTCCTTAATTGGTTTGACATCTTGCTTGCCTCCTCTTTGTAGCTTTAATCTTTTAGTATGCAGCACTTTCTTGTGTTCCTGTGTTATATCTAACTTAACTTTTACCTTGCTGAATTGATGCGCCTTATTCCTTTAAGCCACCAGTCAGTTTATGGCCTGAGGTTATAAAACTTTACTCAGTCTCAGCTCAGAGTCAAACTCAAATCTCTGAGATTGTACTCTGCGGAGTTTTACTCACAGTGCAAGGTTATTAAGCATTTTGAGATCGAACTCCGCTGAGCATGACTCAGTGTTGATCCTGCACCTTTTGAGTGCACTCAGTAATGGTAAATTTGCACCAGCGAAAGCGGCATTTCAGACCTCTTCAGCAAATAAAGGTAATTTCAGTGTAAAGCACGTGGTGCCGTCTGTTTACATTTTCCTACTTGACAGCTGTCTATTTTTGTTACAGCAAGTTACTCTGACCATGCAGCAAAAACTCTCAAACTGCGCCTCAGCAAAAACACCATAAACTACATCTCCCAGTATCTGGGCACCGATGGGGCTTCAAAAGGGCCCATAGATCTGCTCTGTCCACTGCTCATGATGAAAATTGCCTGAGTCTAAGCAAGCTCCAGACTATGCTGGGATTTCAATTGAGTGCAAAAATGAGCTCAAAAAGTTTCATAACCTTGGCAATGTGAGTCTGAGTCTGCAGTCGAGCATGAAAGCTGAGTTGAGCACAAAATCGCACTCTAAAAAAATTTATAACCTCGGGCCTACATTTTCTTGTTCACAGTTGTATTTTCATCTTCAGGAAATTACCATAACCTTTATGATATTCCATCCATCCATTGTCTGTACTGCTTCTTCCTCACTGGGATCGCGGGGGAGCTGGAGCCTATCCCAGCTGACCCTGGGCAAAAGGCAGGGACCCACCCTGGACAGCTCACCAATTCATCGCAGGGTGCACACACCATTCGCTCTCACACTCATACATATGGGCCATTAAGTGTCTCCAATTAGCCCGATATGCATGTCTTTGGACTTTGGGAGTACCCGCAGGAAACTCACATGAACAGGGGGAGAACATGCAAACTCCACAAAGAAAGGCCCAACAATGGAATCAAACCCACAACCTTCTTGCTGTGAGGTTGTGAGGCAGCAGTGCTTACCTCTGCGCCGCCCTGCCGCCCCGCTTTTATGATAGTGAATTATGTAATCAGTCTTCAGAGCCTCATTGATCGGAACAAACTCCCAAGTTTTATTATCAGTCTCCAGGATTTGGACCGCACTCCAGTTAACCTACCTCTCCAGTTTATCCCTCGGCCCAGATTATTAGGAACACGTCTCAAACCTTCATTGTTCTCCAGGATTGGGACTGCATTCCTGCTAAACCCTTCGGACCTGTTGTCTGACAGTCCTGCTCTGGTGCGGGTGAAAATCACTGGGCATATGTCCCTGCGTGGACACGCCACTTATCCTCACCTCTGTGCACAATCTGCACTTTACAGTGCTCATGCTATTCTTAGCTTTGGCCTTTCCTTGCCATTACCGTATTCCTATCAATAAATGCCTTCATTGGATTGTACTGTGAATCTGTATCTGGTTACTTGTCTGGATCATAACAGACTGGTGTGATCCCAATGCATGATGGGCTCTAGTTTCATTGTATACTACTACCAAACATTTTCCTCACCCATTCTGTTTGCAGCTAATTCATCCTATTTTAGTAAATACTCCCACTTCCCTGAAGTTAGACTCATGGTTTTCATGTTTTTGTTTTTTTTTTTTGGAATAAAAGACACTGGTGAAATATGCAGATTGATGTTACTGCACTCTGCCCCTGATACTGGATCGCTAAATCACTATACGGGGAAAGAGCTGCCAGGCTGAGGGTGACAGAGGAAAAAAACTTTTCGACTTGAAATATTTGCTCGTCATGACTCCGGGGCCTCAGACATCCCTTTATAGCGCCTTTCCCTGCTTCAGAATGAGTAATCGCTGCCTCTCTTATGTAGAGGAGCCGATTCCGCCCTGGACATGTGCTTGTGCAATCAACCTGATATTTTCATTTTCACAGAAATGGGTGAACAAACCCATGTTGAGGTCTCCTGCCCTGCTGTAAAGCTCTCACAGGAGAGATCTGAGTCTTGTAAGCCACAGTGAATTCCTTTTCTTCATGGCTGTCCATCTCTGACCTCAAATGTAGAACCAGAGCTATATTTGTCATTCTCCTGTGTAATTCACATGACCTTGAAGTGTCTGCGAGCTGTAAATACTGCCGAGCTCCTTACACAAGGCCAGCAGCAATTCAGTAGCCTATTTTGAATCAAGGTCTGATTTCAACCCGCAATAAAAAATTGGAACACAGAGTGCTAAGTCTCTGACTGCTGTTTGGCAATGGGAACCATTGATTGCTGTTTTTCTTTTTAATAGACTGAAACCCTAACAAGATACACACTGCTTGTTTTGTGGATATTGTAGTTTCTATCGACATTTGTGACGTGAAGCAAGAAATGGGATTCATGCCCAAATCTGCAGTTAATTCCTAAAATTAATTTGGTGTTTTCCCCCAAAATTCTAAGTCCATAGTCCAGAATTCCATTGCTTTCAATAATCTCCTGCAAAATCAACATCGGAATGTTCGGTTATGAACATAATTCTATTCTGTTCTATTCAGTTCCAATTGAAATTACGTCAGTGAATTCACACCTTATAGGGCTATAAAGGTTAAACGCATGCGTAGCCCTCTGACCTGCTGCTGGCTGTAAGTGAACCATCCAGACGCTGTATCGAGTAGCAAAGTTGGATGCTTGATGGGAAACTCTTGTGCATCTTACATTGAAGGTGCCTGCAGCTTTGCGACAATGATTCATACCTCTTATCATTACCAATCTCTCCATTCCTCAGCAGCAAGGTGCCATGACCTTGCCATGGCTCATTTTTCTCTGCCTTTCTTTTCTTCCTACTTTTTCTCACTCGTAGCTTCAACCATTGGCGAAAATTGGTAAAAAAGTAAGAGAATGAAGTAAAGAGGGATTGAAGGGATGAGATTTAGGGAGAGGGAATGTCCTTACTCCTTCAAGTGTAATTTTGAAGTGGCGTTAGTTGCTGGCAGTTAGAGGCTTGCAGATAAGTCAAGCATCCAGGAAAAATAACTCTGCAATGAATATTCCTGTCTTTCCTCACTGGAACCTCTTACTAGTTTTTCCTTTCCCCATTTAACGGACCGTAATGTCCTTAATGATGGCAGACTTTGATTGCTTTCCAGGTCAAGCACAAGGAAGGAAGGGACAGAATGAATTGTGAGTGATTGGACTGAGCCCGGTCTTCTGTTTTTAATTTTAAGGGTCATTATCGATGAAATTGCTTCGGCTTATTTCATTTTTCAAAGCCTGCAGCTTTAAAAGCATTACAGTAAGGAGTACTAAATGATTGGGCTTCTGTTGATTTCTTCAGATTTTAGTTTGTGAAAGGGTTCTACTTCCCAATCTTGGATATTGTCACTGACTGGCTTTGACTATATGTCTGCCCATTAGCGTGGTCTGTGTTCACTTAAACCGGGCATCATCTGACTCCATCACTGGTATGGTTGAGTTTTTCTTTGGGCTCTTTGGTCCCTCTGTGATGTTTCTGACTGCTAATGGTGTTTACTTGACCTGCAAATGTGTATTTGTGTTTTAATATGTCCGGTCGAGTACGTTAACTTCCACCCAACTAGCGCACCTTTGAAGTTTTCTGTTAAAGCGATCAGTGCTGGGACAGGGGTCCAGAGCAGCACACCAGACAGGAGAACTGCACCAGCGGGGAAACAAACGCAGGTTCGCAATAGATTACATGAGTTGCTACAGCGTTAAGAAGGGATGGCAATTTAAAGACCACTGCACCTATAGCGCCGGTGAGTACAGTAAAATTTAACCAGTGCAGCTTTTACAGGCTGGAGGATACCTCCATCCTGTGCGGCAAGACGTGCTCATGAGCGGGCTTCATGCTGAGGTTTCTGTTACCACACACGATGTGATTTCTCGCCTTGAAATGTTTCCCATAATTTATTTTACTTCAGACTGTCCGGCTCTCCGGAATGTTCCATGAAGCGCGTCTGGGGTAGTTCTGCGTGTTCTCATTGCTTCCATTTTGTTCTCGGTTTTCCCCCAGCACGTTTACTCTTTTCATGGATTCTACAGGCGCTCTTGTTATAGCGCATCTCGACATCTGGAGTGGGGACCTGGCTGTGTGTGTGCGTGTGTGTGTGTGTGTTCAGGTATTGGGAGGTCCGAGGAATGAATAGTCCTCCCCTCTCCCCCTTCTCCTACCCTGTCAATCATCAGCTCAGTCATAGCCCAATGGATGCGGAGACTGTTCCGTTATTTGAAGAAAGGCCTGAAGTTAGCCTGAGTGAAACACTTTCTCAGTTGCACTCTCACACATACTCACTAGTGGGATTGTCATTCTGCTGGCTCCAAACCGCATATCTCAATGCCCTTCACAACGGGGGGTGAAGCAATCGCTCATCAACACATCTGGTCTGCAGAAGAGTTCTGCTCCGCCCTTTCCATACGGTGACCTCTGACCTCTCAAGGCATCACCAAAGAGAAAATAACACATCCCAGCCCCACTTTATCTCCTGCCCACCAGCATACAAAATATCAAAAACATTTTTTTAGGCCAAACCAATTCATCACGCATAGTTCCATCATTGGACATAGTTTTTTTTTTTTTACATCTGTAAGATGAAAGTTTGAATGCCTGCAATGAGATTAAAATTATTTCCTCTCAGATCAATATATCAATATAATTCAGTTCACACTCTTACTTCGTTTACCAAAAAGAAAATATGAAAAAAACATAATCCTCAACTGTTTCACTGTCAATTGAAATATGGAGAAAATGTGCACCCACTAATGAATTTAAAACAAGTAACTACTTAACCTTGGCCTGCTATAATGTGTCCTCGCTTCAGAGGGTGTTTGGATATGGAGACTGACTTTGGAAAACAAACGTCTCCTAATTGAAATGTAAATCATTTAGAGCTAATGAAAGCTTAACTGCCTGTGGCCAGGGGAATGTTCTGGAATGCTCTGTGGTGAACAGTCTCTGCGCTAGACAGAGCGCCACTCTGCAGGCAGATGAGCTCACGGCCAAAATAATACTGTCGAACCGAGTTTATTAACAAGTCTCATGTGCTCAACATAAACCCTGGCAAATACTTCAGGGTTTGACGCAACAGTGATAACAGGTTTCATATTGTTCACTTTAATTTTAAATATCATGCTGCTGCTTTGGAAATCTGTTAACCTTTCAGTAATTTTGCAGAGGAGTAATATTCAAATCAATACTTGTTTGATCTTAAGGCCTTACAATATGCCATGCTGGCTTATTCTGTACTTGGAGGGTAAGATAGCATGGTTTTGCTGTTACTGAGCTGTATATAAGGAAGAAGTAAATATATTGAAAATTAGAACTACACACTGCAGTGTAGCTGTCCATTAAACAATCTAAAGGACAATGTTCAAATTGTCCCTGGACGCCTTTTTTCTTTTGTGCTAATTATTGTAAAATGTTCTCCAGTATTTATTGTTTATTTGTGAATTTCATCTACCAAACGTGGATAAGCGGTCTCTATTTAGCACTGGCAAACCAACCAAAGGTTGATGGTCAGGTCTAGAAGGGCCAACAAATGTTAACGCCAATGCGACTCTAAGATGCTATATCTTTTCGCACTGTAAATGCTGGATGTGCAAAATGCGATGCCACACAATGGCTGTGATTTCATAAATGGGCTCTGTCTCTGCACCTTTCTATATCTGAGAATAACAGTTCTTTACATGAGATATCATGGTCACTAGTGGTCGGACTCGGCTTGATTTATCGCCAAAATTCACGAGCAATTAATCAATTATTTGCAAGCTTCACCACGGCTAACCCATCCTTGATGGCGGCAATACAACGATTGTATTGTACAAGGGTGAAACCAGGGATACCATGGAGAAACAGCTTAAATACAGCATGGAACAAATTGTTGTTCTGTTCGTGGTTTTATTTGGGCTGAATGATTATGAATGAGTAATGTTTTGAGGGACATCTGAAATAGAAGTTATCGTGCCCTCTTTGATGTTCATCGCCCTCCCATGGTTAGTCAAATATGATTAGATTTTTTTCTGTCATTTTAATTAAGTGACATTATACTTACACATTTAGATATTTTTGGAATTTTATTTACAAATTTAGATTTTTATGACCCAGAAAAAAATTGAATCATTATTCAAAGTTTTTAGTCACATGACTGCTGCGTTCCCCTGAAGGGCAAAACACCATTTCATTATATTCGTCAATGCGGGACATTCCACGGAACAACCATGGCAGCCTGTCATTTTTCAAATCAGGGATATTTAGATCACCTCTTTCAAAAAGAACGATATGTTAACAAATTCCAAGTTACAGGCACTTGCGATCCATGTACAGCACCCGCCGCAGTAGGTTTATTTCATTCATTAACAACAGCTAGCTAAGTTCGTAACGTTTCTCCAGCTTCACTTTCGTGATTTTCACATTTAATATTGTTGGCTGTCTGTGAAGGATCCGTCCCCTTAACACGTTGACTGCCAGCTAATGGCGGGTCAGGGCCAGCGCCAGACTTGAAAATTCGGGGGAAATTATCCATCCCTTTATTGACAACAATTGGTCCTGGCTAATTCTAGATGGTTTTTCTTTATAAGCACGTTTTCTAATTCAAGAATAATCAATTGGCAATTGAAGACACGGCTTCTCTCCCCCATGCGATCTAACAGCAAATAATGGGCTACATTCAGTGCAGAAAAATAATTTAATTATAATTAGGTCTATGCACAGGCACTCAGCAACGTTAATTTTTTTTCCAGCAAGAGCGGCATTGCAGAACTCATTTGCGAATGAAGGTAATTACGGCAAGTACCTACACCTGTTTTTGCAGCACGGTCACGCAACTTGCTGTAAAAAAATAGCCAGCTGTTAGACTGGAAAATGAAAACGGAGGAAACCACGTATACTTGTCACCAGAATTACCTTCATTCGCGAAGAGTTCTGAAATTCCGCTCTCGCTGGAAAAAAATTACCATTGCTGAGTGCCAGTGCATTGACCTAATTATAATTAAATTATTTTTCTGCACTGAATGTAGCCCATTATTTGCTGTTAGATCGCATGGGGGAGAGAAGCCTTGTCTTCAATTGTCACTTGATTATTCTTGAATTAGAAAACGTGCTTATAAAGGAAAACCATCCAGAATTAGCCAGGACCAATTGTTGTCAATAAAGGGATGGATAATTTCCCCCAAATTTTTCTGGCGCTGGCCCTGACCCGCCATTACGAGTTATCTCGTAGTTGGCAGTCAACGTGTTAAACTGCCACCAGGATGAATGCATACAAAAGTATGGATAGTTACGTGTATTTTTGATCTAGATGGATCAATAATGCTGATGTTTAGGAGGCAATCGAGGGACAAAAACAGCTTCTTTGTCAAAGCAAAGGTGAGTGTGATTTAACTAGTGACCAAACATTAATTGTCTGTCATTTAAGGTAATCAGCCATTTTCATGATAGTTAGTAGCGTTAGCAACAAACCCACGATAGCCTCCTTTCTGGGTTTTCTTGCTTAGATGGGATTCTGTAATTACGTTGTACATGACCCAGGCTTACCTCTTCGTTGGTCACTGAATACGATTGAACACCAACTAAACGGCATTTAGGCAAAACAATATGGTATTTAGAGAGCACACAAAGAGCGCATACCTCTGTCAGCAGGTTTTGATCATAGACTGTATATGAAAGACGGACGACGCATCTCTGCTTCCTAACCCTGTACAAAATTGAAGCCAAAATAACAATCATATGGGCACTGCCATCTTGCGCATTTAAAGCCAGAGTCTGCGCAGCAGTGATCGTGGACTGAGCCGTGGTATCGAAGTCCCGCCCATACACCCGCCAAACTCAGTCGCAGTCACATCACCTGAACTTTTACGTAGTCTAACTGGCTACTTCAGTGTTCGCGGTAAATACTGCTTGTTGTACACTGACAAGAATCTGGTTCGACGAAGACTAAAAGCTTGTTAAAGGGTTCGCTATTTCAGATCTTTTCCATGTAGCATTGTATGAGGCTAAAACACGTTTGCAGCTTTCCTCATCCTGAGCAGTATATTGCTTTGCTCCGTTGTCGATGTCCAATGCTCTTCACTGCCTATAAAAACTTGTGTCTACTGCTACCTGCTAGCCAGGTAGCTAATACATTTACAAAGGCCCTCATGCAACCCCACTTAAAACAATCCGACCCAGCCCTTCAAAATAAGCTAAACACGGTCTATGGGTGAAGAGACTCCCCACTATTATGCATTTTAACATTAGTTCTAACTACTTAGCTAGCTGGCCAGCCAGCCAACTAGGTGACCTGTTACTGAAACTCAATTTACTAATGTTAGTCAGCTCAGTAGAGAACTTTTTTTAGCTAGCCAGCAAGATGTGGAAATAGATTAATTTGATTGGCTATGAAAATTGATGGTAAAATGCTCTTTGCATTGAACATATCAACGCCGCTAACAGAACATTACGCTAAAAGGGATTTTTACCATCAATTTCTGTTGCTATCCACGGTGACCTGGTATTGACCTTGCTAGCTAGCTAGCTAGCTAGCTGAATGGTTTTATTTTGGCCAGCTGGGCGCTCGTCAGTAAGATTGTAAGCTTGCTTATGTTTGGGTATCCTCCGCCCTCGTTCTGAACTTGCAAAGTTTCGACCAATGAGTGTAAAGAAGCAGTAGTTGACTGGCGCGTGCTTCAGAGGAGAGCCACAAACTGTCCCTCTCTCCCGAGTTGGCAACATGGGGTCGCATACGAGTAAACTTCTACATAGTTTTCGAATTGGGGATTCCAGATCTGGGTTGGATTGGAGATGCCAAATTAAAAAAAAAAAAGTATTAGCAGTATCCTGCTAACAAAGACACACACGCAAGTGGCCACGATTTTTCCTGGCGGAGGTAAAAATGACTGTAGGGAAGCAGAAGAATCGCTCTTTTGCCCTCCAGGTGGGCGATAGTGATGACATATGAAAACTATGAATTAAAAATGGGACTACTACTTCCAAATAACTGTACTTCTGTTGGCAGAGCTAGCATATTGCCTATTTGTTGTCAGTCAAGACTGAAATATATCCATATATTCTCTCCCTCTGAATCTCCCTCTGAATTACAACCACTCAAATCACTCACTCTCTCTCTCTCTCTTTCTCTCTCACTATCTGCCACACACATGCACACACAGGACCCATACAAGGATGGATTGTAGTTCCAAGCTTCCTTCTTTTTTATATTTGTCAGTTGGGGTTGATATTCTGTCATAACGTTATGAACACAAACAGCTGATGAGGACCAAAGCAAGTACCGCCAGCAAGCAAGTCCCAGCACCCATCCCTTCCCCCCCCACCCCCAGCACTCTGACTCAGTATGGGGGGCCTGGACTGATTTTAATGTAAAAAGTTAAAGCGGTGGGTCCAGACCGAAGACTGGGCAGAATGTTTGTGTTTCACTGGGTGGGAGGCTGGAGGGTCACAGTTTATGAGACGTACAGCTGGGTCAGACGCACCAGGCTGCTGTCAGCAGGTGAATTTGGAGGCCAGATTTGGCCGTGCTGCCTGCACGAGGGCAAGTGGAATCTGGCGGTATTTAACGGATACGGTTACACTTAGAATCACTCGAGGGGCGGGTGGGGAGCCAGCGGGTGCTATAAATTGACTCACCACGCTGACAGTTGAGGGTCTACTTTGCCTTTTTTTTTTGCAGCTAGTATACGCCGGCATTGAACCGCACAAAACCTCCTCTAATCTGGAGCTTTAGAAACATATGGAAGTCATGCACACTTGATCTTTTTCCTCCAAGCAAGCTGTGGTGTTGTGTGATAAACAGCCACGCTGCAGCAGCGGTCCTGAAATTATTCATCACAACCCAAATAGAATCCTTGCGTCCCCCAGCTCTCCCCAATGACACTCTGATCTCGTCCATCTTTGTCAGTGGGATAATCTGTCAAGTTCCTTGGCTGTGGCCATCCCAGTGCATGAGGTGAACTTTTTGATAAGCTGCTAACAATTTTGCAACATGTTAAAGATCACCACAGTACATGATGTACAAGTACGGGCTCATTATCTGCCATCAGATCCCACTCCCTTCCCTTTATCCGCTAAATGGGTCCCACCAGACTGATATTTTGGCCTCTCTTTTCTCCCTTTCTCAATCTTGTTCTTCATTTCTTCTCCTCTCTTTTTCCAACTCAATTTCCTCAGTTTCTATCTACTAGTATTTCCCATTTTCTTTCCTTTCTCTGGATGGGAAAGCAAAGGTAATGATGGAGAAGGAGGTGATGCATGGTCTAAGACTGTGCTTTTCGTCTCGTGCTTTTTATACCATGCAGGATATCAAACTGCATTTTATGGGGCTGAATTCAACCTGAATATCAATTTTTTTCCTTTCACCCAACCACAATTCTGCTTCTAATTGTATGCTGAACCACAGATCCAGGTGTTTACTGGAGGGAGGAAGGGTAAGAGAGGAGTATAGTGGAGAACAGTGAGGGGTTTGGCGTTTAGCTTTTTTGGCAGTGGTTAGGTGGGGGATATGGGGCAGGTTTCTGATGGGCTCGGCTATAGTGTTATTTTAGCAGCAGTTAGGTAGGGGATAATAGGGCTGGTTCTGGAGGGCTTGGCTTTTGGTGTTATTTTGCCAGTGGTGAGGTAGGGGATAATAGGGCTGGTTGCTGGCAAGCATGGCTTTTGGTGTTGATTTGGCAGCGGTTAGGTAGGGGATAGTGAGGCTGGTTTCCGAGGGGCTAGGCTTTTGGCATTATTTCAGCAATAGTTAGGTTAGGGGATAATAGGGCTGGTGTCTAGAGCAGCGCGAAGCTTTTGTTTTCCCAGTTGTTTTGAGGGAAAACCCTGCACCATGTGGCATGTGTTTCCACAGCTGTTCTCAGAATGAGACCCCGGGCCTGTCTGCCCGGAGGAGAGGGAGCAACAGAGCCCCCTTTCATTGGGATCACCCCCCAAAATGCACCCTGAGCCCCTGTCTCTCCCTCTGCTGTGCTGCAGACCTGCAAGGTATTCTGGGATACGTTGCATCAGGACGTCCCCTGGGGCACCTTTAGTCACCTGTGGGAATCCCTCTTTGAATAGAACAGCTTCATATTCATATTTGAATGAATCAGTTCTCAGATCTGCAATTACATTGTGGCACAGCACAGATGCGGTATCTTTTACTCTGGATATTTTTGAGATTGCTATAATGACTGTAAAACAAGTTATTCATGTTTGCAACATTATTAATGTATGCAGCAAGTTTATAGAACTGCTAATGGTAAAAATGGTCTTCTGGTCCATGCCCCCTTGTCCCATTTCCATTGAGTTCAATGTCATTGAATCTTTAAATTGTGCTGGTGGTACAGCCTCCTCGCGCCTCGTCCTGAGTTATCATGCAAGTTCACTGGCACTCTTAAAAACCCGATTCCCTTTTCCTGTTCCGGGACCCCCTCCACCCTGGCGGGGTTTGACCTCTGCTCTCTCCTGTCAATCAGGTGCTCCTGTCCTGCATGAATGTCCATGACCTGCATTCTGAATTGTCCATTTGTACAGTGGAATTGTTCAGTGAAGGGATTCAGCTTTTACAGATATCTTCAAAGAACATCACCTGGGCTTCGAACCAGGATGCCTGCAATGCTAACGCTGCCCGTGACAATGTGCTAGTCCTATGGCCCACTCCACTGTCAGGGACCCGCGCGGTATGCAGGGGTTAACCCTATGTGCAAGCCTGATTCTCAGCAGCTGGTGAAACATGTCTGTCAGCAGAGCTATTACAATCCGCCCTGCTGGGGGGGGGGAGACGTGTGACCTTGGAATCAGTGCACAGCTATGTCCAACCGCCCCTCCCTCACAAACACCCCCAGCAGCTCTGACAATAACACATGGTCATCTTCACCTCGAACCATACTCTCTTCTGAAGTTCCGTCAGGGTCCTTCCCTGTGCCGTGTCTAAATTTTAGGTTTTTGTTCCACAGATATGCCCTCCCATTTGTTTTGCTTTGCTAAGCTAGCGGCCGTGCATTTGTGCTTATGGGGTTGGCATCGCACATATCTCACTAAAGAGACCTGATTGTCCTAGGCAAGGTGCACGTCTCACTGAATTAACTTGGAATCAGTCGCTGCTGTTTTTCTGGAGCTCAGCTTGAGGGTGGATCCAGACCATGAACACACCATTTATGGAGCAGCTTGCATCTATCAGTGGTGGGATGGAGGAGGAGGCTGGGAGGGGGGGCGGGGAGACAAGTGAGGGGAGGGGAGGGGATGGCAACCATCAGGGACAGGTGTCCCAGTCCTGTCCCACTGAGCTTTGGTTAATCTCAGGGTCTAGCGTAAGACATTCCCATGAGCAGGAGAAGGTGCAGAGGTTTCCACTGGCCTCGTCCAATATAGCATGCTTCTTTCATCTCCTGAGCGCACGAGTGAGCGCTCTGGGCTGATATAGCGGGGTGGTATTTGCTGAAACAGAAGACAAGCCCCCCTCCCCAGTTTTTGGTATTGGATACATGTGTCTATGGCAGGTGGCTGATGTCCATGTTAACTGGGTGTGAGAGTGCTCCTGTGTTTGCAAATGAAATTTCCTGTGGTTTGGGCTGCTCTGATCATTCATGCACTAAAGACACTACAAATGAATGCCCGTCTAAACTGGTCTTAGGCCAAAACAGGGACTCAGAGAGTCCAACGTCTTATTGGACGTCTTAGTTGAGCTTTTTTCCCTTCTGGGCTAGCCATAGATGTAGAAAATCTCACATGAAGCCCAACAGCTTAATTACTGGCTATCGTTGCTACATGTAACCCTGAACAGTGTGTATCAGCAGAGAATGAGGGCAGCGTGTGTTAGTGGTGTGCCAAGGCAGTGCATGTGTGAGTGATGAATCAGGGCAGCGTGTGCGGAGCAGTGTGTTAGTTCCTGGCTGTCAAATTTTTACCCAGAATTCGATTTAGTTTAGTGACATCTATTATGTGTGGGTCCCAAAGCCAAGTGTTGGCTGTCAGACTATAAAAATTGATCTTCGTTCCTTTGAAAATCTTATTTCAGGCCTGTGCAGGTTGCCAGGTTGAAAAATGAATAAACTCTCCTGAAACTGGAATTTGTGCAAATTTTGAGCGCAAGTGGGAGCAAATACTTCATTTTAGACCTTACGCTGTGCAGTCCGTCAGAGTTTATGAAGCAATGTCATGTTGTCCATGCGTGTTTCAAATTCCAATAGCCACCATACAGCTTCCAACATAAACAAAGTGGGACATTTCTGAGGTCATCATTATTCAGTTTCTGTGTGGGGGTTCAGCGCTAAATTTAGCCCTTGTCCTTTTCATTCTTATTTATTCTGTTACCCTGAAAGGGACTGATCGCTATCGCTCGGTGTCATGTGAGGGGCTGAGGCCACCCAATCCCCTTGGTGGAATTGGAGGAATGATGGCGTCTGACCCGAGAACCCCCCCTCCCACCGCCTCCGCCAGCCACTGGTGGCCCCAGGGGACTTGGCATTTCTAAATTGTGTTTATTCGTTGGCACCCTGTTGTGAAAACCTTCCCATCAACTGCATATTAATCTTGACAGTTAATTTCAATGGCTTTTTATGTGACCTCAATGCATCGTTATGAGGAATCTATGGCCACCTGCATCCATTCCTGCAAGCCCATATACACTCACTCACACAAACACACGCAGATGCACAAACGCTCTCACACAAACACGCGCTGATGCACAAACACTCTCACCCAAACACGCGCTGATGCACAAACACTCTCACACAAACACACACGCACAAACACTCCCACAAATGCTTTCACTCTCCTCCTCGCTCTCATCACACAACTAGACATGCAAAAAACATGCACAGTATATCAATAACAACAGAAAAAGTCAAGTAAAGATGCAAATATAACTAGAGGGCACTCGGTAGAGCACATACCTCCGCCATGCCATATATCTGTTCTTTTGGTAGCAGAATATGTTCTGGATCACTTCCAAAATTAAATCAACTCTTCTTTGGACAACCAAAAAGTTCATAACTTTTTGAGTTATCGTGTTAACAGACAGACAGACAAGCAAACAAACATGCGTGCAGTTGGCTATCTTCACTCTTTCCTCATGCGTATTTGGAGCCCTGTTTACGCAATGAGCACACTCATTACTGGGGTCTCATTGCACCCAGCCCTCCCATCCTCTAAAGCGGGGTTGGGCCACGGTGAGTGAGCCCAGCACATCATTGCAACACTGCCACATGATCCAGAAACAGCATCCTTATTCGCTACTCAAGCTGAAATTGAATTCCTGGTTCCATGCTGCCTCCAGCACTGAGCCAAGGAAGGCTGGGGGGAGCATCCTGGAGCCCAAATGGCATCTTTCCAAAACCAAAGGAGAGGGTGGAATTTGAAATGGCCGGCAAAAAGCAGCCCGGCTGCCTGACACATGACCATAGGCTGCTTTTCAGTGAAAACTGACCTGGGGCCTGGTCATTCAACACTCCACGTTGGACCAAATACCATATTCTGGGCAGGAAGGGCGCCAGAGTCCTGACCAAATGTCAGCTGGGAGATTTGGACCCTGAACGCCCCTCTCAGCTCCCACCCCTGGACCTAGAGCTGGGGCCCCTAGATTTACTGAGATGCTGAAATACAGGAAAAGGATCTGCTTGTATCACTATGCTCCTCAGGCCGTTTCGAGTGCGAGGTGCAATGCAATGCCGTCTGTTAGGAGGGCAAAAAATAACAAAGACGATGATCGTGGTTATAAATTCAGGAGGGGTTGTGGCAAGCTGTCTGCACTTTGCGCGCATGAAGAGCTGGACATTAACCCCATCATCTCCTAAACAGACACATAACTCAAAAAATATCCCCTTGTCAAGGCCGATCATCAGCGCCTGGTTAGCTTGATTATTTATTGTTCCTGCGAAGCTGATATTCTTGTCAAATCTGTTGAAATTTGTATATGCAGGGGCTCAACATTGTCACAGCACGGGAAACCGCTTAAGCTGAACAGCCTGGGGGACTGCATTTGCTCTGATACGGCTTAATATCAGTGAACATTTCATCGAATTTTTCCTCTGCTTTGAACCTTTTTCTAGAAAAACGCAAGTCCACTTTGCCCATGTAGAGGTTATCTTTTTGGAATGTTTCTGTTTTTTTTTTTTTTTTTTTTTTTTTTGTAGAATGGAAAATATAGAATTTCCTAACTCTAATGGTGATTTATAATAGTTATGTAAGCACTGGAATGCTCTGTGAGGATGGTTTTATCTGCGAGCTCACACACTTTAATGAGCATTGCATGGCTATTGTAGACTGTCTGGTTTGAGCAGGGATGCTGATCTGCATTTGGAGAGATGAACTTGGGTCACAACAAGATGTGCGGTCACTGGCGCAAAACAGAAAACAAAATTTATGTTCCATGTCGGAAATGGTACATGAACACATTCACATTCACATTCACACACGTAAAACCTCACCAGTTGCAGTCTTGGTCGTTTGGTTGGGCAGACTGTATAATTATTTGAAGATGAAGTCAGCCTTAAATCTTTAGCCCAAACACTCACAGACGCAAGATGAAAACAAAGCCAGTGGTCTCAGGCAGAGTTGTGGCAGTGTGTAGCGTTTCAAAGCACAAAAGCACACGGAATAGCTAAAAAGAGTGTTGAGGCGTCATTTTTTCCGTCGGTCCGGAGCGATCTCTGGAGAAAGCGCCTGATTCTGTTCAGCTGGTGCTAAAAAGGTTATCTGTAATGTATGAAGGTGCTAAGCAGAGATCTGTCAGTGAGCAGATGCCCGCAGGGGGGGACGTGGGGGCGGCTGAACGCGCTTAATGATTTTATTGAATTAATCACGAGTGAGAGATCACATAGCGGCAGGCAAAAGCTGACGCGGTGATCGCAGTCCATCGGAATGCCGGCTCAGAGCTATGAAAGAATAGACGACTTCAGTTGCGCCTCGTGTCTGTTGAGAGGGGTCAGCGCTCTAACTTAATTAAACATTAATATGAAGCAGTCAGTGCTGCCTCCCGTTTCTTCTGGGAAGCCTGGCCGGGGTGTGGAGTGAGCCCCCCCACCACCCGAGTTTCCACCACCTCTGCTGGTGGGGTTGTTATTAGTTATGGCAGGATTAGCTCTCTGAGTGCTGTAGTGATGATGGACGAGTTCGGTGTGAACTCTGGCTGTACACATCGCACTCTCTCTCTCCCTTTACTCATTGTGCCTTGCTTTGCAAACTTCAAAATGGCCTCTGCGTGAACCAGGTGTCATCTGTGGTCAATATCACACCCTTTCTGGCAGGAAAAATGTTATGCTCACCTATGAGTGTCTGGCACACCATATGTTGGCCTGGCCTGGAACAGAGTGGCAGCGTTTGTTTGGGGGGGGGACAGGGAATCGCACTGTGGGTGCTGGTGAAGGGGCTGTGCTTAAGATGTGGGGCAGTGATTGACAGGCTTGTCAGCTAATTCAGCAAGCTGGGTGGTCTCGAGGTCCTTGACAGCTTGCCTCAGTCACCACTTTTAGAGATTATTTATTTTCTTTTCCAAAAAAATGGTCTTTAAGGTAAATATCTTTGTACATGTTAGACTTGAATCTTTGGCTTGAATCTCATGAAAAAGTTTTTTTTTTTTTTTTTTTTTTTGCTTTTTTTTTGCCACATTCTGACTAAATATTATTTAAAGGTGCACCGGGGATTCCAGGGTTAAAAACAACACATACTAATACGAGGATTGATATTGCATTTTAACATAAATTGGTTCCAAAATCTGTACTTATATTGTTTGAAGATTTTAATTTGCAACCTCATCTATGATAAGAATTTGTATAAACAGCCAGGTGACGCACCCATATATGGAATCATTTTGTAATGATTGATACATCAATGTTATCAATGTAACCTTGATAACGACAAGCTGAACATAGAAGAAATGCTCAGAGTACGGAATAGGCTGCTTACGGTGCTGATTGCGTCTTGAACAAGGGTAAGTATTTGCCACTTGCACGGAGATGGGCATGAAGGACAGTGGGGCATGTGTCAATACAGACCCCCAATTTTGGGGCTTTTTCATCAGAAGAATACCCCTGCACCAATAACCAGCCCAGAACCACTTTAAGGTGGTAACGACCCCAAGGAGACCAATTTTCATATACCAAGGATTTTTTTCATTCCAACTTGTCAGATAGTTGTTGGGAGTGAAAGATTACATTTGACCCGTCTAGGTGGAGAAAACTGCCACATTTTCTACAAACCAATTTTGTGTGTGAAGGCTATGTAGAGTATATCTGCCCCCGCAGGTTTATCTGCGCTCTACAAGGCAGCCAAGACCTTTTCGGACACAGAATACCAGAGACGCAAGGATGGTCTGTCTGGCTGTTCAGTGTCCTATTGTCTGTACTCTTTTTTTTTTTTTTTTTCGTGTAGAGTTGTTACTTTATCTGAAGAGTTTCATTGCAAAATGCAATAAATGCCACATTCCAAATTTTTTAAACACCACTGCAAGACAGTCATCATTGGCGGGCCAGTAGTAATGCCAAGTTCAGCCCTTAGCGACACACTATACAACCCAGTGTTTAGCATGCTTGAACAGCAGCTTTCATTCCAATGCGTTTTCATTCCATCTCACTTTAAGCCCTGTTTTTAGTTCATTCAGTATCTTTTTTCATGTGAAGCAGTGAGTGAATGTAATTTCTTTGTTGTAAAGTACTTTGAGCTGCATTTCTTGTACAAAAGCTGCTATACTAATACATTATCATCATCATTATTATTATTATTATTATTATTAGCCTATTAACCCTTTGATGCATAGAGTACATACAAAGGCCTTGGACCATTTGTTGGGATTGGTGCAATATTTTGTGTGTGTGTGTGTGTGTGTGTGTGTGTGTGGTGGTGTGGGGGTTGCAAGTGGGTGGTCTGTCTGTCCATTATTTTGGAAATTATGCTTGTGGGATACACACTGCCATCCAGTATTTTGGACATTATGCATGCGGAGTGACAGAAATAATGTGAAGTTGAAGAAACCTGGTCATTGATATGCTTGATAATCTATCTGTATTCTGGACATTGCTTATTTGAGCTATTTACTCAGCATGCATAATGTCCAATATTTTTGATAGAGCATAGACTCAGATGTATTTCAACAAATAGACATGCATTACATAGGTTATGTGTTTTCAGTTTGTGCTGTATAATGTATTTCTATCCCCCAACAGAAAAAAGTCTGATCAAAACTTGAACAATATAAGATTATTTCTGACTTTCGTCAACTTACCTCTTACTTGTGGATGCAGCCATTGTGATTGTTTCTGGTAAATCATGTGACAAATCAGAGAGGCACCTATTGAGGAAATTATTATCTGGAAATGTCCAGTAAAATGTACATTTTGTGTTTTCAGGGTATCTATAAGCCTAGAGAAAATAAACCCCATTTAATTTATGTCCAAAATATTGGACAGCATGCAACAAAGGGTTAAAGCTCTCTGCATTTGTTTTCACAGATTTCACAATAATAAAACACAGACCTGGCACAGAACGTGACAGGCGACATGAGAACACAAGACTATCCTGTAAATTATGGCAACCATACTGTCAAATTACATGCGCGCTGCTCCAAATCACATTTAAACTGTTACATTTTTGTCTCTATCTATTAGACATGGAGTATATTCAGTATAAGCTTCCATCTCATTCAAACTCCAATTGTAGAGTGAGGATAAAGTAAAATTATGAATATGGTGCTGATATAACGGCTTAATAAATTACTAATAGCAGCATTGAATGTTTATTAAATGGACAATGAAGGAACTGATGCTTATGCACTGTTATAAACTCGCACCTTTTTTGTCAGTTAATTTAACTGGCATCTTTTTAGCCAGTTATTTTAACTGTGATATTACAATCAGTTTATAACAGAGGTTCCGTGTGTGTTAACTGTAAACCACAGTTAAATGCACGCAAGACTCTTCTTACAGTTAAAATAACAAGGAGACTATGCGTTAACTTAACTGTTAAATTCAGTCGATTTATAACAGTGTGAATTTGTTAAGAGACCTGGATGAGAATACACCAAACTGTACCAGATTAGAACAAGCCCAAAATGTTTTGGCATGTTGAATCAGTCATGATACATTGCATGGTAACAGTGAACTATAGACAGAGTGCATCCGACTTATCATGGATAACGCTGCTTTCACACCGGAAGCGAAACGAATTTTTCGCACGACAGATTAGGCTACATTCAAAGTCAATGCAAAGACGCGAATAGACGCGTTTCGCGTGTATTCGCGTCTTTTCATTGACTTTGAATTTAATCTGTCGTGCGAAAAATTCGTTTCGCTTCCGGTGTGAAAGCAGATTAAATCTGTGAAATATCTAACCCAGTTTGAGACAGTTGAGTGCCCTGAGCAGGTAGGCGGGTTTTACTTGTAATGGGCCCCTATTGTTTTGAATGAGTAATGTGTGGTGCATTATTGTTTTAACAAACTTACTTTGCCACACAGCATGTATGCAACTCTGCTAGTGCAGTATAATGGCCGTTGAACAGCACTTGTGACCTCAAGGTCCAGGTTTCTATTCCCAGTTAGAGCATCTGTTTTTGAGACTTTCAGCAGGATGCTTAACCTGTGAATGGCTTCAGTAAATACTGGGGTGTGTAAATGAATATTATGTCAAAACTTTGAGTCCGTCACTCTGGCTTAGATTGAGCTAAATGTTTTAGAGGTAACATGAACAAAGTATGCTGAATTTAATTAAAATTGTTGTGCGTTGCTGTTTTTGAGACAGGAGTAAGACACGTGAGATACAAGTAAGATACAGTTCAATTAGTGCTTAAGTGGCTCAAAAGCAAAAATAAAAAATATTTTACTAAGCTTTTGTGTTTTGTCAAAACAAAGAAATTATGTGGGATTACACTGTGATCAGTTGCCAGAAAATGTTTTTGTATGCACACCTATTCAAATCTGCAGTGTGATAGATTAGTCCTGGACATGAATTTCAGGAAGGTTTTACTGTCAAGTATGATTTTAATCTCATGTTCAGATAATTTTCATCTCCCTTTTTGTATCCATTGTAATTTTTGAGCAAATACCAGTTCAGCAACAGAGTGTTATTAAGGTCATTTTACAAGACAGTTTAACAAAATGAAAATATTTACCTTGTGACTTAAATTAAAGTAAATAAATGAATACTGGCAGTCTGTGTGTGGAGTATAGCAGCATTACTGTTTGCCACAGGAGTATAAACACAGAAAATGTCCAGAATGGATTTTGAAGGTGGCAGTATAAACAGGCCTCTGAAGGGGAAGTATGGAATGCCTGTTCTTGGGTTGTAATATGAAGTGTGCGGCCCTAAAATGGCTAATTACATCAGCTGCTCACATTCCACAAAAAGCCCTTAAAAGTTAAGAAGGTAAAAGTAAGCAGTATGTGCGCATGAGTAGGGGGATGTGGATGGTTTGTATGCAGACAGGGGGAGGTGGACACAAGGTTGAGGTTAGCGGAGGTGGGGGGGGGTTGAGAATTCGTTTCCTCCCTCCGATCTCTCAAGATCCCAATTATGAAAACAAAACACATAGGCCACTTCCTCCCCGATGAACAGGAGATTTCTGACCTGTGAGGAAAAAAAAACAAAAAACAAAGCAATTCTGTTGGGCCCTTAATTTCCTTACCATGCACGACTTAATCTCATTATGGAGGTAACATTGTTGGAATAAATTTTTTGGTATTATTGTCAGAGAAAATGACAATTTGACTGGTGCATCCTTACTTATGAAGAAGGAAAAAAATGCATTGTGTGATGACATTCATTCTATTACCTGGTTTCCAGTATGCACTATTTTATTAATAACATTCAATAAATTTTTGGACCATACATTTTTTTATTATGTATATATTGCAAGAAAAGAGAATAAACAGTTACCCCATGAAACCCCCAAAGTTGTTTCGCAATTTACTGAACTTCATATTTTATTTTTCTGTTGCGAGTCTTTCACGCTGTGCTTCATGTAGTCTGTTTCCATATTCATAGTCTCTCAGCAGGTGTCGCTATTGTGATCAGTGTTGACTATGCCCATTTTTCAGTCTGTAATGTTTTCACACTCTTCTGATTCTATTAAGGAGAGCTGTCCTCCATTCAACAATTTAATTTTGACTCAAATAACTCATGCATATATATTAAACTATAATGCAATTGAGGGAATACATTATCATTTTAAAACTGTTCCCAATGGGCTTCCATACAGAATGCAAGCAGGTTATGCCGTTAAGCTTCATGAATGCATCAATATACAGTATGTTCTGTAACTGCAAAAAAAAAAAAAAAAAAAATCCAGTATTTCTAACAATCTCGAATTGCATGCCAAATCTTCCATGTGCAGATTAATTTCATTGGAGTGTCTGATTGCATGGCTTGATTGTTCACAGTGAATTTTCCATTTTCTCTTGCCATCTAACCAATAAGCCACGAGCAATTAGGCTATTCAAAGCAATGCTCGTGGCTTAGACCATAAGAAATAATGCAATGCAGGGTTCGGACAATTGATTATTGAAGCACTGATGGTAACTAAGGTAGTCCTGAAGAGTAATGTTCCCCAGCACTCTCGTCAAATCATGCTTTTGTTTCTGATTAAATTTTGGTATCAGGAATGTAATTTTTCGTGAGGCTTTGCTGCCACCTACTGCTGCAGCGAAGACCATGTTCCTATGAAATTATTCAAACATTAATTGGGAATAAGAACATTAATAGAAGAAGAAGAAGAATAGACTTAAATAAGTAAAATACACCTTCTCTAATTCTGAAATTTAAATGCTGCAAATATTCATGAGAGTAACTGAAAAAGAAAAACAGTAAGAATGTCATTCAAACTTAACCCGCTAAAATAATGATAGCATTTTTACTGTTGGCATGATGCATGGCAAAAAATAAATAAATAAAAAAAATGAACAGAAATTAAGAACTTAAATTAGGAAACATTATGCGGATAATATTGACATAGACTATTTGAAAAAGGGGTACATTCTGCACAGGATGAATTGCATTGAGCGCAGTGGGGACTGAAGGAATTAAATTAGCTCTTCATTAGTTTTTACATTCATGGGTGAAGTAAAGGGGCCCACAAAGGATGTGTGCCAGGTGTCAGCAAGAGGCAGTCAAACGCATTGCCAACAGGTCATAAAAGTGCTGGCCGTAAAAAAAAAAAAAAAAAAAAAAGCAGTCAAGCATACCAGCATGCGGACAGCTGCCTGCTTCATGCACTCTTGCTCTTAACTGCATTCGTTTGTCTCATAAAAGGAATAGCTGAGGGAACACACAGCCAAAATATGGGGGAGGAACACGCCACTAAATGCACAGCTGCCTCTACACAACCAGTCTGTTTCCAACTTTAGCTGGCTGTAATTTTAATGGAAAAATGTGTCCTCGGCAATATTCATTTTCTTGTCTAGACATGAAATCTTGCAATGTATTATTATTGTTAATATTATTATAGAAATTGGCCGGAAATTCGATGAATAGTGTTTCCACTATAATGCATTTAAATGCCATATGTTTCCTCTTTGAAATGAATGGTAGAATGTTCATTTTGTTCCTGATAGATTTGCTCCTGTCACATTATACTCAAGCTCACTCCAATTTTTACAAAAATTGACACTGTTAAACTGTGATAATTCCCACAATTTTACTACAACATAATCATGTTATACATCAAAATGTTCCGCAACTCATACAGTGCCTGACAAAAGTCTTGTCGCATAAAGACATAGTAACTAAAAATAGCATATAACTTTATTTCGAACCAATCAATTGTTATAATAAATGGTCCATTTTAATGTCAAGGGCTTTCACATTAATAATTTGGTGCAAAATGAAACCGTCAAGAAGGGTTCTGATGTTCACAGCCTGGCAAAGCCCATAACATGTGTTTTTGCTGGGACAAAAGTCTTGTCGTCTCTTCAGATGATGCAACAAATCACAGATTAGAGTTTAACCTATGACAAATACTGTAATTAACACATTCCCAGATGTGTATAGAAATAACCCCAGCACACCAGACATTCATATGAGGTGTGACTAGACCTCTGACAACATGCCAAAGATTCAACCACAGACCAAAGTGCTGATCATATAGAGCCTGAAGACTGAGTCTGCTGCTGAGGTGGCAGACATCTTTAATGTATCCAAATGTCAAGTGGAGGGGATAAGAAAAATATTTGAGGAAACTGGTGATGTTCGTGGCAAGTGCAGGTCAGACAGACCCTGGTATGACAACTGTTTGAAAGGACCGTTTGTTGCTTCAACTGTACAAGGCTAGCCCTTCTTCAACTACAGCAAAGCTACATTAGGAAATGTCACCAAAAATACTGGTATCTACAAGAAGAGTTTGTCAAATTCTCTCTCAAAGTGGTTTTCATGGCCGAATTAGTACACAGAAGCCTGCATTAAACAGAAAACAAATAACCTGCATTGCATTTGCCAAGGCCCACAGCTTGCAGAAAGGATTGATACTGGAAAAGTGGCTGAAAGTTTATTTTTCTGATGAATCATCCACTGAACAGCATCCCAGTCGCAGTACAAGACCTGTTGGAACCCTCATGGACCCAAGATTCTCCCAGAAAACAATCATGTTTGGTGGAGGAAAAATCATGGTTTGTTGTTACAGCCAGTATGGGGGGGTGAGAAAGATCTGCAGAGTGGATGGCAACATCAACAGCCTGAAATATCAAGAAGTTCTTGCTGCCCTACTTATACTGCTGCTCCTTCTCATTCTTCTGCCTCCATGTCACAGTTCCTGAAAGTGAAGAAGGTGAAGGTACTCCAGGATTGGCCAACCCAGTCACCTGACATGAACATTATTGAGCATTTCAGGGGTAAGATGAAGGAGGAGGCTTGGAAGATGAAACCATAGAATCTTGATGAACTCTGGGAGTCCTGCAAGACTGCTTTCTATGCCATTCCAGATGATTTCATCATCAAGTTATCTCAGTCATTGCCAAGACGTATGGATACAGTCCTCCAAGCTCATGGGAGTCTACGCAATATTAATTCTTTTTTCCAAGGCACCATGAATTTATGTTCTAATATTATGGTGGCATATTTGTGTATTCAAAATAAAGTGTATGTATAATTTCCACATTTTTTTTCAATGCGACAAGACTTTTGTCCAAGCAAGATCTGACCTTTCTGTACTAATTAAATAATAAAACTCAATGAATGACACAAAACTCTATTTTGGCATATTTTGCATAATCTAGAGGGCTTTGCCTTTCATATAAGCCCTTTTTTGATTCCAATTGATCAACTACAAGTCAGGTTATTATTTGTTGTTCCTACAACTTGGATAAGTGACAAGACTTTTGTCAGGCACTGTACTTCCGCTCACAATGTAAACACATAAGTAATATGAAACACAGTTTTTGGGCTGTGAACGTTTGCTTGACACCACTGGTTTTCACAGTTTTGCCAGCTTATTTCTGCCTCTTCCCGTTGTAACGAATCACTGTTTCAATGTTGAGTGACACTTGGGGAAAAAAGTCAGCTGTGTCCTCTCACCTATAGGTCACATGGTTCAATGACTTATTAACAAAATACTGTGAGCTGGCATTTCTGCTTATGAGAAAACAATGTAGGCCACACATTTGATTACAACACACCTATATGCCATTCTAATTGTTTAAATGAAAACAAAGAAAACAAGGATTGAAATGTGATTAATTTCACATCCAAATAAAGCACTTTATTTATCATGTTTCTGTAGCAAAGAGAAATGGCTACATCCGAAAGAGTTCAATATTCATAGAGGTAACATCATTAGTCGAGAAAAATGACTAGAAACAGATCAAGACTAATCGTTAGTTTAAAGAGCTGTTTTACACCCCCCTCCCCCCCTTTTCTGTTCAGCAGCCACCACTGCTGTTAACATCATTGTAGTAACAGTTAATAAGTGGATGCATGTAATTCAGCTCATGTTTAGAAGTGTTTGATAGCCAGAACATAAAGTTATTGGAACTGTCTATGGATTGGACAGATTTATCAATCGGCACACAAGTAGCTGACATTAACATTAAACTACCACTTGCTTAAACTAAAGCTACTGCAAGCAAACTTAGTTTGCTATGACGGACACAGCTAGCTGTGTGATAAGAAAGTCAGTGTCGTCATTCTGCAAGTTGTGCTTTTGTTGTGCCTCAGGATTCCAGCCGTCTGCCTCAGCTTGGCAGATCCCAGTCCTCCGCCCAAATCAGATGGGAGGTTCCTTCATTGTCAGCCTGCCCCAGGCCAGTGCTGGCCACTCCAGCCCTGCTCCAGTCCAGCAGGTCCCATCCAGCTCCTATCCTATTCCAGTCCAGTCCTTTCTCCTTTTGCCCTGCCCTACTTCCTAATGCCCTGTTAATTCTCCTTTCATGTGTCCCCCTGTGTCTGCTTGCATCCTGTCTCCTAGTGCCATGCCTCCTTGTGCTATACCCTGTCGCGCTGTGCCCACTTCTCTCTCTCTGCCGAATCTCTCAGTGCTGTCTTTCTCCACATGCCTTGTCCTGTTTTTTAGTGCCTAGTCTCCTTGTATCTTGGGCTTTCTTCTTGTGTCCTGCCTTGTTGTCCAATGTCCAGCCTTGTCTTCCTGTGTCCTGCCTTGTCTCCTTGCCTCCTGTCCTTTTTTGTCCCTCTATTCCCCCCCGGTTTGGCACAGGGGTGTCAAGGTGTCGACCCTTGTGTGTGTTTGCGTGTGTGTGTGTATGTGTATGTGTGGGGGGGGGGGGGGGGTTCCTTGGTCTCCTTGGTCTCCTTTGTACTTTCATGTTCCCTTTTTCTTGCCCTCCTCGCTGTTCTTGATTGCTTCCCATTTGTAGCCACATCCTCTTGTCCTGTGTTCCTCTGTGTCTCACCTGTTTGACTTCCTGATTAGCTCCCTGCCAGCTCACCTGCCCTGCATCCCCTAATTACCGTGCAGGCCAGCAGATACTGCCTAATACCCACGAGATGTCTCGTGTATCTCTCGTGGATTTCTCGCGATAATCTCCTCTTCAGGTTGCGTGCTATTATCAACCTCATACTCTGCCGAGACAAGCTTCGCAGTAGGCGGGCCGCCGAACCTACACACGTATGCCTAGAGTCTGCCAAATGCGCGACGTAATGTAGTCCGAATGGCCTATGCACAGTTGTTACTGAGAATTACTTTTTGTATGCGGATTTAATAGATATAATACGTTTTTGCGTTGCTGCGTTGTTGTTGGTAATCGCTAATCACTAATCCGTGAAAATCGAGGGTGGTCTGAAGAAGAGTAGCCTATACGATATCCAGCAGCAGTTGAAGAATCAATTGGAAAATCTCACTATACATGTTCCGCTGGTCTGAATGAAACATAATGTGCTACATACATGTAGATTGTAATTTTGCATTTATTTCAGCCTGTTCACTGTTTCATCATTTCATGTGGTAGAGGGAGATAACTCATATTATGTTTGCTGTTTAATAGCCTTCTGTTTGACGTTGTTGGTTTATTCTTAAACATTTATACTGTAAATGAACCGTTGAATGTTTTCTGTGCACGTCTCATTGTGTCATAAATAAAGCAACAAATCTATCGATTCACATGTCATATTATATTTAAAGCGACTCCTTGTTGCCAGAGATGCCAAGTCTCACGCATTCGGCGTATGTCTCGCGCATCTTTTAGGCTTATTCACCGTAGTCCGCAATTATTCAATGAACGCTTATTAATTAGATTCTCACGCGGAATTAAAACCTTGTGCATTGAAGTTTCAGTGTCACTTGCGTAAAGGTGGACCTCACCGCAAGTAAAATGGAAAGCGATTATGACTCCGGACTTCTCGTGCATCTCTTTACTCAGATATTGGAAACAATGCATGTGTTTCATGATCGTTTAAATTGTTTAGACCAAAGACCATTTGAAACGTCTTTTTTCAATTCCATTGCTTTCAATCCCTCAGTAAAGACAAGCGTAAGAATTCCCCAGGCATAATCGATTTCCGCGTCACTAGTGGAGAAATTAATCGTAATGCACGCGTGAAACTGATCAACTTCATGAACAATGACTTAAATTCCAAGAGTGAGTTTCTTCGGTGCGCGTTAATAGAATAATTGCTGGCTACGCAACAGGAACGTGAATGTCAGAGACTCGCCTAACGCGTGAGACTTGGCATCTCTGCAACTGTTGCAGTATCCTGAAAACGACAGAGCTCACATTCCATGTCTTTTTTCCTTCAATTGGTATTGGTTAAGTGTACAGTAATTATTAGTTTGATATTTGTTCGGCGTATAGATTTTGCCGATGCAATGTACTGAAATGCAAATTATCACCGGCACTAGGCCGATTACTTTTCCTACGCACGATATATGTGACTAGTACATTTACGCTGCGTCGCGATATTCTCGTGTCTGGTCTCGGGTATTTCTCCCGATAATCACGCGTAGAAAGGGCACTGTCTTCTGACCTGTAGGGTACTATCAATGTTCTGTGAATCTGTTTATTTTATTTTGGTTTTATTTCGAGTTTTTACTGTTCACACAAATGCCCCGGTAATTATTTGGATTCAATTTGTCTCCACTCATAGGAATTGGGGAAATAAGCCCCCGAGTCCAAATATCAGGAAAGCGGCCAGTTTTGTGAACAAGATCGAAGTTTTAGTAAATCGTTCTGTAAATCAGGGGGGCTGTTTTTCAGCATTTCTGAATCATATCGGGGCCACATGCTTTTCTTGGTTTCAGTTTGTGGAGTGAGTCTATCTATTCTTTGAGAGAGATTTGATTTGATTTCTTTTTCTTCTTCTTCTTCTATCAGGAAAACAATGCCTTGAAAATCAAAATGGATAGGACTCGGTGATTCCATCCCTTCTCTCAGATGAAAAAAGTAAACATGCTGCATGCTGGATATACAGCGGTTAGTACATTGTGGAAGTGCTGTAAAGGCAGTTAAGTCTGGTTGAATCTGCTTTAATAAAACGCTGGTGAAAGGAGAGCATCTTGGTGGTCTGAGAGGTTGACAACAGCTCTGACATCACTCTCTCAGCAGCCCCCCCCCCCCCCCCCACCTCTAACCCCCAGACACCCCTGAGTCAGGGTTTGTTTACTGCCCCGAGCCAGCATACATGAGCTGAAGCAGAGGAAACCACTCTGCCTCTCGGGCACAGCATCTCCGTTCAGCTGCACTGTTCACATACATGTTAACATACACATTCTGTTCCCATAGCGCCAGTGAGATCCTGGGCATCTGACCCAACAACGGTCTACCCCCGACTGAATTGGCCAGTCTGTCTTTTTCTGGGTGTTTCAATAAACGTTCCATTGACCTGGTCAGATTGTCCGACTTTCCAGGATCACTCCATTGCTCTCCAATCCGGTTTGACAAAAAAAAAAAAAAAAAAAAAAAAAAATGTGGCGTTATTGTTTGATGTGGCTGGGAGACAAAGACAACCCAAAATATTTTGAAAAAGGAAAAACAATATAAGCAGTGCTCGTGAAACTGATGTACACCCAGAAATGGGGCTGGGCTGCACACCGACATGGGTTCAGCAGTCAACCCTGGGAGGCAAAAAGATATTTCTCCATGGGGAACCAGTGGAAAACACACTCTGCTAAATCCCTGAATAAATTTTTGTAACAGCCACACATGATCCATATATAATCTATTAATTTTTCACAATTAAATCATTGGTGCCTGTTTCCTCAGTGGCCACAAAAAATTGATTTTTTTGGTGGCTACTTAAACACCAATGTGACATTGCTTCATGCATGTTCTCAGTGTGGTTCTTAGTGGTTGTTATTAATCTGCATATTCAGAACAGTGCTGTATGTACAGTGCCCGACAAAAGTCTTGTCACTTATCCAAGTTGTAGGAACAACAAATAATAACCTGACTTGTAGTTGATCAACTGGAATCAAAAATGGCTTATATGAAAGGCAAAGCCCTCTAGATTATGCGAAATATAACAAAATAGAGTTTTGTGTCATTCATCGAGTTTTATTATTTAATTAGTACAGAAAGGTCAGATTTTGCTTGGACAAAAGTCTTGTCGCATGAAAAAAAAAATGTGGAAATTATACATACACTTTATTTTGAATACACAAATATGCCACTATAATATCAGAACATAAAGCCATGGTGCCTTGGAAAAAAGAATTAATATTGCGTATGACTCCCATGAGCTTGGAGGACTGCATCCATACGTCTTGGCAATGACTGAGATAACTTGATGATGAAATCATCTGGAATGGCATAGAAAGCAGTCTTGCAGGACTCCCAGAGTTCATCAAGATTCTATGGTTTCATCCTCCAAGCCTCCTCCTTCATCTTACCCCTGAAATGCTCAATAATGTTCATGTCAGGTGACTGGGTTGGCCAATCCTGGAGTACCTTCACCTTCTTCGCTTTCAGGAACTGTGACATGGAGGCAGAAGAATGAGAAGGAGCAGCAGTATAAGTAGGGCAGCAAGAACTTCTTGATATTTCAGGCTGTTGATGTTGCCATCCACTCTGCAGATCTTTCTCACACCCCCATACTGGATGTAACAACAAACCATGATTTTTCCTCCACCAAACATGATTGTTTTCTGGGAGAATCTTGGGTCCATGAGGGTTCCAACAGGTCTTGTACAGCGACTGGGATGCAGTTCAATGGATGATTCACCAGAAAAATAAACTTTCAGCCACTTTTCCAGTATCAATCCTTTCTGCGAGCTGTGGGCCTTGGCAAATGCAATGCAGGTTTTTTGTTTTCTGTTTAATGCAGGCTTCTGTGTACTAACTTGGCTATGAAAACCACTTTGAGAGAGAATTTGACAAACTCTTCTTGTAGATACTGGAATTTCTGGTGACATTTCCTCATGTAGCTTCACTGTAGTTGAAGAAGGGCTAGCCTTGTACAGTTGAAGCAACAAACGGTCCTTTCAAACAGTTGTCATAATGGGGTCTGTCTGACCTGCGCTTGCCATGAATGTCACCAGTTTCTTCAAATCTATTTCTTATCCCCTCCACTTGACATTTGGATACATTAAAGATGTCTGCCACCTCAGCAGCAGACTCAGTCTTCAGGCTCTTGATGATCAGCACTTTGGTCTGTGGTTGAATCTTTGGTATGTTGTCAGAGGTCTAGTTGCACCTCATATGAAAGTCTGGTGTGCTGGGTTATTTCTATACACATCTGGGAATGTGTTAATTACAGTATTTGTCATAGGTTAAACTCTAATCTGTGATTTGTTGCATCATCTGAAGAGACGACAAGAGTTTTGTCCCAGCAAAAACAGATGTTATGGGCTTAGCCAAGCTGTGAACATCAGAACACTTTTTGACGGTTTCATTTTGCACCAAATTATTATTGTGAAAGCCCTTGACATTAAAATGGACCATTTATTGTAACAATTGATTGGTTAGAAATAAAGTTATATGCTATGTTTAGTTACTATGTCCTTATGCGACAAGACTTTTGTCGGGCACTGTATGTGACTGAAAGTGGCGCTCTGGAGGGTTTTTTACTGCTTGTGTCTTACTTAATCAAAGTCTGTAAAATGAGTAATCATCGCAATATGACTGTTTTAATGTTTTTCATATGATGAATAGCCTCATGTAGCAACTCTATAGCTACACATAGCCCTCAATTCAAAAAGCACAGTAAGCTAAGGCTGCTTCTGATTAGCTAGCTAGCTTGTATTCAGTTAATGCTGAAATTGAATGTGACACCATATAGCTATGCATGCAGCTACTTTACCTTTTCATAATATAATGTTAGAGCTCTACTGAAACTGAGTCGTTTAATTAAGCGTATTTTGAATATCTGAACACTAAATCACGATGTTGTGCAACGCTGAGGTGTAAATTATAACGCAACTTTGAACGGACAGGGACAAACGGTCTGACTGCGTCGCACCACAGTCGGACATCCCACTTATGTTTTATTGAAATGCCCCGACAAAAGTCTGTTTTTTAAACTTAAGTTTACTGAAACAGCCCCCAGGGGGGTATTCCATCAAGCAGGCTAAAGGAAAATCCAGACTTAAATGGCCAAGTCTGGCTTATGATAGTGAGAGTTCAGTTCCATCAAAGTGGCTGAGATTAGCCCCACATCGGTAACCATGGAAACTATGGTTCTGGCTAAGCCTGATACATCCAGCTAAGCTCAGATATCTGTTCCATCAACCTGAGCCACATCCCCGTTCCATCAAAGTGGTCAATGTGAATCCCAGCCTAGTAACCATGGTGATATAAACTGCAGGGCAATCCTGCCCTGTAGCAGGTTTAAGGTGAGGATTAGCTTCATCTATGTTCAAAGAATGTCCAATAGACTGGAACAGACACCCAAAAGGCAGTTCTGCCAGTGCATTTACACACTCACAACTGTCATGTAATGATAATAATATGTGAAACATAAATATAATTTATTAAGAAACGTTAACTTTTCAAAAATAAATAAGATCATTTCAATAAAGGAAAATAAAACTTTTAAAAAAATTAATAAAATTCCAATTGGCTAGCAAATCATCTTAAAATTTTCGCAGCAATCAGTTGATAAATGTGGTATCACTTTCGAAAATAGATTAATACATTTGGTGAATATCAGTAAGCCTATCTACATTCATTTTGTCCCTTTCATGCGGGATATTTTTTATTATAAAATACAACCTATTGCATGATCTCTGTGTCACTTATGCATTTAGCCGGTCGACGATATTCTGCCAGGCCACCTCCCTCGCCCTGTTGATGGCAGCAGTGTTCCCTTTCCTTGTGATAATTTCGCGATCATCCTCATAAACCCCCATAAAGAGGGTTTGCTCCGCTGAGGAAAGCGCAGAGACTGGGTGCTCTGGTAGAGTGAAAGGCACGAATTTCGAAAGTATAGTGTTTTGTTTGATTATTAGATAGTTGTCTTTTGCTTGAAATTTTGGATTTCGAACAAGTTGAGAGTGATGAGGTGGAAGAGGGTAAAAAGAAAAGGAATAAAGGAAGTAGCAATTAAACTGATGAAGGGCCTTTTGTTATAGGGATGAAGGTGGTAGGAAATATATGGGAAAACAATCGTGTATTCAGTGATAATCATTTTGTCGGGAAGTTTGTCAAAAATGGAACCGGGGACGTAAAGGATGGCAGGGTATGTAGAAGTGGAATTGTGATAATTGAATGTATGACGACGAAACAAGGCAAAAGCAGTTAAAATAAAATAATTTGATCTTTTTCAAATTACATGTCTTAAAATGTATCAGCGGCCAACTAAGACGGGTGTACTGGAGGTGTCCCTTATTCCGTTAAAATTGGTTCTTTTTTGGAAGTGGAGGGAGTTTGTGAAGCTCGGCGCATATCGAGTCGGGAAGGAGCAAGACAGCATGGTGGCATTGCTTCAATTCGAAAAAGTTACCGGACAGAATATTTTTGAACTACGTGACTTATATGGTGAGGGCTTATGAGAGGGTGCCACTACGTTGCTTCTGGCGCCAAGAATTTTGCCGCAGTTTGTAGGGCAAAGACATTTAGACATTTACATTTTTGGCTTTCATTGCAATGGTCATTAATTGCGCAAAAGAAATTGAATCTAAGACGGAAAGAATTAGGATGGTGGTCCATGCAGGGAGGGAATTTCTTGGAACTATGGAAGTGAAGAGAGAAATTCAAGAAATTTTAGAATAAGGTTGTGGCGAGAGCCAAATGCAAATTAATTAGTTGTGTAGGCTACGGTCATGACTCGAGGAAGTTAGGCGTGAGGGAAGTAGAAAAAAAAATTGTTGAAAAAGAGAACTGTGGATTAGTTTTTTTTTTGAGATAGTCACTCAACACCTTACGTCACCATAGTGCGTGGCGGTAATGCACCTTAACATTGGTTTACAAACCCTGAAAAAACCAAAAAGAAGAAGAGGAGCACGCCTCCGCTCGTTCCTTTCACTTGCTTTGAGCAATGAGTGTATATAGAACTATATATAGGCCCAATTTCAATCCGCCCCCTGAAGACTCAAGCCCTGATCCCTCACTGACTTAATTGACGTCAGCTGTAAGCGACTGAGTCTGAGAGTCTGAGAGGGCTCCAGATCCTATAAATTGGAATGGAACAGCGCTTACCCCCTTTCACGATTAGATTTGACCAAATCATCAGACTGCAATAATCACAAACTACACGCAGTTGTGACAATCAACGTTAATACTTACAAGTAAACTTTTTCTTTTTTGCACCTTCCATTTCCTCGATCGGACAGCTCTTTGATTTATTTACCATTTTTTTTTTTTTTTTTTTGTTTACATATCCGGTATTCCGACGGCACCCCCCATACTTGACTTCACAATGCTATGAACTGTGGGTAATTTCCTTACTCAAAGTCAGCATCAGTGCTGACTTACGGTACCCCCAGTAAGGGCTCATTCACGGACTCACTGACTTGATGATCTGGCAATGGAACAGCCATCACACACTCACGGACTTCCCGTGAGCGCGCCTCTAAGTCAGTGAGTCCGTAAGGGGTCAGATTGGAATTGGGCCAATTTCTATATACACTCATTGGAGGAGGGACTGCGCCGTTTCTCGATTCTTACGCCAGGGTAGACAAACTCACTTTCTGCAGGTATACTGCCCCCCTTTTCTTTGGAGTGTGCAGAGTATGAATTTAATTTTTGGCTGTCCATTACACAGGGCACCTTTAAAGTATTCGATAATTTTTTTTTTTACTCAGGCCTTCACAGGTTGGAGAGCCTCTGGCCATCTTTACTTCTGAGAGGCTCAGCCTCTCTAAGACATCCCTTTTATAGCCAATCATGTTACACACCTGATGCCAGTTAATGTAATTACTTGCTAAATGTTCTTTCAGCTGATTCTCTTATATATTAATTGCCTTTTCAGCCCTTTTTTGCCTGTGTCCCAACTTTTTTGAGACCTGTTGCAGACAGAAAATTTGAAATGAGCTCAGTTTGTGGATAAAAATGTAAAATGTCAGTTTCAACATTTGAAATGTTATCTATGTTCTATTGTAAATAACATGTTGGCTCATGTGATCTGAAAGTCATTGCATTTTGATTTTATTCACACTTTACACTTCATCCCAACTATTTCGGAATTGCGGTAGTACATTTGAGTTTTGAAAGCTGTAGTATGACCAGTGCATAGCCCTCTCGAGTGGAATTTGTTTTTGAGCTGTGATCACAGCAGATGGAAAGTTATTGAATTTTGTTAAAAATGCACATCCCCGAAAATCACACAAAACTACAAATTTGAGTCACTCAATTCAGTTCTATTCAATTTTATTTGTTTAGCACTTTTCAGATTTGAGATTGACCCAAAGCACTTTGCACAGAACAGGGACTGAACCCCTATGGAGCAAAAGCCAAAAGGCGACTGTGGCAAGGAAAAACTCCCCTGTTGGAAGAAACCTTGGGCAGAACTAGGCTCCAAAAATGGGGGAACCCAACTGCCTGAGGTCGGCCCTGACGAAAAGAGCAGAGAAGGGGGAAGGAGAAGATTGGGGACTGGAGAGGACAAATGCAGACAGGGTGAGAGGAAATGGGGCAACATTTCACAGGGAAGGAGAGAAGGAGAGCTTAAAAGAACTATCCATTGCATAACATGGCCTAAATGTAAGCTAGCTTAATTAAGTTTAAAGTAAAACATTCAAAATGAGGAACAATGCAAACTAGGGCAAAGGTTTAGAGTATGGCTGGGACAAAAGGGGCTGGGGGCAGCAGTGGTTCACATAGAATCCAGGGTCAGTGGGGCTCAAAGCATTAACAGTCCAAGATGAGTCCAAGTTCAGATGAGGCTGACTGGGGTAGAGAGTCCAGGGGTAGGCAGGGTTAGGGCAGTCCAGAGGTCTGCATGGCATCATCGTATCATCGTGGTGCAGCGGTGGTGATGCCTCACCACAGAAGACATAATGGCACAGTCTCATGTTCGTGGTGCTCTGGTACAGTGGCAGAGTATGGACATAGAGAACAGCGTTAGGTCATGCAAAAATACTGAAATAAGTGGTTGCGCTGAGTGTCATCAGGAAGGTCTCCGGCAGCTTAGCCAATGGCATCATGATAACTAAGGAATGGAAAATATTGAGCCAGCACCATTTTGATGGCAGGCTGAAAAGCCCGTAACCAAACACAAGAGTCGTTGAAGTGTAGCTAGCAAGCAATCTAACATTAGTTTCATTGTGAGGCCAGCCACACAATTAACGGCTGTACAAATCAGAATTGGAAATGCTTAGCTCGCTTTCTGTGTAGCCTAAAATCCCAAATTGCTGCACTTTAGTTAGGTTTCAACATTGAGAATCTTTTTGAACCATAATTTGCCTCTCAAATCATCACAACTTAATTGCTTGAAGCATGAATCTCAAATTTCCCTTAATTAAATGCATTCTTGGAGCCTAGTCTTATAACACCAATTCAGTGTCCATTTGAAACTTCGACATTGAGTGCTTGCTAAGTTGTCACGCACAGTTTAAATTTCTTACATAGGTGAAATGGTTACTCTGAAAACAATTCACCAGCTGCATGTCAAATAATGTCCCACACAAAAGGACAGGAGTGGGTTAATTAGCTGGCCAGCCAGATAGGGTTGTGGCTAGCTAAGGTAATGCCATTTGATTTTCCGAGTGTTCTATTGCTGCATATTGCATAAGAGGACAATAGGAATTTACTTTAAGCAGTATTATCCTCACCTTTCCCCCCCTCCCATTTTTGTTTGTTCTTGGGTGACGCATTTTCATCGAAGTTAGTTTCATTGGTCTTTATATTTCCTGTAAATTTCCAAATTAAAGACATTTTCCAAGATAAACAGGAAATATGCAGCCAATTCGCTATCAATTTCAATAAACAATTCAATTATCTAATGTCTGTCCCTTAATATTTGCACTTTTAAACATTAACATATTGAAATCTTAAGAATGTTACTTCCAACAACTGAGCTTTACTTGTCTTTGCTCACATTATTCTAAAACACTCCCAATATCCTTATGCAAGAAGTGCAAAATGTCCCTTGCAAGTACCCTTACTATTCGCTTACTTTATGTGCGCTTTACCTTTATGATTGCCACAGCCAAATTGTTCGAGTTTACATGGATCCCCATCACATGCAGACTTTGGTACAATTGTACATTCTGGTGTTTCTGCCACTGGTCTTCACATTCTTGAATAGCGACTATTGTTTAAATGTCTTTCACTCATCAAAACCTTCAAACCATTGCAATCCATCACAGTGCACTCAAAGTGAGTGAGTGGATATATATAGCTACGTTAGCAAGCCAGTTCGCAATCCTGTTCATGAAGCATCTGTGACATTGCGTTCAGGAACCACACGCAAGAGATGGAAATCCAAAAAAGTATGCCTTTAATGAGGTCCGAGTCAAAGCCGAAAAAAACACAATTGCCAAGCCACAATACGAAATCCAAAAACAGTGTCGACTAGACAGGCAGGGGTCAGAACCAGGAAGACAGATGAGCAAAGGTACATAAACGGTAGGCAAAAAGTTGTAGTCGATGAACAAAGCCAAGGGTCATACACAGGCCATCCAAACACAGAAATCGTGGTCATACAAAAATGGGTCAAAATCCAGAAAGACAAAACAATACAATAAGGGCAATGGCAAGAATCATAGTCAGACAAAACAGTAGAAAAAAAACAATACTCAATGGCATACGCGGCGCTCTGCACAAAGAAATATTGATCAACCTTCTGACAAAGTCAGCACTGCAGTGAGGACTCTTAAATAAACGGGAGGGAAGTCACATGCTAAGCAGGGAACAGGTGAGCTGGATCAGACTAATTACAACGGGAGAATCACATGAGGGAAACCCTAACCACGAAAATTGGCGAAAGCTAAGACACTGACGGGAGTCACACAAACAGCCTATGACATTTAAACAGCTCCGGTCAAGGAGTTCTAAGTGCACAGACAATGAGTGCAGGAAAGCAATTCAGCACGTGCGAGAGATCTCGCAGAAACGCAGAGGGAGATAGGTAAAGCTGAGCAAGAGGCGGAGACTAGAACAGGGCGATTGCTGAGAGGGAATTAGTATTAATTATTAGCGGTGCAACTTTACAGATTTTACTAGAGTGCTCGTTAGTAAGTTAGTAATCTATATACATGGATTAGTTGTGTTAGTAGACTATGATACAAAATACAAACGTTAGTTTTGTTAGTAATCAGAACAGTAAGGCGAAGGAAGTAAACGAGAATCGAAGGAATACGTTAAACACCAGAATACATTTAAATCACCCGAAGTAAATGAGCACATGGACCGGGAAGACGGACTGAACCAACTAGATCACAAAACAGGGGAGACAAGTGCAATGGAACTGAGAAATGGAATGAACTAAAAACCTGAGGATTACAATAACCAAAAATAATAAATAAAAGACAAAATCATGAACACAGATCCTGAACATATACATGAACATAAACATGACTAAAAACCATAACCATGACAGCATCTATATGTGCTGTAACACAATTACAACTGAGACAAACACTCCTGATTGGACAAAAGCAAAGCCGCGAACTGAACGATTGATTGGTTCACGTTAGCTTTACGATTACGCGTTTCTTTCAATTTCCACACTGAGCCAAAGTTGGCCGGGACATTTTGCTTCCTCTGAAAGTTGGTCCGGACATATCCTGAATATCCCTACGTAAATCTATGCCTTTGAGATCAAGCATGCTAAACTTTGCGATATATAGCGTGTTGCTAAGGGCTGAAGCTGACATGATGACTGGCCCCCCAGTGATAATCTTCTTCCAGTAGTGCTTCAAAAATTGTTAAAGTGGCATTAAAAGCATTTTAATGCTCCTGGGATTTTAGACTCTAGTCTGAAGATGCTGTGTACCAAATTTTGTGCAAATTGATTGCACCGTCTATGACAAGATAGACATTAAATTATGATTTTTTTTTATTTATTTATTTTTTTTTTTTTATTTGGCATCTCCAATCCCACCCGAATCTGGACTGCCCAATTCGAGAACTATGTAAAAGGCTTGCTCGTATGCAACCCCTTATTCCCAGATCAGGAGAGAAAGACAGTTTGCGGCTCTCCTCCGAAGCGCACGCCTGTCGGCTTTCGCAAGTTCAGAACGAGGGCGGAGGAAACCGAACACGAGCAAGCATAGAATCTCCCTGAAGAGCGCCCGGCTGGCCAACAGCAGGCGCTTGAGCAACGAACAAGGCAACCATTTTTAATATCTCTTCCCGGCAGTCCCTTCCCAATTTGCATAGCCACGGTGCTATAGCCAATCGTGCGCTGCCCTGAAAAAGATGCCGTCCACTGCCAGTTGGTATGAGCGGGGATCGAACCCGTGCCGTAGTAGTCAATACTGCTCCGCCATTGCGGTGCCTTAACCGAGTGAGCTAACCCGGCAGCTATGAATTCTTATTTTTATAAATTCTTATCACTAAATCAGGAAAAAAAGGAAAAAAAAAATTGTGTGTGTGCATGCATGTGTGTGTGATCATGCGTGTGCTTGCATGTATGCGCGTGTGTGAGAACCACCATTCTCGTCTTTTTGCAAGGTAATTGGCCTTTGATCTGCATTCACTCGTCCTCTGTGACAAGCCACCTTTTCTTTGCTTGAAAGTGGCATTTAATGATAGAAAAAAGGCTCTTTTATATTGTCTTAATTATGAAATAGCAGAAATTTAATGAATTGTATTTAACAATTGTAAATTTTGAACTTTGTAACATTGCTCCTGTGAATTCTTTCACACCGTCAATTCTGATACAGTATAAAATTGCATACATATATTACATTTTAAATTGCTTAACATTGTAAGTGAATTGAATAGAAATATGCAATTCAAAACTAAAATGTTCAGAAAACCTAATCTTACAGGCTTTTGATAATAAAGTTGATAAATCAAGTGGATAAATCGTAACTTTTTCAAAAAATAGAACACTGGACACATGAAAATAGTTCCACATAGTAAATTTAATTCATATTGCATCTTTAATCAGCATAATAAACTGCTGATACTTGACAAAATTGGCCTCTAACGGAAAGGCTTGTAATAGACGTCAAATGGTGTATCCGGTTACGTCATTTGACATTTCATCTTAAAATCAAATTTTACAGGCATTATCATGGACACTCGCATAAAAACATACCCTTGTTGGGAGCATTTCAATTGTAATTTTTAAAGTAAATACTCATTTTTGTAATTATCATGAATGATCAGTGTTTTTCTGAGGTCATACCATTTGACATGTAAACCTAGGCACACCTGACCAGGCTCTTAAAATATCAAATTATCTCATTTTTTAAAGAGAGTTGCTAACCTTGGCCTGCAGCAGTTAGGCTCCTCAGGGGTCCTTCCAAGCAATATAATTTCCTGTCACATGATATGTTGCATAATATTCGCAAAATATCTCCTTGGATGGTGGTTACACCATGTTGACACTTCAGTAAGTTGACTTGGTGACCCGACTTCTCGAAATTAATTATAATATTGAGAACAATGGTACTTCATTACTTTCATTTTATCATTAGATATTCAAATTTAAGATTATGCCAAACTAGTTGATAGGGTGTTTTATTGAAAATGTAACATTTTTAAGCAAGTTTAATTGCTTGGTACAAAGTTTTTACGGTTACACCACATTGACATTTTTGCCTTCATATCCCAGATATTCTCTCAAAATTCATTAAAACCAGAAATCTTAGACTAGGTCCTTAAAAAAAGAAATGTATGCAAGTCATTTGTACATTTATTTTCAAATTTTAAACCCCTTTAAATTTGACCCAACCTTATGGACACTGAAAAATGAGCGTCACGTCATTGACCCTTCTTTCAATTACCCCACTGAGCCAAAGTTGGCCGGGACATTTTTGCTTCCTCTGAAAGTTGGTCCGGACATATCCTGAACATTCCTACGTGAATCTATGCCTTTGTGATCAAGCATGCTAAACTTTGCGATATATAGCGTGTTGCTAAGGGCTGAAGCTGACATGATGACTGGCCCCCCAGTGATAATCTTCTTCCAGTGGTGCTTCAAAAATTGTTAAAGTGGCGTTAATAACATTTTGCGATGAAAGTCTTAATTTCCATTTACGTTCTTCTACTTCCCATTCCGAGGCTCATATTTGAAATTTCCCCTTTCCTATTTCAATTTCCATATTCATTTTCAATTTCATATTTTCAGTTTGAATATTTCCATTTTAGCTCTTGCATTGTGAATTTCACTTTCTTCATTGTCATTTAATTTAATTTTCTATTTAGGGTCAGATACAAAACCTCTGCTAGCATAATGAACAGAATTCATAAAAATAAACTTCCATTAAAAATGGTGCGAGAGTAAAAATTAGGTTGGGTATGATTGATACAAGTTGGGATAGCTCTCCAGTATAACAAAAAATAATTAAGGTTGTGTATAGTGAATCCAGATATGCAAAAAAAAAAGTATGGATAATGGATAGAATAATTCAGCACTGCTCATTAATTAAGAAACATACTAATTTAACTTTTTTTGCCAACAAAGCTGAAATTGTTATTTGTTGCGATGCAACAATCTTAGTTGATGAATGTGATCATTTAAATTTAAGCCTGGAGGTTGACTGATTTTGGATCTGACCCATGACAACTTTAAATTTTCCCTGTGACGGTCCTATACAATCCAATATGACTGCATGTTGTTTCTATCAGTTAGCTAGCTGACCAAGCTAGCTAACATGTTAATAAAATTATAAGCGATTCAATCAAAGTCTGATAAAGGCTAAATTTCACCATTAGTTCTGCTTGCAAAGTTTGTTTTCTGTTTCTGGAACAGTTTAAGCGTATACTGTGTGTACCCTCACACTTAGTCCCATCTCGTCTCGTTCCTCTCAAAGGTCTACTGGCTGTTGATGTCTTGAGTCGCTGCCGACCTTCTGCCCCAGACCCTCTGGATCCACCTCCTCAGGAAGCCAGCTCTCCTCAGTGGGGGCTCCACAAGGACCTCCCTAGTGCTGCTGTCGGAGCCTGTCTGTGGCTCATCCACGCAACTGCACTGGCCTTCATCATCTGTGCTTTCCCGCTGCAGTTGAATAGATACAAATCATTACTCACTTGAGGATAAAATGCCCAGCCTGCAGTCAATACCGTAGCCAAGTTTACATGACATGACAAACTCAGTGATCCTTCAGAAATAGTGGTCACTGCAGACCTTACCTCATCCCTGTCGGTGCTTTGGGGTGCCGGGCCGGTTGCGCTGGCTGACAGGTTTTTGGCATCAGTGGAGCTCGAGGTAGCTTCCAGGGGGCCCTCGTCACCTGGCGCCGCTGCTGGCTGCTCCCTGCGCCCGCAGATAAAAATGCGAGCAAAGAAGGAACGCAGCCTCCGTCTCAGTGAAGACCTCCTTCTCTGGGGAATGACCTCCTCGAACGAATCCCAGGACCCAGGCGGGAGGTCCTGGGGTACGGACACATCCGCGTCCTGGTACGCCTGCAGCGAGAGGTTGTAATATGCCTCATACGCTGGATCTCTCAAGTGCTGAAGCGTGAAGAACGGGTGGTGCAGTGCCCGGTCGGGGTCGAGTCTTTGCTCTGGATCCACAGCCAGCAGGCTGTTGAGCAGGTGGCTCAGGCATCTCCGATCTTCCAGCTCTGCCAGTTTCTGCCTTCTTGAACCACGTTCCAGCTGGTTTTTGGCTTCCAGATCCTTCAGCTTGGCTGGGATGAGATTTCTCCTCCAAGGCTTCAGTTGCCAGCCATCGGTGCAATTTTCACGAGCAACCCTGTCGAACAGCTGTTTGGTCTTGAGGCCCGAGTCCAGCATTGCAGCTGGCGGGAGCCCTCTGGTCCCAAAGATGCCGTGGGCCAGCTCCAGGTCATACTCGGCTTGGAAGAGACCCTGTCCGAGGGCCATTTTAGCAGCCATGCAGCCTACAGACCACATGTCAGTCTTACTGCTGCAAGGACAGCCCAGCAACGCCTCAGGGGCACTGACCACACTGAAGGAGGAAAGAATTGAAGAGGCAGATAAATAATTTATAAAACAGGAAATGGAAACCATGACCATCAGGAATTTGTGGATTCAAGCATGCATTACCACTGTCCCAAACTCGCAATGAATTGAGTAACATAAAGACATAACTCCAAGTCCACCAAATGCCTGTTATAACACCATCTTGTGCCGACTGGAACAAATCGGGCAAAATAAACAGGTGCTGCTTCAAAGGGAAACTGTCAAGCTGTATCATAATTCACAATTTTATGCACTATTTTACACCATTTTGTAGTGCAAAAAAGTACATGTTGAGTGTTTATACTGAAAAATGTAGTAACTAGTGTTGAACATCGTCCGCATGAAAATTCACAATCAACAACAATCTACGCAGATGTCCCTTAGCCTCTCATTGGCTAAACCATTTTGAGGGATTGAAAGATGGCGACCTTGTTTTTTTTTTTTTTTTGTTCAGTCGCAATCCTATTATTTGAAGGGTTTCACACATTAACAAAAAATGCAAAAAATCCAAGTCATAATATCTGGACTCCATGTGGGTAATTCTTTGATTTTATGTTGGTTTTGTGTCAAAGTAATTTTCTACTTTAACTGAATACATCTGCTAAGTAACAGGAGGTTAAGTTCGGCCACTGGCAGGAATTTTCACAAGATGGTGGACACCCAAACAGCAAGGCTTCGTGGTGGACATTGCTCAAGGAATTAGTGACGATATTCTCACCACTCGCTTTTTTGTGTAGTGTAATATATGCTGTGCTCCATCTGAGACAATACCCTCAAAATGTTTACATTAAACATTGTACTATCCCAAATCAGAAAAAGTTCAGATGCCATTTTTGACTAAAATTTAAACTGAAAGCAGTGATTTGCATATTGTCTTTGGGTTGTTTTTCTTTGAAAAAGAAAAAATACAACAGCACATTATTTGATGTTTCACCACACGAATTAAATTGATTTTTCAATCATATTTCAATATTGATTCTTGCAGTGACAGTTATTAATGCAGTGCCGTCTGAGTGATTAGACATCACAGTGTTCAGCTTTGGCTTGCGCCTTGGCCGTTAATGCAGAGAAATTCCTTCACATTCCTTGAAATTTTTAATTATGTTACGCACAGTACAGGATGAAATATCCTAATCCCTGCTGATATTTATTTGAGGAGCATTGTTTTTAAATATTTCTAAAATTTTTTGCAGGCATTTGTGAGCAAATTGGCAATCCTCAGCCCATCATTGCTCTTAAAGGGCCAGGACCTTCTTTTCTTGGAGCTGCTTTGATACTAAATCATGATTTCTATCACCTGCTGACATCAGCCACTTCAAATCACATCATTATTCACATTTTCACCACTTTACTAGTCCAAAATTGCCTAAATCCTAATTTTTTAGAATGCATTGTCGGCCTGAATGGCAGGAATGTATACATGTATAGATAAAATTAAGTGGAAAAAACAAAATGTTAAATATCGAGTCTCCATATGGTCTGAAATACAAGTCGAAGTCAATTTTAAAAAATCTCTGCTTTTATTTTATGTGCACTATCCATACCATCAAAACTTTTTTCCCCAAGTTGTGGTTGCAGTATATACAATACCCAGGCAAAAAAAAAATAGCTGTATGGATTTGAATAAGCAAATACTCAAGAGCCTATGATGGAATCATTATTACACTGATTAATATGTTTTTGCAGGCAATAATTCCTGTAACCCTGATGGTAATGGTCTTTGAAAAGATCTTACTGTGTTTCAAGAGGGGCAAATTATTGCCCAGCATCAAGCAAAGAAAACGGCTACGGTGATAACTAAAAATCATTGGACTTTGCTCATTGTCTGACAATATGGAACCTGGACGGATCGTGGTGAACTGTCAGCCTCGCTGAACAAATGGGTTGGAGAAAAATCACGAATGGTCATGATTGGATCACTAAAATGCTCGGTGAAGTCTCATAATTAAAAAATGAACAGTAGAACTCATGGCTATGCTTAATGATGAAAATAAGAGAATTTCCACATGCACGATGCAGCAAAAATTTGCAGGATTGCGACTAAACAGCAGCGTGGCCACAAGGAAGCCACTTGTTAGCGAGGCTAATCAGAAAAAAGCAACTTCAGTCTGCAAGGCAGAATGAAGATTGGACTGGGGAGCAATGGAAAAAGGTCATGTGGTCTGATGAGTCCACATTTACCATATTCCAGAGCGATGGGCACATCAAGGTAAGAAAGGATGCTGACTAAGTGATGCACCCATCATGCATGGTGCTCACTGCACAAGCCTCTGGAGGCAGTGTTAATGATCTGGGGTTGCTTCAATTGGTCAGGTCAAGGCTGAGCACTGTTCTATAGCAATAAAATGAATTCAACTAGTTACCAGAATTTACTGAATGACTAGTGTCCCATCAAATGACTTTTTAATCCCTGATGGCACAGGCATATTCCAGGATGACAATGCCAGGATTCATGCGTTAATAATGCAGCAGTGTGTTTTATCACGTTATTAGCACTAGCAGGTAGCGCAAACATTCACCTCAGCAGTTTAGGACCGCTATCTGCTAGCGAACGTCGTCCTCCTTTGCAGGGAATCTGCGCAGAGAATATGGTGCTAAACAGGGGCAGTCACTATGTGCCAAAGGTGTCTGGATTTCGTATATACTCTTATTTCAAAATTTGAATTTCCCATTGCTATTTGAGCAGCCGAACACAGAACAGTTTCTTCCCGGCATTTGAGTTCAGAAAAAGAAAAACTTGTAAATAGAGAGGGCTAAAATGTAGAGTGCCACCGGTGCTCTCCATAGACGTCCGTTAATTTCCAATGACGTTTGGCCCGCAGCAATGGCGGCAAAGGCCCGCGCGCATTAGTTGAGGTAAAGCTACCAGATATTGCGCCAAATATTTGTGAGTTCCGCGTATCGAATCCCACTCGACCGCCCGTATAATGTAAATATGACAGACGCACATTCTTATTTTACTGTACGGCCTTTTACGCAAATCTACAGTCCTCCCGAGGATGAATAATATTGTTTCGAATAGTAGTAAGAAATTAAAAGTGACGTTAATACCCACTCACCTGCCAATTATATTGCTCAGTTTTTATCAGGCAAAAATATGAAAATATGAATGATACCCACACCCAATAAAATGTATCTTCATTATCTCATAGATCATGGATGTCTGATAGAGACTCTCAGTTGTAGTTAGTAGTAGTGGTTAACAATATCAGCAGCTATCATAGTAATAAAATTATTTATTAATCACTCAAATCCTGAGATTGTATAAATATGAATGGCAGCAACAAAATTAACAGAAATGGGAAGCAGGCCTATGTAAACTTCAGACAAACCAAGGACGTTATGAGATGATTCAGAGGACAAAGAATATGACAAATATGAGTATTATTATTTTTATTATTATTTTTCAACATAATTTGAGAGTTCAGATAATCCTGAGTTGTGTAGGCATAAAATTAAAAGCTTTTTTGAAGTCTTTGTAATAATTTAAATAAATAATAAGAAGAGGACAAAGAAGAAATCAAAACACAAATGTTCGGACATGTTTGATATTATTAAACAAAGTTTCAACTGTAATAAACTGACATAAATAACAATGTATAGGTAAACTAAAATAAGCAATATAATGCAATGAAACACAGTCCAACATAATAAAATGAATAGAAGAGAAATAAATGCAATATAAATATAATTAAAATATATTTAATATAAATATAAATAAAAGTTGTCTTTTATTAACAAGAGACAACAATGATGATAATAATAATAACAACAATAAGAATTAAGTGGAGATAATGTAATGATGATAATAATAATAAGAATTCAGTGGAAATAATGTAATGATGATAATAATAACAGCAATAAGAATTAAGTGGAAAGAACATAATGTAAGTGTGCAAGAAAATGCAATGAAATATATTAATAATAATAAATTGCAACATAAACAAATGAACAAAACAAAAATAAAGGTGCCAACTCCAAACACTACCCCCCTCACCATCCTAACCCTACTCACACGCATGCATGTGCATGCAAGCACAAAAACACACACACACCCCAACCCAAAACCCTTCCCTCGAAGGAGACAAGTGGAGCAAAGACATCAAAAACAAATAAATAAATGAAATAAATAACATACACAGAAAAATTTCAAGAAGCTGTAGGGTCGTCAGTCCTTGTTTTCTTTTTTTTCTTTTTCACGTGCCCTCTTGTCTCCCCCCATTCAGCATAAGACTGAGTCTCAGACTCTCCGCAGTACCAGTTCCCAAAGTACTGCAGATGTGATGGTGGCTCTCTCTCTTTATTGCACTTTCTGCAGAGGATCACATCTGTCTTCTTCCTCATATTTTCTGGTGACAGCACCAGTTTGCTGTTTCCTTCTCCTGTATTGCTGGGTGGTGTAGGGAACATCCTGAGAGGATGCCTGCGTCTGAGGTGGCGGAGCTGAAGGCGATGGGAGGCTGAAGAGCATCACCTGCGAGGGTACAGCACTGGAGGCAGCTGCACAGATGGGAAAATGAAGGGTACACTCTGTGGCCACTTTATTAGGTCCAGTTGTACAATCTAATCCAATCCAATGCAACTGTTCTGCCATAAAGTTTACTTTTCTGATGCCTGTAATGCTTTGGTTTTCTTTTTGTCACAGTAGGTGTTCAATGAATCAAAACCCCAATTCTGAAATAGTTGGGACAAAGTGTAAATTGTGAATAAAATCAAAATGCAATGACTTTCAGATCACATGAGCCAATATGTTGTTTACAATAGAACATAGATAACATTTCAAATGTTGAAACTGAGACAATTTACATTTTTATCCACAAAATGAGCTTATTTCAAATTTTCTGGCTGCAACAGGTCTCAAAAATGTTGGGACACAAAAAAAGAAAAAAGCTATTAACTCCTTCAAAAAAAGGGCTGGTAGGGAAAATTCAAAAATCTGACTAAATTGGAACATAAGGTTATTTAAGATTCCAGAATCAGCAATGAAAGAACAGGGCTGTTGTGCAAGTAATAGAATATCTGGGGTTGTTAACTGGCATCAGTTAACTGGGTGTGTAACATGATTGGCTATAAAGGGACGTCTTAGAGAGGCTGAGTCTCTCAGAAGAAAAGATGGCCAGAGGCTCTCCAACCTGTGAAGGCTTGCGTAAAAAATTTGTGGAATACTTTAAAAGGGTCACACGTTAGACTTGGTGCTGTCTCATGGGGTGCCTATCTGTGTAGACGAGATCTGTAGCAGCGCTTGCATTTCTGATCACCTGCCCGTTCTGTTCTCTGCTACTGTCCCCTGCTCTGTTGTTGCAACTCGTCCTGCTGTTCGTCGTTACCGTGTTATAAACTCTGACACTACACTGATGTTTTCCATGGCTTTCGAGGAGTTTGTAAATTCATCGATGGATGAGTTTGGTCCTCTTTGTCCTGAAGAGCTTGTAGCTCTCTTTGTCTCAAAATGTACCAGCATCCTGGACTCTGTATCGCTCCTATGAGGAACAAGTCCTCCAAGGTTCCTTCTGAACTGTGGATAAATGACTCAAGAAACCACTGTCTGTAAACACAGTCTGCCGTGCCATCCACAGATGCCACCTAAAACTCTATCATGCAAAAAGAAAGCCATTGTTGAGCATGATCCAGAAGCACCACCGTGTTCTGTGGGCCAAGGCTCATTAAATCTCTGATGGTATGGGGATGCGTTAGTGCATATGGTGTGGGACACTTGCATGTTTTAAAAAGCACCATGAACGCTGAAAGGTATATAAAGGTTTTAGAGCAACATATGCTCCCCTCCAGACGACATCTATTCCAGGGAAGGCCTTGTGTATTTCAGCAAGACAATGCAAAACCACATACTGCACATACTGCAGCTATTACAACAGCATGGCTTCGTAGTAGAAGAGTCCGTGTGCTGAACTGGCCTGACTGCAGTCCTGATCTTTCACCGATTGAGAACATTTGGCGCATAATTAAACGAAAAGTCCGTCAAAGGAGACCCAAAACTCTCCAGCAGCTTAAAGCCTGTATTAAACAAGAGTGGGATTAAATTCCAATGGCTAAACTCAAGAAACTTGTCTCCTCCATGCCCAGACGCCTCAGGTCTGTGTTAAAAAGAAGAGGGGATGCTACACCATGGTAAGCAGGCCCCTGTCCCAACTTTTTTGAGACCTGTAGCAGCCATCAAATTTGACATAGGCTCATTTTATGGATAAAATTGTAAAATTTCTCAATTTCAACATTTGCTATGTTATCTCTGTTCTATTGTGAATAAAATACTGGCTGGTGTGATTTGAAAGTCATTGCGTTTTGATTTTATTCACAATTTACCCTTTGTCCCAACTATTTCGGAATTGGGGTTGTACATGTTTGGTATTGAGCCCACTGGTGCTGTTGTACTAGACTGCATTTTACTGAGATGACAACGTTAACTAAACTTAACATTACAAACTTCCTTAAAACGTAGAATTTATGGCAGAGCTGCTGTACTGAACTGCATTAGATTGTGCAGGTGGACCTAATAAAGTGGGCACTGAGTGTATATGAAGATATGAAGCACGTTAATTTACTCACCATTGTGTGACTGTGACAGCATTCACCTCCGGGAACCTTCGCACTGGTGATGATGCGGTCCCGGATGTGCTTACACGCGCAGGTGACCATCTCGGAGCTTGACACCCTAAGGCCTCCACAGCGCACAGTGTTTGGGCAGAGGGCACAGAGCCTTGTGAAGATGGCCTCCACCACCCTGTTGCAGTCAGGCCACTGAGCAGAACTATGAGCCCCAAAGAAACACCTGCAAATGACAAAAGAATACATATTATTAAAACAAGATTGTTTGCAATATGTGATCCCCAATCTCCATGTTATTTTTTTTTTACTTTTTTGATTTTTTCCTGTTTTATTTTTTCCTTATGTCTTTTATGTTTTGTGTTGTGTGGACGTTCACTTTAATATCTGCATAGTTGCCTTTAATGAATGCTTTTGTTTGTTATTGTTTTAATTACTACTGTATGTGACTTCTGTAATACATGTTTTGAACACAAGGAAGATAAGCCAGTGGTCATTCCGGTTGTCAGCTCATGAGGATCTCTAAATAAACTTAAATGAACTAATAATAAAGCTTAAGACGATAGCTTGTGTGTTTTCTTGATTTAACATACCTTCTAGTGAACTTTCGGTGGTGACACCTGGGGCCATCAATCTTTTAGTGGCCTTGAATCGCATCCCTTTGAACACACAGTGGGCGGTTTGGTGACATGGTGGGTAGGCGGTCTTCCTTTTGTCATACTCCGCCAATGCCTGCCAGACAGTGGTGATAGGGTGCTGGGTGCAGAAAGCATCACTGATGTTCTAGGGAACACAGACGGGGGTGACAAGGTGCTGGGTGCAGAAAACATCACTGATGTTGTAGGGAACACAGACGGAGGTGACAGGGTGCTGGGTGAAAGCATCACTGATGTTGGGTGACAGTGACAGGGTGCTGGGTGCAGAAAAAAACATCACTGATGTTGCAGAAAACATCACTGAGGGAACACAGACGGAGATGACAGGGTGCTGGGTGCAGAAAACATCACTGATGTTGTAGGGAACACAGACGGAGGTGACAGGGTGCTGGGTGAAAGCATCACTGAAAACATCACTGATGTTGTAGGGAACACAGAGGTGACAGGTGCTGGGTGCAGAAAACATCACTGATGTTGAACAGACGGAGGTGACAGGGTGCGAGATGTTGTGACAGGTGGTGACAGGGTGCTGGGTGCAGAAAAACATCACTGATGTTGTAGGGAACACAGAGGGAGGTGACACAGACTGACAGGGGGCTGGGTGCAGAAAACATCACTGATGTTGTAGGGAACACAGACGGAGGTGACAGGGTGCTGGGTGCAGAAAAATCACTGATGTTGTTAGGGAATCACTGATGTTGCTGGGGAACATCACAGGGAACACAGGAGGTGACAGGGTGCTGGGTGCAGAAAAACATCACTGATGTTGTGGGGGAACTCTGACAGGAGATGACAGGGTGCTGGGTGCAGAAAACATCACTGATGTTGTAGGGAACACAGACGGAGATGACAGGGTGCTGGGTGCAGAAAACATCACTGATGTTGTAGGGAACACAGACGGAGGTGACAGGGTGCTGGGTGCAGAAAACATCACTGATGTTGTAGGGAACTCTGACGGAGGTGACAGGGTGCTGGGTGCAGAAAACATCACTGATGTTGTAGGGAACACAGACGGAGGTGAGAGGGTGCTGGGTGCCGGAGGAGTCGGAGATGAGACCGCAGTCGCTGCAGACGCTGATGCCTGTGAGGAAGCAGCAGGTGCTCGCTCTGTGTCGACGGAGGGGACAGTGATGTCCTGAAACTCCTCAACTTCAGCAAAACCTTCATCTGCCTCCACATCCACATCAGTGGTTTCTTACTCTTCAATGGCCAGCTTGTAGTCCTGCAGCATTTTACTGGTTTGCTGGTAAAGGTATTGCACTCCAATAAGCCCACCTTTTAAATATAAAAACATTATTTAATGTCTCAGTTGTAAAATGGTATTTTTAAACTTGAATGAAACTGTCCCACAAAAAAATCAAATATAGTAGTTATCTACCAGTGTATTCTCGAGGCCCAGTGTAAGGGATGATGTTCATGCCCAGAACCTCCTCGGCGAGAGTATTAGCAGCGTGACGGAGAAGATGATTATAGGAGCGTGGCTGCTGCCCGTCAGTTGTGGCTGCCACAGCCCAGTCTTCATTCCACCTTGCAAGTCCATCCACAAGATACACCTGAAAGAAGGTGTCACTTGTCAGTGTGCCTGCAAAGTAGATAAAAAAATGAACATGTAAAGAAAACAGAAAAAAACAGATGTAAATACTGTAACATGACTGTTAATGATAAGCTTGACAAAAGATTTGATAACACAATGCTTCAGGCATTTTATGCTGCTTCAAATGGAAGGGAATCCCATACTGTCTCCTAACATTAATGATGAGGCTGAGGAAGAATAAACCCCATCAGGTTTATGCCAAGTCTAATAACCTACAGAATTAATGTGACACTTTTGAATACCTGTTTTGAGTCTGTGTTTTCATGTCAAATGCACACCAAAATATTGAAAATGTTGCAAAATGCACTTATATTTTGGATTATTGTGGAGTAAAAGAGTTGTCCTGAACTCCTGAGGCCTTTTTATGTTCTATTCTTTTGAGAATTGGGTGATATTTATCAGTCTTTACCAGATTATAACAAGGTGGGATGCCCTCGCCTTTGAAGCTGCATAGTCAGACATAAAGGCAGCTTGGTCTACTATGTATAATACTTTTGTACATATATTCAGTCATGCTCATCCTGTCATGTTGATTTTATAACATGCTCTGTCTATGTGTATTTTTGCAACAGCCTCAAAATGTCAAAACATCCCAGAATCAAAGCATTATAAGGGAGTAATACATGCCATCACAAGTATTAAGAATAAAATAGAGTAAGGTACAACAATACGACAGATGCTTTGGTATTGTATGGACACTATGTTCAGTAAGTACAAAGTATATTAAGGCATGATGCATAGATACATTTTACAGTGGATATCAGCTATACAATTGCACAGCATTTGTCCCACCAGAGTCAGAGGATTTTTCAAGTAAGTCAGGGGTAACTTTCATAGTAGATAAGGGGAAGGGGACCTGAATTGGAGCAGCCACCTTCTTTTAAAAACTTATTCTTGTCTGCTATCTTAGCATAGCTATTTACTAATTCATACACTTACGTAACAACATGATGAGATTAAATAAAAGGAACTAGCAAAGGTAAGGGGTGACTTTTACCACACTGTAACGTTACTTTACTGGACACCTGCATAGAACTTGGTTCATTTAATGACTTAGCTGGCCAAAGTTATCGACAGGCAGGCTATTTTGTCAGACTGGTTCGCGTTAAATTGCGTTGACGTCCACGCAATATTAACAGAAAGCCTCAAAAATCCCTAACGCGAGCTGGCCAGGTAACTTACTGTAAATGACTGTAGCTATAACGGGACAGGTAACTTACACGCTAGCGATTAAGGGTATTAAGCCACATTCTTACTGCCATTTGCGTAATTCACAAAAATACATACATTATTCCTAGGGATGCACCGATACCACTTTTTTAAAAACCAATACGAGTACGAGTATTTTATTTTGTGTACTTGCTGATACCGAGTACCGATACCGATATTTCTGAAATGTTTTCCAGGAAAATACAATGACAATTTCGGAGAACAGGTTTTATTTTCTTTTTATACAAGCCTAAAAAGAGGCCAATATCAAACGATTCACACATGGCTATTTCAAAAAAAAAAAAAAAAAAAAGAGTAGGCCTAACTGCTAAAAATCTTTCTATATTTAGGCCTGACAAAAAGCCTTTGAATTAGCACTGCCATCAAATGAGGCAAAACATTACTGAAGCTTGACAAATGAAAAGTAAACTCGCTGCATAGGCAAGGTAACACACCCAACTTCATAAAAAGTCAGTAGAACTATCAATTGGCACAGATAGTTTCTACACACATTCATAGGCATTCTCAATCCAACTGAAGTCAATAATAGCTTTCCAAGCAAACAAGGCATCACTTAAAATGTGTGGCATCGCCATATTTCAATTACACAAATGACAAATGAAAAGGATTTAACTTAACCACAACTAAAATGTTTAAGGTAACCATATGTTACTAATATGTTTGGAGTAAAATAAGAAGATTCACAATTCTGTCTGTGTGTGTGTGATTGTGGGTGTGTGCTTGTGCGAGCTCGGCTTGCTTGTAAATATTCAATAACTGATCCGGGTGTGCCATCTAGTGATAGAATATTGTAATTGCGTGCATAAATTTGCAGCTCCATGTCCGCTGGCAGAAACATCACAAAACGCTTAAGATACCCTGCGAACACGTTGTTCTTCTTGAACACGCCGCATCCAGATAATCCTTAAATGATGAATTATATACATATTTTAATTTGTAACGTGTAGTGAAGTGGCCAGTGTCAAAGTAATGAAGAAAAAGTATACTTTTTATCTTTCAAATGTAGTAGAGTATAAGTCCCAGTAAAAAAAAAAAAAAAAAAAAACTGTAATGTAACTGTACTGTAACGAAGTTGCCTACATGTACTTCTTTACTATACACCTCTTGTGTGTATGCGCGTATGCCTGCATGTGATGTGATGACTATAAGGCTCTCTTTCTCGTATTTTTTCTAACTCGCTGTCTCCCCCCAGACAGATAGCCAGATAGTACAACATACTGTAGCCTATGCGACCGCGAGCAGGCAGTTACCTTGCTTAAGTGGTATCGGTGCGTGGTATCGGTAAATGTGGACAAGTATGAGTACGAGCATATTAACGCGGTATCGGGCAGATACCCGATATTGGTATCGGTGCAACACTAATTATTCAATTTATTTGCACCGACAACAGCGATCAAAGGAAGGATTTACTTAAGTTTTTAAATTCTGTGAAGATGTGAAGAAATGAACTTCGCGCCCACAATCACAGCGTCCCGCTATTGGTCATTTTTTGGTAGTTTCTGAGTCAAATCTTGGTAGCCATACCAGCGGTGATTGGCCGCAGCCTCCAGTTCTTGATTGGCCGCGGCAAACAATTCTTGGTAAATTCTTGGTAGCATTTTGAGCGCTGATTGGCCTCGTTCTCCAATTCTTGGTAGAATCTTGGTAGCGATCCAAGAACTGATTGGCTGTCACTACCAAGATTGCGCTCGACTCAAGGGTGGCGGGGGGCGCCAGCAGGCGCGTCGCTAGAACAGGGAATTGGGGGGCACAGACACGTCCCTTTATGACAAGAATTAGTCCTGGCAAGTTCTCAATCATTTTCCTTTATTGGCGCGTTTTCCAATTATCGAAACTGGTAACTGAAGACACGGTTTCTCTCCGTATGCGATCTAACAGCAATGAAATCATGGGCTAAATTCAGTACAGAAAAATAATTTATGTACTAATAGGCCAATGCTTCGCGTTGATTGAACTGGTCTTTGTTCCAATGAAATATCGCCTTTCACTCTCGGTATCGCGTGGGTTGATAAAACAAAACGTGGCACTCGGTGGTTAAATAGGCTATAAAAAGCATGCGGCTCAAGCTATTTGCGCAGGTATGCAATTTTGAATAACATTGATTTAAATGAGCAAATATCCAGATGAATGATTGTCGTCTTACCTAATCGGGGAGAACAAGCAGCACCTGTTAAGTGTGGAGTGCTCTCGGGGTGAACCTTTTGTTAATCATGAAAATGACTGAGAACAGGTCAGGACTAATAACTGTTTTAAACGGATGTTTTGTGCAACCCAATTCTCTGTTCTTGTTCATAACTGTACTGAATTTAGCCCATCATCTAATCGCTGTTAGATCGCATATGGAGAGAAACCGTGTTTTCGGTTGCCAGTTACGATAATTGGAAAACGCGTCAGTGAAGGAAAATGATTGAGAACTAGCCAGGACTAATTCTTTTCATAAAGGGACGTGTCTGTGCCCCCCAATTCCCTGTTCTAGCGACGCGCCTGGGCGCCAGGCGTGCTTTAGTAAGACAATAGTTCCATTTTTCTTGTATAAATAATTGCTGGGCTTTTTATTCTTTAGATTTTTTTTCCACATTTTTTTAACCCTTTTTGTATTCATAATCTTATTAATTTGCTTTTTTTAAATAAATCTCTTCCAGTGGAGCCAAACTTCATTTTCTTTTGAATTTATTGTCTTTGAATGAGAAATTGTATAGGCTATAGGACTGGCAGAAATAATAATAATTAAAAGAATATATAAATTCTAAAAATTAAAAACTGGTTGTATTTGGGTGGAATGTATGCCTGTGGTGACATAGGAAGGTTCCTGCAAAATTTAATTGAAATCGGATTAGCGGTGTCTGGGAAGAAGTCGAAAATGTATTGACCACTTTTAGCCCCGCCCCTCAGAGCCCCTGGGGGTCGGCACCATATAATTCACAATTCTGGTGCAAATTTGACCAAGAAAAGTTCCTGCGAAATTTAATTGAAATCGGATCAGTGGTTTCCGAGAAGAAGTTGAAAATGTAAATTGTTTACGGACGCACGACAGACGATGCACGACGGACCACGACGGACAAAAGGCGATTAGAATAGGTCACTATGAGACTTCATCTCAGGTGACCTAAAAAAATTAAAAACTGGTTGTATTTGGGTGGAATGTATGCCTGTAGTGACACATAAGTGAAATTAGATGACTTTTACAGTTTAATATCTGAGAAATCTGATTGGGCACACAAGGTACCCGAATTGCCAATTTGGAGAAGCCACCTAGGCATTCCTCTCTAATTTGTTCTGATTCACTCGATTAGAATAAACTTTGGCACAGATAATGGTGAGATTTTGTGCTGTAAATTTTTTTCCACTTTTGTTTAACCCTTTTTGTATTCATAATCTTATTAATTTGCTAAATTAAATTTTCAGAGGTTTCAGACTGCAACTTATTAAGCTTACAAGGGATAGAAGTAAAACTTTGTTTGGTGCAAAATGAGGTCTTTGATTTATACTGTTTTCCCATCTTCATTTACTCTGACTCAGTAACATATATATTTAATTTTACACCATGGCAAAAATCCCAAATGGTTTTACCTTTATTATGATACCAAGATTATTCAAATGGACCAAATATTTGCAGAGATATATTCATTTCATTTTGGGCTTGCCATTTTTGAAAAAGAGGCTCAGTGTCATGGTTTGTGAGGCGTACGTGTGTTTTGGACTTTTCTTTGTGGCTTTCGTCCCGGGACAAGACCGAATTCCTTTTCAATCGGATTCTTTTCCCTGCTGGCTGACTGAACTGGGGCGGCACTTCCCCGGACAGGGTAGCGTGAGGAGGTATAAATTTGTTTAAGGTTATTAGGTTAGCCTTTTCTTAATTCGTTTTTGATTGTGTAGGTATAGCTTATGATAGCTGGCATTTCAGATAATTTGGCTAGCTTGCCTGTCAAAATGTTAGCTAGTATACGACTTAATGACTTAATAAATGCCTGTGTTCGTAAAACTCGCTGTTAGTATGTTTGTTTTTCACTTCACCTAGCTATGTCTACTCTCAGACATTGCATAGTGGTCACTGGGTTGGATGTTATATCGTTCAGTCACTGAGGAAGCTCGAGAAGCTAGCTAATTGTATCAAGGTTGTAGCTCCAGCGAGGCGAGATTGGGGGTTCGCTAACTAGGTGAGTTGTGTTTGGCCTGAAGCCATATTTTATTTTTTGTCACGAACATAGCTCTGTTTTATCCAGGCTAGAACGCTCAGCAATGGTGTCTGATAGGGAGCTTGAGGTTTGCCCCGCCAGCTTATGCAAAGAAAGTCTGGCTAATTGTAACTTGCTTCGCAGTAGATGGCTAGCTAGCTAGCTAGTAAATTAAGATATTTCAAATGCAGTGCTGGCTAATGACCACCATTACCTGGCGTTTCTTTTTGATTACTGCAGCTGCTGCGACTTGCGTTTTCAACAGACACCGTGGCATTCCGTCTGGGGCAGCCAGTGAGAGCCCAGTAACCTTCGCCAACTCAGCGCTTTCTTCTCCAGAAGTAGTATTCCCAAAAAGGCAAAAATGCAGTTTTCCGTCAAGGCACCAATTATCAACAAAATTAATACCATACCTGCGCAGAGTTGGTTAAGGTGTAGCCTTGAACAAAAAAAAAAATTTCCGTGCTGTTCTGAATTTAAAACGATGTTTCTTCCCAGGAAATCCCTTTTGAAAAAGTAGGTTTGTCTTATTTTCGGGGACTCGGCTTTTTAGTCAAAATCAGTGATTCTGCGTATTTTAGTCTATAGTCAATATACGTTGACAACAATAGATGGCGTCGAACTACAGTCTGCCTTGTTTTATATTGGTTTTTCTCAAGGTTATCAGTATTTTCATATTCGTGATTAAAACAACATGTCATGAAAACCCCCCTTTTCCCAAAAATTTGTCTTAAGGGGGGTCGTCTTACATCCAAAATGCTCTTATATTCGAACAACACGGTGATAATGATTTTTATTGCTTACTTGGTAAATGTGTAATTGATGTACCTTGTAATATAGACTAGAGATGCTGCAAAAATTAAAAGCAAAATTAGGTTTTACTACCCTTTATGTATTAGAAATGTCGATCAAGAGTAAATCTTATTTTGCTCATGTGATGTTTTTTTTTTTTTTTTTAGTCAGGTATCATATTTGGGACATACTGAAATAAATGCCCCATCAAGGAAATTGAACACCCATGGGTTTTTCACATCCAGACATCTAACAGCAGTGAATGAATGAAATCGTAACTGTAATATCATTGTTGGTAAAATCCATGAGTAAGCTAAGCAAGCCCAACTGGGTGGCATGCGTAAACTGCCTGGTGTCCCAGTCTGAGACTTAAGAAGTCTGGCCACCTTATTTATTAAATTTACCCCGGGTGTACTCAGTGAATCTCCAGGACTTGTGAAATTAAGATGTCAAACAAAGTTTACATCATAGCCCATTACAGCACCCTTGGTTCCAAATATGTCCCTGCTACTGCTTACATGAGCATACAACAGATTTGGCACAGGCCCCATGCTTATGTAAAAGGGAGTAACTCAAGTCATTACCGGACAAAGATGAATGAAAATGAAAAACTTTGATGAAACCAATTTTATTTGAAAAAATGTACTTTGTTTGGTCACTGCTTCAGAGCCAGCTGGTGCACTTGTAGTGCTCAATTCTACAGCCTCAGGTACAAATTCTGTGCAGTCAACACTACAGAACTAACTATCCCAAATCTGCATATTTGCAAAACTATAAACTTCACACACAAATGTTTCTGGACCACTGCCTAACAAGGACAACTTGACTGCAACAGCATCAATAATTGGCCTTCGACCACAGCTGCTTACAGCAAAGATTAGTGATGGCTTGTCAAGCACTGAACTGACTTTCCAAAAAGGGGTCCTGAGTGGATAAGATGCGACATCATGGGTACATCTCAATTCTCTTAAATAGCATCCATGTTTCCCTCACTAGTCTTTTCCTAACGTCTCAGTCCTTCCCACCATGGAGAGATGCAAGGAAACTATGCGATGAGGGAAGAAACAAGGAATCCTTTCCTCTGAAGAATCACATGAATCCACATCCATTTCTGTTGATGGCAGACAGCTGGATCTGCTGCCAGTGTCTGTCATTACGGACTGACCGCATGGTTTTCAGCTGAAGTCTTTCAGGAAGGCTGCCCTTGTGAATACTCACTCATGGCTCCTCAGAGCTCTCTCCTCGCAGCAGAACTGAGAGCTTTGATATGACCTGCAAGATGGCTGATACATGAAAACTTCTGCTTCAAGTGAAGAGCAAGGAAGTATCAAATAAGATTTAAGATGTACCCATGTCCTCCAGTTCTCAGATCCTTTCCAAAGGTGAGCAAGTGCACCTGATGAAATAACAAAAAAAGGCAAAGCAAGTTATGTATAGAATGTCAGACAATCAAACTAAAACTTCTTCAATAAGAAATATGGCACAAAGACAGTGTAAAAACCCAAGGAGATTAGATGATAAAAGCAATAGTAAATGAGTAGTTGGAGTACTATCTGCAGGACTGTATATTACAAGGTAATAGTGCAAAATACCACTAAACACTAATAAAACACCTTGGTAAATTTGCGAAGTAATACCAATAAGTCATAATTAAGCAGCTAAAGGTTGTCGCTGTGTCTTCATGAAATTACAAAAGAAGTTGAACAAATTGATCCCTTACATCTACATAAGCGGTGGCTAATGGACTGAAAATATTAAGCGCCAGTTGGATAGCCTGCATTGCAGGATGTGCCAAAAGCGAGCACAGAAGTTCAGAGTAGTGTAATTTTTTATTTCACTTTTTTATTTACGTAATTAAAACAATGTTCTTAGTTGAATTTACCACGTTGCAGCGTTGCAGCAAGAACGACGAGCGTTAAACTGCCAAAGTATTATTCTAATCTTTGGAAAACTTTATTAAGCATAATTATCAAACACTGGTCGGTACAAATGCGTTACCCACACAAGCCATTCTCGACCATAGCTTACTGACGTTTTCTAAACCGGTAATAAGCAACTTCGGAGACGTGATATCTAGAATACAAATTCATAGACGTATGTTCGCCAGCTAAATGGTGCAAGATATCTTTGATACTAACGTAGTTCGAGCGAACACGGAAGACTAGCAAACTAGCCACGGATTACAGCATGAACGATAGGTAGCAAGCTAATGCTAGTATTTTTATGTTCCATTAAGTTAATTGTTGATGCCATAATATTGTGTCAATTGGCCAATAACTCTAAAATTTTCCGGTTTAATTGGCTTTGCCGATCCAATTTTTTGCCTCAATTTTTAGTCGCATGGTTAAAGTAAGCTGCGTGATTTGCAAGAAGCAGCAAGATGGCTAGTTACCTGCAGGAGGACAGCAATCGTAGTCAATGCTCCAAAAGTTCTGCACCAGGTGAATCCGTTTTCTTATCGGTTTTTCAACCTGTCTCCCGCCAGAACCCCTTTCTTCGCCCGTTGCAGTCACTTTCGTATTTTTCACGCCCCAGTTCACATGGATCTGAATGGGACAGCTTGTGCATTGCACACTCAGGTACCTAGGTAGCTACATCTCATAATCGTAAATCTTACTCCGTCATCTCTTCTTATGGACAAAATCCATCTCCTCACGTCGTCTTCGGTGGGCAAACCGAGAAAAGAGAGGTCGGCTTGCTTCTTCAAGTTACAGTTTGAACAGTCAGGACCGGGAACACCCGACTACTAACACTCTTCCATGTTAATACACGGAGCATCAAGCAAGCATAAATTGGCGGAAGTCAGTTTACATGCTATCCGGTTTGTATACCCGGACATGTGAAATAGGCCTATTATCGCGAAAATACAAAAAACAAACCATTTTAAGCGATTATACTGCTGAGGTCTTCCAGTGCATAGCACAATGGCGAGAGGACTCTCAGACTGGCTAAAACAATAGCAAGCGAAGATTTACCCATAAACAGCTTTTATGACAAAATATCAAAGGTAAGAAAATTTTTTTGCTCATCTCTGTAGCATTTAAAGTGTATGCCTGCTGTTCTTTGAGTGTGGTGTCAATTTAAAATGACAAGGCTTATATCGTTGGAATTTGGGGACTGTTCTTTTTCATTTGAGGTATCGTTTGTATGCATAGCACAAATTCAGCAGAAATGCTTGCGATAGAGCACTGATCTTATTTTATTTAATGTTTTGCTAGATGCTTATTTACTTGCTTGGTACTTGAATTGTGTTCGGTTTAGGTAAAAACGGTCATCACGATCTTTTCGCCCAGTTTCTTCGCTTTAAGAGGATATGAAGCATGACGAGGTCGCTATTAGGCAACATGCTGTATTTATTATGCAAATTCATTGCCCCCGTTATGGGGCCGTTCAGGCTTAAGGTTAATACTTGTATAGAATATAAATTTAACACCAATTTCTTTAAATCTTCACTTGAAAACCAGTTTTTATTGCAACAAAACCGTTGACTTTCTTGTGAACTTCTAGTACGTGAAGCAGCTTTTCTCGAAGTGCTCTGAGCAAAGAACTGAATGTTTTGTTGGTTTGTAAGGCTGTCCACGGTCAATTCTTGTTAATTTAACAAGCCACTCTTTCAAAAGGGCTTCACTATTTTGTGGAAATTGATGGAAACTTATTTTGCCGTATTTTCCAGACGACTGAATGGCATTATTATCGGTGCAAGCAACAGCAGCACAAGATTTCCCCATATTCACTATGCTGCGATCAACCTTTGTGTACCTTTTTGCCGGGGATCACGTGACCACGTCACGTAACTTGCAACGACCTCATTAGCCCTTTTTCCATCAAAAAGATAATTCGCTATAAATGATGCGCATCAAAAAGTTAGTGCGACATTTGTGATGGAAAAAGAGTTATATCGCTCAAACGCAGATTTTGTCGCGCTAAGTTAATTCGCTCGGCAGTGGTGGTTTTGGTAAAGTTTTATCGACATAAAAGTGATGGAAAAGGGTTGAAGCGATATAGAATGTCGCGCATGCGCCTTGGTAACGAGAATTCGAATGTTGTGACACCTCTGCGGTCTTCTGTCTCGCGCAGTTTAGTTCAGTTCACCTCAGAAATGATCCCATCGCCCAACTTCAGAAGAATGATGACTAAATAAAAAAGACATCAGCCGTTATCTTTATTTTAGAAAAAGCTTGCTAGATGTGACATGCAATCCTGTGCAACGTTAAGTCCCGAAGAATGTCTTGTGTTTCGTTTACCATTTTTTTTTTTTTCAGTCCTAGCCATCACTGAATAGCAGTCAGTAAGCCAGGGTGACAGTCGTAGGAAGCAAATGGGTTCGGTGAAGATAATGTTACATCAGCTAAGTTTAGCATAATAAAGTAGTCATTGACATGAGAAGGGAGGTGAGCAGTAGCTAGCTGAAACTATTTGGTATTCGTGATAGTGATAATGTTGTGCCACTTCAGCAGTTATACATTTCCAGTGGTAACCTTGCAAAATTAGATTCAAATCGGATTATTGGGCGATATGATGAGGTTCGCTTCGTTTGTGCTGGTTAAAATAAGCCTTGATGATTTAACCAGAGACTGCCTAACGTTAGCCTAGCATCCGGGCCTCTGTCAGACTACGGACCGAGTGCGCTTTCTAAACATCAGCATATTCACGATGATAAGCAAAACAGGCGAAGTATTAGAACCTGTGGTTAGCTATGAGGAGAAATGCAATCCATGTATGGCGTCAGGTCGCTATTTTTTCAGCATGTTTTTTTTTTTTTCCTTTAGCTTGAAAATAGTCAGGGACGTTCGCTGTTACACATATCCTCAGTACTCAGGTCAGTGGAAGTTTAGCTTTCCATAAATAAGCCAATTACCCCATCTACAGCCCAAATTTTGTTTCACTGCATTTTCATGTGTAAGACCAGTCTATTATAAAACAGCGTCGCGTATCAATGATGCTGGCTTTAAAAAAGTTATGGCGTGTGACATGGATCTCAGTGATAACGTCAGATGCAGTCGTGAAATCTCTTGTATAAATTAGGCTAACGCAGAGGGTTACTAATTTGAAGTGGGCTATATTCTAGAGACGACCGCCTTGGCTAGTTGATTATAGCTGCCGAAGGTGTCATGTTAAGGTAGATCGATAATAGCCATTTAACGTTCACTTATTATTCACGATATATCCATCGCAACGACAGCCAATTAATTTTCTTGCCAAATAACTTGATAAATGTTTGCTGCGCTGGAAAGATTAGCCTATTTTTTAATCTCAGAAGAGCCACATAAAGGCGGTTACAAGAAAATTGTTGTATATTTTAACTTAGTTACTTTAATTCTATGTCTATGCTCTCTTCAATTATAGTCTACTGTTGTTTTTTCTCTGTAAAGCACATTGAAATGTCTTGATGTAAGAAATACAAATAAAACTGCCTTGCCTTTTATTCAACAGAATTTTTTAAAATACATTTTCTACTCAGATAGACCTACGTATTTGCCACGAAGCATTGTCATTTTAATATAAGTAGTATTGACTGTTATTTTAGTCTCCTACTAGGCCTAGGCTTACCCCTTGATTGCAAGTTTATTATTTTATTAATTATTATTTTTTGTCGTCTGAGAGCCCCGGCAGAGCAACAGAAGATCCTGCGGCTGGCGAGCCCCAGGTTCCCGACCTCTGCGCTACACAAACTTTCTCAGAAGGTTCTAATTCGCTACATTGTTGATGGAAAATCATCTAGCGGGTCAGAAAAATGCGCTTCAACTCGGGACATTGTGACATCATTTTAATTCGCTAGAATCGTTCTGTTTATGGAAAACCGTTTTGACGCTTCTTATGTCGCTAAAAAATAATTCGACATTAGAGTTAATTCGCTTGAAAATCTGATGGAAAAAGGGCTATTGACGCGATTATGGGACGAAAGTGAGGTGGGGGGACCAGAATTCCAGAGTAGCGACGCATTAACGGTACGGAAAAAGATATCGCCGCGGGTTGTCCTCCTTGTCCAGCCATGGTTTAGATTTTATGCGGGGGGCGGTCGGACTCCCAGTAAAATTAAATGCAGTCATCAACGGAGGGAGCAACACTGCCGCCCAGTGGTGAGAGGGGCGGGGTTCTCCACACGTGAATCTGCTCAACTTGTGTGTCAATCTCTTCAGAACTGAGTGATGTTAGTCTCAAATATAAATGCGCGTGCCGGTTGATCCACAAACGCACTTTCGACATTTCACAAGCAGAACTGGATATTTACAAATGATAAGGCATGAGCAATGCACACACAAAATTGAAAAACACGTGTAAATCGTGGATATATTTGTGGATCTGAAAAACGTGTAAATCGTGGATATATTTGTGGATCTGAAAAACACACGTGTAAATCGTGGATATATTTGTGGATCTGAAAAACACACGTGTAAATCGTGGATTTATTTGTGGATCTGAAGAACACGTGTAAATCGTGAATATATATTTGTGCATTATTCTGAGACTAATCTCTCCCCATAGATGCCAGCTCCGAGTTGCACTGCAGAGGAATGGGACAACATTCCACAGGCCACCATTGACAACCTCGTGAACTCCACGCGCCGGAGGTGTCCCGTTTTACGTGATGCCGATGGTGGACACACTCGTTACTGAGCGCTGTGAACTCCACCCGCTGACCCCTGTTGGGTTCAGGCTGTGATAACTCATTAATTGTGTACAGTAAATTGTTAGTCAAGTTTCTGTTGCTTGAATATTAAGGCAAGAATAAAATAATAATTGTTTTGTTGAAATATTTCCCGATTGATAAAAAATAATTCGAAAAAAATCACTTTGTGCGTTTATTTTTTTGTTCCGTGTATATTCAGCATACTTGTTTGCAGTTATAAAAAAAAAACCACAATACTCAATATTCAAAAAAAGACAGCAGTTGTAATCCATGCAACACCACAATGGTAATGCCATTTCAGCTGAGATTTAACGATTAAATGAAGATGGTGCATTTTGGATGTCTTAAAAACTAGAATATTATGGGAACCACCAACAATTAGAAAAGGCAACAAAATGGAGATTCTGACTTCATTAGGCCCATTAAAGAATGTGCCATGTAGTGTATTGTAGACCAAGGATATCCCATAATTCCTGCCAAAATCTCTCTCTCCCCAGCTGGTCTAGTTATAAGTATGCAGTTAATGGAGTAGATAAATCCCTGAACAGATCATAGCACTGGCTTTCAGAGAAAGGCCTTCAGTGGTCTTCAGTGGGCATTATTGTTTTTGAAATAGTGCTTGCAGGTCAAACTCCTGAGTCTTTGACCACCATTGACTGAATAGATCATGCTTTTTTTGAGTCAGACATTGAGCTGAGAGAATTCACAGGGCATCCACAGGCTTTACCTTAAGCATTCTTTAGCCAATCCCCACTGTTTCCAACTTTCAGGTAGTGAGCTGGCATGGAATGGGTGGTGCTTTGTTATGCTAGGGAAAGAATGTTCTAATGGCCGGTAGTATACGGAGGCCAAGCGCAACGACAGAGAGAAAGAGTAGCACGAACACAGTGCAAACACAGAGAATAATATAGACCAAACGCAAGTACTTGCGCTTCCAAAGGACATATAATAGTCCGAGCCATGGAAGCAAAGCGAGATAGAAAAAGGAAGAAGAAACTCCAACAATAAGAAGATAGAAAGTCATACCAAACCTCACTAAAGATATCTTCGGCAATAGTGCGAATCTAAACACAGACACTCTAGCGAAGGAGGCATGCCGGACATCCTGCGTGTATAGATTCTGGGGAAGCGCCGCCCCAGCTCAATCAACCAGCTGGGTAAAGAATTCGATGGCCCAGGAATTCAATATCATCCCCCGATGAGAGCCGCAAAGAAAAGTCCAAACAACACGCACACCTCACAAACCATGACAAATGTACTGAACGGTAGATCTCCAAGAACCGGCTAAGAGAGGAGGTGCTTTTGTTAGTCTGCAAGTTAATAATCTAATCAGGTAACTCCTGGGCTCCAGGCATTTAGCAAGTCATCAGATGTTCAGAAATAAGGAGCTCGATTGTACAGATTGTTCATTCATTACTCATTAGTTCAGTGATCGAGCTGCTTTACACCTGCTCAGGGCTGGGACAGTCTATAAAGTTCAACACCTGAAATAAAATCTTTGAAAATAAATATTTCCCAAAATTAGGCTGAATTATACAACCACAATTCCACAATTGGGCTCAATACCAAACATGTACAACCCCAATTCCGGAATAGTTGGGACAAAGGGTAAATTATGAATAAAATCAAAACGCAATGACTTTTAAATCACACCAGCCAGTATTTTATTCACAATAGAAAAGAGATAACATTGCAAATATTGAAACTGAGTAATTTTCCAATTTTATCCACAAAATGAGCTCATGTCAAATTTGATGGCTGCTACAGGTCTCAAAAAAGTTGGGACAGGGGCCTGTTTATCATGGTGAAGCATCCCCTCTTCTTTTTAACACAGAGTAGAGGCGTCTGGGCATTGAGGAGACAAGTTTCTTGAGTTTATCCATTGGAATTTGATCCCAATCTTGCTTAATACAGACTTCCAGCTGCTGGAGAGTTTTGGGTCTCCTTTACAGAGTTTTCTGTAATTATGCGCCAAATGTTCTCAATCGGTGAAAGATCAGGACTGCAGGCAGGCCAGTTCAGCACACGGACTCTTCTACTGTGAAGCCATGCTGTTGTAATAGCTGCAGTATGTGGCTTTGCATTGTCCTGCTGAAATACACAAGGCCTTCATTGGAATAGATGTTGTCTGGAGGGGAGCATATGTTGCTCTAAAACCTTTATATACCTTTCAGCATTCATGGGGATTTTTAAAACATGCAAGTGTCCCACACCATATGCACTAATGCATCCCCGTACCATCAGAGATGCTGGCTTTTGAACTGAACACGGATAACAGGAGGGGTGGTCTTTCTCCTCCTTAGCCCGGTGGACACAACGCCCATGATTTCCAACAAGAATGTCAAATTTGGACTTGTCTGACCACAGGACACTTTGCCACTTTGCTGCAGACAATTTTAAATGAGCCTTGGCCCACAGAACACGGTGGCACTTCTGGATCATGCTCAACAATGGCTTCCTTTTTGCATGATAGAGTTTTAGGTGGCATCTGTGGATGGCACGGCAGACTGTGTTTACAGACAGTGGTTTCTTTAAGTATTCCAGGGCCCATTTAGTAATGTCAATGACAGAATCATGCTGGTTAGTGATGCAGTGGCGTCTGAGGGCCCGAAGATCACGGGCATCCACTGAAGGTCTTCGGCCTTGTCCCTTACGTACAGAGATTTTTTCCAGTTTCTCTGAATTTTTTGATGATGTTATGCACTGTCGATAATGAGACCTTCAAAGCCTTTGCAATTTGACGTTAAGAAACATTGTTTTTAAAGGTGCCCTGTGTAAGAATTGAGGTATAAATATCCAAAAAATGAGCTAGACACAGCAAAACAATGAGAAGAAATAAGGGCAATAATATCATAAAAAAGATGACAAGGTATAGCGCTGCAGAGATATCAACCTGAATTAGCATGCTAAATCACTAGCTGCGCACCGTCCTGTGTCAAAATACCAGTTTCTGCCATGGGTGACAGTATGCGGGCAACATAACTAGTAGTTACCCTGGATGTAACTCCAGTTCTATGAGTATGTGCGTAGCCCTCTAACGGGCTTCGCTATTGGTTTACACCTAAGGCGAAGGCCGTTAGGGATGGATGTACTCCCAGGTGGCCCCAGACCACACAGTTCCATCCAAAAACCAAGAGAAACCCGTCCACACACTGGGGCGAGCATCGCCAGACTGCGCACCCCCCCCCCAGGTCATGGCACAAAGAAGCAACACCAAACACAAGTTGGTGTGGAAGGGACCCACCGATGGGGCCCCTTTCCAGACTGAATGGGAGGGCTTGTTAGCCTCCATCTTCCAATGAGAAATCCCCACACACCCAGGCGAGCACCGCCAGAGCGCATCGCCTCAGGTTGTGGCACAACACAGAAACAGAAGACAAGTCGATGTTGAAAGGGGACCCCCCCTTTGATGGGGTCCCTCCCCAAGAATGAATGGGAGGGCTTGCTAGCCATCATCTCCTAACGAGAAACCCCCACCCCCACAGGCGAGCACCGACAGAGTGCATCGCCTCAGGCAGTGGCATGCCACAAGAACAGAAGACCAGTCGATGTTGGAAGGGGACCCCCCTCCCCAGACTGAATGGGAGGGCTTGTTAGCTGTCATCTCCTGATGACAAGCCCCCACACCTGCAGGCGGGGTGCCCCCAAAGCGCATCGCCTCAGGGTGTGGTAATATACTAGTCAGTGTTGGAGGGGAACCCCGCTGACAGGGTTCCCAGGACTGAATGTGCGACCGTGCTGGCTGTCATATCCCCGAGATATGAAGGCGCAAAAGGTCGATGCAGAAGACCAAGAGGTCGCCCTGCAAATCTCTTCTACAGATACGCCCCTCAAAAGCGCTGTAGTGGATGCAATGCCCCGGGTAGAATGTGCAGTCAATCCTACTGGGGCACTGAGACCCACGGTCGAATAGGTTCTGCAGATTGCGTCACAGATCCAGTGGGCGAGGCGCTGTGCCGACAGAGGGGCCCCCTGAGCCCGTCCAGCATAACAAACAAACAGCTGATCCACCCTCCTAAGATTTGCAGTGCGTTTCATGTAAAGACAGAGCGCGTGCACTGGGCACAGCTTGTGCATCCGTTCCTGCTTGCTGGTGGCATGAGGAGGTGGACAGAAGACCTGCAGTCGAATGACCGATGACTTGAAAGCTGTGGTGATGACCTTCGGCGGAAGGACGGGTTAGGACAAAGCTCCACCGAACCCTGGTCCTCTCTTTGGGTCAAACATGGCGGGTGCACAGAGAGGGCGCCAAGCTCGCTCACCCTCTAGCTGCGCGCAAAGGCCAAAAGCAGGACAGTTTTCATAGATAAAATATGCAGGTCCCGTGGTCCAGGGGTTGAATGGTGGCCCTGCCAGGCCGTCCAACACTGTCTGCAGCTCTCATTGCGGGATTACACTCTGCGTGGGCGGTCTTATCCTGCGGACTCCTCTCAAAAAGCGCTTCACCAGGGGGGTGACTTCTGGCTGTGAAGTGGTCAAACCTGTCATGTCCAGCTGCGATCGCGGCAGCAAAACACCCCAGAGTGGATGCTGCGCGGCCCCTTGAAGAGTCCTTGAAGGAAATCCGCACCCCTTGAAGGGGCATGAGCACGGGTTCAGGCCTCCCGCCTGACACCAGCCAACCAGCCAACAAAAATGGGGCCGCACATTGAATTGTGGACACCACCGCCTCAGGCAGGCTCAACTCGCTCAACTTCACCCTTTCAATTTCCAGGCCCCTGGATGTGGCTGGGGGAAATCTTCAAGGGGCCTGCTACCGCCAGCTGGATGAGATCCGGAAACTACCTGGCGCTCAGACACATTAGTGCCACAATAATTATGAACAGGTGCTGTTCCGTACTCTCGGAGCAGTGGCATCAGTAGCCGTCGGGCGGAACGCATACAGCAGGACCACTGGCCAGACTGGATGGGCCAGCGCATCCACCCCCGGGGAGGATTGTCGGTAGGCCTCAGGGAGAACCAAAGAGGGCACAAAGTGTTTTCCCTGCTCGCAAACAGACCCGCCACTGGTTGACAGAACAGCCTCCAGATCTGTTTGGCTGTCGCTGGTGGGAGGCTCCCATCCTCCTCAGGCAGCGCCCCCCTGTACAGCCCATCTGCCCGAGTGTTGAGGATGCCAGGAACATGCTGGGCTCTCAGGGAGCAGAGATGGCGATCCACCCACGTTAGGATGGAAGCGGCCATCTTGTGTGGGGCCAAGACCTGACCCCCCCTTGCCTGTTGAGATAGGCCGCCACTGTTGTGTTGTCCGATCTCACTAGGACGTGCCTCCCTTCCAACTGTGGGGCAAAATGGTGCAACACTATCTGAACTACCATGAGTTCCAGTAGGTTGATATGACGCTGGGGCCCCTGCCATGTACCTGCGACAGAAGCAGGGCCACAAGTCCCGCCCCGTTCTGTAAGGGAGTCATCCACAAATATGTGGGTGTAGTGAGACACCCACCCCATCCGAACCCCCTCGCGGAGCCGGTTGGGTGAGGCCCAAAACGCGAATGCTTGTTGTGCTCGCATTAGTATGCGGAGCATGCGCTGTTGGTCCCGCCTTGGGTCCAGACAAAGGCGTATGAACCAGCACTGAAAATCCCTCATATGCTGCAGCCCCAGGCGGACTACTGAATGGGCTGCAACCATCATTACCAACAGCGACCTGACTGCCGTCGCTGGTACCGAGACTGCGTCCAGTATTCCTTGGGCCCGAGACAGGATCGTTTCTGTTCTGTCCAGTGACAGACATGCGGTCCTAGATCGCGAGTCCAACAGCAGCCCTAGATACAGCGCTGTCTGGCTTGGCCGCAGGGTGCTCTTGTCGCTGTTGATAGCAAAGCCCAGTTGAGCCATGATGCATTACCAGCATCGTATGGGCAGCTGCCATCTGCTTGGAAGGGGCCAGGATCAGCCAATCGTCCAGATAGGTCAGGATCTGTATCCATCTCTGCCGGAGCGGCGCTCCCGCTGTCTCCACACATTTGGAGAATGTCCAAGGCACCAGGGAATATCCAAATGGGAGGCAGCAAAAATGGAAACTCCAGTGTTCCAATGCAAAACGAAGGAACTTCTGATGGCGCGGCAGAATTGGGACATGGAATAGGCGTCCGTCAGATCTATTGACGTCATCCAGTCACCTGACCTGACACATTCCAGCAGAGACCTCACTGTCAGCATCCAGAATGGTGTCCAGGCCTCCTGATTTTTATTTATTTTTTTTTTTGGGGGGAATCAAAAAATATGGGAAAAAAAACCCCGCTCAAGCTTCCGATTGGGGAACCAGTGTAACAGTTTCAGTTGACCCCCCCAATTCAAATTACCCCCCGGTAATCTGAAGTTAACTTGAAATTAACCCCCTAGTTTCAAAGTGAAATTAATTAAAAAATTAACTAATTAATGAACTAATTAATTAATTAACTTCAAATTAATTAGAAATTAACTCCAGATTACCCCCGGTACTTTGAAACCAATTTCAACGTACCAGGGGGTAATTTGAAGTTAACTTCAGATTACCGGGGGGTATGATGAATAGGGGGGTAATCTGAAATTGAAACACTGACACTACGGCCCCTTTTTGTAGAAGCGAGTTCACCTTTTCCCTCAAAACCGCCCTCTCGGCGGACTTGGGGAGGCTCGTCTGCACAATGCCTCTGAATGGAGGAGGACGGCAGCGAAACTGCAGTGCATATCCCTTCCGCAGTGTTCTGTCCAGCCAGACTGGGAGGGGGGTGCACAAACTCAGCCAAGACTGATATGGCTTGTGAGTGGCCAGGCAGTTGGTTCTATGGTCTCCGATAGCCTGGGTCCTCACGCGACGCCCCTCCCCCTGTGGGAGGGGTCGACCGGGGGGCCCTGCCCAAAAGGCTGAGAGGCTAATGACAGCAGTACTTCCTCTCTGCATCCCCAAGCACGTCACCTGGTGACTCACTCACCATGGATGGCGGGGGCACAGCGATTTCTGAGTTAAGCGAGAGCCCTTCCTAACGTTTAACTTCAGAAACATTAGCGTCCAGAAACACTTGTGTACACCTCCCGCCGCTTGTCTTCGGGATGCACGGTGAACGTCGTGTGACCTCTCAGGAGCCGTGGAGCCAAAATGGCGGACAGCTCCACTTCCGCGCAACCCGGAAGAAGATGGAGCATGCTGAGGTGTACTAACCACGCCGCTGGAGCCAGCCCAGCGAGCAGTGTTAGGAATTGCTGGCAATATGCATCATTTTCCTCATTAGTGCTGCATCAGGACAAAATGAGTGAATTGAATCAAAGGATTTGATGTGAACCCACCCGCCAGTGTATGATGGGAGGGTATCACCATCAGAATTCAGATTAGCCACATTGTTTGATCGTGTACTACCCCCGCGGGTAGAACAACGCAACTTCGCCGGCGCTTAGCTAGCCAGTGTTTCATAAACAGGCTATAGCTGGTGAAGCGCCGATTTGCGGATCTGTGTCGAGTGGACATGCCGAGAAAACACAAGCCTCACGCACCGTGTCTGTCTTATTCACCCCGTCAACAGAAGGGAGCCCGGAAGATGGAGCATGCTGACGTGAACAAACCACGTCGCTGGAGCCAGCCCAGCAAGCAGTGTTAGGAAGTTGCTGGCAATCTGCATCAGTTCTTGAACGTTTCCTCACTGATGCTGCATCAGGACGAAACGCGAGCGAAGAAGGATTTCATGAAACAGGCTATAGCTGGATGGTATCACCTTCAGATTTCAGATTAGCCACATTGTTTGATCTGTGTTGAGTGGCATAAAAAGTTGCTGCAGCGTTTCATAAACAGGCTATAGCTGGTGAAGCGCCGATATGCAGATCTGTGTTGAGTGGAAATGCTGAGAAAACACGAGCCTCACGCACCGTGTCCCTCTTATTAACCCCATCAACGGAAGGGAGAGCCACTCTGCCCCCGGTAGGGTGTCCCAAATGACCATGAATGCTAACATCTGAAACAGCCAGTGTGTCAGTGTATTTAGCATGAGAATCATAACGATCCTGAGGCCATACACAAATAACGCCTTTTATTTGTAAATTTTCCAGATGCAGAGCAACCAGAAGCTGCACCCCTGGTGCGGCTCTGGCAAGGCTGCGGTGGCGGTAGACGGGGGCAGGAGCCCGCAGATGGCCGGTCATCTGAGGACCTGTGATGGCGGCTGCTGAGCGCAGGCGCAACATCTTCGGACACACTACCCAGGGCTATGGTCATCACTTCGGCTGGGCCAGCAGGCTGATGGTGAAGTCGTCACTCGAGCACGGGAGGGAGCTCGTCGTCCCGGAAGAGGGCTGCTGCCAAGGCTTCAGACGGACCGCCGCCACCGCCGGCTCTCAGGCTGGCCCCGAGCCAGCCTAGAGGGCGCACAAACCGTAGCTGCTGCTCACGCTCCCCCCGGGGGAAGCGCTTGCACAGGCGGCACAGGAAGCAGCCTCCGCCTGGTGCCGCCAGCCCAGACAGATGAACAGTCATCGTGCTGGTCCGAGGGCGCCATGGTGGAGGCATATTGAAGACAAACTTTATCCATATCTCTCGCGACACATGATGGTGACTGAAATCCACGAGAGTCCAAACTTTCATCAGGCTGAGTGAAAAAGGGAGACGAGCATTGGCAGCACCAGGGCTTTATAGGAGGTGAGTATGCTACCCGCTCCTACAGAGCAGGTGAGTTCAATTTTCTTTCTCAGGCACCGAGGCAGGGCCTCAGAGGGGTAAACCAATAGTGAAGCCCGTTAGAGGGCGGAGCACGTACGAAATAGAACAGCCAGCCAAACTGCAGTGCACGGATAAATCGCACGGCTTGAGGGCGTACTTGAACCTTATGTCAATCGTGTGGAAGGTACATTAGCTAAGAAGCTTGAAATGGCTTCAATGATAATGAACCCTAAATGAACGCACAAAACGTAACAGAAAACATTGCATAATGTAATGAAACATGACAGAATGTTTAGTTGTGACTAATGATAGCTACTTGAATACTAGAAGAGGTCTTGCTAATGAAGACTGCATATGAGGCAAACTGGTTGCGTACTGTGAAATTAGCATCAGGCGGGTGGCATACGTAATGTCCTAAAATGATCTTGTCCCTAGTTTTACTTGCACATGTGCAGCTAAGATTACTTCATAATTTTGAACGAGATAACTGTTTTGACGACGTAGGGTAAAGTGATGGTCAACTAACAGTGGCGATAGACTGGCCAGCTGATTTTGGGATCAGAGACTGGTTATGGTAAAGTCCGGCATTAGGTAAATTTTTCACGCAAATGTTGGTTCAGCATTAGCGCTTAACATTAGCTAACGTTCACGTTGACGCTAGCTTGCTCAACAGCAGCGAATGTTATCTAGCTAATGAATTTATTTCAAATGAACAATGACACGTAATTTGGACATATTTACTGGATCGGGTGAAGGGGAGTAGCTTGAAGATGTCATAGTACAGAATCACTTGACATCAACTGACGTTCGTTCATGTGTTTATTTCTCAGTTTTGGAGTCAGAGCAGCTCTCTTTGGATTGTAGATAGTCGACTATGGCTCTGGGGTCGTTGGGGAGGTGGGGGCGAAGCATGGACAGTAGGCTTGATGGGAGGAGGGCGACATTTTCGGCACTCGGCTAGTATGGGCTTTTTAGGTCACCTGAGGGGAAGTCTCAAAGTGACCTATTCTCATCCCCTTTTGTCCGTCGTCGTCCGTCGTGCGTCCGTAAACCATTTACATTTTCGACTTCTTCTCAGAAACCGCTGATCTGGTTTCAATAAAATCACAAAACTTGTGAATTATAGGGTGCCCACTCCTAGGGCTCTGAGGGGCGGGGCTAAAACTGGTCAATACATTTTCAACTTCTTCTCAGAAACCGCTCATCCGATTTCAATAAAATTTTGCAGGAACCTTTCTTGGTCAAATATGCACCAAAATTGTGAATTATATGGTGCCCACCCCCAGGGGCTCTGAGGGCAGGGCTAAAACTGGTCAATACATTTTCGACTTCTACTCAGAAACCGCTGATCCGATTTCAATTAAATTTTGCAGGAACCTTCCTTGGTCAAATATGCACCAAAATTGTGAATTATATGGTGCCCACCCCCAGGGGCTCTGAGGGGCGGGGCTAAAACTGGTCAATACATTTTTCACTTCTTCTCAGAAACCTCTGATCCGATTTCAATAAAATTTTGCAGGAACCTTCCTTGGTCAAATATGCACCAAAATTGTGAGTTATATGGTGCCCACCCCCAGGTGCTCTGAGGGGCGGGGCTAAAAGTGGTCAAATTAGCTGAAATTTTAAAAATCTTCTTCAGACCCAGATATACTGGAAAACAATACTCTTCATAGATGGAAGGCTCTTAAGGTGCTTTATCAAAATTGTGAACTTCATGACCCTCGACCTCCATGTTTGCCCCTGGGGAGGGGGTGAAATTTACTATAGTTTAAATAGGAAAATGATACTTTTGGGTATATTTTGTTCATTTTCTACTGGAAATCATTCAAACTTGATTGGCATTATAACCATGAGATGACAGTTTCAGACTATGACATTTTTGACCCTGTCTCTTCCCCAGTGGATGAGGGGTGGGGCCCAAATGGGGTGATATTGCCAAAAATTTCAACAATCTTCTTCTCCAGACCCAGATGGGCTGGAAACCAATACTCTTCATAGATGGAAGGGTATTGAGGTGCTTCATCAAAATTGTTAATTTCATGGCCCCCAGGCTCCATGCTTGCCCCTGGGGAGGGGGTGAAGTTTACTATACTTTATATAGGAAAATGATACTTTTGGGTATATTTGGTTCATTGACATCAAAAACATCAGTTTTTATACTATTCAGGTGACCGTTAAGGCCCATGGGCCTCTTGTTATTTTCTCTGGGCGCGTGCAAGAAGTGCGGCTTAGCAGCTGAGGCTCGAATTAGCGTCAGTTGGAGTTAGTTTATTTCACTTGATGGAACGGGTTGAGGCTGGATAGGGAGTTGGTGCTAATTCAAGCCTCAAGATTACGCCTTAGTCTGGATGTTCTTAGCTACGTTGATGGAATACCCCCCTGGTCCTACTGATATTTTCCTAATGTCAGTAAGTATTTAGACAGTGACACAGGTTTCAGCATTTTGGCCATGTAGGCCAAACACTTGGTTGCAAATTGCAGTCAATGATTGGCTGGAACCCACAGACATTAAGTAAACAAATGACAGCCGAGCACAGGCCCCAATGATTTGATTAATACAGGATTACTATCTAAGCAACCAATCAGCGATCCTATCGTCACACACAGTGGCCCTTTCAATGTGATCAATGTAATTAGTGAGTGCCAAATTGTCTTTGCCTAGTATACATTTAATGAAGTGCCTCTCGAGTTATACACAGCACCAAACTGAACTAATCGACTTATTCATGTCTAGCACTCCAGTATTTTCAGTCAAACTGTGTCTAATACTCATTTAAATATGCAATTTAACTCATCTAACATTTTTTATTCAAGTGTCTGGTACAATCCCAAATCAGAAAAGGTTGGGATAGTATCCATCTATAGGGTCACGTGGGAGCTGAAGCCTATTCCTGCTGACTATGGGCAAAAGGCAAGGATGCCCTGGACAGCTTGCCAAACCATCGCAGGGTGCACACAGAGTCATACCTACGGGAAATTTAGAGTGTCCAATCAGCCTGACTTGCATGTCTTCTGCATGGGAGGAAAGCAGAGTACCAGAAACCAGAGGAAACCCATGCACACACAGGGAGAACATGCAAAACCAACGCAGAGAGGCCCCGGGCCAAACTTAAACCCAAACCTTCTTGTTGTGAGATGGCAGGGTTACCCACCGCCCCATGGGAGTGGTAATGTGATAGTTAAACTGAAAACACTGAATTGTAAATTATCTTTGCATAGGATTACATTGAAAATAATACAATAGCACATTATTTGATATTTCATCATATTAATTTTATTACTTTTTCAACATGAATACATCCATTTTTCTTCATAAAACCTATTTCAAAAAAAGATGGGACGGAAAAGTATTTACCGATTTGTATTGTTGGCATTCCTTTCTATAACAATAAATGTTTAAGGACTAAAGATACCAAGTGATTTAAGCATTTTAGGTGTAATTTCTCCAATTATTGTCCCATTAGTCATTTCCATTGTTTCATTTTGCATTTCAAAATGAACTACACATTCTCTGTTTGGAACAAGTGGGGACTGCAGGCAGGCCAGTCCACCACCCGCGCACTCCTCTGATGCAGCCATGCCTTTATAATATACTATTCAAAAAAAAGTAGGGGATATTGGATTTACAAAATGAAATGCAGATCATGAGGTCAGGAAGGAAACAAATGACATAAAAACATTCATTTGTCAATTTATTTGTGACAGTCAGTAAAGGACAGATTCTCCAGGCAGGACACAAACACAGGGTCACACAGCAAATTTACCACCATTGTGAAACAGAGCCAGTAGCAGGTAAAACCCTTGGTTGGCTAGCAGAATAACGAGGCGTCCCAGGTCATTTTGGGGGCGTTATTCCATTCCTGTTGCAATGCTCAAGTTCTTGGACAAGGAGGTTGTTGGCGTTGGGCATCGCTGTCCAAGCATGTCCCAGACAATGAAGAGTGCTGGCCATGGTAATGTGGTGATATTCTGCTGCTGGAGGTAATTTAGCGATCCTGGCCCTATGACATCTGGCAAAAATCTCAACATGGGGTGCCAAGATGTTGTCGGTAGTACTGCCCTTGACACGTCCAGCAACAACATGCAAGTCTGTTCTGCGGCAGCAGTGATGCCTCCCCACCATTACAGATCCACCCGCATATGGATCATGTCTAATGGCGTTAACGTCATGGAAGCGTTCGTTACATCGGCGCCAAACCCTCCTGTCTGTCAAGGAAGTCCACAGTGAACCACTCATCTGAGAACACGTTGTTCCCCGATTATCCCAGCATTGATGATGGCGCACCATTGGTCTGGCCCTAATGTGGCGATCCCTCAAACAGTCCAGGGATGGTGTAAGTGAAATCTGTGCAGGCGATTCTGATGGTGGCCCTCACTACCAAGCCAGTATCCCTTCGAAGTTGAGACCTTATCTGATTTGCTGTTACCATACGAAAACAATAGTGCGGATGAAAGCCTGAGTTGTTGCCCTTGGTCGACGGATCGTGGTCTATCCTGAACAGACCGATGTCTGGACCATAATCCTGATGACAGACTGGGAAACATTCATTGCCCTTGCCACAACGACCTGTCTTGTGCCAACCTGTAGCATGCCAAGGGCGCGTAACTCTCCTCCTGTGTTAGAGGCCATGGTCTCTGTTTAATTAACGACTTCAACCACTGATAATCTGATGCTTTCTCCAAAATCTTCCTTTACAAGTCATGCAAATTTGTGGCACAACCCCCTTGATCATCAATAGCATCCCGTGCAGATCGTGAGAGTGTCATTGATGTGTTTGGGTGATGAATTTCTTTTGCTTCCTCACAGAACTATACAACATGGTTTTTATCCCTTTGTATATGGAAAATTTTGATCTCAAAATAAAATATCCCCTACTTTTTTTGAATAGTATATATGCAGAATGTGGTTTTGCATTGTCCTGTTGAAATATGCGTGGGCATCCCTGGAAATGAAGATGTCGCCTTGAAGGCTGCTCATTTTCCTCAAAAATCTCAGTGTGCTTTTTCGTATTAATGGTGCTTGCCTAAAAGTGCAAGTTACCCTTGCCAAGGGCACCAACACAGCCCCATACCATGGCATAGCTCTTGGACTTGTTGCTAGTAACAGTCCAGATGGTGCTATTCTTCTGTGGTCCTCAGCATACAACGTCACTGTCTTCAAAAAACAACCTGAAATATTGACTCGTCTGACCACAACACACCTATCCACTGTGAGATGGTCCATCGCAGATGCCTCTGAGCCCAGACAAGTCAACACAGCTTCTGCACACTGTCGACAGAAGGTGTCTCTTTGCACAGCACATTTTTTACTGGGATTTGTGTTTGTAACTTCCTAGTAGTTGGCAAAGGTTTGCCAAAGTAATCCTGAGCCCATGTGATCAAATCATCTACAGCAGTTCTCGATGCAGTGCTGTCTGAGTGATCAGAGATCACAGGCATTCACTTAGGCTTGCACCCTTGTCGTTTACAGAGATTCCTGCGATTCCTTGAATCTTTAATTATTTTATACTCCACAGACGTGAAATATCCAAATTTCCCGTCTTTTCTGAGGAATCTTTTCATGGTTTTCTCATGCATTTGTGGGCTAATTCGCAATCTTCAGCCCATCTTTGTTCCTGAAGGACTAGGCCAGGGATCCTCAAATCTGGACCTCGAATCCAAATCCAGCCCAGGTTTTCTGTTATCCCAGGCAAGTAAATGAACAATTAGTGCCTATGATTGGCCAGACTGTGTTAACACCTGACTCCCAGGTAAAGGGAGGGTGGAAAACCAGCAGTTCTTGGACCTCGTAGGCTGTGATTTGAGGACCATCTGACTAGGCCTTTCCCGGATTCTGTTTTTGGACCAAGTCATGATTACAATCACCTGCTGACATCAGCTGTGCCAAATTACATCTTTATTCATCCATCCATTCTCTGTACCGTTTATTCCTCACAAGGGTCGTGTGGAAGCTGGTGCCTATCCCAGCTGACTCTGGGTGAAAGGCAGGGACCCACCCTGGACAGCTCACCGATCCATCGCAGGGCGCACACACCATTCACTCTCACACTCATGCCTTTGGGCAATTTAGCGTCTCCAATTAGCCTGACAAGCGTGCTTTGGACTGTGGGAGGAAACTGGAGTACCTGGAGGAAACCCACGCGAACACGGGGAGAACATGCAAACTCCACATAGAAAGGCCTAAGGTCGGATTCGAACGCACAACCTTGTTAGTATCTTTTATTTACGTTGTACAAGTTACTACTAGTCCAAAAGTGCTCTCGTCCCAACTTTTTTTCAATGTATTGCAGGTCTGAATGGTAGGAATGTATATTTACAAATAAAATGAATTTGACCAGACAAAACATTAAATATCTTGTCTTCATACTGTTTACAATAAAACACAAATAAAAATAAATTGAGAAATGACTGCTTTCTGTTTTATGCACATTCAGGTGACAAACAGAGTTGAAGAGAGCTTCTGAGGAAATAGGAGAAGATTCTTCAAAAAAACACTGTCCCTTCAAATGATGATACAGGATTTGGTTAGACGGATACTGTAGGAACAGGATCTTGAACAGTATGGTAGTCAGTATAAAGGTTGACATCCCATTTAAAGGAGGGATTACATTATTACATGATTTTGGGCCACAGGGTTATGTTAAAGATATGAAATTATTTATAAATTAATGTACCATATGCAAGCTACCTATACTGTCAAACAGTTCCATAAGTTCTCACCTGACAGTTTCCTTAGTTTTGTCATAACTTATGCATTAAGTGATGGACTTAAACAATTTTGTGCAAAAAATGTGACTAAATACGCCTAAGCAAATGTAAATCTATACATGAAGGACCATGATGACCAGTCAAATTTTTTTTGTAATACAGTTATTATTAGCAACTGTTGCCACATAGTCAAAATGGTTTTGGTCAGAGACGTTCTTTAGAATTTAAATTAGAACTTCACAATTCATAGCAGATGTTGGTTTTCACAAAAATTGGGTAGCAAATATCTTCAAGAAATATTCAATGCCAAGTGTCCCTGTTAACGAAGGCGTAATGGATGAACTGCCGGCTGACGAGTATTTCCCTGCATGCAAAACGAGGGTTTTCCCCCAGGAAAAGTTTTTTTCACTTTTTATTTTACTTTTTGTGTTTTGTGTGAATATCCTTTAATTTGAATTTCATTTTGTTTGCTTTACAAATACAGTACATAATATATCAAACGAGTATAATGATAATCAGCCTCAGAACATTTACCTCTCAAAAAGTCATGGTTATAACTGCAGGACTGCCTGTCAGCCATATATGAAAATGCCGCTATACATCATCACATCACGAATTTCCTCAGCACTCCATTTACAGCATATACCATCATGCTGTGCAGATTGTAATTAATTTTTGTAAATTCTCGATAGTGCATTTTAAACTGTTATTTTCCATACAATATGTACCTTCTTAAAAAATACTGATATGAATATTCCTCAGTTCATATTCTATTACACATTTTAATATGAATAACTTATAAGTGGATTCCAGTTGTATAAATAACTGCTTATCTTAATATATTTCAAATAGAATTCAGGTTCAAAATCCTCTGAAATGAATTACTGTAAATACAGTTATGGCACAAACATAAGTTTGAACTGGCCTGAAACACTGGCCATTGTCAACAGGTGATGGGAATTCCATTGTGCCATTGGGTGTCTCATGTTCATTTCACTCCTCAAATCCAAGCGCTCGCGAACTGTGGGCAATCTGGACGCCATAGTGCAACTCTTCCTTTGTAGAGCGGGGGTGCGGAAGGGGAAATCTTTGGCTTAGTCATTACTATTGTGGATTCTGCACACTTACCCTTCAACATGGATTATCATCTCTCAGTTACAGGTTCTGCGGAGCTATAGTGCCAGCAGGTTTCTGTGATTTCTTCTTAACCACCAGCCACCAGGGTTGGGTTCAATTACTTTTTTCAATTACAATTACAGTAATGGTAATCAATTACTTTCGTAATTGTGATTTTAATGAATTTTTATCGAAAAGTAATTGTAATTGAACATTCTTTCCAGAAAGTAATTGTAATTGTAATTACAATCAATTGTAATTGAAAAAAGTTAATCGGTCTTTGTCAGTCACGTGAGTGACATACCCCCCGGCGCCATTTTGGATGGTTTCCAGAGGTAAACAGACAGAGCAAACATGAGACGAGTGGGCTGGTTAAGTTGTTTTACGATTTTTAAAACTGAGAAATGGAGAAGCAGAAGGAAAAAGGAGAGAAAACAATACCGTTACTAACTCAACAAAGATGCCAGGGACCAGTATTTGGCCAACTTGGCCACTATAAACAACACTGATCCATACGACCCAACAGCATCTGAAAAGCAGCTAGAGCTATCAGATAAATGTAGAGCACAAGTACTTCTAATCTAGCCTGGAATCCATCTATATCAAGCTTCGGTCGCTCCCAACGGTCACTTGCTTATATGTCTGGCCTCAGTCGGTAGACCAGCGTTTGACTTTCAAATATTCGCACAAAATCCATGCAAGATCTGTGGCTCACAGTCGCAGGGGTGCCCCGCCCCTTTAGAAAGACTTAAAAATAAATAAAATACCACAGTTCTGTATTCAACGGAAGTCCCGCCTCCCGGCTCGTGTTTATACAAGTATTCATCTGAGTGGCAGCAGAGTCTCTGGGCAATGAACGAGCCGGGAGGTGGGACTTCCGTTGAATGCGCGAGCTTACTTGAAGCAGAACTGTGGTATTTTATTATTTTTAGCGAAAAATAACCGTTTCTGGAGTTGTGAGGATACGAGTGGACAAAGCAGACTTGGATTATACTGGACGATGCGTTGGACGATGGTTTGAAAGTTTGTCAACGGACATTTTGTGGAGTTTTCCCATTGCTACAGGGTGACCCCATTTGCTTCCATTAAAAAAGGAATTTGGATAATTTTTCAAAACTCTCCAGTGGCCATAAAGTTGCGCCAGGTGAAGAACAACTTCGTCCGTTCAAGACATCTACTGGTGAGTAATTGATATACAAATTATAGTTTTTGGGTGGAGTATCGCTTTAATCTAGCTGATGCAATCATGCCCTTCGAGCTATAGCTAATGCCAATTACAGTGAAATACGTTATGTAATTTGAGTATTATTTAATTTAGCCTTTATTAAACCGGGGAATCCCACTGAAATAAACAAAATGCAGATATGGCCAAACATTATCCTGTTCAAAACCTAACAAACACTCCAAGAGTAAACGCAAGCAAGCCACAATCTAATTTTTAAGCTCATGTCAAATAACATTCACGAATGCCATTGCTGGCAAGCTAACTCATATGCGTTTGGTGGTTCTCGCCAAAAGGTCACCCAATCAGCCAAGAGCAGAAAACATGAATATTCATATATTCACTTCATTAGTGACCCAAGGTCTAAACGCTGGCTATACGACTGAGGCCAGACTGATCAGTCAGTGACTGTTGGGAGCGACCAGCACTTGATAAGTATGGATTCCAGGCTACTTCTAAACTGCTCTTGGCTAAGCATTTTCTAAAATGAACACAACACACTTGTACAGTATGTGTGTGTGTGCATGTGTGTGCACGCGAGTTTCTGTACATAAGCACATTTTTGCGGCTCTGTAAAAAGACGGACCAGTTTCTCCTTCCGTGTGCTGTTCGCTAGTTTAACGTAAACGTAAGCTGAACAACAACGTCAAGGACATAACGTCAGCTCCAGTAACTTTACAACACAGATAATCAGCACATAGTATCGTCACTTAAACAATAAAAACTCTTACTTAACTAACCTTTGTGAAAATGCTGAGAGCAAACACACACATATGGAGATATTGTGCGAAAAGTGATATCCTTGCGTCTCACCGCAGTGACCCATGCAGCCCGACGTCTCTTTGTTATCTCCTCTACCTGCTGCCCATCACCTTTTTTCCAGGTGGGAAACCTGAAAAATCTAACACCACAGTCAACTGTTCTACCGTTTGAATTACTGCTGCAGCCTTTCACGCAACACCAGTGTCCCATTTCCCATCCAAAAGGCAGTCCCCAACTCTGGGGTTTGTTTCGCAAAATCACAGATGCTAACTTACATAGTTGGACCCATTGACTGTGCATGGACAGTCTTTTGGGAAACGCACCCCTGGTCCGCGCTGTTTTGTTTATACCCACCAATAAGGAGCCTTGACCCAAAATGCACTGCGGCTTTTGTGAGAGTTACGTCACTTGTCAGAGACCGATTGAACCCAACCCTGCCAGCTACTACATGCCTCCTCTGAACCAAGGAGTATGGAGTTCCAATCACACAAACCAATCACTAATTAAGCGCTTAATAGGGGAAATACAGCAAAATAACAGACACTGTGGCTCTCAGCCAGTCACTCCAGTCTTGCTTTGTTTTCCACGTCATAGAAGGAAAATAGGACTAAATGCGTGTGTAAGGAACAGCTCCCCCATAGGTCAGACAGCGCAGCCCAGGCCAGCGAGCATTAGCCCTGCTGTGGGGCTGCAGGCCGAGCCCTGGGGAGATGTGGAGCAAATTATGCATCTTCACCAGGTGTCCTTGTGTTTAATCGGAATCATTTAAGCTGCACAACGTGTGCCGCAAAGATGCATAGAGGAAACCTTTCTTTGCTGTGGTTAGCAGTAACCTAACCAGGTTGCACTTATCTAGGCGGTGACAGTAACTTCCGCTTACCAGAAATCAACTGCCAAGAGCGACGCTGGGACTGACTCTATTCCTTGTCGCAAAACCCGCATCTTACATGAGCACCAATGCCACACCACAAACCACAGGAACACATTTCACTCTCAAAGAACAGTCGGAGATATCGCGTTTACATGAAGGATCTCTGGCAGCGGCCTCCACGCCATAAACATTATATTATAATACAATCGCTGAAACTTCAGTAAAAACAAATGGGAATGGTTTAATAATTCATGACAAATACCAAGTCAATCAATATACAGTACACTTCTGAAAATGGAGACCTCAAAGTTTTTCACTCAGAAAAAGATTAAAAACTGTATCAATACTGTCATAATTTTCCTTTTATATAAAATGGTGTAAATGGGCCAATTAATAAATTCATCCACGCCTCCCTGCTGGATATAAGCTCAGAATAAGCTCCCTTAGCGCTAATTTAACCCTTGCCCTGCCTCTAGGCTAATGCTTTTCCAGGAAGGAAATAGCTACCGGAGAACGATGTATCGACGACTGGCACACAGGGAAATGAGTGTGGGTCCTCTATATATCGGCAACCAGACAGGACTGGGGTTAATGTTGCGACATCACAATAATGGCAATAATAAAGTGGATGTTATTCTAGACGGCAGCAGTAACTGACGGAGAGACGTTTCAGGAGATGGTGAGAACCGCTCTCTCTCTCTTCTTCCGTTTCCTCTTCTTCTCCTCAAAGCGGTCAGTGGCGTCAGCGAAGAACATCACGTCCTCCCTGCTTTCGATCTCGTGCTGTAGAAACTGTAGGGCTGCGCTGTTGAACCCCAGGAGGTCCTGAAAGCAGACAGTGTTTGAGGTGGGGTGGGGGGATAGCAAGAAAAAACTTGAGTCCCCTCAAATCATCATAATTATACGATCACGTATGTTCTTATTCTGGAATATTCTGGTAGTTGAAAGTAGTGTATTTCTCAAACACCCACGTGGGTTTTATAAAGACATTACAGAAAACCTGTTCTACGGAGAGTCCCTCTAGGCACACTGGATCAAAGGTCTCCCTTTAACCCACCAGAGAGGAGCGCTCACCCTGATCTCCTGCACTTTGGAGATTGTGTTACTCTTCAGATCATCGATCACGCGCAGCAGCATCTGATTACTGGTGATCTGTCCAAAGTGAACCCTGCGGACAGATTCAAAGCTCAGCGAGTTTGTAAAAACAGCAGCAGGTACGATATACATGGACGGACGGACACTCATAAACGCACACACAGATGACACTGCATAGCATGTAATTTGTCCAAAACACTGCTGTCATTAGTGTGCATTGATTTTAGCAAAAAAAAAAAAAAAAAAAAAAAATCAGCAGAGGTATTGGCTCTGTGAAACCAAAATTCAACACCACATGAGGCAAAAAAAAAAAAAAATACTGACTGATTAACTGCTAGAGGGTGAATCAAGTGAAACGGCTAGGGGCCATTCACGCCAAACGTGCTTTATCGGCGAGGAAACATGAGGCGCGTCTGTCCCGATTTTTTGAAGCCTACAATGTAAAAACCTTTGAGGCGTCTTTTTTGCAGTTGCTAAGTAATGCCCGTGTCACTCACTTTGAGAACGTCCTGAGCAATGTTAACGGCTGCGGCAAACAAATTGCACTGCAAAGACTGGCGTTTTGTCCGTTTACTGAAATAACAGATAAGCAGTTGGGACACACTTTTGCTCTAAAGGGGAGTGAGAAATAAAATTAGAAGGAAAATAGAACAACTTTTGTGAAATCACTCTTTCAGGGCTAAGACGATGCTAACGGTAACAACAGATTTCTCCGCCATCTTCGTTTACAATGGAATTTAATGTAAAATAAAATTCCACCCCTGCTTTCAAGTGATTGGATGGCAGTGAAAAGACTGACAATAAAGTGAAGCGCTGTTTTATGGAAGCCCCTCAAAGTATGACTTTTGTCAGCTGGAAGCACACCCAAAAACAGCAAGACGCCTGGGCGCATAAACGCGAGGTGCCCAACGCTCAAAAGCAGTGTCCAGAACGCTTCAAATCACTAAAAAAATATTAACCACACGGGCACCCCATGCTGATAAAGCGCATTTGGTGTTGAACGGCCCCTAAACTGGTTTTCATACCAGCAAGCTTAAAATATGCAGCTTTCATTTTCAGCTTACAGGACCACTGCTTTAAGGGTTCAGAACCTGACAAGAGTCCCTCAGCCCTTTGTGACCTCACAGGTCTGACTACAGAACTAGACTCCTGACAGACAAACGAATGCCAGACTGCTGCGCCAATCAGCTTCTAGGTGATGAGCCGAGGGCTCCTTAACAGATCAGGTGGGACCTACCGGAGCAGGAAGAAGAGACAGCGGCACACCAGCTCCACCTCCAGGCCCTCCTGGATGAACTGGTTGAAGAGGGACAGCAGGTCGGGGACATGTACGGGAAGGGGAGGACAAGGAGAGACACCTCCAGCTCGCTGAGGGAGAAGATAGTAAAGGAGGGAGGGAGAGAGGAGGAGAGACCTGAGAATCAGCTGAGACAGCGTCCTGAAATTCAGAGAAGTCACAGAGCACAGATGGTAAACGGATAGAAGCTTTAATTCTTTTCCCCATAATGACTACATATGACACCTATATGTATATCAATGGACCTTTTCCCCAGCCTCCCCGAGGGTCATCATTTGCAGACATTATTGGGAAAGGGAGAGGAGAGTCTATGGCAGTGGTTCTCAAACTCGGTCCTGGCGCCCCACTGTGTATGCTGGTTTTTTTCCAACCACAATGGCAATCTTAGGATTTTAACAAGCTGTTGATTTGTTTTAATTAGGTGCATTCATGCTAATATCCACAGAGATATATTGCAATTATCTGCAGAGGGAAACAATTTAACCAAACATTTAATCAACATAAACAATCCTCACGGGTGAAACTCCTGACATGTGGCAAAACCCAACAATTTACTTGGGAAACAATAGGGTCCCACCTGTTGTGTTTTGTGTTGATTTTATTTGGTTCAGGCAGGTTATTTGGGAAAAAACTCGAACACCTGCGTTCAGAAACCTAATTTGGAGCTTACTGATTTTCTCAGTCTAATTTGATCTGTTTAAAAATGCTTTCACCTGAAAATCCTAACAATCTTGAGAATTAAGCAAAACATGTTCAAGGGTAATTATTCTTCATGGCAGAGTGGGTATGTCCATCAAAATGTGACTTAAGATGGTAAATAACTACTCTAAACATGGAATGCTGCTAATTAAGACAAAGTAACAGCTTTTTAAAATTCTAGAATTGCAATTGTGGCTGGCACAAAAACCAGCATACACAGTGGGGCGCCAGGATCGAGTTTGAGAACTACTGGTCTATGGGGAAAAGAGTTAAAGGCAAGTTCCAGAGGCCATATTTTTCTTTAAAGTGTCACTTCATGACTGTAAGTCAGAGTCCTGTACAGTTTTCAGACCGTACCTGGATTTCACTTTCTTGATGACGTCCAGCACATAATGCGCAGGCTAGATGAGGAAAACAAAAGCACACGATCAAACTGGGAAGACAATCGCATTACTGCTTGTACCCCTTGATTTTTAAAAAATTGCAATTATGGAGTCAGATTCAATTCTTTATAATTGAACCGACAGTTACTTTCTTTAACGGCTACACAACCTTTTAACCTGAAACACGTCCAACAAAACCTTATATTACACCAGGTACAGTACAAAGGATGAGAATTTAACTTACTGAAATGTTCCCAAAGGCCATGAGGATGGGATTCATCTTCGGAGGAGGGAGCTGTTAATAGAGAAAGGAGTGAGTGAGTGATGAAGTCACTAAACTTTTATATATTTAACATGCAGCAGCTGCCACGCAGAAGTGATCCAGTCACACTGTTCCTGTTAAAGCCTGGACAGGCTGCCTGGGCTCGATGGGGGGCTGCAGGTGAGCTCAGGAGAGTTACCTGCTTTCCGGCTGCCTTACAGGCCACCGTGTGCTCCTCCAGCCTCTTGCCCTCCTCCCTGTAGAGCTCCACGGCCTCCATGATCCTCTCAGCCTGAGGACAGCAGGAGAGAGCGGAGAGAGTGAGAGTTACGCAGTAGGGTACGCTGAAAGGAAAACTGGATGGATCGTTTTGGAGGAAACACACCAGCAGGGCAGTGTATACTCACAGCTTTCACAGTCTCGATAGTCTTCTTTCCTGCTGGACCCGCCTCCCCTTTGGTCTCTCCAGGAACCTGAAAGAAAGAACGTATAGCGTGACACAACTGAGACAAGACAACAACAGATCTTATCTACGTCAACAAGACCGAAAACAATACGGTGAAACAGAGTCCAGACTGAGTGAGGTGCGCTTTGTTAGACGCGAAAACCACCAGGACGACAGGTCTCCAAGGAATGGGGTAGCAGAGCTCTACTTTAAAGCAATGCAAATCATGTAGACAGATTCACAGAAGAAGAATGAGAGCGAGAGAGCTCTTGACTTGAGTTTGAGATTAATGATTCAGCAAAAAACAAGTACTCACCACAGGCTCCTCTCCTTTGGCCAAGCTTTCCTCAAACTCTGCCTCTCTCTCCTATGGGCAAAGTAAGCACACCCAGAGAGAGAAGATCAGAACTTAGATTTCAAGAGGGGAGGAAGTCGATGTTTTGAGATGTTTTGACAAACTAGGTTCTTGACAATACAGTTCAATTTTTAGCAGGATATGCACTATCAGTCCAAAGTTTTAGAACACTTCACTCATGCTTCAATTATACATTTTAGTTAAAATAGGCTATTTTAACTCAGGTAAACAACCTTAAAAGGTACAAAGCAAGCAGTGAAAAGTGAGACATCAAAAAGAAACTACAAATGTTTCTTGATACCACACTTAAACTTAATGAAATATATGTATTTGACAAAAATAAACATTTACATTTTTTTAACAGGAGTCCATGGGACCTGTATCACGCACCCGGTTTGACATCGTAACAATTCTTTTCAGTTATGCAGTACTATAAAGTAAACAGTAGTCTACTCAACAGCATGCCAACATAGCCAAATTATCATCTACAGCAAGTAATGAAGTGATATTAAACTGTAAACCATCAGTAGTAGCACTAAATGCAGCACTAACTGTAAGGTAATGTGGGTTAGTGAGTCAGTCTAGAGAGTTTCATGCCAAATTGATTTTTAATCAATGCACTCAAAAAATATCAACATTTGAACTTCATACTGACCAAAACTTCAAACACTTTTAGCAAGTTTGATCCAAATCCACTCAATGCAACTTGAGAAGTCGTCAAAAACAAGTCCGCCACTCAGACACCAGAACAACCATACTGGATTCTGAACTTATCCAATATATAACAACACTTGGTCAGGGCTTAAAGGTGAAAATTGTGGAAAGTTTGATCCAAATCTACAATGCGGCAAGAAGTCAAAAATGCGTCAGGCAATCAGAAGCGAGGATAGCCATACTGCTCCACCAAGGCAAAAGGAAGTAAATCCATTTTTTGTCGAATTCGATCCGAGACCATAACATGCACCTACTGTGGTACTCGATTTAGTAGAAGCATGATCATGACGGAATTTGCCCTAGTTCCTGAGATTCGGCACAAGCAAGTGGATATTCTTTCTGTAGAGCAGAAGCAAAAACAAACTTTTGCATTTTTCTGAAAATGGCTGCAGATGGATTTACTTCCTTTTGCCTTGGTGGGGCAGAATACTGGTCCTGCATCAACCTGAAAATAACACTTAGGGCCATGAGATAGACAATTCTCCTGTGACTTGGAAAAACCTAGTAAGTTCATAGGGGCAATTTTCTTGTAATTGAAGAAAAACTTAGGGTGAATTCCAATTCCTATCTTAGATTCTGGATTTTTCCAAACAACTAAAAGTTGAAACTTGATTTTGAGAAGCTTCACATAACACTAGTAGCCAGTGTTTTTAGATTTTCACCATCCTTAATTAGTGCAAATAATGGTAAAATGCCAAAAAAAAAAAAAAAACCACTTGGTCAGGGTCATTAGATGAACGTTCGTACCAAGTTTGATCCAAATCTACCTCTTGGAATTTGAGAGGTTTTTGAAAATGTGTCAGTCAATCAGAGGCCAGGGCGGCCATATTGGATTCCGACACTTGGTCAGGGCCAAGAGACAGACGTGCACCACATGCAATTCAAATCTGACCAGTGAAATTGGAAAAGTAGATAAAAATGCTTCAGCCAATCAGAGACCAGGACAGCCATACTGGATTTCGAATCAAGGTGAAAAATAATAACACGTGGTCCGGGCCTTGAAACAAACATGCACACTACGTGCAATCCACATCTGACCAGTGGAACTGGAGAGGAAGCTGAAAGTGCATCATTCAGTTAGAGTGGCCATACTGAATTCTGAATCGAGCCGAAAAATAAATATGCCACATCTGATCCAAATCTGACAGATGGAATTGGAGAAGTCGTCGAAAACGACTTCAGAGACCAGGGCGGCCACATTTGATTCTGAATTGAGCCAAAAAATATCACTTGGTCAGGGCCATGAGAGGAACATTTGTTTCAAATCTGATCCAAAAGTGCCGGGTAGAAATTAAGAGGTAATATAAAGAAACAGCTGACAGGTGGACACTGCCCCATGGGAATAGCTCCCTTGGCCCTTCCGACTGAGTGAGCTAAAAAGGATGCAAAATCATCAACTTAGACAGACACTGCAGAAAATTCAAGAATATGCAAACCACAAGGGCAGCGCATCCTTGGGAATTTCTGGAGTAGAGGTATGAGTAAACCTTCGGAGCTTTATCTGCCCTGGCTGAGAAAAATCCAATCTGCTCTATAGTTATTATGGCATAAGGTTGGCCTCAGATCAATATAAGATTGAAATAGTTTTTTGTTCGAAGCAGTTAAAATTTCATTTTTCTCTCTGTCTGCCTGAGGTCAACTATTAAACAAACAATTTTACACCCAGATACAACCTAGTTTTCACCGAAAACCATAAACGCCATTTCATGGATTTTTCACCAACTTTTCAACAGAACTGCAGTGCTGTTCAGTACTTTCTCATCTTTATGATGAAGCTGATTTTTTTTTTTTTTATTTCAAGCACTGAGTTCACTGCAGCCAATTCCAGCTTTTCAAATCCAGTATGTTTTCAACCCCTTCCCTCCAGAGACCCACATTCTTGGGTCCAAAACATAAAACTTTTTTGCCTGAGAAGACATTATGTTACCATGGTTTAAACATTTTAGGTAACTGATGTATATTTTCAAAGCTAAACTATCCAGAATGTCAAATATACATATATACATATGACTACTTTAAACTTAACCCAGAGGTGTTATGCTCACAAGTTTGCAACTAGGAAAAAGATTTCTCCGTCAAACTTGAAGGAAAGGGATAAAGGGTTAAAAGCAGGAAATTTCCCAGCACTGTGACCCGCACCATCTCCTTTTCCTCCTCCAGGATAATGGGCTCTCTCGTCCTCTCCCACAGCCGCAGGGACTTGTCGTGGGATGAGGACACAATGTGGTCGCCATTCGGGCTGACCGCCAGACACCACACCTCACGATGGTGACCCTGAGGAGGTCAAAGGTCAGATGTCAGTGAGAGACATGCACCAGAATTTAACATTTAACCACATGACTGGACCAGGCATTGCCATCACAGGAAAACACACTGCTTTGCTAAACCTCTGCAGAGGCAAAGATTTTAAAAGATACATTTTTTACCTCCAATGTCTGGATGTGCTCAAATTTATCAGCATCCCACTGTTTTATTTTCTTGTCTTTCCCAGCAGTGAAGAACAGATGGGTTTTTGGAACAAACTGCAGGAACATTACACTGAAACAAAAAAAAGCAAGACGTGATAAGAAACAAACCTTGCTATAAACCTTAAACCTAGTCATGGATCTGAAATGTCAGTTGAAACTATATAACCGAAAGGTTTCATGAAATTTTATCATCAAATTTATTGAACCAATGAGTGCATAGCCACAACACACATGCACAACAATCAACTACAATAAAATTTAGTTTCCCAAACACCTGTCGTTCATATCAGATGTCAAATGAAGGAATATATTGTCACAAATGGTAATGAATGCTATGCTGAGTACATGTATGCTATCTTAGCTACCAAAGCTACCTGCACTTTGGGCTTATCAGTAATCCGGTAGCTCTGCGCATTAACTTGGCGTGCTGGTTTATTACCTGTCGTCATGGGCAAACATGGATCGATGGCAGTCTCCAAAGTCCAGACCCCAAATCTTCACGTTCCTGTCTGCAGAGCCGGTCGCAATCAGTGCGCTGTCCTGGTAAACCACAGTGAGGCCATGGTAACCCATAGGTTAATATGCAGCGGTGATTGGCTGATTTATTGACAAACTAAACGTCTGATTGGTGGGCAGAGCACTCACGTGAGAAATATCCAGGCACAACACAGGAAGCTTGTGCCCATAAAGAGACAGGAAGAACTGAAAGAGAAAATGAAATGAGAGGAGAGGCACACTGAGGGGTGAGGTCATGCTGACCTTTAGAGCTGACCTCAAGGAGGAACTTGGGACACAAGTGAAAATCTGACCTCCTTCAAGCAGTCGACTGATCCGACGAAGGAGATGAAGTGCAATGGCTACCTTGTTAAGAGGCATTTGGGCAGGCGAGCATTTGCTTCACTTCATTAGTTTAGATGCCTGATAACCTTGTTGCGCCACAGAGTGGCAAGCGGATATTAGTCCTCTACATTAGGTGTGCTGGAATACATTAAAAAAATCATGATGGTATTTGCCCTATAACTGTGCCAGAGTAGCGACGTCGTATAACTGCGTTGCGAGATGGTAGGATAGGTGGGTATTTGTCCCATACCTTAAATGTGTCAGTGTTGAAGATCTTGAGGGCATTTGTCTCATACCTTAAGTGTGTCAGTGTAGAAGACCTTGACAGTGCAGTCCAATAGAGACACAGCTAGCAGCCTCTGGTCAGGGCTGTAGCGCACGCACAGAACATTCTCATCCAGCTGTAGAGTGCGCTTGTGTTTCACCGTCAGCCTCCTGCAGCAATACGCAAACAGCGTGCGAACATTGACTCACACCATGAATACTCAACGCAGGACAGGCCCTACACTGAGCACAGGACTGAAACTATTGTGTATACTGGCCTGCACCTACAGTGAAAAAAGGAAAGCCTCAAAACAGAGCATAGAATTGCCTCTAAACTGAAGCTAAGGCTATCAATATGCTAAGCTAAGCACAGGTCTAGCACTATACTTCTAGTCTGGCATCTCTTAAGTGAACACAGGATTAAGACCACACTGAACTCTAACACATTACAACCTAGAGCACAAAACTAATCACAGGGCCAACTCAGTACTGAACACAGAGCTGCTGAACATCCGAAGTCGAATACTAAGCAGTGCTTACTTGTTCTGTCCTGATTCTTGGTCCTTAATCAATTCGAAATCCCAGAACTTCACAGTTTTGTCAGCTCCACCACTCACAATGCCCCTCTGAAAACACAGTGTCGTTCAAAACAATAAATGCACAGATGGAATATAAACGACTGGGTTTCAAGGAAGAAAAACAATTGAGACATAAGGTATTATGGACTGCAAACCAAAAAGAGCCAGAATATCAGCTGGCAGTGAGCACCAAGAGTTGCTGGACTCAGTACACAGCTGCACGTAAAACAAAGCTGCAGACAACTAACTGCTAAGATGATTGTAAATCTACAGTAGCAGTGAGTGCATGCCGGTTTTAAAATGAATGGCAGAGCTATTTGTTCTACTGGTAAGAGAGTAAATATATTCACTTACATTCACTATTCACTGTGAAATCTATGACTGCAACAGGCACACACTGTCTTGCAGCATACTCGCCATGGAAATGAAATTTGGCGCAAATTATATGCACTCACATTAGCATGTAGCACTGCATAAAGCTGTTGTACGACTTCAGCTAATGCTACCTTCCTATCAAGTATATGCTCAGCGAAGGACAATAGTCAGACTTAAAAAAGCGCACTAGCAGATGTACAGAGTGACTCTACCTGATCAGGAGAGAGGCAGATTGACCACACCTCTCCGTCGTGGCTGGCCACAGTCTCCAGCAAACGGCCTGAAGCTAGATCAAAGATCTGGAGGTTTCCACTCTAAGAGAAATTAATAATGGTCATTCAGAGTTATTTCTCCGATTAAACATTCTCAGGCTCATTTGTCCAAAAAAAGCCCTTCTGTAGGATATATTGTGTCAGTGGGGATACAGCTGAATCTCAGTGAGTTACCTTTGCACACCTCTCCCTGCTAAGCAAGGCCCAGAATTTTCTGCTGAGAGAGTGAACAGTGTGAAGTATAGAGGACTGCTACAGTACCTTGGTTCCTATGATTATCTGTCTGTCCCCAGGAACGAAGAGTGAGCAGAGAGCATACTCGCAAGCCATGGTCCGGATCACCTGAAGGGTGGACCTGAAAACGGGAGACAGAGACTTCATAAGACAAAGGGGAAAATCTCAGAGTAGAATCTGAATACTTCTCCATCGCACAAATTTCTAATGGACCACTGACTGGCCCTTGATGAACCCCTTCAAAATCTCCACAGTCTGAAGCAGTCAGATGAATGAGATCCCTTGTCTAACTCACCTGTTCCACACTTTGACAGTCTCAGAGGACGCGGACAGCACGGCGATGTTATCCGAGCTGAAGGCCAGCGTGCGCACGTCTGTGCGGTGCCCACTCAGGGTCAGGCGAGTGGTTTTATTAGCCTGAGGGCTCTTCTCCATGGTTTTCAGAGAGTAGGTCTCCACTGTGTTGTTTTGCAGCAGGAGAGCTACCTTCATGTCCCCACTGGGAGACAGCAGGAAGTCCACTGACCTGAGAGTTAAAAATTTCCATTCACAATCAAGCACTCAACAACCACACCCACCGATGAGAGACAACTGTGATATTAACACTTTGAAGAGAAGGTATTTTTATTCTGTGTTCTGCTTTCAGGAAGACATCTTGATTATTGTATCAAATAAGAACATTCTGATGAACCAAGTATTTGAAATTTCACAGCTTCAAGGTTTAACCAATTAAGACTGAATGCTAAATTTGCCAGTAGATCCCTCGAAGACTGGGAGCGACATCTGTGTGCTTCTCCCTTTAAGACTGGATGCAATGTTAGCCCTTGTACTAGTACAGCCCCAATTCCGAAATAGCTGGGACAAAGTGTCAACTGTGAATAAAAGCAAAACGCAACTAGACATATGTCGATGGCGTGCCATCGCAAATCTCCGCGCTCCACAACAAATGTCATGGGAGTAGTAGTAATGTGTCAGAGGGCAATTCACTGAACTGGCATTCTGCTGTACAAATGATAATCTGCTTGTTGCAGTGACAAAGCACTGATACTGATCAGAGTTATAGCAATGTGATGTAGTTGGTTAGTTGGATAGAGTGCTTTTTGAGTGTCTGTTGAGGGCATAAATTACTGTTCATTTTGAAATGAGAGCATTATGAAAGGAAAGGACGTACGGTACAGCGATTGGCACACCTGATGCCATTTGACCAAGAAAACGGTCAAAATTCGATCAAATCAGAAACGCGTCCATTATGTGATGAAGGGTCATCCCATGCACCTCCCATAAAAATTTGAGAATCCTAGCTCAGTACGTAAGGTAGATATTGCCATTTTTCTTTTTTCACAAAAAGCCCCCTAGTGGCAAAAATTTGAATCACAGGAGGGCAATTTTTGGCATGCAGGTTGCTATCACCAAGATACATATACAAACCAATTTGCAGCCTTCTACGTTGAGTAATAACAAAACGTGCCATCCTTTTCAACGATTGGCACAGCTGAGGCCATTTGACCTAGAAAACGGTCAAAATGAGCTCAAATCAAAAACCCGTCTGATATGTGATGAAGGGTCATCCCATGCACCTCCCATAAAAATTGAAGCGTCCTAGCTCAATGCATAAGGAACTTATGGCCATTCTTCAGTTTTCACAAAAAGGCCCCTGGTGGCCAGAAGAGGAAATGAATTTAAATTCTAAACACGTTGTGCACCCCTCTGGGTCACTACCTTACACACACCAAAGTTTCAGGATGATTGGTCTAACGGCCAAGGAGGAGTTAATGTTTCGGACAGATGGACAGACAGACGCCGAACTGTATTACAAGATCTGCTCGCTTTTTCGGAAGCGCGGCGATAAAATGACTTTCAAATCACACCAGCCAGTATTTTATTCACAAAAGAACAGAGATAACATAGCAAATGTTGAAACTGAGAAACTTACAATTTTATCCACAAAATGAGCTCATTTCAAATTTGACGGCTGCTACAGGTCTCAAAAAAGATGGGACAGGGGCCTGTTTACCATGGTGTAGCATCCCCTCTTCTTTTTAACACAGAGTGGAGGCGTCTGGGCATTGTGGAGACAAGTTTCTTGAGTTTAGCCATTGGAATTTGATCCCACTCTTGTTTCATACCGGCTTCCAGCTGCTGGATAGCTTTGGGTCTCCTTTGACGGACTTTTCATTTAATTATGCGCCAAATGTTCTCAATCGGTGAAAGATCAGGACTGCAGGCAGGCCAGTTCAGCCCACGGACTCTTCTACTACGAAGCCATGCTGTTGTAATAGCTGCAGTATGTGGTTTTGGATTGTCCTGCTGAAATACACAAGGCCTTCCCAGGAATAGCTGTCATCTGGAGGGGAGCATATGTTGCTCTACAACCTTTATATAACTTTCATCATTCATGGTGCTTTTTAAAACATGCAAGTGTCCCACACCATATGCACTAATGCATCCCCATACCATCAGAGGTGCTGGCTTTTGAACTGAACGCTGATAACAGGAAGGGTGGTCTTTCTCCTCTTTAGCCCGGAGGACACGACGCCCATGATTTCCAACAAGAATGTCAAATTTGGGCTCGTCTGACCACAGGACACTTTGCCACTTTGCTACAGTCCATTTTAAATGAGACTTGGCCCACAGAACACGGCGACGCTTCTAGATCATGCTCAACAATGGCTTCCTTTTTGCATGATAGAGTTTTAGGTGGCATCTGTGGATGGCACGGCGGACTGTGTTCACAGACAGTGGTTTCTTGAAGTATTCCTGAGCCCATTTAGTAATGTCAATGACAGAATCATGCCGGTGAGTGATGCAGTGGCGACTGAGGGCCCGAAGATCACGGGCATCCAGTAAAGGTCTTAAATCCTTGTCCCTTCACTTAACAGAGATTTTTCCAGTTTCTCAGAATCTTTTGATGATGTTATGCACTGTCGATGATGAGACCTTCAAAGCCTTTGCAATTTCACGTTAAGGCACATAGTTTTTAACGTATTCCACAATGTTTTTACGCAAGCCTTCACAGGTTGGAGAGTCTCTGGCCGTCTTTACTTCTGAGAGACTCAGCCTCTCTAAGACATCCCTTTTATAGCCAATCATGTGACACACCTGATGCCAGTTAACTTAATTACTTGCTAAATGTCCTTTCAGCTGATTCTCTTAGATATTAATTGCTTTTTCAGCCCTTTTTTGCCTGTGTCCCAACTTTTCTAAGACCAGTTGCAGCCAGAAGATTTTAAATAAGCTAATTTTGTGGACAAAAATGTAAAATGTCTCAGTTTCAACATTTGAAATGTTATCTATGTTCTATTGTAAATAACATATTGGCTCATGTGATCTGAAAGTCATTGCATTTTGATTTTATTCACAATTTACACTTTGTCCCAACTATTTCGGAATTTGGGTTGTAATATATCATACTTAGTAGTCATTTCTCAATTTTCAGAATGAGAGAATTTGAAACGCTAGGGTGCTTCCAGGTTTTGGTACTGACCTGATTTTGGACGAAGCTTTGATATTGGCCAACCTCTCGATTTCATCCCCGAGCTTCCACTGCACCGGGGGGTCCACAGCCTCGTCTGCACCTTGTGACCTGATCCAGGGGTCAGAGGTCACCACTCATACACCACTTGCCACTTAAGTCATCACAGTAATTACACAACTTATTAGGACCATTAGTACTCTTACAATTCCTGCAGTATAGCTATCATGGTGTGTGTATATATTACTGACAGTCATTGTCCACCACCACAATCTAAATCATGGTGGCAAATAAACATGTAAGACAGGAAAAATTATTCAGTCAAGAAGCTAAATGAGAAACTGGCTCAAATGTGAAAACTTCACGCCAACAAATGATTAAAATGTCCTTATTTTTCCTATTCAGCAATAGCGATCCTCTCTTTCATTGAATCTGTAACAGTGAGTAAATGAATACCTAGGTTTGAGCATGCGTGATTAAACTGAGAGTTTACTGTGTGACCCTTCTGTGGCATCAGTGTGACCTCACAAGGGGGCCCGACTCTCCTCAGACTTACTTTGCCTTCTTCTTGGCTTTTTTCAGCTTCTTTTCCCTCCTTCTCTGGACCTCCTCTTGAGAAAGCACTGTGAACACCTCTAGGATAGCATCAGTACCCTGTATCAACACACAGCAGGATCCACCAAACTATGATAACTCGCCTATAATCTGCCCTGAAGAGAGCCATCACTAGGGAAGTAAGCAAAGAGATCTATTCAGACACTCCTTTGTGATCTAAAACTCAAATAATTTAGACACAGAGGTATTTATTTCATTCATTTACTTTCCATAAAATATTTACTCCTTTTATGTTGAAACTAAAAAAAAAGTTGATTTTTCTCTGTTCAAGCAGACAAAGCCAGTTGAAGTAATGTCTAAGTGTTTCCATAATACATACAATGGGAAGGAATTTCACACAGCTTAGTGAAGTATGACCAAGTTAGCAGGAATGCACACAGCATGAGGGGAAAAAACTCACATGACACGCCAGAACCTTGGCTTTCGCATCAGTCGTCAAGGAAACGACCCTGTCTCTGGATTCTCTGAGAATGGATCCGGCTTTCTCACAGCGCAGGATTCGCTGTTGGGCGATTAGCAGAAGGCATGTCATGGCCCTTCATCATGAAATACACGTAAACACAAATCACAGGGGTCAGGAGCCCCTCTTATGCCCACCAGGGCCGCTTAGTTTCACTGTAATTCATTTATTAAGCAACTGACTGCCCATTTAAAACAAAACCCTGAGAGAATATCATGTCTTCATTTGAAAATATACAGTAGCTTTATAACAGCATTTCTTTTTTTCATGATTTACCTTCAATTGCGCGACCCCAAATCACTAAAAGTCAGGATGGTTTGTTACATTACAATTAAAACTAAAAGCAGAGATTAGTAATTTATCTTTGACTTGTATAACATAGAGTACTGGCCGTACTGAGGAAGGGATGATATTGTTGTTGACAGGCCACTAGAGTCTATTGTCCGTTAGCACCCAAGAAGGGTTAATCATGAAGGGGCATTTGGTCTTATTGGCCCCTTCTTACAGTCCAATACGATAGAGGCAAGAAAGCGGGCTTATAACTCGCATAAAGGGACAACAGTTCAAAAATGGCGGTGGCGTTGGTTCTTCTAATGCGACACAATCGAAACTTGAGAGGAAACCACATTTTCTTAATTTATCGCAGCATTTGAGGGCAGTTCTCCAGACACTCCAAAAGACAAATATACCCTCTGTGAGATTTTCTCCCACACTTCCTCTTGTTTTGTTGGTAATCCCACAACAAACAGCCACATTCGAGGCACATTTTCTTCCACAGCTAAACAATTTTTTCGTGTTGCCGTTCAGTACCTTGCTCTACTTATCTCTTCTTGGGGAGAAAAACCTAGTTTTTCCTTTCTGTATGTCATGTTTCTCCTGTCTCCGTCAGAAGTTTTTGTTTTACTTCCTGGTGGCTGATACAATCAGAGTGAGCATGCACAGTGGCAAACTTAGTCATGTTCTTTAAACTAACAGGACATTTGCTACTGGCACTGCTGACTGCCGTACACGAATATACCTCACGTTCTGAGAGTTAGTCCATTTGCTGTCAGGACTTCAGAGATTATCTCCCTGAGAAGAAACAGTCCCTCCATGAATAGGGTCCCTGCACATTATTTTATGTTTCACCGCATAAATATTATTGATTTTTCAAAATAAACACTTATTTTAATTTTGCTTCTAGCAAATATTTCAAAAAAAGTTGGGACAGCAAAGTGTTCCCCACTTTGTAATGTTGCCTTTCCCTTTCACGACACTAATTAAATGTTTCGGAGCTGAAGACGCACAGTGATTAAGTGTTTCAGAAGTAATTTTGTCCCATTCATCCAGCAAACAAGTCTTAAGGTGTGGAACAGTACGGAGTCGGTTACATTTCAAAATGCCCCAAAATGAGTCTTGTTGACATACGCATAGGCATCCCTAAAAAACAAGATGTCCAGCGCCATCTTCTGAGAGCAGCATGTGTTGCTCCAAACTCTCAGCAAACTTTTCAGCTTCGCAGAACGGCAAGTTACCCTTGCCAAAGCACTGACACAACCCCATACCATGGCAGAGCATGGCTTTCGGACTAGCTGATGGTGACAGTCTAGATTGGCCTTTTCGTTTTTGTTTGGGAGTATACGGCATCCATTTCCTCCGAAGAAAGACGACCTGAAATATTGATTTGTCTGACGGTAATACACGTTTCCACTGTGTGATTACCCATCGCAGATGAATCAAAAACCCAGTGAGGTCAACGGCACTTCTGCACACTGTTAACATGAAGCTTCGTTTCTGCACAGTTAAGTTTTAACTGGCATTTATGGATGTAACTACATATTGTACTTGACAAAGGTTTGTCAAAGTAATCCTGAGCCCATGTGGTTTATCTCTTATGGATAAACGACCGTTCTGGATACAGTGCTGCCTGAGTGAATGCAGATCCTGCGTATTCAGTTTAGGCTTCAGCCCTTGCCCTTTACACACACAAATTCCTCCAGATTCCTTGAATCTTTTTATTACGTTGTGATCCATAGAGGGGAAAAAATCCAATTCCCTTCCTATCATGCTTTCAGACATATTCTTTTTAGTCCTCTCAAATAATTTTCTCAAGCATTTGTGAGCAAATTGGTGATCATTGGGCCATCTTTGCTGTTGAACGACAAGGCTTTTCCTGGATCCTGCTTTTGTATCAAATCAAAATTACCATTATCTAGTCAAATCCAATTCATTTTTTACAATTTTCCACTATTTAAATCACATTATTATCAAGACTTTTTTAACATTTTCAACTTTTAAATAAGTTAATATTCCTAATCTACCCCCGTTCCAAATTTTTTTTGAATGCACTGCAGGCCAAAATGGCAAGAATGGATGTATATTTACAAATTAAATGAAGCTGACCAGACAAAATATCAAATATCTAGTCTTCAAACAGTCTGCAATATAATACAAGTCAAAGTAAATTCAGACATCACTGCTTTCTGTTTTCATGTGCATTTTCTATATCATCCCAACCTTTTCTGAGTTAGGGTTGTATTATAAACGTCTTACTTAAATATTTAAAAATGCTACCAAGGAATTTTGGTAGTAGTACAGAACAATCCACAGAAAAGAAAGGGATGTCTGTTATTTTCTCTGTGGTATCAAAGAGTGCATTGTGTGCTCTGCATTGAATAGTATAGTCCTCAGGACAGTAAGTATATTATACATGAGAGACATGTGGGGAGCAGTGGTCACATGATACCTCCTCGGGGCTCTCATCCAGGCCTTCCTCTGCGTCATCATCTTCATCCAGCAGCCCTTTAACCTTCTTCACCCTGGGTCCCTCGATCTCCTGGGCCTGGGGCACACACAACTGCAGCATCAGACCGCACTCTCTACACTTCAGAAAGCTCTTCCAGCAACAACATTATGGGTGGGTCATTACAGCCAAAGTACGGTGGACACAGGATATATCTAAGAGGGTGACCTGAGTTATGAGAGAACACATCATTTTGCCGGTACGACTCCTCACCTCCTGAAGGTAGTGGACATCCCAGGCCCTGAGTTCACTGTCAGCCGAGCCTGTGAGCAGCCTTCCCTCCTGATTCAGCAACGCCATCCCCCAAACCTGTGAGCATAAGGAATATTGAGCCATCCAATCACCTGTCGCACTGATACAAAGCTGTCCAATCACAACTTCATCCAAAGGGCAGCCATCAAACATACTTCACACATAGACAGAAAGCAGACTGCTGGATCTGACACACAAACAGCTGGGCTTATAGATGCAGGGTTTAAATTATGATCCAGAAACATGCTATCCACACCTCACTGCGATGTCCGACCATGGTTTTGAAAGAGTGCTGCGTGTCCAAATCCCACCATTTTACAAAACTGTCCTTTGAGCTGGAAACACAGAAAAGAGCAAAAATTAGCCAATACAAAATGGCTACAATCAAAATGCCCATACTGATTATAAACGTTGAACATTTCTGCTGCATTACTGCACCTGGTGACCAGTAAGTTTCTTTCCTTGAGGAACAAAGCCTGTGTGATGGCATCCTTATGTCCTTTGAGCCGATAGAGACCGCACTCATTGATGATGTCCCACACAATCACATCCGTGTCCTGCAGAATAATGGATACACTTTAGCATACAGCACACTGCATGCTAATTTAACACACTGCCAACAATATCCAGTCAAATTGCTCCTTAATCCTAGATATTCATAGGACTCTATACAGTATGGTCTGAAAGTATTTGGACGGTTACACAATCTTAAATGGCTGTATTTCCTACACAGTTTAATCCATGAGGATGTTGATATTTTGAAACTGAAGTTGACAGTCTCCAGTTTAATATGACATTTATACAGCGCAAACTACCAAGGGATCATGGTCTCCTTTGTGTCACTGCACTTATATACCTCACTGTAAAACACAAAAAATGTGGGAACATTTATTTGGCTTGTCACTGATATCAGAATTAATGTATGACTTCGTCAGTTCCCTGATTTCTGAGTTCTTCTTCATGGACTTTCATCCACGTTCTGCTTGCCTACCATACCAAACCGAGGAATCCCAGCTCACCCTCGATCCTGTCACAAGCCTTGCACCCAGCGTATCATATCTAATGACTGTGACCGCAGATTTGTGACCGCTGAAGGAAACATTACTCTCGCCATTCAGCAGGCTGAAGATACGGACGGCGCCATCTTCATACCCAATGGCGATGTGAATACCGTCAGGGGAGGGGCACAGATAGGTCACTTCCTGTTTGTTTCCCTGGAGAATCAGGACCTGCAAATACAAGCAATGGAAGTGATCAAATCTCATCAGCCCATACAGAATCCCACTGCAGTCTCCACTCATCCATCATCTAAACCAGTGGTTCCCAACCCAGTCCTCAAGGACCCCCTGCCCTGAAGGGTTTTGCTCCAGCTCTACTCTTTCACACCTGATCCATTCAAGGGCTTCATGCTGATTGGTTGAAAAAGATCTACCTGAACAGGGTGTGCGTGAAGGTGCATTGGGCCTTAAATGGATAAGGTGTGCAAAAGTAAAGCTGCAACAAAAACCTGCAGGACAGGGGGTCCTTGAGGACTGGGTTGGGAACCACTGATCTAAACCACTCATGCACGGTCAGAGATGCAGAGACGCACAAGTCAAACCCAGCAGGCACTGGGTAAAAGGCATGAATATACTCTTCATAATTTGCAAGTCTACCACACTTTTACTCACTTGCCTACATACTGGCAATTTGAAGTCTCCCATTGGTGTAACTTGTGTGTCTTTGCCCAACGATCTTCAAGTCAGTGTAACTGACTAACATGCACAGACATCAGAGATATTTAACCATTTCCTGTAATAATGCTGAACGGTTAAATCACTCCATTAACCCCATAAAACCTACAGACCCATAGGTGGGTCAGTCAAATGCAACTGCTGAACTCAAACCTGTGTAACTCCTGGCCAATTTTAAATTCTAGTGGAGATCCCAGGGTTTTCATTGATCCCAATAAAATGTCCTGCTTAATTGCAGGGAAATGTGTACAAAATGAGGCTAAAGATCGAGATATTTTCAATTTTATGCAAGGCCGCAACCATAAAACATGGTACCCTAGGTTTGAGTACTTCTCTCAAGTGTGATGTAACTTCAGTGAAGCACTGCAACTAACAATAAAAGAATATGACATTGTCTTACAATATTAAAAAAGTGCTATTTCTGTCTATGAACTTGTTTCAGGAAACCGTAGGTGAGAGGATAGAGCGTAAGGGGCAAACAAGGATTAAATGTGCAAAAGGGCTCGCTGTGGTTCTTTCACTTAAGGACTAGGGTCATGAACCCTTATTGTCCTCCAAGAGCGGAGCTAAATAAATATGTACAGTGTCACACTGAGACACCATCAGATGCCGTACTTACCTTCTCCGCTTTCCTAACGTCCCATATAAACACATGTTCGCAGGCGGCTACAGCAACGTAGCGTCCCCTCTCGCCTCCTCTCAGGGTGACATAGGCGATGTTGGCCTTCTGGCTCCCGATCACTCCGAACACAGCGCTGGCCGCGTATCGCAGGTACTGCTTGGTCAGCCCCATGTGAATCAGACAACTGTCTAGAGCTGAATCACACAATAAAGTAAATTCAATATAGTTTATTATTCCCCGGTAATGAGAAAACACAGCGACAAAAGCTCACGGAGGCTTGTTCTGCATTTATGACGGGTTGCTTAAATTCAGCTCGGGTCTTGCGAGTCTTACATGCCTTCGGACATTCAACATCCATCGCTTTAACCACAATAGTTGCAGCTAACGTAAGTTTCGCCATATGATAGTATTTTACCGTGATTATTACCGAGGTGCAGCCGAGGTGCAACATAAGCCACCGACAACAAGAAGTCATTTGCCTAATCAAAGTATTGAATAAGTTCGTCTTTCTGAAAACGATAATGATAGTAGGCTACGTTACATTCATACTAATACGAAAAATTTAACCGGTCCACGATCAATGATAAATATGCCGAAAAGAAAAACGGGTGAAGATTAGAAACTTAGGTTATTTGACGACCTAGCTATAGGATTTGCTATACTGAAGTAATTCACTGCTGCATACTCTAGCTGCATTGAACTTCAGCCAGTCGCTCCTGATCACAGGAGGGATTATTCGGATGGTCAGACCAGCGCCAACGTAAGAAGTTATTAATCGTACGTATTAGCTTGCTATCAACATTCAGAAGCCAAACTCATCTGCGAGTCGTGGGAAAACCATAGGGGAAAACAAGCGCACATGTGGGGCTGTCTGGCTCCTAGCGCTGCTAATAGCTGAACAGCCTTGGCTAATAAAATGAACAAGATTACATGAGTAAATATGCCAACAGATTTAAACAGAAAGACAGCAATTTAAACATCCTCCCCGACAGACATAAATAATAAACTATACTGTAATCACATATGAAAGTGAGTGCAAAAATACACTCTTGCTACCTGCACGGTTGAGCTGCTTAGCTGTGCCGAGTTGCCATATGGGTACAAAAGGTTGAGCAATCAAATACTGAACTATCGATTGGAGTCGCGCAAAGTTTTGAAGTGTAGCCTTGGTATCAGCGTTGGATATTGTGATGTAAAGTAGAGATAATAAATGCAAAATAAGCTCTATATTTGTGCATTCTATAAAAGGCAAAGTAACACATATTTTCAAATAAGTTTTTTTTCTTTGATTTAAATTACGCGATATGTTATCTTGTATCACCTAGCTTAGTCTTCTGTATAAGGGCAACAAAAAGTATATTAAATGCCTATAATTTAGTCAACTGTAAGAGTTATAATTGGGAGTATATATAAGAGATGGTTTTTGTTAATTGAATGTTTTTCTTAAATAATAGTGTACTAAACTAATCATTTCGTGATAAAGAAAAAACGAAGCCCAAATATACCCTAAATCGAATGTGTACGTTTTGGGTGTTGGGTAGTACTATAATCACAGTTCCTCAATGGCTTTCCGGAAGCGATGGAAATGCTGAGCACTATGCATGTATGTCGTGAATCAGCTGATGGAGAGAAATGTTGTCTGTGCTTAGTAGCTATCTAGGTATGTAATATACCGGCATTTAAAAATTGTATTTAGAAATCCTGAGTGAGGAAAAAATGCTGGTGAAAGCAATTTCCATAACTACCTTGTTTCGATTGATCCTGCGTAATTGCTATTTAAGTGTTGTGGTATTGCGGAGGATTAACTGGCACGTTGCGATTGCTAGCTGTTTCGATAGCTTGACTAGCTTTTGGCGAGTTGCCTGACTTGCTTTGAGGAACCAGCGGAGTATTTTAGCGTGAGAAAAGAACCTTAGCTTCCTTCTTTGTGACCGAGAACACCGTCTGCTGACGTTTAATGCCAATATGTAAAATCATTCTTAATATTGCTTTCCATCTTCAGTAAATTACTGACTTGCCATGTCTTCGTTCAAAAGAGCATCGCGCATTTAACGTTAATTATCGTTAATTATCTTTACTTAGCCATTAAGGCTATTGCAAACTTGCAAGCTACTTCGCTGACTGATGGACAATCCTCGGAAATCATTGTGATTTCCTGATTTCCCTAAAATGTACCGTTAATTCAATTTACGCTTAAGCACCTTTGGTTGCAGAGTCGCAAATCTGCGGAAACATTACGATGGGTCTGGCTAAAACTCAGTTCGGGGCTAGAATTGGGTTGATTGTTTTGGTTTGGTTATCAAGTTAATGTGATCATTTACAACTTCAGAAATCCAGCGGCTAATTTTACTGTATTCGACAGTGTTTTTCGGTGAAAGCTTTCGTTGTGTGAGCATAGTCCGTAAACTTGAATGACGGTAAATGTGTTGCCAGCATAATGTTGTGACTACCTGTTCTGTACGGCTTGAGGTTCTTTAGGAAGAAGCCTACTTGTTTAAGTCAGTATTTTGGATGATCAGATGAAACTCTAAAATAAACCCCCAGGCACAAGCAAGACTTTTTTTTTTTTTCCCCCAAAATGCTTTTGCCTCAAAAAAAATCATATTGTGGGCTTATTTTACAGTTGTTTTTGATTATCTTACTCCTGTATACTTCTGTCCAATGTAAAACTCACGTTTGCTCCTAATAATGTTTTCCGAATTTGTAAAACATTGAATTCCTACATTTATGTCATGGGCGATGAAGTGTGGCTTTGAAAGGGGCAATATTTGAGATCTCAGTTTTGCCTCTGAAGTTCTTGAAAAGTCATATTTGCGATTTTGTTGAAGGCCTATGATGCATTATTCCTACGCTGAAAGTGTCTTCTGAAATTATAATAGCATGCTAAAGTTTGACCAAAGCACCGTGTTCAAATGATGTCTTTTTTCAGGAGCCAGGTAATGTGAGCCTCATGACCTTGGAAAAGAGGTGAGCATTGAAATATTTTTGGTACCGTCCGAAAATGTATTAATTGCTGGTTATATTTAAATTCTGCCTGTCCTGAAGCACTCTGTTTTGATCTTATGATGGATGATCGAGTATGCATGGTGCCGGATAAAACAATGTGAAGTAAAATACTTTGTCTCTTCAATGAATTCATTATGCATAGATGTACTTTGATGATCATACTGAATCGTGATTTGACACTGAATCATATGATCTGATCATATTCACATTTTTCTGAAATGTGCTGTGAATTAAATGTATTATCAGATTCAGAACTAAATTCCATATGGCATAAGCTTCTTTAAACTTAAAAAAAAAAAAAAAAACTTAGTGATTGACGGGAAATTTGTTCCAGGGCCTGGAGAGTAAGCATCACAGCTGAAATTATTCTCATTTTGTCAAGGTCTCATTTTGTATCATTAGCCTGGATAACAGTCAGCACAGAATCTTGTGACTGTCTCACCCTTTGTGTCATTTCTGTGGCCCTGTTCCAGTGGACAGACGATACTGATCTACTGAAGTCCTCCAGTGGTGGACCTACATTGGCTCCTGGTTGTCTCCACATTAGCATACCGCTATGGATCCCCTGGGGGCCCGTTCGCAGATTATAGATGTCCAGAGTCTGCCCACGTGGGACCAGTGTTCTGTAGAGGGAGAGGTGTGCACTGACGGCCAAACTAGTGAGCAGACAGAAGAACAGAACTGCCTTCCAGGGATGCCTTCCTCGCCCTTCCCTTTCAGAGATGACATCAACAGGAAGATCATGCTTCTGTAAGTCTTTTCTTCATCGCACAGTCATTGTTTTTTTCTATTGCTGTGTGGGTTTCTCCCTTCTGCGTTGGTCAGTTCTCAGTATCATAGCATTTGCTCCTTCCCCATCCAGGCTATAAATCCTCTGGAGCTCTGGATCACATGACCTGTCAGAGGCAGCTCTGCAAACACTGCTGCAGTACAGTTACTAACATTCCCCAAGGAAGTGCTGAAACTTTCGGTCAACTTGAATGAAATATGTGAATTTGAGCTTAGTGTTTGGTTTTTTTTTTTTTTTTTTTTGAAAACTCTGAACTTGCACCATCAAAGACACAATCTCTCAAGCACCCGATAAGTGTTCATGGCAAACCTAGCGCTGCTGGCTATGCAAGCATTTTATAGCTTTGGCTGTTCACCTGACTTACTGCTGTGCTGGATGTGCTCTAAAGCATGTGATTAAGCCGCAAAAAGTAACTGAAGGGGAGGTTTCAGCGGCTTGTGATGAAATGTATTTGCGTCATCATCGTTTTCAACAGCTACACTTAAGTTTTTTTCCTGTGCTGGGGTACATGCACGTTTTCATTTGTACCCTTTAAACTTAAAAATCTGTCGATACTTTAGCCTTCATTATAATCATAGAACTGAAACAAAATGGGGAAATTGTGCAATCCCTGATCTGGAGGGGCAGTTAGGCCCTTGTGACATGTAAATGTGTTAAGTGTCGTTAATACTTTTGTCCAGCCATTTTTAAATTATTATATGTATGTTTGCTGACTGGCTGTTTGTGGTCAGTCGGTATTTCTGATAGTTTAATTTGAAGGCAGATGTTGACCATGTTCTAAGGGCTATTCCGCCTGTGTCTTGCTATGCAAGAAACAACTTGTAGTAATAAGGTTTCTGGTACTTGCTGCTGTGCTTTCATTTCTGATAGTGAGCGCATTATTGTAATAGAAAATGTCTGCATATTGAAAACCAGAATAGGAGCTGTTTAAGGTCCCTAATGTCTTCTTTACCTTGCAGCACTGGAGACGTTGCGCTGTTGAACTGCACGGCGATCGTCAACACGAGTAACGAGACCCTGTCGGACAAGAATGCTGTATCGGAGAGCATCCACAGGCACGCCGGGCCTGAGCTCAGGGACGAACTGCTCAAGCTGAAAGGTAGGGCGGTGCCCCCATGCACTGATCTGGGGTCAGCTCTACTGTGGCCTATGCTGCTCCTGATACTGATGAGCGGGCGGGTCTATGGGGAGCAGTCAATTGGCAGATCTGAGTCTGAACTGCCTTTGAAATCATCCTGTGTCATTGGTCCCCCGGCCCCCCAGCTTCAGTCTTGGGGGTTATACTGTATGTTGGTTATATATTCTGCATGTGGATGGGTAAGAGACGGAGATGTTGGTTCTTTTCTCAGTGCTAAATGTATTGGCTGCTGTCACCAGCTCCTTTTTGTTCATGCAGTAATTTGAACAATTTTAATAAGAATTGCGTGAAACTTTTAGTTTTCATTGCCGGTGCATGGCAGATGAACCATATTGTTTTGTGCAACACTACATTCTTTCCTGTAGTGCCACCACCAGGCCAAACTTTTGATTTTTAGAACAGGGCTTATTACTTGCCGAAATCGCCAAGTATATCAGTCGGTTGCGTTAAACGTCTTTTTGTTAGTTTGTTAGTAAAGTGCCCTTTTGCAGTTTATCCTGCACCAGTCTTAACATGTTCGCATAGGTTACTTGCCACAGACCTACACTTTTAGTTTCTATGTCTTTTTTTTTCTAAATAAGCTAGTGACTTAAAACTAGCACCATTCTTTTTGTCAACACAATGCGGTTCTGGGATGATGTGGTGTCTTGCGTTCGCTGTCCGTCCGTCCGTCCATTGTAATCATTGTGGTTGGCAATTTTTCAAGATTCTTATTCTCCGAAATCATCATTTAGAATGACTTTATATTTGTTCTGGAGCATCTTTGAGGCAAGATCTACCAAGTTTGTTCAAAGAATTTGAAAATACTGATTTACAGTGTTCTATGAATTTTTGAATTCTCCCATGTACTCAATTTTGGGCAGATTTCAGTGGGCTGTAGCATGGAAACGATGGGAGATATCGATATAAATAGTATTGACGACAGATAGGAAGTCACATAGGGGCTTTCATTTGGTGTCATGACCTTTGACCTTGAGTGACCTTGAAGATCAAACCTTGGGTCACATAGTGAAAGTTTTCAAAAATCTTTTCCTCTGAAACCATCCTCCAGAATGACTTGATATTTGTTATGGAGCATCCTAGAGACACGGTCGACCAAGTTTGTTCCACACGTTTAATTGTATTTCTGTTGTTGTAGTCTTCTTTATGTTCTTAATTACAATTTCTTACGTCTTTCAGTTTGAAAATGGTGGCATGGCCCAATAAAGTCTCTAATTTATTACCTGGAAATGTTTATACATATTGACATTATCCATTAGTGCTGAAAGTATTGACAATTTAGTTGATACCATGACCTTTGACCTTGAAAGTGCTAATATGTAGCAAAAAAAAAAAAGTTCTTCTAAATAATCTGTCTTTGGCCGTTGGATTACTGGACCCCTGGTCCCATTTTTTACAAATTACAATAACTTAAACGGCTTTAATTGGAATCATCAAATATGTTTACTGGACCCCTGGTCCCATTTTTACAAATTACAATAACTTAAACGGCTTTAATTGGAATCATCAAATATGTTTTGAACATTCCTGGTGCGTAGAGGCGGAACCTATTGATTGCAGCGGCTCTGTAATGTTTCCTGTAGCGCCAGCTCTAAGCCAAATGTAACATTTCCAAATGCAATAACTTTGCCAGTGTTGATAGTCAGGGAGCCCAGTGGAGTTCAGTTACACTTTTCAGCACAAAGTTTGGTTCTGTTGCGATTGATGCAGGAATGAAAAAACCCATTTCTTAAGCTCGGCATTCCTGGGGTTAAGAAGGGGCGGGCCCGAATGCCCCCCAAAAAAGGGGCCTTCATTTACACTTTTGAGAACAAGGCTGAAATTCATGTAGATATTTATCTTTATACCACTGGTCTAAAATATACAACTTAAGAACACTTTTCAAAAATTTTTTTTTTTTTAAATTTGGCATCTCCAATCCCACCCGAATCTGGAATGTCCAATTGGGGAGCTATGTACAAGGCTTTCACATATGCGACCCCCTGTTGCCAACTCAGGAGAATGAAGACAGCTCGCGGCTCTCCTCCGAAGCACGCACCCGTCGCCACCGCTTCTTATACACTCATTGGTTGAATCCTCGCAAGTTCAGAACGAGGGCGGAGGATACCCGAACATGAACAAGCTTAGAATCTTCCTGACAAGCGCCTGTCTGGCCAACAGGAGGCGCCTAAGGGATGAACAAAGCAACTTATATTACCCTATCCCGGCAGGACCCTTCCCAATTTGCATCCTTGTAGCGCATTGGCCAATTGCACGCTACTTCTGAAAAAGCTGTCGACCACTGCCGGTTGGTACGACCGAAGAACACTTTAATTCTGGGGTTTGGATTTAAGAAGGGTCCTCGTGGGGGGTCTGAGAAGGGTCTCAATTACACTTTTGAGCATGAAGTTGAAACTTGTACTGGTGAATGCCCTTCGCATAGTTTCCAAAATATGCTACTTAAAGGATCCATTAACTGGTATTTACACCCGTTAAAAATAAGTGATTTGGGTCTAAAACATAATGTTTTGCGGTAATTTGCAAAAATTACGCAACAATTATATTTATTTTGCCCTTTTTATCAAGCCAATCTTGCTCTCGCGAGAAAATTTCGAGATTTTGACTCGGCCGGAAGATAGAGGCATGGCAGGGCGGAGGGGGTGGTGCGAGGGAACAGGGTGGGAGGAGAGAGGAGTGGCTTGAAAGCACAGCCATAGCAACGCCTGCTTAGTAACACAACGTGTGACCTTGTCATGGCTGAATCTATCGACCATTCTGGGTGGCTTTGATGTGCTCCTGCCATCTGAGTGCGATGCACTGGGCCCTGCGTGAGATGTACTAGCGAAATAGCCTAAAAATGGGGGGAATATGAATGTCACATGCAAGCTAACATTAGTACATCGAAGTTCCATGATCATATAATCAAGAGTAACACGCTGTGTTTGGACAGCATAAAAAGACTATAATATACAGCCATCCATCAACAAATTAACAGAATGTGCAAGGTTAATGCTGGCCTAAATTAACTGAGCTAGCTAACGTTAGCTTTTTCCTAGCGGAAATTTAGCATATGTTTGAAGCGTTATTTCGCCTGCTTAACGACATCATAGAATAGGGTTTTTGACTTCTATAGAGTCCTCAGGTTGTCTAGTTTCATATGATTTGTGTATCTTCACTGTAGCTGAAAGTGAGCCCCCTACAGCTATGGAAATACGGCATCTCAGGTGAGCCCTCGGGCTGTGAGGGTAACGTTTACGTATTGGGTACAACCTAATGTTAGTACATCTAAGTTCCATGATCATATAATCAAGAGTAACACACTTCATTTGGACAGCATCAAAAGACGACAATATAGCTACAGCAACCCATCAACAAATTAACAGAATGTGCACGGTTATTGCTGGCCTAAATTAACTTGGCTAGCTAATGTTAGCTTTTTGCTGGCGGAAATTTAGCGTATGTTTGGAGCGTTATTTCGCCTGCTTACCGACATCATAGCATAGCGTTTTTGACATCTATAGATTCCTTAGGTTGTCTAGTTATGGAAATACGGCATGTCAGGCAAGCTTGTAGGCTGTGAGGGTAACGTTTACGTATTGGGTATACTGCCAAATTTCTTTTGAACTGCACCACACTCCATCCAAAAGCTTATGGTAATGTAATGATAACATTGAATTTGGGGGAACAAAATTGTCAGCTAATGCGAAAGTTGACATTTACAGACAATATTAAAGTGGTGCGTTCCGTACTGTCGGAACAATACCTTTCTGGAGGCGCAGGTTTTTAGCTAAGCCAGCTTTGTACTGGCCTAAGTTGGTGAAAGAGTCCGACGTGAAATGAGCACGCAGGAATAGGTTTGTGGCAGGTGTTATGGCCCCAATTTGTTATGGCGTCGATTTGTTATGGCGTCACGGACAGCAAGGGATGACAGACAAAATCCTTTAAGTTCAACAGATTTAATTAAACAAACAGAACCAATCTACTCTCTACCCTACTGACCAAGATTGAAATAAAATTAAAAAAAAAAGATATTTACAGTTCCTGTAATGGAGATGGGCTGCTGTGTTGCGATATCCTGGGACAGGAAAATGCTCCAACACTGGCAAAAATCCACAAAAAAAGCTTAAAAGGTCTTGAAAAGAGTGACAGGTCTGGTCAAATGTATCCTTCTTGCAATTTCTCCTACTCCTACACACTCTCGATTTTTTCTCCTTATATACTCTTGTCCAGCCCCCTCCCATTTCTGGGACTTTCCCCTCTGGGCATGCCTGGACATGCCCAACCTAGCTTCAGACTGGGCTTCAAAAAAAAAAAAAGTCAATACTGCCATCTAGTGGCTATTTACCACATTACACCTCCATTCCAAAAAGGGAAAAATTTTGACTTATAAAGGCAAAATTTTTCTTTTCAATACACAAATGGTTAAGTAGACACTTGTGTATATATACATATAATAAAATATGCTAATAAACACGTGATATATATACACATACTCAAACACGGGATAAACAATCAGCAATTACATTGTCAGTACCCTTTACATGCTTAATTTCCAAGTCAAACTCCTGTAAAATCAAACTCCAATTCAACAATCTCCGATTCTTGTTTTTCATCCTACTCAAAAAAATTAACGGATTGTGGTCGGTATATACAATCATTGGCTTTTGCCCTGTACAAACATAAACCTCAAAGTGTTGTAAGGATAGAACCAGAGCCAACAGCTCCTTCTCAATTGTGGAATAGTTCTTTTGGTGGGATTGAACTTCCTGGAAAGTATGCCACGGGATGCTCAATGTCATCAGAGTCACTTCTCTGTAGGAGCACAGATCCACAAGCATAGCATCGACCGCCGGTTTGTTGAAGTCAGGAGATTTAGTGACACAGCAGAGACTTCAGGCGATCGAAGGCTCTTTGGCATGCTTCATCCCCTTCGCCTTTCTTCAGTTGGTTGGTGAGACTGCAATCTCAGCAAAGTTCTTGCAGAACCATCCGATCATTGCATAAAAAGCTTTTTTTGTTGTCAGGAACTGGAAAGTCCATGATATGGACTTTAGCATTTATGGGTGCACACACCAATAACCCTTCAATAAATCAATCTTGGTCAGAAACTTTGCATCGATACAATCATCAATCCTGTATTGGAAACACATCAGTTCTAGTTACAGCATTGACTTTGCGATAATGTACAGAATCTAGTGCTTCCATCAGGTTTTGGAACTAGAACACAGGGTGAACTCCAATCTGAGTTAGAGGGTCTGATAATATCATGTTCTAACATGTACTCAACCTCTTTCTCAGCAATCTTTCTCTTTTCAGGATTCATCGGTATGGATGCTGTTTTATTGGTTTGGCATCACCAACATCTACATCATGAGAGGCTATAGAAACTCTCTTTGGAACATCAGGAAATAGATCTTTATATTTCTTGATCAACCTCTCAAACTGATCTTTCTGTGAGGGTTCTAAGTGCTGGAGTTTTACATCAAGATTTTGCAACACTTCAGAATTTGTTTACACGAAAAGAACTTCAGCTTTAATTCTAGGTTCATCATCTTGAAACTCCCCTCAAAAGTCTCGGCCATAATATGACAGCTGCCATTCCTATCATGACAAAGGCTTCAGCATGTTAATGTGACACAACTGTTTTGGCTTTCTCCTATCTGGAGTCTTCACAATGTAATTGAGATCATTGAGTTTTGTCAGATAATAAGGACCATGAAATCTAGCCTGCAATGGATTGGACTGTAAGGAAACAACACAAGGACCTTGTCTCCTGGTTTTTAAACTCACGGCTTTAGCCTTATGATCATACCAAGTTTTCATTTTTCCCTGTTTGATTTTCAAGTTCTCTTTGGCTAGGTACAAGCTGCATGCAGTCTTTCCTTGAACATAACATAGTCTAGATATATGGCTCTCTCTCTTGCCATTGTTCACTCAACAATAGCAAAAGGTCCTTTCATGGACTAGCTCAAACGGACTGAATCCAGTAGACTCCTGCACTGCTTCCTAGCTGCAAACAACAGCATATGAACACCTTCATCCCAGTCTTTCTCATGGTTAACAATAAGTCCTCATCATTGTCTTGTGGAATGAAACCGCTTAAGGCACCCTGACTCTCTGGATGATAGGCACTGGAAAGAATCTGCTTCGCACCTAGTTCATACACAACCTGCTGAAACAATCCAGAAGTGAAATTGCTACCTTGATCTGACTGAATTTCCCTGGGAAGGCCAAACAACGTGAAGAACTTTATCAAAGCCTTTTGCAGTTGCCTTGATGGTGAGGTATGGCTTCAGGGAATCTGGTAGATGCACATGATTGTCAACAAGTACTGATTTCCAGATCTAGTCTTGGGTAATGGACCAACACAATCAACAATGACCTTGGGAAAGGGCTCCCCAAATGCTGGGATAGGCTGCAATGGAGCTACAGGTGGGTCTAACTGGTGTTCCAAGTGTGACAGGTTTTCAGAAGAAGTGTTTCATGATCTTGTATAACACCAAGATGATAAAGGCAAACTATGAGCCATTCTTAAGATCTCATTCCTGTAGACCTTGAACAACAATTTGCTTGACCACTGCCCAATCTGCATTGGCAGGGGATATCAGGAGGGCGCCACTTCGCATCAACACTCCATCCTTGAGATAATACCCAACTGGAACTGCGTCTATTTCTTCATCAGGAAGGGCTCTCTTTTTTAGTCACCGCTTTCTGGACAAGACAAGTCTCCAGAACATCAGAATCACCAGACCCATCTGGCTGGCTGAATAGAGAACTGATAAAAGTGTCTGAAAGTCCTCAAACGGAGAAACCATAGTAGGCTGAACAAGTCATGAACCACCTGAGTCATGACTATTCAAGGTGCTGGCCTTCTTCTTGAGCCTTCTTGGCCTAGTCACTGCACAGGAAGGATACAGAATGGGTCTTCAGCCATCTTCAGTTTGCTAAGATGAACAAGGGGAAACATTGCCCCCAGCCAGGTCATTGCCTAGCAACAGAGAAACACCCTTGATAGGTAGACTTGACATAAGTCCCACCTTTACCTGTCCTGTAACTAAATCTGACTTCAAGAATACAGATACAGATACAGTCCTCCCTTCAATACCTTGTACAAGTATGAAATCCCCAGAACGGTCTCATCAGTAACTCCAAGGAGTCCATCAACAAAAGTGACTGAGAAGTTATCCCTAGGATATATATGGGGACAGGAGGAGAATGCTCATTCAGAGCCACAAATCCCTCTGACACAAATGGAAGGAATTCCTCCCTCAAAGTCAGCAGTATCAGGCTTCTTAGCCTCACAAGGAGCAGGCAATTTGCAGATCGGCCATCTACTACAGGGGTTTCTAACCTTGTCTTCACAAAGGCATTGGGTTTGGTATCCTTTTCTTGTTCTTTCTTAGCTTTAAGGAACCAACAGTTAGTTGTAACATGACCAGATTTCTTGCAATAATTGCAAACTAGACCACTTTTGTCACTGTCAGCTTTCACACTTTGTTCAGACCTTTAAAAACCGTTACCTTTTTTTTGAAATTGGGACCATCTATTGTTACTGCTAGACTGAAATTTGGACTTATGTGTTAGGGTCTGCAAACTTGGCAGCTGATTGCAAATTCAGTGCTTCTTCTCATTAAGGTAGGTCTTAATATCATCCTTGACACAGTTCTTGAATTCTTCAACTAACACCATCTCTTTTAGTGAGTTGAAATCATCCTTGACCTCCATAGAAGTACACCAGCGCTCAAAAGCAAACCTTCTTCTCGTTAGCAAATTCAACATAAGTCTGATTGTCAGATTTCTTTGAATTTCTGTCGGTAAGCCTCTGGAACCAACTCATAAGCTGTCAAAATAACCTTTTGACAACCTCATAATCAGAGGAATCATCTGCAGACAAAGCCGAATAGGCTTGTTTTACCCTTGAGGACAGTTTGCAACATCAGAGGCCAGTGTTCCTTTGGCCACTGACAACTCTTAGCTACCTTCTCAAAGCACTGGAAATACTTATCAACCTCCTTCTCTGAAAATGGAGGCACCAGCTTTACCTCCTGGCTGGCGTGAAATTTATTTTCAGCCTGAATTTTATTTTTAGTAGCTCCATTTGGAGCCTTTCTTCCCTGTCTAATTTTTCTAAATCGAAATCTCTCTGTCTTTGTCTCTCTCTTTCTGCTCTTTCCTCTTTTTCTCTTCTCTTGCTAATTTTTCTAACTCAAACTGCCTTTGTTTTTCTTTTTCTTCAATTTCTAGCATTTTTAATTTAAGTTCCAATTCTACATTTGGATTTTTGTTCCAGATCTCCTGGTGCAAACACATTTTTCATCAATGTAATATTCAACAAAGCCAGTCTTGCTTTTCCATGGCTGGTTTTACATCTGTCAGCTCTAACTGTCTGCATATTTCTAGCAGTTCTGTCTTTTAAAAGACTTTAAAAACCTCTACGGTTGGTGATGCCAAGAAATCATCCATTGCTGTTGATCTGCCAATATATATCTAGGAAAATTCAAAAAACAATTTCACTATTTGAAATTTTAGATTTTCAATAAATGACTCGCACAATGGTCTATCCCGGACGAGCCCCCAATTTGTTATGGCCCCAATTTTCGATTTGTTATGGCGTCACGGACAGCAAGGGATGACAGACAAAATCCTTTAAGTTCAACAGATTTAATTAAACAAACAGAACCAATCTACTCTCTACCCTACTGACCAAGATTGAAATAAAATTAAAAAAAAAAAAAGATATTTACAGTTCCCTGTAATGGAGATGGGCTGCTGTGTTGCGATATCCTGGGACAGGAAAATGCTCCAACACTGGCAAAAAATCCAAAAAAAAGCTTAAAAGGTCTTGAAAAGAGTGACAGGTCTGGTCAAATGTATCCTTCTTTCCTGTACACACTCGATTTTTTTCTCCTTATATACTCTTGTCCAGCCCCCCTCCCATTTCTGGGACTTTCCCCTCTGGGCATGCCCTGGACATGCCCAACCTAGCTTCAGACTGGGCTTCACAAAAAAAAAGTCAATACTGCCATCTAGTGGCTATTTTAGGGGCTGCAGGAACATTATCAGCAAAAATAAATGCAATCCACTTGTTCCTCTGCGTTTTATCGCTCGATGGAATGTTAAAAACGTTTTTATGTAGATTCTGGCGGCCAACTACAGAGCATTTGTGTGCACCAGAACTTTTAGCTCTTGTGTCCGATTTTTTTCTTGGGCGTGTTTGCGGAAAACAGTGGGCGGGGTTTGCTACTCCCAAGCCACACCTCGACTCCTCCTGCTCTGCGCTGTACACATCATCAGGGTGCCCAAACTGAATCTTCAATTTTCATGCCTCCGGAGTAGAAAGCCTCCGGATGAGGAAAAACGGGAAGAAGGAAACTTCCTTTACTCCAAAACTTTTCAGATTTTGTCAGAGTGAGGGATGACTAATTTATACACGCAATAACTGGGAAAAATGTGTTTTCCCAGTAATGGATCCTTTAAGAAAAGATATTCCCTGGCATTTCCGCTTAAGAACGGGCATTTAAGGGTCAGAATGGGCCCAAGTGTACATCATACTTACAGAATGGAGAACAAACCTGAGTTTCGCTACTTTCACTCTTCCGGTGTCTTTTATTACAAATATTTTACTGAAGAAAAAAATAATTCTGGGGTTTGGATTTAAGAAGGGTGCTTGCAGGGGTCCCAAAAGGGCCTCAGTCACACTTTTGGGCATGATGTTGAAACTTGCACTGGTGAATGCCCTTCACTTAGCTTGTCCAAAATATGCCACTTAAGAAATGATATTGCCTGGCATTTCCACATAAGAAGGGGCATTTTACGGTCAGGAAGGGTCTGTTGTAATGGTGAATGTCCATTGCATAGAAAGAAGTGGAGAAGGTAGAAACTTTTTTTATTATTCAAAATTTTATTCAGAACAAAAACGATCCAGTGAAATCCAATATGTAGGCTGAACTTTGGTTACACAGAAACTTATGAAAAGAAAAATATGCTACTATACTTAATTTTAGGCCTAAACTGAACTGCCAAACTGTTTCTTGGTAAGACTTAATACAGGATATATAAAACATGTATGTTCTTTCAGCTTGTTGACCTTTCTGGACCTGCAGTTGGCATGAATTTGCTTCCTCATAGTTTTATGGTACTACAAAACCCAAAACCAGTGAAGTTGGCACGTTATGTAAATCGTAGATAAAAACAGAATACAATGATTTGCAAATCCTTTTCAGCTTATATTCAATTGAATACACTGCAAAGACATGATGTTTAATGTTCAAACTGAGAAACTTTTTTTTTTTTTTTTTTGCAAATAATCATTAACTTAGAATTTAAAGGCAGCAACACATTGCAAAAAAGTTGGCACAGGGGCCTTTTTACCACTGTGTTACATCACCTTTCCTTTTAACGACACTCAGTAAACGTTTGGGAACTGAGGAGACCAATTTTTGAAGCTTTTCAGGTGGAACTCTTTCCCATTCTTGCTTGATGTACAGCTTAAGTTGTTCCACAGTCCGGGGTCTCCGTTGTCGTATTTTACGCTTCATAATGCGCCACACATTTTCAATGGGAGACAGGTTTGGACTACAGGCAGGCCAGTCTAGTACCCGCACTCTTTTACTACGGAGCCATGCTGTTGTAACACGTGCAGAATGTGGCTTGGCATTGTCTTGCTGAAATAAGCAGGGGCGTCCATGAAAAAGACGTTGCTTGGATGGCAACATATGTTGCACCAAAACCTGTATGTACCTTTCAGCATTAATGGTGCCTTCACATATGTGTAAGTTGCCCATGCCTTGGGCACTAATACACCCCCATACCATCACAGATGCTGGCTTTTGAACTTTGCGCCTATAACAGTCCGGATGGTTCTTTTCCTCTTTGGTCCGGAGGACACGACGTCCACTGTTTCCAAAAACAATTTGAAATGTGGACTCGTCAGACCACAGAACACTTTTCCACTTTGCATCAGTCCATCTTAGATGAGCTTGGGCCCAGCGAAGCCGGGCGGCGTTTCTGGGTGCTGTTGATAAATGGCTTTTCGCTTTGCATTGTAGAGTTTTAACTTGCACTGGCAGATGTAGCGACGAACTGTAGTTCCTGACAGTGGTTTTCTGAAGTGTTCCTGAGCCCATGTGGTGATGTCCTTTACACACTGATGTCGGTTTTGATGCAGTACCGCCTGAGGATCGAAGGTCACGGGCATTCAATGTTGGTTTTCGGCCTTGTCGCTACGTGCAGTGATTTCTCCAGATTCTCTGAACCTTTTGACGATATTACGGACCGTAGATGATGAAATCCTAAATTTCTTGCAATAGCTCGTTGAGGAATGTTGTTTTTAAACTGTTCGACAATCAGCTCACGCATTTGTTCACTAAGTGGTGACCCTCGCCCCATCCTTGTTTGTGAATGACTGAGCATTTCAGGGAAGCTGCTTTTATGCCCAATCATGGCACCCACCTGTTCCCAATTAGCCCGTTCACCTGTGGGATGTTCCAAATAAGTGTTTGATGAGCATTCTTCAACTCTCTCAGTCTTTTTTGCCACTTGTGCCAGCTTTTTTGAAACATGTTGCAGGCATCAAATTCCAAATGAGCTAATATTTGCAAAAAATTACAAAGTTTGCCTGTTCAAACATTAAGTAACTTGTCTTTGCAGTGTATTCAATTGAATATAGGTTGAAAAGGATTTGCAAATCATTGTATTCTGTTTTTATTTACGATTTACACAACGTGCCAACTTCACTGGTTTTGTACATGTGCACTGGGATTTGATTAATGCAACTGATAGCCGGTATTCTAAGAGTACATGTCGGCTCAAATTCAGTAAATGGGCGCTACTAGCATTCAGTTCAGAGAGATGAGATTTCCTCACTAGCAGAGCATCTGCCCTCCCATAGTGCACCAGTACACAAGGACCAGTTACCCCTATGAGTACATACGCATATTAAGATTGACACATAATTCAACATGTTCAAGGATACTAGCATGCTGAGTAAGTCCGTTCAGTCACAGTCATCGTCAGTCTCGTCATTAATAGGTGCGTCATCACCACTGTCATCAGAGTCCAATTCACAGCAGGTCTCCCGATCCGGAGTCTCATCATCATCGTCATTCTCAGCACGCTCAACAGAGTCAGGTAGGATGGAGTTTGGCATTTGGGGCCCTGTAAACCATGTGATCTGGTATGAATTGTCCACAAGTTCCCATCCTTTGAGTGGCTCTCAAAGACACTGACAATGAGATGAAAACATGATCTCGAGTCTGTAGGGTATCGAAAGATTAACTCATATCAACTTACTTTGAGAGCAGTGTTGAGATCAACATTTATTTCTCATCACAAGAAGTGGTTCATTAGCCATCTACAGGTTTGTTCTTTTTCATTTCAGTACCGAGGTGATTTTCATTAAAATCTTAAGTTGAATACCTCTGTGGAAGAAGTACCTAAGTCACTAAATAACACTTTTGTGATTTTTGGGGTCAAAGTTTTCAAAACATGTTGCAGATTAAATAATGCTAAATAATGCTTAAATTTATGGCACAGGAATTGTAGAACAATACAATCAAATATAAAACCATAGAACATATCCAACCTATGTAACATAGAACGAGTGAGGGGAGCGATACTGAGGCTAAATGCACTTGAAAGCGTCATCGGCTGAAACGCAATCTAAAAATTCCCACTTCTTAGTGGCGTTTATGTTCATATCCGTTCGTTTGTTTTGGATGGCTCGTGAAATTTGATCAGAAGCCTCTGAAATACGTATGATTTCACATAACTTCCTTCTCGGTGATAAAGAGTGGCAAAGTTTCAAGCGAGAAGACCGCAAAAGGCCACAACGAGGAAGTGGCCGACATGACGGCAGCGCTTGACAGAGTGGCTGTACTTGCACACAGCTCCTCTTAGTACTTTACCGCAACATACGGTCAAAATACTAAAACTGATACTTTTAAAAGCACTTGCCTGTTCGGGCAAGCAAAGGGACTGATTCACTTGCCCGATACGAACATTTACTTTCCCGGGCAAGCGGGCAGGCCTTATTGTCCAGCACTGTGGGGGTACATGAAAGGGCTCCTCTGTGGTGTTTCTCATGTCGGGATTATAGGCAACAGTTTGTAGGAAAAGGGTCCTCAGGTGTAGTGGGTGTTGGACAGATGTGTGTATTGAAGAGGAATGTGAACTAACCACAAGCTACATGTTCTCATTGAGGTAAAATATGGAATACACCAGCAACGAAAAGGGTGAGGGCAGAAGTTGGAACTGTGAATACTAGACTTGATGGAGCAGGAAAACTTGGAAAAGAACAAGATATAACAGTTAATAACCATAGCATTCATTGCTATGCTTATTATCTGTGTAAGTGTAATAGAGATGAAGCCAGAGAGGATTTGTGGGGCACAGGCAAAATTTCAGGTATTTTGGATGTGAAGGGAGATGAAATCCAGGAAATTTTGGCAAGTGGGTTTGGAGGGACACAGACGATAGGGAAGAAGCGAGAGCTTATTTTGATATTTGTTAAAGAATGTGGGTGAGGGTTTTGGGTCTTTTAAGCCATACAAGTATGTCATTTTAAAAGAATGTACTCAGTAGGTGGCAGTAGTGACCAGGTAGTGTGCTTACTTTGGGACGCATAAAACCAAGCATGAAATTCATTTGTGTGGTGTGTATGTGAGTGTGTTTTTTCTTTGTGCGCCCTCGTAGGCTGTCGCACAGGGGAGGCGAAGATGAGCAAAGGCTTTAACCTGGCAGCTCGCTTCATCATTCACACCGTGGGACCGAAATACAAGGCTAAGTACAGGACCGCTGCTGAGAGCTCACTGTACAGCTGCTACAGGAATGTCCTGCAGATCGCCAGGTAAGAGTCTGCTGTGCCTTCAGTATACATTACAATGCACAACTTTATTATTCTTTTACAAAGTGGCTATTCCCTCAACCGTTGGTGGAACAGGGGGGAAAGTTACTCTTATTCCCCCAACCGTTAGTGGACCAGGGGGGAAAGTTGCTCCTATTCCCCCAACCGTTGGTGGAACAGGGGGGAAAGTTGCTCCTATTCCCCCAACCGTTGGTGGAACAGGGGGGAAAGTTGCTCCTATTCCCTCAACTGTTGGTGGAACAGGGGAAAGTTGCTTATTCCTATTCCCTATTCCCCAACTGTTGGTGGAACAGGGGGAAAGTTGCTCTTATTCCCCCAACCGTTGGTGGAACAGGGGGAAAGTTGCTCCTATTCCCCCAACCGTTGGTGGAACAGGGGGGAAAGTTGCTCCTATTCCCCCAACCGTTGGTGGAACAGGGGGGAAAGTTGCTCCTATTCCCCCAACCGTTGGTGGAACAGGAGGAAAGTTGTTCTTATTCCCCAACTGTTGGTGGAACAGGAGGGAAATTTGCTCTAATTCCCCCAACCGTTGGTGGAACAGGGGGGAAAGTTGCTCCTATTCCCCCAACCGTTGGTGGAACAGGGGGGAAAGTTGCTCCTATTCCCTCAACTGTTGGTGGAAAAGGGGGGAAAGTTGCTCTTATTCCCCAACTGTTGGAACGGGGGAAAGGTGGTTAGTGGAAAAGGGGAGGGCTCCTAAACCGTTTGGAACTCTTATTCCCCCAACCGTTGGTGGAACAGGGGGGCTCCTATTCCCCAACTGTTGGTGGAAAAGGGGGGAAAGTTGCTCTTATTCCCCCAACCGTTAGTGGAACAGGGGAAAGTTGCTCCTATTCCCCCAACCGTTGGTGGAACAGGGGGGAAAGTTGCTCCTATTCCCCCAACCGTTGGTGGAACAGGGGGGAAAGTTGTTCTTATTCCCCCAACCGTGGGTGGAACAGGAGGGAAATTTGCTCTTATTCCCCCAACCGTTGGTGGAACAGGGGAAAAGTTGCTCCTATTCCCCAACCGTTGGTGGAACAGGGGGGAAAGTTGCTTTTATTCCCCCAACCGTTGGTGGAACAGGGGGGAAAGTTGCTCCTATTCCCCCAACCGTTGGTGGAACAGGGGGGAAAGTTGCTTTTATTCCCCCAACCGTTGGTGGAACAGGAGGGAAATTTGCTCGTATTCCCCCAACCGTTGGTGGAACGGGGGGGAAAGTTGCTTTTATTCCCTCAACCGTTGCTGGAACAGAGGGGAAATTTGCTCTTATTCCCTCAACCGTTGGTGGAACGGGGGGAAAGTTACTCTTATTCCCCCAACCGTTGGTGAAACAGGGGGGAAAGTTGCTCTTACTCCCCCAACTGTTGGTGGAACAGGGGAGAAAGTTGCTCTTATTCCCCCAACCGTTGGTGGAACGGGGGAAAGTTGCTCTTATTCCCCCAACCGTTTGGTGGAACAGGGGGGAAAGTTGCGCTTATTCCTCCAGTAAATCTAAGACACCTTTTAAATGGCGCCAAAAAGTTTCACTGAAAGATGTCGCTCAACAGCTGGGGGAATAGCCTTTGCCTTTCTTTTATATTACATTGGCTGAGAGCACGTAACACTCTGGTCTTCTTTTGTGTTAATATTTTCATGGAGTAAGTAGTTAAGTCTGACCTGTTTGTTACTGTACAATGCTGACATATTGTGTGGGTGTGCAAGACGTGTTGATGCTGATGTTTTTGATGGACCAGGTGATTAGCCTGAGGATTCTTTGTGTCATAAAACGGCCACTGTGCATGTTTAAAATGTGCCTCTGTAACTGTGACAGCCTGAACTGTGAAATAATGATGTCTGTCTTACTCCCTCACTCTCACAGGGAACAGGCCATGGCATCGCTGGCCTTCTGTGTCGTCAGCACAGCAAAGAGAGGCTACCCCCTGGAGGACGCTACTCACATTGCACTCAGTAAGGCCAGAGTCCCCTTTGCACTTGGGCGCACAACACAGGTTGTTGAGAAATGTGGATGAAGTCACTGAAGTCGCCTATTGACTTTTGTCTGGCTTGGTGAAGAGAGAGAACTGCACGTAGGTGCAATTTTTGAGTGCTGCCAAGATGTACAAATCAGAGCCAGTATAAATTGGAATCTGTCCTGTGCAACCACTGAGTACATTAGATGCAGTGACGCAACCTGCCCCTAATTTGTCAAAAAAATATTTCTCTTTTGTCTAACGACCACGATTGCTTAATAATTCTGCACATTCAGAGACACTCAATGTTGAAAAAGTGGGTGTGCATTTTCATGTAGGAAAACGACTATGAACTTCGTAAATTGAAGCATTTGCACAGTTGAAAGAATGGCCTGTACTGGGTGTGAATGAATTGTGCTGAAGTAGACTGCTGTGATGCTGGTGTTTCTGGCTTTGTCTACAAGGCGCAAGGATGCGCAAGTACAGGAGAGTATGTGCATGCGCACACACACACACACACACACACACACACACACACACACACACACACACACACTAGAATATGGGCATGTGCATGCACACACAAGCATTGTCACACCAGAAATGCGCATACACACTGAGGGCCACACGCGCTTGCTGGCGCAAATACTCGAGCTGAAGAACACACACAGACACTGCTGCTGGGATATGATGAACATACGCAGTTGTATATAAACGGGCACAGAAAGCTGTGTTGAACTCCGAGTCATTCCAATTGCAAGCTGGCTGTTGCTCAAAGGTCTGAAGGTTTATTCATGTTATGTCATTAGTGAATACTTTTCCTTTGAAATAATGCAGTTTGTGTTAATGCATGGTTGACCAGCTTGTTTTCTTTTGAGTGTGATTAATGGGCTGCAAATCGCACTGTGGAAGTGTTTACTCTGGGTAGACCCAAACTTGGGCTGGAATTAAAAGTGACTCATCCATCAGGGTGCAATGATAACCCTTTAACAGTTAATTCACACGAAGGAACAGCGCATTGTCCTGTTGTGATTCTATGTCAACCAATACGAGATTCATCGAGCCCTACTGACTGATCTTTACCTTTAAGACATTAATGGAGAATTATGTCAAAACATCTGCTTTTCTTCCTGTGGAGGTAGTTGTGCATGAAAATGATGGCCTACTATAACATACACTACCAGTCAAATGTTTTTGCACACCCCAGTATTTTCTGTAATTGTTACATTTTTTAATATTTTGTTCTTGTCTAAGTCTCATATTGGTTGTGTAACAGAAAGGTGGGAAAACTGTGGCCCAGTGTACAAACCATGTACATAAAAAACAAATTAAGAAAAACCAGGATCATTCATTTTGTCAATATTTAAGCAGATCAGTAATGATGGTCTAATCCAGTGCCTCTCAAACCTCTCCTGGAGGACCACCTGTCCTGCATGTTTTAGATCTCTCTCTGCTCCAGCTCTCATTATCAAGCAGCTTCAGGGGGTTGATAGCAAGCTGATCATTTCAATCACCTGTGCTGGATTCTTTTCAGATTTTTCTTGTAAATTCATTATTTGTTATAAACAAGTATTGGGTTCCAGTGATTTCTTTGTTGTAAACATACATGTAAGTTAAAACCTTGACAAGATCTTAGGGTGTGCAAAAACCTTTGACTGGTAGAGTACATCTCTCAAATACTTTTCTATCAATTTTTAGTGTAACCCAGGTCTGATTTATCTTGATGCACTACTTGACATTTTAAGAAGCCTTTCTGTGACTTCTTTGCATGAACTCGCCTTTTTAAATAGCATAAGCATTGGATATTTTTCTGGAAGTATAATGATGATAACTTGTGATGGCTGTTCTCTGGAAAATAATGGTGGAGTACTTTGATAAAGAAGTCACGCAGACTCTTTATCTTTAGAGCTATCCCAGCGTTTTGAGTAAATGGTCTCATATGTTAGGTTCAGAAGTATTTGGAACATGACACAATGTTCATTATTTTGTCTCCACACCACCACAATGGATCTGAAACGAATCAGTCAAAATGTAACTCAAGTCTGCACTTTCAGCTTTGATTCTAGAGGTTTCACAAAAATCTTGCATGAACCTTTCAGGAGTTACAGCCATTTTTATACATAATTCTCCATTATCAGTGGCTCAAATGTGATTGGACAATTGACTAACAACTAGTTTCATCCCTAGGTGTGGCCTGTTCCCTAATTATTTTGTGACGAATGAAGCCCTTTGGCCAGACATGGACGCTAGCATCTATGGAAGTGCTCAACTGGTTCACTCGGTTGCACTATCCTTAATAATATCGGGTTGACGCGAAATGTATATTGAATATTCTTGAGGAAGCAGAACCCACCAATCAAGTTATGTCATTTTTTTGTGCAGTAAAGTCAGTCTCTAGTTCATGAACTTGATCCACCACAAGCAGACAATCTCCATGATCTGAAGTAAGGAATCATAGATTTATTTGATGCCATTCCTGGGCACATGATCATTTCTGCAATGCAAGACATGGAGAGAAGAGCTCACCTTTGCACCCAACTTGGAGGGGTGCTGAATAAAGGATGGGCTGCTGGTCAATAAAAAATTGAATAAAAAGAAAATGCGGGAAATAATTGATATTGGAAATAAAGCAAAGAGAAAAAAGAATAAAGAAAAAATAAAAGAAGGAATGCAAAAAAGAATGTCACTTAGTCACTCATTGTTGAGGGCTGACCCAAAACTGATGTAAACTTTGATACACTCAAATAATTTTGATTAAATAAAGACTTTCATGAAAGTATGATCCAGGAAAACCTACATTCTGAGGTTGCCCAGTTTGGCTTGGACATTTTTTTTTTTTTTTGGGACGCCCCGTGTCTCGGATTTTTGTGAAACCACTTGAATTACAGCAGAAGGTCTACACTGAAATCACATCTTGATTGCTTCATTTCAAATCTACTGTGGTGGAGTACAGAAGTAAAATGATAAATTGCGTCAATGTCTGTAGACTTCTGGACACAACTGTATTTGCATGATTTGTTAAACCAGAACTATAGAAAGCTGCCCATTAGTTTGTAATGCAAGTTTTTATTTGCCGACTCTTCAACAGAGATAATTTGAAAGTCCTCCCCACTTTCTCTTGTTCTTTGGAAGATATGGAGGAAATTAACAATCATTTATTCATGATTTATGTTTCAAATTTGTAGTGGTTTATCAAAAATAGTCTTAGGTGTTCAGTTAGAAGCATGTTTACTAACACAAAAAAAAACTGCATTCTTGTTCTGATTAGCACCATTGGCATGGCTGTGTGTTACGTTTCAGTAATTAACCTGTGTATCATTTTCCACTACATCTCATCCAGTCATAATGGGCAATTCCACGGTAACCGAATTACGATCAAGAGTAATTTCCATGTCATTTTTACCTGCCATCTATTACTCTAATGCAGTAGCACTTGCCTGTGCTTTTATCAGTTCCACTGGCATGCATACTGTAACCTGACACGCCAGACGGACAGTTCCATATATTCGCCACGGAAATATTTCACAAGTCCATCTGGGAAAGAGCTCAAAAAAGTTTTTAGAGGAGGAACCTTCAAAAAAATCTGCGGCTGCTGATTGGACGATGGTTCTTCTCGTCGCACTCATCACCGACCAGTCGGGTCTTTCCCATCTTTTTCACGACCAGAGGAGCCAGCTGGTAGATCAAACTCTTATCAAAACCAGTCGGGAGAACAGCAAAAACATCGTTTCAAGTCAGAAAAGCTTTTAGTGACGTTCTTTGCTCCTCTTTTAATGAAGAAATTGAGTCTATTTCTGATAAAACTGCTGATATTGACCCATCCACAGGAACCGCTTCGCACGCCGCCATTGTATTCAAACATAAAGTCGCTTCCTGGTGATGTCACGTCTGCAGCTCCCGCCTCTCTTTCCCCTGATTGGGCCGTAGAAAATTTAGCCTTGAAATTGTTGGACGACGGTAGTTGGCAAGACGGACCTGCAGGATTTCAGACAATGAATCAGGCACGGCCGTCTGCTCTGCAAAGCTATGCCTACTGAGCTGCATAACACAAAGTTTGGGGTAATCTTTTTTGTAGAAGGCTATACAAAGGTGAAAGTGTCGGTAACGGAATTACGGCAGAAAAAATGCCATTATTTTTGCCTTTACTTTGACAGGCATTTCTCTGAAATCTGGCAATGATAGGCAGTAGGTTTAAGCTTAAGTTGGTGGCCTAGGATGTTGACCAGGCCATGGTAAGTTTATATTGACTGGTGTAGTTTATATTGACTGGTATGTTCACAGATATTTTGTTGGATGCCATTTATGAGAAAGAGACAAAGGTAACGGAATTACAAAATGGTAACCAAATTACATTTTCTGATAATCTACTAAATTTATTATACTCAAAACAACAAAGCAATTGAAAATTGGTATCATAAATGATGTTTGCGTTGCTGACCTCCTGTTGAACCAAAATTTTGATCAACAAGTCTGGGCAAAAGGAAGGCAATACATGATATTGATGAAAATAACTCATTTCTGAACCAAAATGTGAGTTTATAATGAATATCAGGGGTCACCTGCATGAAAATTGTTGTTCTTTCACTGACTGGATCCTGAAACATTTGTTTTTACTTTGTAACAGTGTTCCAGCATCATTCAATGGGTAAATATTGTGAGTAATGAAGTGGGTAACGGAATTACGGCAACACAGCCAATGTCAAAAGCACTGTGCAAATCTCAAATGTGTCATTGCTTGCAATATCAATATTCTGTCTAACTTTTCTCAGTCATGAGTGGCAGTCTCTTCACACAAAAGAAAATGTATAAAATATCAATTACTCAACTCCTGAAACTTGCAAAGCTCAAAATGAACATGTTAACATTTAACACTAGTAAACAAACCATAAGTATTATCCATTATTGGCAGAAGACAAACACTGTTTACATACAAATGTAATCCTGTCCCTTCTATCCATCTGTGGCTCTTTGTGCTCAGAAATCTAGCGCAGCGTGACGACGGGAGCCGCACAGCTCAGTCACTGTGTCGAAAATCGCCACTTTGGGTAATTTTTGGGCACCATGGCCACTTGAAAAAAGGGCAAGCCAAACTGGCCGTTTGGGTAGTCGGCCATGACGACCACACGGGGGGCAACCACGGCAATTGCCGCTAGGCCATGGTATAATTAATGTGCTGGTTATGGAAACTTAACTCACAGGAAGAAACACTCAACTATAGATGTCCAAAACAATGAACCACTATGCTCCATAAAGTCCTCATGCCACCTTGTGCTATCTTCTGTTTTACACTGGCTTTCAGAATAATTCTGTAATTCCGTTACTGGTGTAATTCCGTTACCATGTAATTCCGTTACCACAAATTTTCCAGGATTACAGCTAAGTATTTGAGAGGTTAATGTCTGAAATTCACTATCGACATAAGAAGGAAGAGAATTCTTAATAACAATAAAATAAATGCAGAAATGAGATGATGAAGAGAACTATACTGCAATTTCGGTTACGGAATTATGTTGAAAAATGACAAATTTCACAATGAGCCACTGGAATTGTGTGTTTCAATTTCCTGCAATGACTTACAGTCTCAAATACTTTGGCTACTAATGCATGGGAATTCAGTAAATACCAGGAAATGGCTAAATATCTTTTAGGAGTTGTCAGGTTTGGAAAAATGACCTTTGATCCTTGTCCTGGAGCTATAAAAAATATTACAAAATTCAAATCTAAATTTTGAGAAGACCGTCAAAGATATTTCAAAACGGTTTGCAGTGTCTGATTTGGTAATGAGTCATCTACATGAAAACCTATATATTTCTAATATAAAACACTTTTTAAAAATTACTGTTTTAGCGACTCATGTGGAATTGCCCTAATATATTTGATCAGTGGTTCCCAAACCTGGTTCTGGGGCCCCCCTGTGTGTGTTCGTTTTTGTTCCAACCACAAGTGTAATTGCTCAATTTTAATGCTATTAATTTGTCCTAATTAGGTGCATTTTATGTTTAAAGCAGTTACGGTATTTACCATCTTAAGCCATATTTTAACAGCATATCTCTGAGGAGTAAAATGCCATTGAACCTATTGTGTTAAATTTTATATATTGCAAGCAATTTCAAGTAACAACATTTTTAAACTGATAACACTGAGAAAATCAGTAGGCTCCAAATTAGGTTGGGGACGTTTGGAGTTCTCTCAAAATTACTTGCTTTAGTTTAGTAACATAATCATTACACAAGACCACTTTGACTGATTTGCTTGTCTGATAAATTGATAGCTTCTGCGACCCTGTGTCCATGGTTTCACCTATTAGGAAACTATTGATTGTTTACTTTGATTGGTTATTTTTTTCTTTCTTTTTATTGCAGATGTTTGTAATATAATCACAAGTTGGAGATGAAATTTTCATTTTCATGGTATGTGTAGATATCTGTTAAAATGTGGCTGAAGAGGATAAATAACTGCTCTGAAAATAAATGCACCTAGTTGAGACAAATTAACAGCTTGTTAAAATCCTACAATTGGAATTGCGGTAGGAACAAAAACCAGCATACGAAGGAAGGCCCTAGGACTGAGTTTTGGAACCACTTCAATCAATATTTCAAGTGGCATAATCATTTAAAGAAATTACTTTCGTTTCTATGGAGTATCAGTGACCTAGTGCAATTTACTTTCCTTTCTAAAGAGTATCATTTACACGGTGTAATTATGGCCTTTGTTGCTTTCGTTTCACACTTGAATAATTACTCTGCATGTTTTTTCAACGACAATTTGCAGAGTGTTTGTTGGCATCACTATATCTCGTGCTATACTGGGTGTGTCCATTGGCTATTTCGAATATTTTTCTTTCTAAAAAGAATCATTAGCTTTGTGCACTTATGGCCTTTGTTGCATTCGTTTTGCACTTGAACATGTACCTCTGCGTGTTTTTTCAACAACGATTTGCCGAGTGTTTGTTGACATCTCATATCACGCACCATACCAGATGTGGCTGGCGACTTTTGCGAAAACCCACAAAATGCCTCAAATTAAATAATTTGTTCACAAGTTGTATTTTAAAGTAAACTTTACGTGGAGTGTATATTTGAATACTGGTGGAACAAACCCCATTAATGCTCTATATATTGTCCAGTCTTATGTTTTAAAAGATTTCTGGGCAGTACCTTGTGCTCCTTTAATCTTGATCTGGTGCATTAAGCAGTTGTGGAAGCGCCATGGTTGGTGTTCGTGTTGGTTATGGATGAGAGGGGATTGGCTGACTGACTTACTGACCAGGAAACTGCCGTTTCTTCAGGGACAGTGCGCAGGTTTCTGGAGAACCACGGAGAGAGTCTGGAAATGGTGGTGTTTGCTGTGACAGAAATGGAGGAGGTGAGCTAGATTTATGCATGTCTTTTTTGTCCTATTACCCTCATGTTCGAAGTGTTTGAATTCCCGTTGTATGAGTAATTGTGAAAGCAATGGTATTTGTTGGTGGATGGATGACTTGTTGGATGTATTCCAGGTCTCAGACGGTGTGCTCTCTCATTGATGGAAGACATTGAGTACATTTTAATGACCGACATAATTGGACCAAATTTCATTCTTCAAGTCCAGAGTGGATGCTATATGTTTATGTGTCAAAGGGTGACATGGGTTTGCTTTGCGTTTGTCTATGATTGTGTGCCTTCATGGTCCTATAAATGACGAATTTCTCTGCACTTGTTACAGTCGACAGTAAATCTAGTTTCGTGCGGTGTGCCCATTTCCTTGGTGTCTCTCACAGCCCGTGTACAGGAAGCTGCTGCCCCTTTACTATCCGCGCTCTGAGGAAGAGGAGCGGACCAGTCTGCCCCTTCTCCCGTCTGATATCGGCAATGCCGAGGGCGAACCTGTGGTGGCCGAGCGACAGATCCGGATCTCCGAAAAGCCAGGCAGCCTGGAAGGTTTGTCCACGCACTGCCACAGCTGGAATGCGAGGGGACCTATGACAGTGTGAGGTCAGGGTGCAAACGAGTCCTCAGATACACATGTACTCTCCTAATAAGTCATATCCAGTTACAAACTAGAGGCACTCCTAGAGTGCAAACCTCCACCAAGGCAGCACAGTCCAAATCTTGGTGAGTGGGAGCAAAGTCCAGTTATCGCGTGTCATAGGATTTCAAGATGGCTGCCACATTGTTTGACTGATCGCGGTGAAAATCAGTAGGGTCCATCCCTGATGTAATAGCGACCCACCCGCAAAATTTCAGAGATATCCGTTCGTGACTTTTTGAGTTATCTTGTTCACAATCTAACAAACAAACATCACATAACCTCCTACCAACTTAGTTTAGCGGAGGTAAAAAATTGATAATTGGTAATTGTTTTATCGTCCTGTATATTTTCTACATTTTATCCCTGTAAGTTCTTGTGCTATTTGTGCATATTTTTGCCAGTTAAAAAGCTGTCATATTTGTTGCTTTATTTTTTTCAACCTCTTCAACCTCAACTCCTAGTAATGCTGGCGTTTTGGGATTTTCAGTTGATTGCCGTCAGATAGAAGCCTCGCACCTTTCCCACATGATGGATATCAAGCTTCTCACATTTGAGATTGCCCGATTAAAAATCAAACAAGTCATTCACTTAATTACCAAGACCACAACATGAGCTCATAAAGATCAAGATTAACTAATTCGGAGGCCACCAACAGGCTCATTGAAAATGTACATATAATACTAGTGATATTGTTAGGATGACCATTATGCACGTAATTAATTAATCCAAAACTTTATCTCCCGTTTTAGCATGTTTTGGGGAACCTCTTTGTTTTGAACTGGTGGCACAGAATAGCATCACTAATAAGCCTAGCTATCACGTGCCGTTTCATGAGCGGCAGGACATCATCACCCCAAAACATAAAAAATCCTTGGACAAAATCCTCAATTTAAGTTAAATGATTTGTCGCATTAAATGAGATTACTTCAGCTTTCTTTAATTAATTTGATGGAATAACCTAATGATACGCCCTTAGGGATCATTATCAGTATTCTTAAAATGCCCCCAAAACCGGCGATTTCTTTGACACATGTACAGTGGTCATTGGTAAGAAAGTGATATCACGATGGAGCACTGAGCGCCTAGTGAATGCAGACACATTATGTGATCTTTTTTGTCGGGGCTTACGTAATTCATTATAATAGTGCTAGAGCTGAAGTAGTTGTTACTGTGGTTAGATCAGTGTAATTTATGGTGCTGCTAGATTGATACTGAACTGCCCCGTTAACCCTCTGCATTCGTGAGGCAAGGGGGAGAGCAGTTTTTTACTGCAGCAAAAAATATGGCTTTGAAACATCATCCCATTTCAATAAATTATTACTTTTGGAATTTGGACTTTAAGCTACAAGGTTCTGGTGTGATTTGTATTATATATATTGGCAAAACTGCGTTTTGTGAAAGTTGTGGAATCATCATCGCCGCCGCATCCACTGCAGATCCTTCATGTTAACACAATTACTCAAGAACTATTTTATAGATCCTTTTCAAGTTTTATATGCCTTTAGATTTTATCAAGATGGAGAACTGGATTGATTTTGGCCTTTGTACAACCCCATTTCTGAAATAGTTGGGACGAATTGTAAATTGTGAATAAAATCAAAATGCAATGACTTTCAGATCACATGAGCCAATGTTATTTACAATAGAACATAGATAACATTTCAAATGTTGAAAGTGAGACATTTTACATTTTTATCCACAAAATGAGCTTATTTCAAATTTTCTGGCTGCAACAGGTCTCATAAAAGTTGGGACACAGACAAAAAAGGGCTGAAAAAGCAATTAATGTATAAGAGAATCAGCTGAAAGAGCATTTAGCAAGTAATTAAGTTAACTGGCATCAGGTGTGTAACATGATTGGCTATAAAAGGGATGTCTTAGAGAGGCTGAGTCTCTCAGAAGTAAAGATGGCCAGAGGCTCTCCAACCTGTGAAGGCTTGCGTAAAAACATCGTGGAATACTTTAAAAACGATGTTCCTCAACTTCAAATTGCAAAGGCTTTGAAGGTCTCGACATCAACAGTGCATAACATCATGAAAAGATTCAGAGAAACTGGAAAAATCTCTGTGCTTAAGGGACAAGGCCGAAGACCTTTACTGGATGCCCATGATCTTTGGGCCCTCAGATGCCACTGCATCACTCACCAGCATGATTCTGTCATTGACATTACTAAATGGGCCTAGGAATACTTCAAGAAACCACTGTCTGTAAACACAGTCCGCCGTGCCATCCACAGATGCCACCTAAAACTCTATCATGCAAAAAGGAAGCCATTGTTCAGCATGATCCAGAAGCGCCGCCGTGTTCTGTGGGCCAAGGCCCATTTAAAATGGACTGTAGCAAAGTGGCAAAGTGTCCTGTGGTCAGACGAGTCCAAATTTGACATTCTTGTTGGAAATCATGGGCGTCGTGTCCTCCGGGCTAAAGAGGAGAAAGACCACCCCTCCTGTTATCGGCGTTCAGTTCAAAAGCCAGCATCTCTGATGGTATGGGGATGCATTAGTGCATATGGTGTGGGACACATGCATGTTTTAAAAAGCATCATGAATGCTGAAAGGTATATAAAGGTTTTAGAGCAACATATGCTCCTCTCCAGATGACATCTATTCCAGGGAAGGCCTTGTGTATTTCAGCAGGACAATGCAAAACCACATACTGCAGCTATTACAACAGCATGGCTTCGTAGTCAAAGAGTCAGTGTGCTGAACTGGCCTGTCTGCAGTCCTGATCTTTCACCGATTGACAACATTTGGCGCATAATTAAAGGAAAAGTCCGTCAATGGAGACCCAAAACTCTCCAGCAGCTGGAAGCCTGTATTAAACAAGAGTGGGATCAAATTCCAATGGCTAAACTCAAGAAGCCTTTCTCCCCAATGCCCAGACGCCTTCACTCTGTGTTTAAAAAGAAGAGGGGATGCTACACCATGGTAAACAGACCCCGGTCCCAGCAGCCATCAAATTTGAATTGAGCTCATTTTGTGGATAGAAGTGTAAAATTTCTCAGTTTCAACATTTGCCATGTTATCTCTGTTCTATTGTGAATAAAATACTGTCTGGGGTGATTTTAAAGTCATTGTTTTTTGATTTTATTCACAATTTCCACTTTGTCCCAACTATTTTGGAATTGGGGTTGTATTGTTAGTAAAAATAAATTAACGAATTTCCTGGAACATATGATGAGTTCCATCATATTGCATAATGTACAAGCAATATCACCAAGAAATTGCCAGTTTATTCTTTCCCTCATGATCAACTATTGCTGAATACTACAGCAAAAACATCAACAGATAAAGTAATAAGTAGTTAAAGCTATAGTATGTAACTTTTACATGTCCGTAAATGTCCTTTTCATCCAAGTCACTACTAGAGGAGATGACACAATGCTGATTAAGCCGATCGGCTCCTCTAGCATCTCACTGTATTTTTCACTATTTGTTGTTTTGTATTGCGCGTCGACCGGCGACATTCCCGCGCTGGCACACAAGAAATGACGCGTTTTATTTCAAAACAAGAAGGGAGGGGGAGGAAGAGTGGAGAGTCTCCTATCAAGAGAGCTCCGGACCCCACGTGACTTGTTTTGTTTGGACCAGCGCCGCAGATTTCAAGCCTTCTGAGTTCACAACTCACTTTAATTCGAACGACGTTGGACTTTATGTCGAAAAACTAAATCGGTTAAATATTACGGACTCGGAGATTTATGGAATAATTCGTGAGTACTTGTATTTGCATAGTTACAGAACAGTAGAACAGTGCCGTGACAAACTAAGGAAACTGCGGCATTCGTCATTTGGAAGTTCCGGCTGTATTGTCGTAATACCGTAAAATTCCTCTAGGGGTCGGCAAAAGTTACGTACTATAGCTTTAAATTTATTGCTGACCACATCAAAAATAATTGTATATTATTCATTATTAATCAGTAAACATAGGCAGTCTGAGCGTGTGTAAGATATAATCAGTTCAAGAAATGAGTAGTTAAATGTATTAATGACCACATAAAAGATAAGTGCATTTTCCGTTATTAATTAGTTCATATGGGCACTCTAAGCATATCTAAAACAGATAGGTTCAGTTTGCAATAGTTTAGTAAGTTAAAATAATCAATTTTATTGGATGATCTCAGAAAAATTATGACTGTATTTCCCTTTATTAAAGAGTTCATAAAGACAGTTTGAGGATATCTAAAAATGGGTTTCGTTTATAATAATTTAAAGGGGCACTGCAATGTTTGGACAAGACGCTCATTTTCCAATGGTTTTACTCTTGTTGTCCATGCTGTGCGGGGCATTACTGTAGCTAGGCTTTCTTTATGGGGAGCTTTCACTTGGGGCTCTTGCCAGTATACCCTCTGCTGTCGTAGCCTGGAATCCATCCGTATCAAGCTTTGGTCGCTCCCAACGGTCACTTGCTGATACAGTCTGGCCTCAGTCGGTAGGCCAGCTTTTAGCCCTGATGTCACGAATGAACTGGATATATAAATATTCATGTTTTCTGCTTTTGGCTGATTGGGTGACCTTTTGGCGAGAATCACCAATCGTGCGGCACCACTTGCAGAATGAATGCTGGCCGGGTTATCCGTCGCATCTTATTGTCAGAAGTGGTAGCTAAGTAGGCGAGCAATTAAACGTTGGGATAGACAAGTATCTATCTTATATCTGCATGTTGCGTATATATTTCCTTTCACTTTCAGGCATTTTACATCAGGCAGTATTGGCCTTTTTGGACATGTTTGGATCACAAGAGCCAGAGACAATCATACGCAGCCACCACTTGAATTTTACAGAAAGTATGATGCTAATAATATTATTATAGCCTAATCTTTGTCTGCAACCATGCAGAAGTGGCAGGTTTACACAGAAATACCAGGTTTAAATATAATAAAAACATGCAAAAAGGGGGAAAAAAAGCTGCAGCATTCCAATGTTGATTTTGAATTTTATGTTCAATGTTATGTATGAAGCCTTGATCTATTTGGTCCAGCCCTAATTTCAGAATAGATTTTTAAATGGCACCATAAACAACTGCCTAATGCTGCCCACATTGATTCCATTGTGCAACTGGACTGGACCACAAGTGGGGGGAAAAAAAAAAAACTACAAAGCGGTTATTTTAGTACTCTTTCAAGCAATGGGACAAGTATACAGTTAGAGGAAAAAGCGAATTTCTGCCAAACAGGTTATTGTGGTACTTATCGAAAGCCGTCGGTTGGCAGGTTGCTCGCAAAATGTTGGCATAGGTCCTATTATACCTGGAATGACATGGCTGCTTTGCATTGTGGGAGTTTTGTTTACATTGTGCATGTAACTGAGCTTAAAAAGCAGGGAAACAGCCCCAGACCATTGCTTGAGCACCACAGTTTTTGTTTGATGGCATGGCGTTCATATTGTGGAATGCTGTGTCAACTTTACACCAGATGTGATGGGGACCCATGTCTTAAAAAATGTTCCACTTTTCACTCCCAGTCCACAGAATGTTATCAGAAGAGTCTTGGGGGTCATCTAAAATTTTTTTTTTTTTTTTTTGACAAATGTGAAAGGAGCCTTTGACTTTCTCATTTCATTAATGTGCAGCTGATTTTCACTGAGGCAACTGAGGCCTGCAGTTCTTTAGATGTTATTCTAGGTTCTTTTGTGACCTCCCGAATGATGCATTCTTTGGAGGAAGTTTGGTAGTTAGGCCACACCTGGGAAGGTTGACCTCTGTTCAGAGTTTTCTCCATTTGTTGATGATGGCTGTCACTGTGGTTCCCTGGAGTCCCAGTGCCTTAGAAATGGCCTGAGAACAGTTTCCAGACTGATGGATGTCAACAGCTTTGTTTCTCATCTGTTCTTGAATTTCTTTGATTCGCTGCATCATGTGCTGCTTTTTGCCTACTTCACATTCCCAGAAAGGTCCTGTTTAAGTGATGTTTAGATTCAACAGGGCTGGCAGTAATCATGCCTGGTATGTGTCTTGTGCACTTGAACCCAATTATCAATTAAATTTGCTTTGGTTGATTTAGTTAATAAGGGGCCCAATCACTTTTTCAAATGGGGCCAGGTATGGTTAGATGGCCTTTTACCTTCAATAAATGAAACCATTGATTAAAATTGGTATATTCTGTCTATGCAAGTTAGCTTCGTCTAATATCAAAATTAGTTCGATGATCTTAAACATTAAAGTGTGACTAATACTCAAAGATAGAAGAAATCAGGAAGGGCGCAAATACTTTTTCACAGCACTGTACTTTAGTGTCAGGATTGATGACACATCGCTCTCATTAGCCTGGCTCATCACCTGACTGGCTTGTTCTTTCGAGTAAGATGCATTACTCAACTAATAATATGAACTACTTTGAGTGCACATAATGGTTTGCCAATGATGGACGCTGCAATATACAGCAATTATCATAAACAGTGTTTCAGTAACTGTTTCTATGCTGTACTGTGACACTGACATTTAAAATAATTTCCTGGAACAAGCACGTATGATTAATTTCAGTGGCGATCAGGTAGAATTTGGACAGGGAGGACCATACTGTTGTTTTTGTAAAGCAAACATTGCTGTGGATTTGGACAGAATTTGTGTTCGGTGTTTGTTCATGAATGCCAATCTCCTGTCCTCCTCAAATCTGTGCTCCATCTGGATAAGGGAGGGAGAACTGCTCCAAGCCAAATGAACAATATTGATACTGCAATGACATTTCTTCTCATATCAGCGAAGATTGATGAAGGGGAAGTGAGAATAAATGGCAGCGTTCTTGGCCCATTGGCTCTCAAGATCTATTTTGCAAGAGCTAGCAAGGCTCTGTTACTGCTGTTCGTGCTTTGCTAGTCAAAGCGAGCTTTTCACTGTGGCTTCTGACGTTTGCCACGTAGCTGGATGACTGTGTTAGTTAATAGGATAACTGTCCTCAGTTATACTGAGAACAGCTCTTTTTCCCCCACCGCCCAAAGGGTAGGTCTGGGGACTATACATTTAGGCGGAGTCCTTGTGTGAGTGTATCCTTGCATCCGTCCGAATCCATTACTCTGAAAGTGTTTGCAGCAGATTTGCCGCTATGCATTGACTCGATAACCTTTACAAAAGCTTTATGTATGTTACCTTTTTTGACTTTTCAGCAATGATCTCGATCACTGTTTGTTTCCGGAGTAGATCTTTGATGCCGCTGCCAGTGGTCTTTATCACTGTGTGTTTGCGGAGCAGATCTTTGATGCCGCTGCTGGTGGTCTTTATCACTGTGTGTTTGCGGAGCAGATCTTTGACGCTGCCGGTGGTCTTTATCACTGTGTGTTTGCGGAGCAGATCTTTGATGCCGCTGCCGGTGGTCTTCATCACTGGTCTTTATCACTGTGTTTTGCGGAGCAGATCTCTGATGCTGGCTGTGTGTTTGCAGAGCAGGTGGTCTTTATCACTGTGTGTTTGCGGAGCAGATCTCTGATGCTGCTGCGGTGGTCTTTATCACTGTGTGTTTGCGGAGCAGATCTCTGATGCTGCTGCGGTGGTCTTTATCACTGTGTGTTTGCAGAGCAGATCTTTGATGCCGCTGCGGTGGTCTTTATCACTGTGTGTTTGCGGAGCAGATCTTTGATGCTGCTGCGGTGGTCTTTATCACTGTGTGTTTGCGGAGCAGATCTTTGATGCCGCTGCCGGTGGTCTTTATCACTGTGTGTTTGCGGAGCAGATCTTTGATGCTGCTGCGGTGGTCTTTATCACTGTGTGTTTGCAGAGCAGATCTCTGATGCTGCTGCGGTGGTCTTTATCACTGTGTGTTTGCGGAGCAGATCTTTGATGCTGCTGCTGGTGGTCTTTATCACTGTGTGTTTGCGGAGCAGATCTTTGATGCTGCTGCGGTGGTCTTTATCACTGTGTGTTTGCGGAGCAGATCTCTGATGCTGCTGCTGGTGGTCTTGCGGAGCAGATCTTTGATGCTGTGTGTTTGCATCACTGTGTGTTTGCGGAGCAGATCTTTGATGCTGCTGCGGTGGTCTTTATCACTGTGTGTTTGCGGAGCAGTCTTTATTGCTACTGTGTGTTTGCGGAGCAGATCTTTGATGCTGCTGCCGGTGGTCTTTATCACTGTGTGTTTCACTGTGTGGAGCAGATCTTTGATGCTGCTGCCGGTGGTCTTTATCACTGTGTGTTTTGCTGCGGTGGTCTTTATCACTGTGTGTTTGCAGAGCAGATCTCGGAGCAGATGGTCTTTATCACTGTGTGTTTGCGGAGCAGATCTTTGATGCTGCTGCCGGTGGTCTTTATCACTGTGTGTTTGCAGAGCAGATCTCTGATGCTGCTGCTGGTGGTCTTTATTACTGTGTGTTTCCGGAGTAGATCTTTGATGCCGCTGCCGGTGGTCTTTATCACTGTGTGTTTGCGGAGCAGATCTTCGTTGCCGGTGGTCTTTATCACAGCAGATCTTTGATGCTGCTGCGGTGGTCTTTATCACTGTGTGTTTGCGGAGCAGGATGCTGCTGCGGTGGATCTTTGATCTTTGATGCTGCTGCGGTGGTCTTTATCACTGTGTGTTTGCAGAGCAGATCTTTGATGCTGCTGCTCGGTGGTCTTTATCACTGTGTGTTTGCGGAGCAGATCTTTGATGCTGCTGCCGGTGGTCTTTATTACTGTGTGTTTGCAGAGCAGATCTCTGATGCTGCTGCGGTGGTCTTTATCACTGTGTGTTTTTGCGGAGCAGATCTTTGATGCTGCGGTGGTCTTTATCACTGTGTGTTTGGTCTTTATCACTGGTGTGTGTTTGCGGAGCAGATCTTTGATGCTGCTGGTCTTTATCACGGTGGTGATGCTGCTTATCTTTATCACTGTGTGTTTGCGGAGCAGATCTTTGATGCTGCTGCCGGTGGTCTTTATCACTGTGTGTTTGCAGAGCAGATCTCTGATGCTGCTGCGGTGGTCTTTATCACTGTGTGTTTGCGGAGCAGATCTTTGATGCTGCTGCCGGTGGTCTTTATCACTGTGTGTTTGCGGAGCAGATTGATGCTGCTGCCGGTGGTCTTTATCACTGTGTGTGTTTATCACTGTGAGCAGATCTTTGATGCTGCTGCCGGTGGTCTTTATCACTGTGTGTTTGCAGAGCAGATCTTTGATGCTGCTGTCGGTGGTCTTTATCACTGTGTTTGTGGAGCAGATCTTTGATGCTGCTGCCGGTGGTCTTTATCACTGTGTGTTTGTAGAGCAGATCTTTGATGCCGCTGCTGGTGGTCTTTATCACTGTGTGTTTGCGGAGCAGATCTTTGATGCTGCTGCCGGTGGTCTTTATCACTGTGTGTTTGCGGAGCAGATCTTTGATGCTGCTGTTGGTGGTCTTTATCACTGTGTGTTTGCAGAGCAGATCTCTGATGCCGCTGCCGATGGTCTTTATCACTGTGTGTTTGCGGAGCAGATCTTTGATGCTGCTGCCGGTGGTCTTTCATCCTCCAGTTCCGTCTTTTGAATATTTTGTTGACTTTCGACCTTTTCCCTTTGGCCTTCACTTTTTCATGCTGTTATCAACTTTCTTATTAATCATCTGATCTTTTAAATGTAGCATATTGACAAACACCAAGTTTTGGTGAAGGAACCCAATATAATCATTGAAATTAACGTACAACCTCTGCAGGACCTTTTATGTGACCTTTGACTCCTGACATTGACCTCAGTTTCATTTCCAGATGATTTCTCCCCAACTACTTGCAGTAGCCTTTCACAAAGGACTTAGGATTTAGGCTGTGTCCATGCATGCGTCTATCAGTGTGTGAGCACATCCTATCATTGGCATTGGACTTTTTCCAGTCTCCGACTGGCTTGTTTTCATTGATGACTTCAATACTTGTTTGAAACTGGGACTGTCATTGCAGTTTTGCTGCCAGTTCAGTCTAACTGCTTTGTGAAAAGTTCAGCGTTGTGCCCCTGTAGTGGATTCAAAATCCACACCTCTTGACCAAAATTAGGTTAATCTCCCATGTTTGGCGATTTTGTGATGCAAGCTCTATAGGATGGAAGGTGCCTTGTTTTTGAGCCTGAGCCCAATTGTACAGACCTTTACTTCTTTACCCATGTTTTTGTGTGTGTGTGTGTGTGTGTGTGTACGTGGGTGCTTGTTCATTCAGACGACTCTGAGGATGACAGCCTGGACTCGGACCTGGGTCAGGTGGGCACGCATGCGTTCGCGCGGATGGAGGGCGACGTGGACAAGCGGCGCCGGCTGGTTCTGCAGGGCCAGATGTCCGAGGCGTCCTTACAGAAGCAGCACCAGAGGAAGTGAGTCGCCCATCTTCCCTGTGGCCCCATTAGCATTAGATCCACCCCCACTGGTCCCTCGTCTCATCCTTTCCACAGTCTTCATCCGCACTCTCAAACATCTCCTCTCCTCTGTATCACTGCAGCTACAGCCGCTGGCTGTGCCGAGCGAGGGCTGAGGACCTGTCGGACATCGCTGCACTGAAAGCATTGTACCAGACAGGTCAGTTTACCGCCGTCTCTGTACACCTTGTGTGTGTTTATGCGAGTAAACGCGAAGAGTCGTCACAATCTACTCAGCTGTGCTTTCAGAATCCTATGTAATATACCCAAGTCTGTCATGGCATAAGGGTCGTGGCTGTGGAGCTGTGCCGGTGGCTGAGTTTTGAAACTGAAGAGCTTAGTTTCAGGTGACGAGTTACCGTAAGCATCTCCGTGTGAAGTCTTGTGGCATAATCTCTCCTCTCAGTACTGAGTTTCACGTGTAAAAATAATCTAAAGCTGTGGTATGTTCTCTCTGTGCGGGAAGTCCCTTTGCCTAAAGGTCAGTGGCAGTAAAACGTGAAGGGTGCACGGCAATGGAATGGACCGAGTCTGTTCCAGCTGCAGAAATTTGCCTGAGGCTCGGTGAGAGCTGCCAAGTGCCTGTCAAGAACTCGGCAGGGAGAATAGGCGTGGTGTGCCACCTCGACTATTGCTCAACCTGTTTCGTTTTCAGATAAGTGTGAACTGAAAAGAAACACTGAAGAGTTACAGATCTCTATTCCTGTTATCTGGGCTTCACTTCTGCCACTAGGAGGCGAGCAGCCCCCTCCACAGTTTTTTGTAGTGATATCCGCATATAAGACAATCTCGTCTGTCTGGAGAGACTTGAACTGATAGTTTTCTCTGTGAACCAGAATTGAACAATGGGCCAACCCTGCCGGGAAGTAGGATGGGGTCTTTGAAAATTTATTTTCTCCACAGATGTATGGCTGACTACTCCTCAGATGTTCCCTATAAGGCTTTTCACATATATGGCTAATAGCGGCTATCTATTTGTGATCTTGGTCTGCTGGACAAAATATGGGCACTGTGCATACAGTGCTGCGAGGGAGTATTGCCCCCTTCCTGATTTCCTCTATTTTTGCTAATTTTTCATATTCAAATGTTTCAGATAATTCTAATGGAAGACAAAGACAATGTGGGGAAACACAAAATGCAGCTTTTAAATCATCATTTCTTTTATTGAAAGTAAGGAGTTATTCAAAACCAAAATCGCCTACGTGAATAAATAATTGCCCCCCTAAACCTAATAAATAGTTGTGCCACCCTAGGAACAACGAGTGCAATGAAACATTTATAACTGGCAATGAGTCTTTTACATGACTGTGGAGGAATTCTGGTCCACTCTTAGCAGAATTGTTTTAATTCAGCCACACTAGAGAGTTTTCAGGTATGAGCGGCCTGTTTAAGGTCATGCTACAGCATCTCAATCTGATTCAAGTCAGGACTGTGTCTAGGAGACTCCAAATCTTTTATTTTGCTTCTTTTGAGCCATTGAGAGGTGGACTTGCTTGTAGGGTTTTCCCCAAACACCATACCATTCTCTGAAGCTTCGAAAGTAATAGCGAATATTTGAAGCCTTGGAGGGGGCATAACCAATAGGCTTTGCGCATTTCAAGACAATTCTTGGCTCTTTTTCCCTTTGATGCTGCTGCCGTTATTATTATTATTATATTATTATTATTAGTATATTGTTGTTGTTGTTATAGTAGTAGTAGTAATCTTTAATTAGCTACACTATGGTTTATGTCAGCATCTCGGGACCCGCGTATAGCCAACTCTGACACGTGCAAGCCAGGCTCGTGCAATTACACACACACTCCACCCAACTGACTAAACCTGCACTGTAGCCTTAACGCTTTGTCAATCATTATTAGGGAATGTGGACCTAATGTAGGCTAATTGTCAAAAAACGAGAATTTCCTTCAGTTGAATGCGCTGCATGAATGACTTGGTTTCAGCCAGGCTATATGGCACTGTCAGCATCATTTATCTTTGCAATACCTATATCTATGGTCTTGAATCAAACTTTATCTATGGTATTAAATCAAATTTAGTATGTACAGTTAGTATCCCTCTGATGCATTGTAGGCTTGGGCCGATTGTCTATTTTATTGGGAGTTGACGATGGATTGAATCGCAAATGCTCAACGATTTTATAATTTTTTTTTTTCGTGGTGATTTGTAAGGTGTGTAAGCATACATACTGAAACCATTTTTTTGTCTCTTGCATGCTGTGTTTCATTTGAATAAATTTTGCCTGTTGCCTGTTTATTCTACAATTCGATGCTGAAACACAAATAGATCATGCTGCTGTTATCTTCTGTTTAGACCTCTGTGGAACAAACAATATACAATTCCATTAAGACCTCATTAAATAAATTATATTTGCTTCCGCATAGCTCACTCGATTAAAGCATAGCATTGCAAAGCAGAAGTGACTATCAAGGCGCGGGTTCGAGCTCCGCTCGTACCAACCGGCAGTGGTCGGCAGCTTTTTCAGAAGTTGCGCGCAAATGGCCCATGCGCTACAGGGATGCAAATTGGGAAGGGTCTGCCAGGAAGGGAAATATAAGTTGTTTTGTTCGTTCCTTGGGCGCCTCCTGTTGGCCAGACAGGCGCTCGTCAGGAAGATTGTAAGCTTGTTCATGTTTGGGTATCCTCCGCCCTCGCTCTGAACTTGCGATGATTCAACCAATGAGTGTATAAGAAGCAGTGGCTGACAGGCGCGTGCTTCGGAGGAGAGCCGCGAGCTGTCTTCACTCTCCTAAGTTGGCAACAGGGGGCCGCATATGCAAAAGCCTTGTACATAGTTCCCCAATTGGACATTCCAGATTCGGGTGGGATTGGAGATGCCAAATTTAAAAAAAATAAAAAATAAATATTTCGTGAAGTATTAATGACATCTTGGTCAGCACAAAAGTGCCGAGGAGCCAACGACAGCATCTGTCAACCACCTTACGATTAACAGCACAATTTACCTGCCCAGAAACATAGTGTATTATTGTAACCATTTATTTAGACAACAAAGCAACAAACTACAATTTGATTCAGGCCTCATTAACAGGTCACACAAAATGAATGTAGGCTTAGTTAGCTGAATATTTTGGCTTGTGGTGCAATCTCAGATTCTGTTATTCTGCAATATTGATGTTTGTGTTGTTACTGCATAAAGGGAAATTCTGAAATGTTGCTGTGACCGCTGCAAGCCGTCCGGATTGTCGCTAAATTATTCAACTGGGTCATGTTATTTATTTGTTTTACTTGTCATCTCGAGAAAAAAAAAAGCATATAAATGTAAACTTTTGCTTAACGATGGCACTTAATTAGTATATCTATCCTTACAGTCTGTTCAGTCGGTGTTTGACCCAATTTCAGTGGCCACATGTACACTCACCTATTGACGCACCAAGCATATAATTTCAATAAGATGAAGGAATACGATCGCTCGATACAAGCAATCCTGTAATTGGCCGCCAGGTCCGAGATGTCATGAACCACAATGAAGGCAATTTCTGTGCTTGGCGAATGATGTAACCGTTGCTCCCAAATTGGCTTAAATGACTGAAGACAGCGCTATGCTAAACATGGGAAGAACAAAACGACACATTGACCGCAAATGGTTCCTGCGTGACAGAGTAAGTTGTATTTGAACTCATCGCTGTTTCAGATTAATATTTGAGTGGACCACTGTGATAACTGGCCAAGCCAGCCAGCTACCTTGCCTTGGCCTCGCTTATAAGGCTAGGCAGTTAATGGCTATTAGTGAGCCGCATTCACCTTTATAAAGTTCAGAAAATAGTTGTTTGCAATAGTTATATCCTTTCCATGTAGCTAAGTATATCCTCACTATTTCAACCTGGGGTTAATGCTGCAGTCAGGCTGCTGCTGTAGTTAAGTTGAACTGTGTATGATGATGACAATGCTGGTTCAAAGACAAATTATGGTCAAGAAAAAGTAATGAAATAATAGTCATTTTGAAAAGATATTCAACTGTAACATTCATGGCAGCTGTCAGTTAAATTCTGCTGTGTATGTTTTTTCACAATCGATTGTTCTCATTGATTTATGGCAAAAAAACGATCAGTAAAAAAGTTTGTACATGTCTCGGTTTGTTTAGGCTATTTTTCATTCACCTTTTGTCTCTTTGGTGTGAATCCAAAAAAAATAAATAATTTCCATGCAAATCATTTTTTATGCAAATTAGTTGTTGACTTCATCTTGCTACTTCTAGCTACTTTTTGGATGGCCAAAAGCTACTTGGCAACGCTACCTACAAGCTTGATTAACAGATGGGTCATTCCACGCCAAACTGAACAATGCTCCCCCCCGACTCCCTCCGATTTCCATGAAATTTATTTTGCGAATAGCCCTTAGGACCAATAGTGATATACCAAAATTTCAGAAACAACGGTGAAATAGCTTTCAAGATATGCATGATTGAAATTTGCTGACTACGCAAAGAATTTGGATAAGCAATGGCTTTTAAATGATGAAAGAAAAACTGAATTCTATCATAGAGTTAAAGAGGAATTGGTGCCAGAGTTTTCTGCATATTTAATGAGCTTGCTGGGTTACCATGGCAACCGCATAAACAGAAAAATGCCAATTTGTATCTTTTTTGGTGGTTATTACGTATACCTCTTTAGTTTAATTCTGAGTTGTTTCCTGGTGTCATTTTTCATTTAACCCCAGATCACCCCCTTAAACACAGAGAACATCCCAGTCCCGGAGCTTTTTGTAGTCAAGTCGCCTGGCACGCTTGGCTGACTTCATCAAGCGGTCCACAGCAGGACTTGGATCGATGAGGTCGTTGCAAGTTATGTAGGTGGTCACATGATCCCCGAAGCAAAATGTACACAAAGGTTGATCGCAGCATAGTGAATATAGGGAAATCTTGTGCTGCTGTTGCTTGCGCCCATAATGATGCCATTCAGTGGTCTGGAAAATACGGCAAAATAAGTTTCCATCAATTTCCACAAAATAGTGAAGCCCTTTGGAAAGAGTGGCTTGTTAAATTAAGAAGAATTGACCGTGGACAGCCTTACAAACCAACAAAACATTCAGTTCTTTGCTCAGAGCACTTCGACAAAAGCTGCTTCAGGTACCAGAAGTTCACAAGTAAGTCAACGGTTTTGTTGCAATAAAAACTAGTTTTAAAGTGAAGATTTAAAGAAATTAGTGTTAAATATATATTCTATACAAATATTAACCTTAAGCCTGAACGCCCCCATATATAACGGGGGCAATGAAATTGCATAATAAATACAGCATGTTTCCTAATAGCAACCTTGTCATGCGGCATATCCTCTTAAAGCGAAGAAACTCGGCGAAAAGATCGTGATGACCGTTTTTACCTAAACCGAACACAATTCAAGTACCAAGCAAGTAAATAAGCATCTAGCAAAACATTAAATAAAATAAGATCAGTGCTCTATCGCAAGCATTTCTGCTGAATTTGTGCTATGCATACAAACGATATCTGAAGTGAAAAAGGACAGTCCACAAATTCCAACGATAAAAGCCTCGTCATTTTAAATTGTCACCATACTCGAAGAACAGCAGGCATACACTTTAAATGCTACAGAGATGAGCAAAAAAATTTCTTTCCTTTGATATTTTGTCTTAAAAGCGGTTTATGGGTAAATCTGCGCTTGCTATTGTTTTAGCCAGTCTGAGAGTCCTCTCGCCATTGTGCTATGCACTGGAAGACCTCAGCAGTATAATCGCTTAAAATGGTTTGTTTTTTGTATTTTCGCGATAATCAACCGCTAAATATTCAACTGTTGTTTTCAAAGCCAGTTTATGACTGAGAATCCTTGCGCCAATATGCTCAAGTTCAAACAGCACAGCTACACAAGTGCTAAATCGACCAGTGAATATATAGTCTGTTGAGCTAGTGTCGTGGATAAGGCGGAGCATGTGGACCTGAGGTTCAATATCCGGTTATACATGCGACCTTTCAGAGCAAGGAAATTTTTTATTTTTTTTTTTGTATAAATAAATAATAATTAATCGATGCATCCCCATTCAATCAAAGCTATCTTGCTGGGTTACTTCGGGGATCACGTGACTTACACTACGGTTTCTACATCCAGTGCAACGCTTCCATTCCCGTGTAGCCTACTTTACCTAACAATCAAGCCATTTATTCAGCCAACTGACCAATCAAAACCAAAATCTAGCCAATAATGATTTAGAAGAGATAATGAGAAGTAGACAAACCGAACCAGGCTACCTTGTTAGATTGAAATAATGTCAGTAGGCTAATCTGAATAAATAGCAGACCTCTGAATTCCACCTCTCGTCGGAAAACTTTAACGTATTATTAAAAAAGATTTCTTAAAAATAAAATCATGTTAAGATGGCCCTGGTTTTTAAGCGTCGAAAAATATACGCGAAGTAAAAAACTGAAGCGCGTCAAACGTGAATGTGAGAGAGAAATTATTTTCGCAGCGTCTAGAGATACGGCAGTTTTATGGGTACGGCCGTCGATTTGAAGGGATTAGGATAAGGATTAGTGATTAAGGTTAGGGTTAGGGCAGGGTTTAAAATTGGGACTGCCGTACCTCTCTACGTTGAAATGCATTGGAAAACTGCCGTACCCATAGCAACTGCCAATTATTTTCGCATTGCAAGCAATGGACAAATGCACTGAAGGCTGGGCAAGCACGTTCAGGCAAATCTGTGCCGCAAATTTTTAGCTTTTTTTTTTACTGAATAATTGAACAAGATTCGCACACAACGGCCAAATGTAATAATCAAGTAAACACATTCAGGCAAATTGCGTGCTGAACTAAGCGAAGTTAAGGTCTTCAATCATCCTCCTCTACTCGACAATTGCTTTGACCCCCTTCCCATTTACTTTGCTCAGTTTGCAATCAAACAGTTGATTAGCTCAATGAACAATTTTAACCCTCTGTTAACCAAGTACCTTTCCAACTGCGTAAAAATCATTTCCCTAGGCAAATATGTTGATTATGGGCCAATATTTGGAAAAATGGTTAAAAAAAAATTCGACCCTTTGGCCCACCTTTCCAAAATGTAGCAGAGCTGCTACATTGGGTAATAATACGAATGGAAAAATTAAAGTGACGGACCATTCAAGTTATTCTCAAATGTTTACTTGGCACTAAGCAACAAAACCAGCAGGGTGTCCAGGCTGTTAACCCTTTCACTTTATGTAGCAGATATGCTACGGTGGTTAATTGAGGGTTAAATTGGTTGGTAGTCTAATTTATTTAGATTTCATTTTTGTTTGTCACATTTTGAAATTTAAATGACCATGAAACATGACAGAGCTTCCTGAATGTGTTTGCTACATCAGTTTTAGTTTCACATTTGGTCTCTGTGTGCGATTGCGTGAACAATTTACATGTGACGTTCGATATGCTGAAACAAAATGTTTTCCACCTTCACTGTAGGCTATTTAGACGCTCAAAAGTAACCAAAATCAAGAGCTATGAATGACTTTATTTCAAATTAGTCCCGTTCAATTATTAATTCGGTGCATTTGTCTGTTGCTTGCAATTCGAAAATAATTTCTCACATTCACATTTGATATGCTTCACATAATGTTTTCCACTTTGCGTATATTTTTAACGCAGTGTCTACGTGTCCGAAAGTCGGACAGGGTTTTGATATAACTCCGAGTCCGATAGTCGGATGGTTTCAGTATAACTGTGTCCGACAGCCAAAAAAAAAAAAAAAAAAAAAAAGAGGACGATTAGAACAGGTTGATAACAAAATAAAGAATAATTTAAAAAAAAAATTAACAACAAAAAACATCCAATGAACACTGCGATTTATTTATTTGCGGGCCATCTTTTTCGGATGTTCTGTTTGTTGGTGATATATTTTTCTTGATTTCGTTATAAATCTGTTCTCATATCAATACTTTTACTTTTTGCTCGCTGCCGGAAATGGAGTATTTTGCATTTCGCGTCCGACAGTCTTGATCGTGCATGCGATATTTAATTCACAATGTCAATGGTCATGGAATTGATTTGCTCACTGACTACAAGCACTATTTTATCTCTGGTGTGGAAATAAAGCGTGAATATGTTCGATCCATCTGACTAATTTTCAAAAGAGAGACCGAATAAAGACGGTTGTCCATCTTCAACGGAAGAAAACAGACGAATAAAAAGGCCAAGAAAAGTCGATAGCTATCAACTTGCATTTTGCAAAGGTCGAACACAAACATGGCCAAGTTTGTACATCTAATAATTGCTGGAATACTCGAAAAATTAGAAGTTTTATGTCTTTCGGACACGGAGTATTTTTGGATCTCTGTCCGACAGTCGCAAAATTTGTCATAAATGCACAAAGTCCCGCGCCAATGTTGACTCACTTTATTGAGCAGAGTTTAAACAGAAACATTGATTGAAATTCTCGGTACTCATCTTGAGGAACTGATCCCTCTTATCAAAACATTCACGTTTAATATCTAAAAGATTCAGTAGATTTGAAGAAATTAAAAACAGTAATCGACTGTCGGACACGGAGTTACACGGAACTGCGTATTTCGCAACGCTTAAAAACCAGGGCCATCTTAAAATGATTTTATTTTTCATAAATCTCTTTAATAATACGTCAAAATGCAATGATAAGAGGTGGAATTCAGAGGTCTGCCATTTATTCAGATTACTGACATTCTCTCAATCTAACACGGTAGCCTGGTTCGGTTTGTCTGCTTCTCATTATCTCTTCTAAATCATTATTGGCCAGATTTTGGTTTCGATTGGTCAGTTGGCTGAATAAATGGCTTGACTGCAAGTTAGGCAAAGTACACGGGAATTGATTTAAGGTTAGCTAATTATGCCAAGGTGAAGGCAGCTGTCCAACCTTGCTGGTAATTAGCGGACTTCAAATCGCACTTTTCTTTCCGGAAGCATTTCAAATGGCCTCTGATGTCAGTTGGCCTCTGATGTCAGTTCACCTCTAAATTAAAGGTGTGTCGCATAGAATAGGTAATAATCAAGCTCGTCTGTCTGCCCCATAGAGGAAGTTACTTTTATTGCTTTTTAAAATTACCGCGATACATTTATCACAAGAGCCCTAACTTATAGTTTGATCCACTTTGTATGGTTTTATTTTAGGAGCAAAATGCGAATGAAAGGGTTGAAATCCTTACTCGCAAGCGTGCTACCTTCTTATTTTTTCTACTCGCACACTCTATTTTTAGGCGCATATGCGAGTGAAATGCTCGCACTGTACAGCCCTGGCATGAGCCAATATGTTATTTACAGTAGAACATAGATAACGTTTCAAATGTTGAAACTGACACATTTTACATTTTTGTCCATAAAATGAACTTATTTCAAATTTTCTGCCCGCAACAGGTCTCAAAAAAGTTGGGACACAGGCAAAAAAGGGCTGAAAAAGCAATTAATATAAAAGAGAATCAGCTGAAAGAACATTTAGCAAGTAATTACATTCACTGGCATTAGGTTTGTAACATGATTGGCTATAAAAGGGGTGTCTTAGAGAGGCTGAGTCTCTCAGAAGTAAAGATGGCCAGAGGCTCCCCAACCTGTGAAGGCTTGCGTAAAAAAAATTGTGGAATACTTTAAAAACAATGTTCCTCAACGTCAAATTGCAAAGGCTTTGAAGGTCTCATCATAGACAGTGCATAACATCATCAAAAGATACAGAGAAACTGGAAAAATCTCTGTGCGTAAGAGACAAGGCCAAAGACCTTTACTGGATGCCCGTGATCTTCAGGCCCTCAGACGCCACTGCATCACTCACCGGCATGATTCTGTCATTGACATTACTAAATGGGCCCAGGAATACTTCAAGAAACTACTATCTGTAAACACAGTCCGCCGTGCCATCCACAGATGCCACCTAAAACTCTATCATGCAAAAAGGAAGCCATTGTTGGGCATGATCCAGAAGCACCGCCATGTTCTGTGGGCCAAGGCTCATTTAAAATGGACTGTAGCAAAGTGGCAAAGTGTCCTGTGGTCAGACAAGTCCAAATTTGACATTCTTGTTGGAAATCATGGGTGTCCTGTCCTCCGGGCTAAAGAAGAGAAAGAACACCCCTCCTTTTATCAGCATTCAGTTCAAAAGCCAGCATCTCTGATGGTATGGGGATGCATTAGTGCATATGGTGTGGGACGCTTGCATGTTTTAAAAAGCACCATGAATGCTGAAAGGTATATCAAGGTTTTAGAGCAACATATGCTCCCCTCCAGACGACATCTATTCCAGGGAAGGCCTTGTGTATTTCAGCAGGACAATGCAAAACCACATACAGCAGCTATTACAACAACATGACTTTGTAGTAGAAGAGTCCTTGTGCTGAACTGGCCTGCCTGCAGTCCTGATCTTTCACCGATTGACAACATTTGGCACATAATTAAACAATAAGTCCATCAAAGGAGACCCAGAACTCTCCAGCAGCTGGAAGCCTGTATTAAACAAGAGTGGGATCAAATTCCAATGGCTAAACTTAAGAAACTTCTCTCCTCAATGTCCAGACGCCTCCACGCTGTATTAAAAAGAGGAGGGGATGCTACACCATAGTAAACAGGCCCCTGTACCAACTTTTTTGAGACCTGTAGCAGCCCTCAAATTTGAAATGTGCTGATTTTGTGGATAAAATTATAAAATTTCTCAGTTTCCACATTTGCTATGTTATCTCTATTCTATTGTGAATAAAATACTGGCTGGTGTGATTTGAAAGTCAATGCGTTTCGATTTTATTCACAATTTACACTTTGTCCCAACTATTTCGGAATTGGGGTTGTATCACAGGAGGTCTTATAAATGTATGTGAACTTTTAATTAGGGACCTTGACATTGGCCTTCAATGATTCAAAGGTCAAACTTCACATTAAATTTTCGTAACCTGTATCATCACTATAAGTTACAGGACCCTTGGTCCTATTTTTTCAATTGTTATATAATGGCTCTCCTCATGATTTGCTGGAGTCCCAGAGCCTTAGCAATGTCTTTGTAACCTTTTCCAGACTGAGAGATTTCAACAATTTAGTTTCTCAGCTTCAATTTCTTTAAATTGTGGTGTCATGTGCTTCTTTTTAACTAATTCACATTGCGAGTCAAGTTAAATTTAAATTAGCGTGAAGAGACTGAGAGGGGGAAAACAGGTGCGTTGTAATATTCAGTCTCACTTAAAACATTTTGATTATAATAAATGTGATTAGGCATTGCCTGTATAGGGTGATTTAAACAAAGCTACCTGGCTAGCAGGCTGATGAGGTTGTTTAAATGAAGTAGATGAATACTTGGCTAACAAAATTTGAATGTGAAATAAAACCTTATTGTGGGTATCTGGGTTTGTCTGTTTCTTTAACTTAATATTTGGTAGCAGCAACCAAATCATCTTATCAACTGTTTGCCTCTGGGTCACCAGACCTGCCAGACATTTTTTGAAAGGGCCCATGAATGGCTGGCGATGATGAGCGTCAGAAAATTTAAGGGAGTATTCGACCACTGGAAAATAATTGTCTTTTCATAAACTTTGCTGTATATGCAGTAGAAAGGCGAAAATATTTTTGAAATTGGTGCCTGAGAAAAAAGTGAAAAAAGGTTGTGGTATTTAGTTTTGCACAAAAGGTGGAAAACCTACAATAACCAGAATGCACTGGGCGCATTGCTTTCCCAAAACTGAAAATTGGGTAGGCTCAGAACCATAGACTGCATAAAAAGATGGACGAAGCTACCGTGACGTCACCCATTGGTTTCAGCATACCATAAAGGAACTCTCGATTTTGGCAATTTGAATTGCGCCATGTTGTCATTTTGAAACCGGATGTGACTTCTATTGGACGGGAACGTGTATTGAAGATCCGGGGAGGACCGTGGCTCTGGATCTGACCGTATCGGACGAGGACCAGAGAATAGCCACGCCCCTAAAGCATATTCTGGCTTAATCCTTTATTCTAGTCTATATGGGACTATAATTTACAAAAAAATGAACATCATGATTTATCGAAGGAGACTTGAAACTTGCTATAGCTACCATAAAATAATGTGAAAAATCATTATTTAAATGAAAAATCAGGTGGGAAAGTAGACTTTACAGCATTGAACTTCTTTCTGCAACCACCGACGTCGCCATCTGCTGGCCATTAAATAGAATGCCATTTTACGGTACCTCCGCATGGACTTCATTTTTCAGACCAGGGTGCTGTGTCCATCTTTTTATACAGTCTATGCTCAGAACATCCCTTTGATCGTGCTGACTTGTTCTTGGTCATTTTCCTTCATTAACACAGCTTCCAGTGATGAGAAAAAGCTATTGGAAATTAAAGACAGCTTTCTTCTTAATGCAGTCTAAGGGTGATTAAATAATGGGCTAGATTCAGTTCAGAAATAAATACATGAGTCATAAATTGGCCTGTGCTGTAAGAAAGGTAAACTGTAATGTAGCTTTCACGCTACCTTATTGTCAGAACAGGCGATCTATCCTGCGCCTTATGATTGTTTAACTTAAATCACAGACAGATTTGGAACACCTTTGCACAATTTTGAATAAAGTTGATTGAAAAGCACCAAATTGCTCATCCATTTGAATGATTATCATCTTACCATTATGAGGAGAACAGGCAAACACCTGATGGTGTGACATTTTCAGACTGAATGTATTGTTAATTGGGAAAAATAACTGAGAACATGCTAGGACCGATAATTGTTTTTAAGGGATGTTCTGTGCCTACCCAATCTTCAGTTCTGGCTATGCCAGTGGTGCCAAATGCCAACATAGTTTGGGTCTCATAAGTAACAATACGACAGTGTCATCACTATCCCTTGCCACGACCAAGGGCCATAACTCCTTAAATAAATATGCATCAACATCCATTTTAGAACTCAGCGTAGGCCATGACTAGCTTACTGAGCATACAAAATTTGACCCATGTTAACTTTCTTAGTTTGCGAGGTAACTTGTCTCCATTGAAAGTGTGACGGATATACAGATGAAATTCAATCCTGTATCTCCCGCACCAGTTTGTGGGATAAAAGTGTATATTAATTTCATTGGCTACTGTACTACTGCCATGTTTGTAAGAAAACACGGTCGCTACTGTACTTGCACTACCAGAGATGTCAGTTTTGCCCAGTTAGTTTCGCTGGTTTATTCTAGTTTCTATTCAGGGTCCTAAAGTTTCCAAAAATGCCGATGTACAATCTGAGGTTCGATCAACCTCCCTAGAGCCAGAAATTTCTGATGAATAAACAGAAAATTCTCAGTCCAGGCAACCTTGATGACAATGAAATATTGTTCATTTGCATATACTAACCACAATGTAACAGGCATGGGGCGATTAACTTAACTAGTTAATCCAACAAGTTAATACTAAAATTTCATCAATTAAGTTAAGTTAATGTCTATTTGGAAATTAACTAGTTAAGTTAATTTTGACAAGTTAACTAGTTAAGTTAAAAGTTAACTTTGTTGTTTCCATGCCATCAACAATATTTTCAAATATGTTGATTGACTTAACAACTGCAGAGTTAAGATAAAGTTTTATTTCAACTGCATCTAGTTTTGTCAATACACAAATATAATTATACATTTGAAAACAAGTCATCATATTATCAGCAATGTATCATATTGTAACTAGACATATATCGATGGCGCGCCATCGCAAGTCTCCGCGCTCCGCAACAAATGTTATGGGAGTAGTAGTAATGTGTCAGAGGGCAATTCACTGAACTGGCATTCTGCTGTACAAATGATAATCTGCTTGTTGCAGTGACAAAGCACTGATACTGATCAGAGTTATAGCAGTGTGATATAGTTGGTTAGTTGGTTAGAGTACTTTTTGCGTGTCTGTTGAGGGCATTAATTACTCTTCATTTTGAAATGAGAGCATTAAGAAGGGAAAGGACGTACGGTACAGGGATTGGCACACCTGACGCCATTTGACCTAGAAAACGGTCAAAATGAGGTCAAATCAAAAAACCACTCTGATATGGGATGAAGGGTCATCCCGTACACCTCCCATAAAAATTGAAGCGTCCTAGCTCAATGCATAAGGAACTTATGGCCATTCTTCAGTTTTCACAAAAAGGCCCCTGGTGGCCAGAAGAGGAAATGAATTTAAATTCTTAACACGTTGTGCACCCCTCTGGGTCACTACCTTACACACATTAAAAGTTTCAGGTTGATTGGTCTAACGGCCTAGGAGGAGCTACTGTTTCGGACGGACAGACAGACGGACAGACGCCAAACTGTATCACAAGATCTCCTCGCTTTTTCGGAAGCGCGGAGATGATCATGATCTGTATGTACTTCATACATAGCATACAAAACTCATTGCATACATTTACATACACTTGTGTGTTTCATTCTATTAATGTTAACACAAAAGGTTATTGGCAATCTCCAGTGAATGTCAGACTTTAAATGTCTACTTGCCTTGTAAAAATTCAAGAACATAACACAGCTGATATATACAGTGCCCTCCATAATTATTGGCACCCCTGGTTAAGATGTGTTAAAAGCCTTAAAATAAATTCAATTTTTATTGCAGAAGCGTACTCTCACACTGAAAATTGTAGAAAAATGTAACCTTCAACTCAAGTGAATTTTAAGGGAAAAAAAAAATCCCTGACTAAGAAATAATTATTTTTCATAAAATCACCTGTTCCACAATTATTGGCACCCCTAACAATTCCTGGGAAATAAATGTAATTGAAGTATTTCTGTCATTTCTACAGTAGTTTACAAAGTTGATCAGAGTATCTAGGAACATTTAATTAGTAATTCATCACTTCCTGTTTCCCTGGGGTATAAATATGATGTGACACAGAGGTCGTTTCTCTTATCCACTCTTCAACATGGGAAAGACAAAGGAACACACAATTCAAGTAAGGCAGATGTGTGCCGACCTTCACAAGTCAGGCAATGGCTACAAGAAAATAGCCACTCGCCTGCACCTGCCCATATCTACTGTCAGAGGAATCATTAAGAAGTTTAAAACAACTGGAACAGTGGTAAACAAGCCTGGACGAGGACGCAAGGTTATTTTGCCACCACGCACAGTGAGGAGGATGGTAAGAGAAATAAAAAGTTCTCCAAAGCTCACTGTTAAAGAATTGCAACAAATGGTAGCATCTTGGGGTCACAAAGTCTCCAAAACAACCATCAGGCGCTATCTACATGCCAACAAGCTGTTTGGGAGGCACGCACGGAAAAAACTTTTTCTCACTCACAACCATAAACGCAAACGTCTGGAGTTCGCTAAGCAGTACTGGGACTTCAACTGGGACCGTGTGCTTTGGTCAGATGAGACCAAGATAGAGCTTTTTGGCAACAAACATTCTAAGTGGGTCTGGCGGAACACAAAAGATGAGTATGCAGAAAAGCACCTCATGCCCACTGTGAAGTATGGGGGAGGATCGGTGATGCTGTGGGCCTGTTTCTCTTCCAGAGGCCCTGGGAACCTTGTTAGGGTGCATGGCATCATGAACGCTTTGAAATACCAGGACATTTTAAATCAAAATGTGGTGGCCTCTGCCCGAAAGCTGAAGATGGGTCGTCACTGGGTCTTTCAGCAAGATAATGACCCTAAACATGTGGCCAAATCTACACAGAAATGGTTCACCAGACACAGAATCAAGCTCCTCCCATGGCCATCTCAGTCCCCAGACCTCAACCCCATTGAAAACCTGTGGAGTGAGCTGAAGAGGAGAGTGCAGAGGAGAGGACCCAGGTCGCTGGATGATTCAGAGAGATTGTGCAAAGAGGAATGGTCGAAGATCCTCTTTCTGTATTCTCCCATCTTGTGAAACATTATAGGAGAAGATTAGGTGCTGTTTTGTTGGCAAAAGGGGGTTGTACAAAGTATTAACATCAGGGGTGCTAATAATTGTGGCACACATGATTTGATGTAAAAGAATTATTTCTTAATGTGGGATTTTTTTGCCACTGAATAAATGCACTTGAATTAAAGGTTGGATTTTCCTCTTTTTTTCATTGTGGTCCTATATTATTTAGAAAAATACTGAATTTATTAGAAGCTAAAGAACACATCTTAACCAGGGATGCCAATAATTATGGAGGGCGCTGTGTGTGTGTGTATGTGTATGTATATATATATATATAAGTGTGTAGAACAACATATAAGTGAAGATTCTTTATCACTGCAAAACCATTATAATTATGATGAGGACAAAATCTCATCATTGCGGTAGTTAGATGTTTAGGAAAAAAGCATAAGTAGTCTGCATTATCAGGTCAACATTGTAGCAAGAATTATGAAGTTAATCAAAACTTAATTGAAAATTAATTGAAAAAATCAATTAATCTGCAAAAATCAATTAAGTTAAGTTAATATCCCTTCTCAAAAGTTAACTAGTTAAGGTAAGTTAATGGGATTTTAACTTAACTTGATTAAGTTAGCGATTAAGTTAATTAATCGCCCCATGCCTGCAATGTAATTATTCAAAGCTGGTTGAAAATAGGTGAACTATGAGCTGCCGAATAGCTCACTCAGTTAAAGCATCGCACTGTGAAGCAGAAGTGACTATCATGGCGCGGGTTCAAGCCCCGGTCGTACCAACCAGCAGTGGTCGGCCGCTTTTTCAGAGTAGCGCACAATTGGCCATTTCGCTACAGGGATGCAAATTGGGAAGGGTCTGCTGGTTGCTTCGTTCCTTGCTTAAGGGCCTCCTGCTGGCCAGCTGGGTGCTCGTCAGGAAGATTCTAAGCCTGTTCATGTTCAGGTATCCTCCGCCCTCGTTCTGAACTTGCGAGGATTCAACCAATGAGTGTATAAGAAGCGGTGGCTGACAGGCGTGTGCTTAGGAGGAAAGCCGCAAACTGTCTTCACTCTCCTGAGTTGCCAGCAGGAGGTCGCATATGAGCAAGTCCTGTACATAATTCCCCAATTGGGCATTCCAGATTCAGGTGGGATTGGAGATGCCAAATTTAAAAAAAAAAAAAAGAAAATAGACAAACTATCCCTTTAATTTGTGCCGTGCCGCTGCAGTGTGTTTTTACCGTTAGTCTTTACAATACAATAGCAATGCCTCTTTACCACTGCTCCCCTTCAGTCCTTTTCTCCTGGCATCCGTTTAATCGAGCTCTCAGACAATTTGTTGTGCAACTCATAATCATGGGAAGATGCCGATGGGGGCTGTCTGGGATTTTAAGATCTTGGCCTGACATAACTTGTGTAAATAGTTTATTTATAGAAATGGCCAAATTAGATGTTGAAAAAAGTTACGAGCAGTCTGCATGCGAGAGTACTTTTCTTTGTGTCTGTCCTCCTTTTTGGCTCACAAGATAACAATGGCTATAAAGTTTCAGCCATATGTGACTTAAATGAAACCCTGTTGCAGCACCAGGGCAATTACTTAATGTGCTGAACACAGAATATGCTGTCACGAATGAGTGTCAGTTCGGACCGGGTTTAGCTGATATTCTTTGGAAAAATACTTTGCCCTGTTTAGGGCCGAGTGCGGGAGTTTTCATAAAGGTTTAACAGATAAAATGTCTTTTTAATAAAAAGAAGGTCCTGGGACTTATCTGATACAATATACCAGTGACCCTGAAATCTGGACCTCGAAGCCAAATCCAGCCCAGATTTTCCTTTATCCCAGGTAAGAAAATGAACGCTTAGTGCCTCTGGTTGGCCGGACTGTATACACCTGACTCCCAGGTAAAGGGAGGGTGGAAAACCAACTATTCTCAGACCTTGAGGACTGTGATTTGAGGACCAGGGCTACATACCATGGCTAGTACAAAGTGATGTCCCTTCTAATAACCATCCAGGAATGATTATCATTGTACATTCTGTGAATTGTTGTCGTGTTTAGTTATTTGCCCTTGGTAATGAAGTTACTTATGTTTATCCAGTAACTGTGTTACATTTTTACCTTTTTTCTGCTTACTTAATTTAGTCAGCAGGACTTCCTATAATTTTTGAATCTTTAAACGTTAATCCTGTAACTTAGATTTCTCAAACCTACCAATGCAGTAATGTAAAAACTTAATTTTATCCTGTATAGTATAATACATAAATGACCAGATCTGGATTCTGCAACTGATTAAGTGCTTGTGGATTAAAGCCTGCTGGCAGATGTATGCACTCTCTGACTGGCCTCTAGTTTTTAAAATTAAATAGTTTTAAAATGGCTAATCAACCCATGTTGCTGCTGTGCCTCCCAAATTGGTCCCTATTTTGATAAAGAAAAAACAATCATGGAAAATGGAAGTAAAATCAAAAAGGGTTGATTTGAAAGGAACAATTTATCAGAATTTGGTTTTTTTTGGTACAGTGTGTGTGCATCCACACATAATGCTATGGCCACCATCTTGCCCATCTCCTGACCCAGAGGTTTACCCTTGACTTTGCATAACCTCTCCACTGCGAAAATTTAGACACAACTTTACCTCAGAATTGGTGGCATTTATCGATAATTTTTATTGATAAAGGTTGGTCTAACATTCCTATTAATTTTATATTTTTATTTTATGCATGGTTGTGTGCTTGTATCTATGAATAAATGTTGCTTCCACCGTCGTCCTGGAAGCAATTTTTCATTTCCATGCAAGTGGCCTTATTGGATTGCGCAGCGTTCTACCGGTTGCCTTCTGTAGAATAATGTCGAAAATGATTGGCCATCTGGCTATTGTTGGCTTACATTTTGATTCATTTTGAGTTTCTTACGTACTATATAATAATTTATGGGTACAAAGACTGGCCCTCTGTCTTGTTCCTGAGGAAGGAAACCGTGAACAGCAGCAAGAACGCGAGTCTGAACCAGTGATTACATGACTCATTTCTGTTCACTGAGGGAATCCTCCTGATAAACTGCATCTAGACTCTAATTCCGACCTGTGTTAATGGCTGATCGATTGCGTGCACTTCATAGGAAAGCTGCTGTCAGGTCATTGCTAGCCTATGAAATTCGCTATCCCCTGCCCTGTTCAATCAGAGCACTGCTGTCGAGTGTTACCAAATGAGCAATGATCATTGACAGCAGCAGCCAGGGACGTGAACTGTGCTGTGTGCACAATGTCATATTTATTTACTCTTTGTATAGATGAAGCTCTTGTTCTTCTGTTGTAGGCGAAGAGCAGGAAGACAGTTCCATATAAATACCCTTTCGTTGTTAGCGTGCCATGTGTCTCTGTGTAGCTGAGGAATTGTTCAGGTTTAAGCGCTGTGTTCCTGTTCCTCAGGAGTGGACGTCTGTGGGAGGACGGTTATGGTGCTGGTTGGGAGAAATATTCCGGTGACCCTCATAGACATGGAGAAGGTAAGGTGAACCATCGCGGTCCCTTAAGGGGTGATCTGGGGTTAAATGGGCAAAATTTGATTATTTTTCCAAAAAACTTTTTTTGAATAAAAATATTCTATAATAACCCACCTTTTAATAATCACTAATTGCTACAAGGATTAAAAACTGATCTCAACTTTTCAATGCAGTCCAATGCATTTTCCATTGATTTGCTAAGGTATTACTTTTTCCACGTTTCTCATGTTTGTGGCAGCCATAACTTTTTTTATTTATCATTGAAAATCAATTAAATTTGGGCTGCAGGTACTTTACTTCATTAGAAATGCAATGACATAGGGAAATTTTGCCTATCTGTTACATACTTTGAATATTTTGAGTATTCGTCAGATTCTCGCAAAATAATTTCAAAATTTGAGTAAAATACTTGAAATCACAAAACTGATAAATTGGGCAAAGAATGGCTATGTCATTGCATTTGGATAAGCAATGGCTTTTAAATGATGAAAGAAAAACTGAATTCTATCATAGAGTTAAAGAGGAATTGGTGCCAGAAGTTTTCTGCATATTTAATGAGCTTGCTCGGTTACCATGGCAACCGCATAAACAGAAAAGTGCCAACTTGTATCTTTTTTGTTGGTTATTACATATACCTCTTTAGATTAATTCTGAGTTGTTTCCTGGTGTCATTTTTCATTTAACCCCAGATCACCCCTTAATAGTCTGGGATTTATAATTTTTACGCAAGCCAATGTCGCTTTCAGACAAGTAATCTATTGGAATGTTTGATATGCAAAGTCTATGTGCTTGTGAGAGAATACAGTATTTCGGGCGTCTGTTTGGTCGTTGGATTGCATCTTATCTGCCCAATCCTGTGCAGCTATTCCAAATATTCAGTTTTAAAGTGACTGGAATGCAGAGCTTCAGAGGTCCAGTTTATCTGAGTGGGCTCCATCCGTGCAGCTATACCCTCATCCATTCATTATCCTGTTGCTGACCCGACCGATCCTACCTCACCTCTGTTAACTACGTCACTGACAACCGTGTCAGTCCAGGCCAAGCTCAAATTTGCATGAAAAATGAGTTTAGGTCAGAAAGAAAAAACAAAAACAATGAAGTTGGCTTTTGAAATATTCCTGAAAGCCTGATGACCCAGACTGGACATTATAGCATTTCTGTGATGCTCCTCTGCCCTAGCATTTAAAGCCTATTACGATTTCTGCAAGGAAATGCCCACTTTCACTTGACAAAATGCTTATGGTATAGAGTTGAAAAAATATCAGCTTGAAAGGCCACACGATGTACTTGTTTAAGCCAATGATTTTTCATCATATCTGTGCTGGTTTTATTCGATTTTCTCCCCTGTGTTGTCCAATCATATTAAGAGACCCATTCTTCCCAGTTAAATTGGGATGAGCTAGTTTTTCGTACACTCGTACACGCGGTTGCACGGTCAGTCCTGGGGTTCAGTCCATGAGCAGCTGATGAGGACAGGCGGCAGGATCCTAGCCGCCTTCTTCATATGGTGACACTTGGATTCTGTGAATTCTGTCCATTCCATCTTCATTCAACATGGACATAACCAGGAATTGCTAGGTCTCATAGTTGTGTTGAGAACCGTTGCTAAGCTGTCCAAGCCTCCAAAGCTCGATGCTGTTGCGATGACTTCATTATTAACCCTTAGAGCACTGGGATACATTTTCAAAAAATTATAAATTAGATTATCTTGTGCAGCTGAAAACCTATCATGTGGCCACTTGTTTAAAAGAGCTCCCCTTGCGGGAGCTCTTTTAAACAAGTCGCCACATGATAGGTTTTCAACAGCTTTGAATTTGATATCTTACATCATTGAGCAACACTATTTGTATTTAGCGCTCTAAGGGTTAAGGCTTACGGCTTATACTGCAGATGGGTTTTATTCACTGCCGCAAATTCCCCATAATGGAAGGACATGCTAACGTAGCTGATGTAGCCTGGCCTTTTTGCGCCAGGCTCTCTCGTGTTAATACATATGTATGCTGCAGGCCCTTCTCTACTTCATTCATGTCATGGATCACATCGCTGTCAAGGAGTACGTGATGGTGTATTTCCACACACTGACCAGAGAACACAATCACCTGGACTCCGACTTCCTCAAGAAAGTCTATGACATCGTGGACCCCAAGTAAGTGGGGGTAGGGGAGAATGGGGTATGCAAAAATGGACGGTCTTGGTGGGATTTCAGCCAATCACGTTGGTTTATTGGGAAGAGTCATGAGATTTAATCATTAATGTCAGTTATTGAAAGGAGTCTTGCGGGGTAATTTTGCCTTGTTTCCCTTTCGGAATTCGTGCGGTTGCCCAAAGTTTATTGCCCCAACTTTTGTTTCCTTCCTAAAGCTCCAGGAAGAAATGACTAAAAGTTTCTGCCCAGCATGGCGTATTTTTCTGGAACATTCCCAGTGTGTGGACGTCTCTTCAGTAGAGCTCCTGATTGCTTAAGCGCTCCGCGGGGTTTGCAGGGAAGCTAAGAGAGTCTGGAAGAGAGCGTCGGCTAATCGACTACAGCGTAATGTAATGTAACGGGTGAATGATTCCGTGCTCAGGTTCAGCTGGTTTGTGTTCCTCTGGGTTTTTATCTGACAGGGGATTATGTCTCCTGCCTCAGGATTTGGCTGATTTTGGTGGAGGATAAAATCACAGCAGTTATGTACAGCACATGCTACGCCTGCTGTTAGCTCCCCAACCACACACTCGTATAACAACACATGCATGTATGTGACCTCATGCAGCTTCTATTCGCAGAAGCACTCTGACACATTCATATGCTCAGTCACTGACTTTTTCGCGAACAGGCTTTTCATACACACAACCGTGCGCTGCCTCTCATGCATATTCGTGCGGAGTCACTCAATCCTGTGTACACTGGAGACACGTTCTTACTCGTGCTCACACTCAGCATATCGAAGTTAACTTGTCAGAAAGCACGGCGCATTTTTATGCTTTATCTTCTGCAGAAAATTTGACTTGACTTTGATACTGATCTCTGCATCAGCATTGGCAACACATAAATTAAAGACTGAGATGCTGTATTGACATTTGGTTTATTTTTGAAGTTTTGGAAGATGATTTGGAATCGCATATATAAACTTCCTGATTAGGCATGAAACTGCTGGTGACAGAAGATTTTGAAGACGGGAGGAAATAAACTGTTCATGAAAAGATGCACTGAAGCTCTTCTTTGACTAATTATTCCATTTTATACCCCCGTCCTTGACTCAAAGTTGACCTTTGAGCACAGATCAGGTACTGTATTTCATATTGAGGACAGTAATTCCCTTCCCACAGTCCATCGAGGTAGTTTCTAACCAAGAAAAACATCACACTGGCTGTCTTGCCGACCATCTGTCTGTGCGCATTTGACGTTGCGCTCGAAAGAAACATGAGCACTGGTGGCCCTTCCACACTATTTATCCTTTAAAATTGGCATCGGGACATCGCTCTCTTGAGTGTTTGCCAGGCTCTCTCAAGGCTGACCTGAAATCAGACCAATAACATATTCCATTGGAAATAATAAGATTAATGTGAAACTGGCCTGTTAACTGGACTCCATTTTGAATCTGTGAGCCAGAGCAATAAAGGCCAGTACATCTGGGCCTGCACCAGAACTGTAAAACTCCTTGGGAACTGCTATTGGCTCCCGGTCTCGTAGTCAAAGACGATGCAGACCGGTGCTGCTAATCCTGCCATTGGTCAGGATGCGCAGGCATATGAAAGTGTTTAACAAACTTCACTATTAATCACTGAAATAACAATTGAACTTCGACTAATTTTGAAATGTCCCAGAAACACTGTTCTTAATCTAGTCATTGTGTACCCCGCCCTGAACACCGAACTTAAGCCCCGTCCGTCATCGATTACCAAAGGCAGACTGCATCGTAATCTTCATGCATTTGGAAATGTGCGTTTTCAGTCATCTATCTTCATAATACTTAGCTTGATTTGTGGGTTCAAATTTGTCATTAATAGTATAAATGTGGGAGAGGATTTATACATATCCCCGGTTTCTATTCACATAAGGAATATTTTACGTCACCAAATTCTGGTTTAACACTAATTACCAATTTCTTTGTGGGATATTTCAGTGTGCCAATGCCACGGATTCAACCTCTAGCATTTAGTCAGGAATGAAGCCCACTTCCCTCATGACTGTTTGTCTATTTTCTCTGTTGTTACCATGTTTATTTTCTTGATTGTGTTGGCCTCACTATAGTTTTTCAGGAGTGTCTATTAGCTTTCATTGGGTTTTATTTATTTATTTATTACAAGAGGGTTTGTGAGCTTTTGCTGTTTTTTTTTTTTTTTTTTTTTTTACACAAGAATCTGTGAGCTTTCACTGGTTTCACAGGAGGGTATGTGAGCTTTCAGTGTCTTTCACACAAAAATCTGCGAGCCATCACTGGTTTTACGGGAGGATGTGTGAGCTTTCGGTTTTTTATGGTAGGGTTAGTGAGCTTTCACTGTTTTTTACAGAGGGGTCTGTGAGCTTTCACTGCTTTTAACAGAGGGGTCAGTGAGCTTTCACTGTTTTTTACAGAGGGGTCAGTGAGCTTTCACTGCTTTTAACAGAGGGGTCAGTGAGCTTTCACTGTTTTTTACAGAGGGGTCAGTGAGCTTTCACTGCTTTTAACAGAGGGATCAGTGAGCTTTCACTGTTTTTTACAGAGGGGTTTGTGAGCTTTCACTGTTTTTTACAGAGGGGTCAATGAGCTTTCACTGTTTTTTACAGAGGGGTTTGTGAGCTTTCACTGTTTTTTACAGAGGGGTCTGTGAGCTTTCACTGTTTTTACAGAGGGGTCTGTGAGCTTTCACTGTTTTTTACGGAAGGGTCTGCGAACTTTCACTGCTTTTTATGTGAATTTCTGTAAGCCTATTCTGCTTTTTACGTGAATTTCTGTGAGCTTTGACAGTTTTACCTGGACTCTCTGAGTTTTGAATATCCCTTACTGTATGGTCCGCCATTAACTTGTATTCTTTAGTGGAGAGTTTATAAACTGCAATTCACTGTGCCCCATGTCTGTCAGAGACTCAAAAATGTTTTTAAGCAATTAAGTATTTTTATGATTGTAACATGGTTTCTTAGCTGGAAAAATGTACTTTTTCATTTAATAAATATTATTTATTTTGTCTTGTGTTTAAAGGTTTAAGAAGAATCTGAGAGCATTCTACTTTGTACACCCCACATTTCGTTCCAAGGTAAATACTTTCCTCAGATAAGTGTTATCTTTACACATCCTGCCTGTTTTGTTTATGAACGTTATCTGATTTGGATGAATAGCCAAACAATCAGTGCTAAATTATCCATTTTTGGTGTTCATATAAACTGTACCAGAGGTGATTTAAAACCCAGATTCTTTGTGTCATCTCTGAGATTGTTTAATCAATGCATGTCTGTTCATCAGCAGACTGCGAACGGTGACTGTTCACGTGACCTCTTTGCTCATCCTGCCACCGTTCTCAGTCAGGTGATCATGTTTAACCCCACTCCTGTTCCTCATCTGGGTCAGGTGTCCACGTGGTTCTTCAGCACCTTCAGCGTGGCTGGTCTGAAGGAGAAGATCCATCAGGTGGAGACCCTGCAACAGCTGTATACATGCATCCTCCCGGAGCAGATCGACATCCCTCCTTTCGTCCTGGAGCATGATGCTCGAGTGAGTGTCCTGAGTCTCGCTCAGTACTCAAATCCTCTCACTGCCATCATTCAGGGCTCCTCTGCTCTGTGTCCGCAAAGCCTCTCGCGATGGACAGGTTTTTATTGGAGGAAGTGGTGTTTTCAAACAAACGCGCATGCACATAGCACTGGTTGGCTAGCACTCAACGCTAAATGGAGCGCTAGCAAAGCAGAGAGTGGTCGTGGCGAGCTGTCTTGCTCCACAGATAAGTAAAAATTTATTGATCAACAAAAGGATGATTGACCCACACTCCAAGGAAATGGACTTTAGTGACTACGTCTTAAAAATTCAAACTGTGGCAAGACTTTGTTTCCGATCTAAATTGTACTGCCGTGGATGGCGGATGTTACCTGACCCCTATAATTTGACACATGGATGGATAGATGATCTTGCCGTTTGGCCAGATTTGGAGTTTGGCAACATTTATTGTTACCTGCACTGCAAAAAATGAAAAATACATCTTGGCAAGTATTTTAATCTTATATTTAGACGTAAAACACTTTGCTGCATTACCTTTCTTCTCAGTATGACAAAAATTCTGCCAATAAGGTGACATAATAAGGTGGACTTATTTCTAGATTTGCCTATAGGACTAGAAAATTTCACTTGTCAAGCTCATGTTAATTTAAAATAAGCTAAAATTTGATACTTGAAAGGGAAAGAAACTAAAAAGTTAGATCTCGCAGAGATTAAAAGACTTGTTAAGACGGAAGCTTTTTGCAGTATTATTCACACTCCTGGGATCCACACGAGAGAATTTGAAAGCATGTAAATTATTGGATGCATACAGGTAACCTTACTAACTTGGACTGCGGATGAAGGAAGAGGGGTAGCCAACAATTCCATATTGAATTTATTGGGGACACCTTTTTTCTGTATTTTTCAGAATCTAGATTTTAAAGATTCAGACTAGCTCCTCTTGCAAAGAAACAATAACAAATTTCAGTCCCACTGAAAAAATAAACCAAGCACGCTCAACTGAGCCAGCTAAGTCTGTGAATGTCACTAATGTTAAATGTGATTTAAGGGAGCCATTACATAAATTAGTGGACAGCTTTCTGGCAACAATGACTCTTTAAACATGTCCGCAACCAACTTCATTTGACAACATTGACTAACGTTATAGATGGGAAAATCTCAAATTTAAAAGAAAATGAGCACTTGTGTGTAATTGTGATTCTTTTGTGAGCTGATATTACTTAACTGAAATGAAATGTGTACTGCAAGTAATTACTGATCTCTGTGTCCAGCTCTCATTTCTCACAGCTGTTATCCACCTGCGTCTCCATTCATGATTATGTTCAGCAGGGTACCTCACAAGCTTGCACCATAGTTAGTGTTCAAACCTTTTGTCTCTTATTTACTGACAGGGTTCAAATTGCATTGTCGTTTGCACTGTTTGTGTTCTGCCGACCACCAACTACGTGTGGTCACTCTGCGCTGTCAGCTCGGCTACTCCGTTCTGTTTAAGCTGTAACCCTATTATTTTTGGGCATTGTTGATTTTGTGTTCTTTCTGACGCATTTCCATGTGGCAATTATCTGGCTGTTGGAGGCCATGAGTCACTGCATATGGATCTAACTGAGTGAAGTTTTAAAGTTTTTTGATAGTTTTCTGTATTTTTGGCTGTTTTTTTCATGCTGTGTTCATATATTGTGATTATTGCACTGTATGAACAAGAGCCTGTATATAAAAAAAAAAAAACTGATGACCCAGATAGAGTCCTCTTGAAGGAATTGCGGTTGGCCAGCAACTCTGGGAAGATTTGATAAACCTTTGAGAAATGAGAGCATCTTGTGTACAGTCTAAACACCCCTCCCCCCGGTGCAGTTTCACTTATTGTAGAATGCAGAAATAATTTCTAACATTTGGTCTTGTTCTTCGCATAGGCATCACTAGATGCTGGGTGTGACTCATAGACATCACACTGGACACTGGATATTCTCCCTGGCGATGCTCTGTCAGGCCTCTACTGCAGTCATCTTCAGTTCTTGCTTTTTTAGGAACTTTCTGCCCACAGTCTCCTCTTCTACATGTAATGTGCATTTTCAAAATTTTTAAAAAGTCTCACCATCCATTGAATTATGGTGCTCTCTGATTCAAGAACATAGAAAGAGATCATGTGAAGCTGTGCAGAGAACTGCTCACTGCAGGTGTGCATCTGTTACCTGTGATACTGAGTCTTTTTTTGTGCCGGAGTTCAACATGCTGTCGCTAGTAGTACAGCTGTGTCTAACTGGATGGAAGATCCACCAATCAATGCTACGTTACAGACTTAAATATTATAATTATTTTAATTATGGAACCTTGAGCAGGTATGATTTTTAAAATGTCTAATTAAAGATGAAAGTTACTGACTGAAAATAATTAGATGGAGCCTTCTGGAAGAAGTCAGCTGTAGGACCGTCGCACATGGAGCTAAGTTCTCTCTGCTGCTTACAATTTAATTTAAAGAAACCTGGCAGGAATGTAATTGCATTAATGTATTTCAGCAAGAAACACAATTTGTGCCTTCCTTTGTGCAGAGCTGTTGTCCGGTTCCCCTCTGGCTGTCTTATGTTTGTACACCCGGACTATTCCCTTATCTTCAGACGGATCCTGTCTCAGGGCATAATTGCTGTACGTCCATATTCTGAGATTTTGCTGCGGTAAACTAAACTGAAACTTTATTTAACATTTTTCAGAGAAATGCAGTTTAAATTATTTGGCGCAAACGGATATTTTCTCCACAGGATTCTTCCATGGCCGTAAAATTTTGGTTAGATGCTGGCAAAATGTTGTTAGAATGGTTGAAAACGGTTCAGAATGGAATGCAAAAGCCTTGGTGATTACTGTCATAGAGTTTTATTGTGCAATAATTTATCCAGCACTGGGAGATTTGTGAGATGCAGTCATGTACTCTGACTTGCTGTTTTTAAATGTCGCTGGGGACTCCGAAGGAAACCAGTTTGAGCGAGCTGCTTAAGAAATCTGCGTAAGTGTGTAGTTCCTACACATGGATGCATGTTTTGTAGTGCTGGGACTTTGCTAAAGATGGACCTTTCGGAGGCAAGAATTTTTTTTTTTTTGTTTCTCACTACTGCTGAAATATAAACTGTTGGGGTTTTCCAATTGCATGAAATAAATTTGCATTTTATAGGTCAATGACCAAAATGGTACCGTCACAAGGCAGGATGGTGATGTACAAAAATGTGTGCCCGGAGAGCACCATCAAAGATTAATTCTTGCTTTAGTAGAACAAACCAGCAACAATCATGCACGGCTCTCCTTTCCGAATTTAACCCTTTCTTTTACTCTGCTGCTTTTGACCAGTCTGTTTAAAAATAATCTTTTTCGAGTCTGCAGCAGTGTGTTTCCACTCTGTTACTGTTCTGAAAGGTATTTCCGCCATTTAACAGAATTCGCTCTGTCCTCATGTTCCAAAGCACATTATTTCTTTTATTTTTAGTTCCAGCAAACCTTTCCAGTCCTTTCTTGTTTCTGGTTCCTGTTGTTAATAAGAGGCTGTTATTTTGTCCAGTCGCCACCATGCTCTGACAATGAATATGTTGGAATGTGTGGATGCTTGCCTTTAAATACAGGGCTCAGAGTTCATTTGGGATGTACAACTTGCCAGAGAAATGGCCCTTTTCCATCTGCTCTGGCCCAACATTTTTTCGGCAGAGTTTCAGATAAACATGGTAGACTGGCTGCCGAGTTTAAAACCACAGGTCATGTGGTGCACTCTTGGGCCATATCAATAAACATACAACTAAACATTTAAGATAGCTTAATATTCGTTGAAGACCTCATGTGCTCTTATTAATTTGTCAGATGGGCTTGTTTTGGCACAATTGCTGCCATGCTGAAAAGTGTAATGTTTTGTTCTTCAAGGGCCCATATTATGGAAGAATCTTCATACTTCAGAACACCTGTACGCTTGCCTTCACCGTATCTAAGAGCCCAGAGAGGATTAACTTTGAAGGCCCCCAGTTTATTAGCTTTCTCCTCAGTGTTTGAAACAAGCAGCTTGAAATGTCTGCTTTTTTTCAACATCATTAACATAATGGTGGTGGAGAGGTGGTCTTCAGCAGAGAATGGTGATGTGGAGAAGGTCTTCAGCTGGGAATGGTGATGATGAGGAGGTCCTCAGCAGAGAATGGTGATGATGAGGAGGTGTTCAGCAGAGAATGGTGATGATGAGGAGGTCCTCAGCAGGGAATGGTGATGATGAGGAGGTCCAGCATGGTGAGAGAATGGTGATGATGAGGAGGTCCTCAGGTCCTCAGAGAATGGTGATGAATGAGGAGGTCCCTCAGAGAATGGTGAGAGAATGGCAGAGAATGTGATGATGAGGAGGTGTTCAGCAGAGAATGGTGATGATGAGGAGGTCCTCAGCAGAGAATGGTGATGATGAGGAGGTCCTCAGCAGAGAATGGTGATGATGAGGAGGTCCTCAGCAGGGAATGGTGATGATGAGGAGGTGTTCAGCAGAGAATGGTGATGATGAGGAGGTCTTCAGCAGAGAATGGTGATGATGAGGAGGTCCTCAGCAGAGAATGGTGATGATGAGGAGGTGTTCAGCAGAGAATGCTGATGATGAGGAGGTGTTCAGCAGGGAATGGTGATGATGAGGAGGTCTTCAGCAGAGAATGGTGATGATGAGGAGGTCCTCAGCAGAGAATGGTGATGATGAGGAGGTGTTCAGCAGAGAATGGTGATGATGAGGAGGTGTTCAGCAGAGAATGGTGATGATGAGGAGGTCCTCAGCAGGGAATGGTGATGATGAGGAGGTCTTCAGCAGAGAATGGTGATGATGAGGAGGTGTTCAGCAGAGAATGGTGATGATGAGGAGGTCTTCAGCAGAGAATGGTGATGATGAGGAGGTGTTCAGCAGAGAATGGTGATGATGAGGAGGTCTTCAGCAGAGAATGGTGATGATGAGGAGGTCCTCAGCAGGGAATGGTGATGATGAGGAGGTCTTCAGCAGAGAATGGTGATGATGAGGAGGTCCTCAGCAGAGAATGATGATGATGAGGAGGTCCTCAGCTGGGAATGCTGATGATGAGGAGGTGTTCAGCAGAGAATGTAAAGACATCGTAATGATGTGTTCAGTGGGTAATAGTGGTCAAGTGGAGGACTTCAGCAAAAAATATGGTGATGGTGATCTCTTCAGCGGATAATAGTGATGGAGATGAGGTCTTTCACGGGTTACTGAATAGTTGAAGATGAGATTCTGTTCGTGCTGGTTGCTGAGTTTCAGAGAGCAGCTTCAAAACTGGACTTGTTTTCTCTTGAGGACTGGAATTGTGTATGACCCAGGGGTTGGGAAGGACAGCAAGGCACATGGGCCTATGGCCTGTGTTATGGAAAATCAATGGGCCATTTTCAAAATGTATGGGCCATTCTTATAATTCAATGCGCCAATAATTTTAACTATAATGGACCTTTAATTAAAATGTATACTGCATATACACAAACATATACATACATTTTGCTTTGTGCGTTTAACGCTGAAAACATACTGACGCATACTGTACATTTTGCTTTCAATGTTTATCATTACAATATTGCTAGAACAAAAAGGATCGATACATAATACAAAAGACAAGATTATGCACTCAAATGCACGAGGGAACTCGGCCGTTGCAATTTCAATCGTTCAGTAAAACTACTGGCTTCAGCATTAGTCTACTGATACACTGGTAAGCAACTCTGAGTTGATGGTTTTTGACTTTACCCACACAGTTCACTACCATCTTGTAGCGACACTGGCTACAGCTCTACATTGACGAGTGTGAAAATTATTTGACACTGAAGGAATCATGGCTGGAGTACGAGCCTGATATCATAATGTAGATCAGAATGAGACCTTTCATATGCCATAACTTGATTTGATCATCATCCGCATCGTGATACAACCCCGTGAAGTTTTCCTAACACGCATTTTTTAAAGTTTTCTCTGGTGAATTACGGGAAAGCACATGACAAATCCATGTTTCCAATAGTTGTTTTTCAATACAATATATCATAGTTATGAAATTGGTGCAGTGCTGCCATTGAAACTTCCACTGTTCTCATGATACTGAAGCTTGAAGTTGGTTACAGAACAAATCTCGTCGAAGAAAATGCAGATTCTGGCTTAAGATTGTGACACCTAGAATTGGCATACAATTGATTTCATTGCAGTTTTTAATAGTGCTCTGACATGTCTTTCAGCTCTGAAAATTTCATTTCGCCATCTTTAATACACACGAAGTTATGAGGGATCAAAAATGCTGGGAAAAATTGATGCGAGTTTGAAAGCTTGAAATTTCGACCTACTCTGGTGTACTCTTAGAGCCTGTAACTCAAAAAATATTCACGAGATCAGAGTAATATTTGGCAAGTATTCATACTGAAGTTATTGTACTAGAATAATTTGCTGATTCCGAGGAGGTCAGGTGGTAGGCACTTGTAGATTTTATATATTATGAATAAGAAAGGAATTACTAAAGAAACAAATAGAATCAAGCAAATTCTCACATTATGCCTCAAATCGCAAGTTAATTGCAATCCTGAGTGAACATAAATGACTCTCCAACGTAAAAACGTACCCTACGCGGCCACCTACCATTTTAAAGCGTCGTCACATTAATAAACTATTAAATTGTGCAAAAAATGCCATATACGCCCAGAGAATGTTCCGCGACGTGAAGTTTTAATTGGTGTAATCGCATCATACAAATAAATGATGGCATGCAATAGATGCAAGTTGTATTTGGTTAATTGGCTCTAAATCTCTCAAATGGATTTGGCTAGTCAGACTGGCTTCAGTGACGAGCATCTGTAACCGCTCTCTTTCGGAGAAGGATACCGGCAGGCTTCAACCCCAAGTTCGCGTTAAGGCAGTGGCTATTTTTGGGCTGGGCCGAGCAGCGGCCAGGCCCCTATTAAACGCGAATGTTGCTGAGTGAGTGAGTGACTGACTGACTGCCTGAGTGATCAAGTTTAACGATTGGCTGGCCGGTGGGGAAGAAATTCAGCGATTGGTCGGCCGGATGGGATGCACTTCAACGATTGGTTTGCCCGCGATTGGCTGGCTGGCTGTTCAGCGATTGGTTGGCCGATGGAGAAGAAATTCAACGATTGGTTTACCGACGATTGGCTGGCTGGCTGGCTGGCCGGGCGTTGACTTCACTGGTATTTACTGGTCTGTGTATTTGCATTAGAAATACACGGGTCTCGGAATTTCGGCTTTGAGACATTGCAACAGAAACTGAATGCTTTGCTGTTGTTGGATCTTGGATTTGAGAGTTTGCCGCAGAAACGGAAATTAAAAAGTGGAGTTGAACGCGCCACACTCATTTATGCGTGTGAAGGACTATTTACGTACAAGGTGGAAGTGGCACCGGCACTATTATGTTTCAGTATTTTCAAGAATACTGGAAGAATTCATGAGTTGGTTCGCTTGAACAGAAGCAGTTGTGGTGGCCGCTTTCATTGAAGGCTATCTATGAGAGCGACTGTAACCGACACCGATGACAACAATAAATTCAAGAAAATATTAAGTTTAAAAGATCGCGCCAAGCTGGATTGGACACCCCGTCATTGAAGTAGCTACTTCTCCACTACGTTGGTTGTGCCCACTGCGCCATCGTAACACGACCAGTACTTGAATCCAGAATGGCTCTGCTTGAATCCAGTCTAGCAATAGACTGCAATAATAAGGTAAATGTACTGTTAAATTAAAACACATTTTGTACATATTGAATGTTCACAATGCGCAATTTTTGACGCCAGTGAATATTTCTTGGCGATATTGGTCGCCATTTCACGAAAATTAATGCGTATTTTCTTCTAATGGGCAGCAAAAGGCTGATTAAATAGCGGATGAATATGATGTGCTTGCCCTTGCTAGATTCCCGGTCTTTTAAGAAGTTCCACTCGATTTTGTTGCATTACGAGCACAATCCGACCATTATTAGGCTAATCTTCTTTCACGCTAGATTGGTTCGGTTTGTTTCAGTCCTCCATGCTTCTTTTCTCTGGTACCGGTTGTGAGATTCCATAGAGATAGAGGAATGTAACACATCGTACCAATCTAGCGTGAAAGAATCATAACAATGGTCGGAATGTGTTTTTAATTTCCCTATTCAATCTCGCAACCGATACGGCAGTTAACAAGCATGGAGGACAGTATCGGTTGCGAGGTTTAATAGGGAAATTAAAAACACATTCCGATCATTGTTAAGATTCTATCACGATAGATCGGTACGATGTGTTACATTCCTCCATCTCCCTTTTGAATTTCGTAGCCGGTACCAGAATCATTTCTTTAATCTTCCTATTGAATCTCGCAACCGATACGAGAGAAGACGGGTACAATGGGATACACTATCATCAGAGGTGTATAGTAACGAAGTACATGCACTTCGTTACAGTACTTAAATAGTTTGAGGATTTATACTTGATTTTTTTCTTTAAACCTGGACGTTTACTGTACTATAAAAAAAGATAAAAAGTATACTTTCACTTCGCTACTTTGACACTGGCCACTTTTTTAATCGTTACAAATTGCAATATGAATGTAATTCATCATTTAAGGATTATCTGGATTTGGCGTGTTGGAGAAGAACAACGGTGCTCGGCGGGGTATCTCTGTGCAGATGTGTCCGCCAGCGGACATGGAGCTGCAAATTCATGCGCGCAGTTACAATATTCTACCACTAGATGGCACTCTCTGATCAGTTATTGAATCTTCACAAGCAAGCTGAGTTCGAACACGGTTTAGAAAATGGATGAGTTCACTCCAATCCATGTTTTTCAGGAGTTGCCTGAATAAATGAGTTGCGGTCTCTCTCAAATTGACATTCACAAAATCAATAACTGCTACCCTTACTCTAGCTCTTTGTCTATTCAAATGTATAACTTGCTTTTGATATGTTTTCCTTACTCAAGACTCCCCCTACCTCCCACTCCTTCACTCACTTTCTCCCACTACCTCACTCACACACTCTCACTCACTCTCACTCTCCCACTCTCACACTCTCCCCACCTACTTTGTAAATAATTTATGAGCTCCAGCTCATTACTAAACTTGCACTTCATATTATTGTATGAGCTTTGCCTCATTTTGCACCATTGGCGGCGGGTGAGCCTGACGTTTGGGAAGGCTATCTGACCAACTTTTATACACAGTGCCAGGATGAAACTACTGATCTTGAAATATATAATTAACTGTATGCAATAGTCTCAGAAAGAATAAATAATACAATAACAACCACAACAAGGCGTTTGTTTCAAAAACACTTTGCTTTTATTTAATCAATCAGCTGGAATAGTCTGTCTGTCTCTCTCTTTCTCTCTTCCCTCCTCTTTGGACTTAGTTGCTGTGGGGGGAGAGAATTAATTAGATAGGCCTATTGCACTATAGCTAATGCAAATTAAGTGTTCAAATTAATGATTAATACGGGGAATGACTGATACCTTAATTTTTTATGATATTATTTTGATGATTAGACTTGATAAGAGCGACGACAGAACAAGAAAGGAAGATTTTTAGAATTTATTCGCTCTCTTATTCGCGCAGGAATACATGCACTTGCAGCTGCCTGTCTTCAGATCTTTCTATTGCATATACTGTATCTATCTAACGTTATTACATTTGCGATGTTTTGTTTCGTTTTGGCCATCATGGAAGAGGAAGGACCAGAAGCTGAAGAAAGAACCAATGGAAGAAGTACAACAACTATTAAAAAAGCAATTAAGATTGAATTTCAATGCATGAGAAGTACAGGCGAACAATTCAGGCTGCTTTTGAGGTATTGGATGGCGATATTTGAGAGGTACGATTGTGTTCTAAATGGCGTCGACCTCGTCACTCCATATTTCTATGTCAGTCCATCACTGTTATGAGACTCCACTTGATCGTGTTCATTAAATACTATCTTTTTTGTAGCCCAGAACATTGACTTATCCAACCTTCCTCGGAATGGTAGCATGACCAATAAAAACATAATTTTTTTCTAAACTAGACAACGTGTACGTGTAAAGCGTATAGCCAGCACGGCGACCGGACTTTCTGCCGCACGGAACGAACCATAATAAGCAGCATAACGCGTTCTCGCCCCAACTCCTCAAGATAGTGACGAACCGGCAGCAGCTGCAGCGACAACCTCACATCATGGATCTATTTGCCTCACATACATAATGTGTGCACATTATTATATATGATTTTCCAGCAGAAATAGCCTTCATTACGCGCCGCCCATGTTTTGCACCCTTTTCTTGTGCGCACATTCTCATACAGCACTTGGCGGCCCAGCCGTATGCTAGGTTGCACCTAGTCTTGTTACTACGGTGGTTAACCGTTAAGTTGAATTTGGACTGCTCGCGATGCAGAGGCGATGCACTAATAAATACAGTTCCAAATGAATTTGCCGATAAAACACTCGGTTCGCATTACTTTAGATAACATATCGCAAATCAGTCTTAATCAACCGATCAAGCGCATGAAACACATTAATACGCGGAAAGAATATGCAGTAGGTTCGCTGCTTTACCGTTCTCAAGTGTAGCCTGTGCCATGTTCGTTGTTGAACTGGGTACGCGAAACTTTGCTTGCAAATTCATACCAGGTTTTTTTTTTTTTTCGACTGTCAAGTACGAAATGCTGCCAAGCTCCAGATTTTTTATTTAACATTGTTTCAAGGCTTTATCGAAATGAGCAAGTAGGCCTATGCCTATATCACAAATCTTAACTGTTGCAAACCGTAAGCCAGAACTGAAACGCACATTTGCTTGCATATTTAAGAAGGGTATAATGCAGGTATGAGAGCAGGTGTAACACGTTAGTTTTACATATATAAGAAAAAAAAAAAAAACTATTAGGCCTACCTGCTTTATAATGTAATTTTTATTGGTTTAGATGAATTGTGCACAACATCAATATTACCTTAACTATCTAGTATAATTTATTCAGAGTAAACAGAGGTCGGGTTGAGAGTGAAGGACGTCAATACCAGCCGCATCGCAAATGTATCGTTCTCGAGTTATTTGCGATTGCTCGGCCAAAACAAATCCCGGTCGCATCGACTGAACAATCGACCAGACCGCCTTGGTGGTATTTCTAAATAAAAGATTACTGCTCGTTTGTTCGATCCAAAATTAATCTGACCTGCTTTCTTGTGTCAGAAACCCGTACATGATGATTGAAAATGAACCCTGAACCTTTCCCGTCAACAACTGACAGTTTGACAACAAAGTAAACAGTCTCTGACTAAGAAAAACAATTAAGAAATTATTTTTAAATACATAGGCTACCCAATCAGTATTGCAACACTCGGTTCCAGGACAGTGTTATTTGATACTGCATACTGATAAAAATTCGACGTGATATTAAAGGACTTAGTCACAAACTCATTCCGCTGAGAAAATACGCTCCAAATCTGTCTTTCTCCCGATGGGCATTTTCACAGCCTCGTAATGGTGATGGACCGCGCGAGGGTCTGGAATTAGAATTGATCGATCAAGCATCAGAATGCCCTCCACCAACTGCGATCAGTGGACAGTTTTTTTCCAAAGAATTTTGGTACTGTATAATAGAAGAAAAATTAAGATTTAATTGGCACTCGGGCGCATTCATGGCCCGCTCAGTGGCTTTCTAATGCGCCATATTTTGATTTTATGCGCCATTTGCGCATGGCGCGTGGCCTTCCCAACCCCTGACATCTGGGACTGAACTGAAGAGAACTGAAGCTTCACAGCACAATGAATCATTGTATGGTATGCTCTTTATTAATGTGTTCTGGGGGAAAAATGGCCTCTTAATCTTTGTTTTTCTGAATGCCATTTTGGCCAGTTTCTGGATGCCCGTTCTTAAGCTGTGGTCAATTTTACAAAGAAACAAAGCTCCTGTGGTTTAGTCAAGCCTCTGTGGAAAGCTTGAGACGGCATGATGATTGGATGCCTTAAGAGAAGTTTAAACTCTACAACAGCATGAGTTATGCCTGTATTTAATCTGGCATTTATTCTGGGTTCTTTGAGCAGTAGAGGATATCTGAACCCCATTTTTCCTCTTGATGTGCTCCAGTTTGTTTATCTGCAAGCCATGTTTTCCACTGCTAACAGAGCTTTCTGGGTTTGATTCTCTTTGTTCTGGCTGTGTTCATTCATCCTGGCAAATAAAATGGCACCACAACTCTATGCTACGTCAGGGTGCATCTTCAAGCGATTCTACGTGTGTGTTTAATCCTTGTCTTGTGTGTCTTGTCTTGACTTTTCTCGCGAAAAATAAATATCATATGGTTTAGAACAAACATGTACCCTTTTTGGAATTGAACCAGTTATGTGTGGATGGGATGGACATCCTGTTTGTTTGCGATATTGTCCCCTGTGGCCCAGCAGTGATGGCCGCTGCCTAACTCTCAGGATGTCTTTGAGCCTCAGAACATCACTTCTGTCTGCTGTCGAGTTTACATAGCTTTTTTTTAGGAGTGTTTTGCATAAGGAAAAACAATTTCCCAATGGGAAAATATGGGAAAATGATGGCCCAAACCTACATTACACAGACGGTGAGTGCGGGAAAGGTTAGATCCTGGTGTCACTCTGTCCATTACTTTAGTCTGTCTGCCTGGTTGTGCCGCTGTCTGTGTCTTGGCTTCCATTACCTAAGAAAACTGGCAGTGCAGCATTTCCTGTCTGCTTCTGATTACATACAATCTGTGGCAAGGGGAACTGAATCAGTATGTCTCCTTTTTATGGTAACTTACTCAGTTTTACAGGCAAACTTAAATATAGGGTGTCGTGGTGTAGTGGAGAGTATATACAGGTACAGGCAGTATACCCACCTCTTTTTCTGTTAATTTACAGTATACCCACCCATCAGCCGAAAACCCATTGAAATGCATTGGAGAGTGTACCCACTTTCTCCTTTGATGTTCTCATTTAACTCATTGTGTGTACCCTCTTTTCCAGGGAACATTACACCACTGATTGGGCCTTGTCTTGTCTGTCTGTGCATCGCGAGGCTTCATACTTTTAGGACTCGAATACTTTTTGGTCCGAGGAACCATTTGCCATTTCCTCTGCGCTGATCTCTTATTTCAAGAATAAAAAAAATACAGCACAGCGTCCAAAAAACATGAAATATTTGGCTCAATTAATTAGTTTTGTGCTTTGGGCATGTTGAAATAAACCACTCTTATTGTCATCTTCCATTCCCTTTAAAGTCAACAGCGTTTTTCCCTTGGTGGATCGCTGATACGACCGTGAATTTCTCAACACTTAGAACCAGCAGATTTACCTCTGATGCTTACCTGCTCATTCGCTTGTCCATTAAAACGGTCTGAACTGTATAGTGTGGTAGATGCACGTTTTTGCTTCTCCTTGTAGAACTTTTGTCTTATTTTTTAGTTAAACTTTCATTTCTATTTTTTAATATTCATTTATGGACAAAGAGAAGACTCACCTTTGTTCAAAAGCTTGGTTTTAGAGGCAAGACTTACCTTGGTTTTAAAGTATGAATATCTGATCACTGTTACATGGGTGCAAGACCTCCGTCTACAGACGGATTTCCGTCAATAATGAATTCTTGGTTCCGTCAAAGTCCGTCATTCAGGGCTGTGTAGGTGCGCAGTGGTGGTGGAAGAAAAATAATGACCTGCTCGTGCTCACTAAGTAACGTCTCACTATGGAACCTCCCAGATTTCCCATTGGAACACCTTAATTTATGTTGCCGCCACTAGGGGCAGTATTTCGAGGCTAGAAGTGGTACTTGATTGTGGACACTAATGAGGAAGCCGAAGACGCATTTAGGTCAGTAAAAATGTGCACAAGTGTGGAATATAATCACATATCACCATAGCGTTTATATGTACGGGGATTTTTGATAACGTTGCGAAATTGTTGCTATGCATTGGTGTGTAACAGTAATGTTAACATCACGCGAAGCGTCCGATTTTTAGAAAAATCTGCGTTTATGAAAAGTGCTCCTGTACGTGAATATTCGTGTGATGTTTATTTCGGATCGAATTTTGAATGCGTTAGAGGATTAACAACATGTTCAAAGACGTTAGTAGTTTTAGTTAGCAGACTGTAGCATAGTTTTAATCTAATAGCTAGAGCTAGCAGTTATGCACCCGCGTTTTTTAGGCAACGTGTTTGCGCAAAATAAAAAATGTATAAAAAGCATGGACTGTATAAAAAGATGGACGAAGCTACCGCGACGTCACCCATTGGTTTCAGCATACCATAAAGGAAGCCTCGATTTTGGCAATTTGAATTGCGCCATGTTGTCATTTTGAAACCGGATGTGATTTCTATTGGACAAGAGTGTGTATTGAAGATCCGGGGAGGACCGTGGCTCTGGATCTGACCGTATCGGACTAGGACCAGAGGATAGCCACGCCCCTAAAGCATATTCTGGCTTTATCCTTTATTCTAGTCTATATGGGACCATAATTTACAAAAATGTACATCATGATATATCGAAGGAGACTTGAAACTTGCTATAGCTACCATAAAATAATGTGAAAAATCATTATTTAAATGAAAAATCAGGTGGGAAAGTGGGGTCATTTTCTCATAGACTTCTATAGCATTGAACTTCTTTCTGCAACCACCGACGTCGCCATCTGCTGGCCATTAAATAGAATGCCATTTTATGGGACTTCCGCATGGGCTTCATTTTTCAGACCAGTGTGCTGCGTCCATCTTTTTATACAGTCTATGATTAAAAAGTCCCGAATCTTAAAGGGGCAAGTTTCTTAAAGGGGCAACGCCACTTTTCCATATTGTGCTTTTTCCATACTAAGCATGGCAGGTCTAGCAAGACTTGTGGCTAAATGACAGCAAATAATTTATTAGGCTAAATAGAAAATATCAAGGAGATATTAGCCCAATGTTTTATCTATGACAGCCTTCCATACCAAAGTACACAGAAACTCGCATGAAAACAGCCAATTCAGATCAGTAGATCTCGATGCACAGCCAACTTTAAAAGTAAATCTTGGCTCAAAAAAGGTTGGGCACCCTTGCTCCACATCAATGCCAATACACTGCAATATCAATAAATTTAATGGACTGATACTAAAAATGATACTTCCATCACCATAATCTGATAGCATATTATCATTGCGGAAGATTATTTGTTGCTTGATCTAAACAGAGGGCCATTTACCTAAGAACTTGTCAGAGCTTTTCTAGAGTGTCGTTTAATCACACTTGCACATGCAGTACAGTTTGTTTAATTTTGTACATGAATTAACTCAAGTGACTGGAATATCTTAAATAATATTCTTTCTGATATAATGAAAAAAATCAAAATTAGAGAGCGAAGTGAAGCAAATTTACATATACTGATTGCTTACATTACTTTGTTTACTGTTTTAGTTCTGTATTGTAATATAATGTTCCGTACATTTCAAAAATGTTATCTTTTTATTCACGTAACCTGATAAGAGTTCATTGTGTCTTCCCACAAGACACTATTTGCCTCAATACCCCTCAATTTTTTAAAAGGTAAGCATTAAACATTGGCACAATTTAGTGCCTTTTATAATCTGAAGTTCTTGGCCAAACTGCCATGAGAATGCGCCAAATTTGACCATTTTTCAAAAATTTTCCGGGGGTGCATGCCCCAGGATGCCCCTAGGGACTTCGCGCCTTCGGCGCTTGTCGATTCGCCCATGCCAAAATATGTTCAGTCAAAAAAAAATTTTTCACTTGCACCCATGCTGTTATTAAGAGCCATTCCACGAGAGATTGACATTTGGTGCGCAGTTGACCCCCCTGGAATTGAATGAAACTTGGCGGATAGGTAGTTACAGGTGTCTCACGGAAAAAGCCAAATTTTTAGGTCGGTATCTTACTTTGCCTGCCGGTAGCGCCACTTGGAAGCCATTGAAGTGGCTTAGTTTTGCTGTCAACACCACATTTTACATCAACGATCATGACTTAAGGATACACAGTACCAAATATGTTATACTTTTGTCATGACCTTAGACACTTCAAGCTTGGATAGACATCAGCACCACATCATCGCCAAACTGGGTAATTACGTTATTGAGCCAGAATTAGTTGAGAAATAACAGTAAAAATTGAAAATGGGAATGGGAATAAAATAATATCCCAGAATCTAGAATGCTTTATTATGTGTTTGCTCACAACAAGACTATCATTTTCAGTGAACAGTACCTTGGTATCTTGCTGGGTTAGTGCAATGGATGGCCAGAAAGATGGTCGAGATTGATTTTAGTGCATGATTGCAGTATATTTTCTCAGTAACCCAGATATGTACTGTGGTGGTAAATGCCATTTGTTGTGCTTTTGGAATTGTATTTTCAAAATTACCAAGCATTTCTTTGGTATTATCTACACTTTCAAGCTAGACAGAGCCAAAGTTGGAGGAAAACTCAAAACAGACCATTTCATAGCAGATTGTGCCTGTGTTTAGGTGGCATTATTTTGTTTACCGAGCAAGATGGGGATCTGAAATTCTCTGGATACGCAGTCCCTTTGAGGTACATTACAGCATTAGTAAAATCTAAATGGAAGTATTTTCAGTGTAGATGATATTCAACATCAAAACTTGAAAAATTTCACCCTCAGGGGGCGCTGTATGCTGGATACAAGTACTGGCTATCCCCAACAATATACTAAAGAAATTGTTTTTAAAGGCCCAATATGTAATTCTCTGCCGCGAGAGGGCACTTAACCAAACAGTAACAAGAGGCCGAGTTTGGTGACGCAATGGGATCGCGTAGAATCATGGGAGTTGTTGTCTTCATCAATTTAGACGCACCGCTGACAGCTAAATTCTCCGATGTGACTCAAACAGGAGTGGCGAAACCATGTACATGGACGAGGTAAGGTTATATTTCTTTACTTTTATGTAACTTCATCTTATTTCATTCAAATAAAAAATGTAAGGGATAATGATAAGTTGGCCGTTTACAGCGCTTATGATGTGCTGCAGGTCAGAGGCTGAGATAAGGGGGTGGGGCCGGCTGATGTTGCCCATCTTTGTAGAGAATAATAACAGATGTGAACACTCTGTTGCTGAATGCAAATGCTAAAGGTAACCGATATCGAGGAAATGGCCACTGTCAGCTGGCAGTGTACGCTTTCAGTTGTTCCTGCCACTATTGCTATAGCTTCCTTAGCAACAATGTGCTCAACAGACCAGCTGGCCAGCGGTTATCTGTCGAGACACGCTGATAGACCAAACTGAATCGAGTATTCAAGGGAGCCGTGTTCTAACTGCAAATAATGTAGCTAACGTAGCACTGACTTCTCATAACGCACAAACGATGTGCCGTACACATCAGCTTTCTGTTTGTCATGAGGCATCACAAGAAAAATGTTTTGAAGTGGAGTAACGTTAAGTTTATGTAACAACTTGGCTAAATTTGAACTTATACTGCTGGTGTAATAGGCTGATTTGCTAACTATGTGAGGATAAATAAATAATAGCAGAACGTGCACTTTGACAGGAGAGAGAGATATCTCACGGCTCACTATGTCTTCCAACAGACACATAGCAGTAGCCATTGTATCTTTCCAGTTACGCCGGTTTAGCTTTAGTTTCCTCTCATTTTTTTTCTCTTATTAGAAATTTAGTTACAAAAAGATAAAAAAGTTTATTTAGTAAGGTAGCTAACAACCTGAAAAAAATTTTATCTATGACCATTTCTGGTGGAAAATTCAGTTCCTGACACAAGATGGTTAGCACCTTGGCTTGAAACTCTTTGGCAACAGCGAAGCATGCGTGCATGGAGGGTGATTTTCTCGTTCTCGTGCACTCTTTGTGTTGGGAGTGACGTCAAATATGCAACAAAAAGTAACGCCCCGTGTCCCTACATTGATCATACAGATATCTCTGTCTTTGATAATCGTTGAATACATCACGGATAATGTAAGTACACAACACCAAAACATATATAACATATCTCTATATTTTATAGATCTTTGAATTTGGAAATTTTACATATTGGGCCTTTAAATTGTGATGCACATTGCTAGTTTTCTCAGACAATGAAGAGTTTGGTTTGGTACTATGCTGGGTAGATAGCTTTCTGACTAAAGGTGGCGCTTTAAAGAGCTAATGTTCTACCGACCTAATATTCCGTATTCCTAGACATATACCAACGTTCTGCCTTTTGAAATATATGAAGTACATGCACAGTTATACATACAATTTGTAATCCCTTTGGCATAAAACTCTATTGGTTGTAAACTGGTGGTGATTGTGAGTTACAAACACATAATACATGTATTATTACCAAGTACGGGTACAGCCCAGTCAGAAATGTACAGCAAGTTATAAAACATGACCAGTCCAAAAATAATAAAATAAAATAAATGCCAAAAAACAACTAATGTAAAAGGAGTATCACAATAAGTACGTATACAGACATGCATCAACAGTATACGTACACTTGTATAAAATAACAGCCCATGATTTGAACTCTGAAAAAGAATCTTAGTCACACAACCGTGAACATGAAGACAGAATGTTTAATACTAAAGTTAAAACTGTTTTATACTTTTCATGTTATCCAAAGTGAAATGACGTCAACCCTGCATGTGACTAGCTCTATCCCCCAGTCTGTTTTTGGAATTGGATTGTGCGTTGGCGGCACCTGATGGTGCGTGCCAGAGGTGCTCCTTGGCCTTGGCCCTGAGCAGCTATCCAAGGCCTTCTTTGTTCGATCTGGGTCGATGGTACCCTTGGAGCCAGTTAAGCCCTAGGCATACCCTACTATACTAGATCCTGGGTCTCTACAGGGCGGTTTACAGCCCATTGATTGTGAGCTTGTGTGTCTCTGAATTAAATAGCTGGCTACAGCCTATATGGCACAAAAGTAGCGTCGTTGCACTAACCCAGCAAGATACCAAGGTACTATTCACTGAAAATGATAGTCTTGTTGTTAGTAAACGCATAATAAAGCATTCTAGATTGGTATATATCTGGGATATTATTTTATTCCCATTCCCATTTTCAATTTTTATTTCTATTTTTCAAATAATTCTGGCTCAATAACGTAGTTACCCAGCTTGGCGCTGATCTGTTACTGATCTCTAACCGGACTTGAAGTGTCGAAGGTCATTATAAAAGTATAACATATTTGGTACTGTGTATGCTTAAGTCATGATAGCTCATATAAAATGTGGCGTCAAAAGCAAAACTGAGCTTCCAGGTGGCGCCACCGGCGGGCAAAGTGAGATACGGACCTAAAAGTTTGGCGTTTTCCGTGAGACACTCGTATCTATCTATGTGCCAAGTTTCATTTCATTCCAGGGGGTCAACTCCTCAACTTCTTCAGAAAGTGCCATTTTCTCATGGAATGGCTCTTAAAAACAATCAAATGAATAATAAGGCCAGGGTAAAGAAAAATGAAGCCTTTTAGTGACATTGCACACAGGAAATCAATATTTGATTTTTGGCATTTTTGTTTTACATGGTAACAAACATGCCATGTACGAGTATATCCAGTAAAGACATATCAATACAAGTATAGACAAATGGTACTCTGTCCAAATACTGCTCTTTGAATTTAACATCAATTTTAACAAAACATGTGTTACACTCCTGACATGTGCTGCATACTGCAATTGTTTGATTCAGATCAATGAAACATAAACACTGTGTGTTGCTTGAAAAAAGCAGTATGACTGCTTACTATATAATTACTGTGAATGAAAAAATTATTAACATGACTGTACATTGTTGTAGAGGAACTCACCAGGACATACACATGATAATTTCTATCCGAAAGGGGCATATCATGTGAAAATTGGGATTTCCAAGTGTTTCACTTTTCCATGGAGTGAACCTTCATTAAAATTAATTGATGCTATAAGGGAGACTAATCAGTTCCATTTCCGACAAAGATGGAGTCTTTAATTGTCGAATGACCTGTCGGTTCTCTGTTAATCATTGGCTTAGATGAAAAAGTCACAGTGGATTTATACTTGCCATACTGCATACGTACAGAAAAGATGACCACCAGCCATACAAAATGAATGGGATTTCTCTCTTTTTTTTTTCAAGGTTATTTTTTGGGATTTTCTGCTTTATTTGATAGTCACACAGTAGAGAGAGACAGGAAAGTTGGGGAGAAGAATGGGGAAGACATGCGGCAAATGACCCGAGCCAGGTCGCCGCAGGAAGGCCACAGCCTTTATGGTGCGCGCACTTAGACCGATGAGCCACCGGGGCGCCCCAAATGAGTGGGATTTCTTATAGGTCTTTTAGACTTTCAGATAGAAAAGAAGCAAATTAATTTTTCAAAATTTTTTCACGAGGTGTGCCTTTAACAACAAAGACGCTAGATGTAAAAACGGCAGCTGTCATCAGTTAAGAAACGTAAATTGTTTCTGTTTCATTCCCGGGTCAAGATGGAGCCCAATTTGTCACAAAGATCATTTCTGTAGTAGCTGTATTTCTTTCTTATTGTGCCATTGTTCGATCGAACAGCAGAGCAGTTGCCTGCCATGGCATTCTGGAGCTGGTCTTATTCAATTAACATTTGTGTGTGTGTGGTTGTGTGGCTAAAGCTTGGCCACAGCTCACAACACCACCTCAGCAAATGTGCCATCTGTAATGCTTTGAAAGCTTCCTCTGCAGAGAGTGGGCAGCAGATGGTGATTGCACCCAATGATCTGAAGGAATTTAAATTTTTTTTTATTATTGCCAGATGTTTTATAGTGGAGTCGAAATGTAGAAAAAAACTTTGTCCCTGATCAAAGCCGCCTTCACAAAGATCGTGTCCCTCGAAGAGTCTCGCTGGTGGTTGTGGGCCTACTTGTGGTTTATGACACAGCATGATCATGAGGTGTCATTTATGACAAGTTTCCGGGCTTGATATTTTTTAACTTACCGACTTGGATAGTCTTATTGTAACAGTTACGTTTGTGTCCGTGATTATTGCTGGATTAGAGCTGGTGCACCAGGTGTGCGGCTGTGCTGAGGCTGTTGGAATCCTGAGGTCTGTTCTGGGGCATCTAAACACCTCTCTCCTGTACAGCGTCATCCTTCCTTATCCTGCTAATCTAGGCACTGACAGTACTGCAGCCCTGAGGAGAGCCCCAAATCCGTTCTGAAATATTAGATTTTCACCAATGAGCTAAAGCATGATGATCACCTCCCCCAATATGCTGTTGGTCCTCAGCGTGTTACCAAAACGACTGTGTCAAATTGACGTCCTCGTGAACGCCTGGACCCAGCTTTTCCCTGTGGAATTTTTCCCTGAGCATCACTTTCTCTCTGCACCAGCTCGTCTTCCTCTGATGCCATCTCTCCCCCCTCCCCAATCAAACAGCACTCTCGTACCTAGCTGATGCGCATGATGTGAGGGAAATCGGGATTCGTCGCCATTGATTCAATGGCCAGCTCTGAGGGTGGATTTTGACAGGAGACGGGATAAAATAGGCACTCTGACCAGCCTGTGGCTACGATGCCCAATACACTGTGGGGTGCAGTGCTTTGCGTGTTGCAACGCTTTCATCCAGAAAAGATTATTAAAATTTTCTGTGACTTGTACCACAGTGGCCTTCTGTCAGTGCAGACCAGATGGGATAACCTCTGGCGCGTCAGCGAGTGTTGAACGCCCAAGACCTTGTTGCTGCTTTGATTTGTGTGATCTCTTATCATTTTTGGTAGGCACTGGCCATTGCTGACTTAGAGAACCTGCCGCATCTGGGATGTTCCCACCCAATCGCTGAGCCGCGATGATTTGGCCCCTGTCAAAGTCGTTTCGCTTTTGTGTCTCGGGCATCCAACACATTAACTAAAGGAACTGACTGTTTGCTTTCCATCTGGGGTCTGTTGAAGGACCTTCACATGTGTCATTGTTGATGTGATAACTGTTATTTTCTTTATCTGTGAGTGGCTTAATTTTTTGTATCATTGATTTATGTGTGTGTGTGTGAGTGTGTGTGTATACAGTTCTGTACTAAGGTCTTGGGCTTCCTAGATTTTTTTAATCTTTTTATTTAATTTAGTCTTGAATGTGTATTTTCTGTTTACCTCATCAGTGTTCTTGAAGGTAAAAAGCACATTTGAGATGCCAAACGCTCATTTAAGAAATAATATTACTGACAATATGTGTATTTCCAAGGCACTGCATAACTGCCTGGAATGGTGAAAAGGAGCATAACAAACCAGTGAATGTGGGTGAAATGTGGTCGACCTATTTATGGTTTGCATCCCATGTCATATTTTACAAACTCACTCTGAATGCACAAATTAGACAAATTTTTATTTTTAACTAATCATAATTTCAGTCATTGTCACAGAGCAATGAGATTAGTCCTTCGATTCACCACAACTAAAGGACTATGTAAAATGTATAAAGGAGTGTATGAAATGGACTAACCCTCTGGAACATTTTGATCATTTTATCTGCTAATTGCATCAACATTACACTCTCTGAGGTTAAAATTTAAAGTGATCCGTGCTTTGAGTTAGCCTGCAGCTTATGTTAGGTTAAATAAATACAAAAGTGTGTGGTGGCTCTTGGTGGTGACTTTGAAACCTAAAAAGAGTTGACATTTTTAAATGTTTCAGATCATCTACCAAATTTTAATTTAAGACAAAGACAATGTGAGTAAATGCAAAATGTAGCCTATAAATAAGCATTTCATTTATTGAAGTTAAAGGTAAAGAGATATTCAAAACCTATGTCACCCTTGTGAAAAAATAATTGCCCCCCTAAACGTAATAACTGGTTGGGCTGCCCTTTTTTGCGGCAACAACTGCAATCAAATGTTAGCGATAAATTGCAATCAGTTTTTTTAATCACTGTGGAGGACTTTTGGCCCACTCTTCCTTACACAATTGTTTTAATTTGGCTACATTGGAGAGTTGTTGAGTGTAAACTGCCCGTTTGTCACACCATGGCATCTCCATTAGATTCAAGCCAGGACTTTGATGAGGCCGCTTTAAAAACTTCATTTTGTTTCTTTTGAGCCAATCAGAGGTGGATGTGGTTATGTGCTTCGGATTATTGTTCCGCTGCATAACCCAACTGCGCTTGAGCTTTAGGTCACAAACTTGATGGCCGGACATTCTCCTTCAGAATAATCCGTTAGAGAACAGAATTCATGGTTCCAACAATTATAGCAAGTTGCTAAGTTCTAAAGAAACAAAACAGCAGCTCCAGACCATCGCAGCACCATGACCGTGTTTGTCTGTCGGTATGTTTTTGTGGAATGCTGTGTTACCTTTACGCCTGATGTAATGGGACCTGTGTCATCAGTCCACAGAATATTATCTCAAATTTCTTGTCATCAAGATGTTTTTTGGCAAGTTTTAGACGAGCCTTTGTGTTCTTTTTGGTCAGCAGTGGTTATCACCTTGCAGGTCCTCCATGGATGCCATTTTTTACAGTCTTTTTCTTATGTTGAATCGTGACCAATGATCTTTGCTGAGCTAAGAGAGGGCTACAGTTCTTTAGGGGTTAGTCTGGGCTCTTTTGTGACGACCTGGATGAGTTGTCAGTGTGCTTTTGGAGGAATTTTGGTAGGCCGGCCACTCTTGGGGAAAGTTCACCACTGTGCCAAGTTTTCTCCATTTGTATATAATTGCTCTCGCATGGTGTGCTGGAGTCCCAGAGCCTTAGAAATGGCTTTGTAACCCTTTCCGGACTGATACTTGTTAACAACTTTATTTCTCATCTCTTCTTGAATTTCCTAACATCACTGAATCATGCGCGGCTTTTTGCCCACTTCACATTTCCCGACAGGTTCTATTTAAGTGATGTTTAGATTTAACTGGGCTGGCAAAAATCATCCCTGGTGTGTGTCGAGTGAAATGAAATTCCATTGTCAATTGAATTTGTTACCTTTTTTTAATTTAGTAACTAATGGGCCAGTTACTTTTTCTCATAGGGCCAGGTTTGATTGGATAGCTTTTTTCCTTCAATAAATAAAATTCTCATTGATAAACTGAATTTTGGATTTACTTGGGTTATCTTTGTCAAAAAATTAAAATTTAGTTTGATCTGAAGCATTAACTTCTGACGAATATGCAAAAGTAGAAGGAATCAGGAAGGGGGCAAATGGGTTTACATAGAATTGCACTTGCCTACTGGCCTTTGCATAAATTTCTCTTTTACGATACCACAGCATAGTGTTTGTTCCGCCTCAAAATCTACTTCCTTTTTAATGATTTATTTCAGGTGCTGTGTGCCTGATTGTCATATCAAGCATGCTCTCACTGAAAGGTGCCGCCAGGTGAAAGGTCGCGGCAGTGTGTATGAAGGTGGTGCCAGCTGAAACGTGATCAGCCTTTAGTAACTGTAGACATTGGCTTTGGAGTCATGGTGCGAGACGAAGTTTAATGTGGCATAAAGTTACATCCTACATCAAGAAATGGGTACTTCACTGCACACAGTTTAAATATTATGTTCTCCTCTTACTGTAATTATGGGGTGTTCAGCCAAGGAATCTAGAGAATTTGGAGAAGCTTGCCAGCCAATATGCTGTTTGCATAAAACAAGTCTCCAATCCTCGTATCTATATGCGTACCCACAGACAAAGTCTTTTGAGCTTGACATGGGCTTTTAAGGTCTTAAGGAAATGCTTACTCTCAATCAGATGCTACATTCGACAACCAAGGGGTTTTGTTTTCCAAATCTGTTTCTAATGACTGTGAACCCTGCTGCAGTGTCAAAATATTCCAGCTGTCAATGATAAGGTTCTCGTGTCGAAGTATTGGAAGATTATAAAATTGAGCATATGAAATCTATTGGTCTTAGGCAGTCAGCCTTTTTCAGAAAGATTTGGCCAGTTAATCTAGCGAAGGAAAAACCCACCTGGAGTTTGATCTCAAGTCAATTTTCTCCTGCATCCAGAAATACCAAACTCTTTTGTTGAAGTGTTTTTTAAATGTGCGCACAGATTGAGCTAATGCTTGTCGATCAGTTTGAGGCCTGTGGGCTAACTTCTGTCCTGTTCATCGTTTTGCAGGTGAATGGTCCTTACCACTCTGCCCATACCTCTGGTCTATGAAGAAACGTGATACATGACACTAGGACCAGGTCTCACTGCGGTTGCAATTGGGTCTTCTGTTGCCTAATGGCGGTGCAAGGACTTCAAGTGCTCACAAAAAAAACTGTGCTTTGGACCGTGGCCAAGCTATGATCGGACATGCCTGTAGCTGTTGTAGGCGCACTCAGGCTTTCGAATTTCCTCCTGCCACCAGCAAGCCTGCGAGGACCTTCTGCTAGTTACAGGGTCTGTACGAAGAAGCGTTTTACTGCCCGAGCACAATCAGTGTGTGGAGCCATAGAACCATTCCTGGCATCTCTTGAGCGTACCGCACATTTTCAGGGCTGGCTACAGGCGTGTCTTACATTCCCAGATGGTGCCAGTCTTCGTTAATGTGCCAGTCGCGGTGTGGATACCGGTGACTGTGGTCATGCTGCCATCCTCCTGTCCCTCCTGTTTCCACCGTCCCTCATGGAGCTGCAGTAAACGTCTCGCTCGCCCCTCAAGCATTACCCATGTCACCGGCACGTCGTGTCCCTTTTGAGGTTCCCACAAATGTGTTCCAGGGCTCATCCCTATCTACAGTACTCTACAAGTTGGACAGTAGATCTTTCTTGAACACACAAATAATGTAAGGTTTCGGTGTGCATTTTGAGTTGATTTTTGTGTTGTCTTTTAAAAACCATCATCATCGCAATAAAGGTTGAAGGATTGTACAGAATATTGACGTGTTTCTGGTGCAGAACCCGGTTCCCTCAGGTGTTCCATCCTCATGACATTCCTGGGTTCTCCTCAACGTTCCAGGAATTGGTTAACCATTGCATGTTAGAAAATATGGTGTCGAAATTATCAAAGATCATGTAAAACTGAAAAATTTTAGGGCAGTGCCACAGTACGGTCCCAACCCCTCACACACGCGTGCGCACTCATTCACATGCACAAACACACACAAGCGGTTGTGATTAACATTCACTAATCAAGGGCCTTCAGTCTGGGGCTTTGTGACATTTTCTTTAAATTCACGGGCTGATCGCTGTCACTGAAGAGAGGGTTTGTCATTTACATGTGCGTCTGTTTGTTTGATTAAAATTGTGCACGAGGTCACCAGTGTGGATCTGCACTTTTCCCTGTAGTTAGTGTGTGTACATTGTGTGTGTGCGCACACACTGACACACTTTTGTGCATACATGCATGTGTTTCGAGTGCATCTGTGTGGGAGAGGGTTTGCACATGTGGCAATGTCCATCCAAAGTCCACATGTGCAGTTATCTTTGCAAATGTGCCTTGTGCTATCATTTCAACTGTTGGTGGCGAAGCACATGGAGTGTTTCTTGCATTTTCGTTGCGTAACTGCTTCATGATCGCTGCATTACAGCATTGACCACCAAATTCACCTGAATGCATTGCTAGTTTTGACATGTATAACAGCAGGCCTGGTTCTGTGTGGGTTCTGAGTTGTTGCATACCTCTCTTATGAATGAGCTCATTTTGGCTGATTCAGACTTTGTCTCTGTAAAGTCTCGTCTTGTGTCTGCTTCTTCCTTGATCATTTATGCATTGTCCTTTATTTTAAATTGAATTTCGATGTGGTTCACTGTCTCTTTTGCTCTTTCATCTTTGCTTCAAAATGGCATGTGCAGATTACTCGTCTGGTCAGTTTTAATTGTTATTTATTGATGATTATTGGTAATAGTATTTCATAAAGAGTAAAGATGTTATTGCGAGAATGATACAGCTGATCTGAGCCTGTTTTTTGACTGGAACGAACAGGCTGAATAATCATCTGATGGCCCTCCTCAATTTAAATGGATAATAAACTGGGTTGTATTCATTGCATGTCTGTGGTGTTTTGTGTTTCAGTGGTGTTTTCAGATGTGCAATGTTTGCTGAAATACTGATGCTCCGGGAGTCCATTGAAGTAGAGCAAAATTTCCGGCTTCAAGGTGTAAAATAGTGCAGATTTGTGTGATTGCAATGAGATATTTTAGATTTGCCAGTTACATTCTCTAACCCCATTCCCATCAAAATAAAAGCGCAAAATTTGTTGCTTCTTATTTCAATATTGTGTTGCTCTCCAGTTAAAAAATATGTGCTCAATTTCGGTTTCCTTCGATAAGTATTGTCTCTCTTTTCTGGAGCTGCTGTAAAACAGGCCCTCTGTATTACACCAGAGATTGCTGAATGTTAAAGAATGGAGGCCTCAAAACTCAGAATGGGAATTTGTGAGCCATTTGCTATCAATATTTGTGTTTGTTATTGCTATTTTGTCAATAGGAAATGTGTGGGAATCCACTCTTTATTTTGTTATTGCTAGTACTGTTTAATGACCTTTTATTGGCTGAGAGAACCAGCATCATGGGCTTTGGGAAGCAAGATCGACCTACTGTCATGTAGGTTTTCACCCAACCATGAAAAAAGCATATCTCCGCAAAATGCTAGACATATCAAACTCTCCAGTGTTTTGAGGTGATATGCTTTTTTTTTTTTTTTTTTTTTGGCAAATTCAAATTATTTGGTTTGCCAAACTATGGATGAAGAAAGTACCCAGGGAATTGTAAATACCTACGAGGGGGGTTTGGAACAACTACTGTAAATCCTTCTTACATCTCATCATTGGTACATTTCTATTTCATTTGTGGCACTGCTGCTGGGTTTATTGGTATAAATTATATCGGTGATTTTGGAAGACTTCCAAAGTTTTTTTTTTCAATTTCCCATTTGTGAGACTTGAAAATGTAAAAACAAATGCATTTTTTTGGTATATTTATTAAATGTTTATAAATAATTGTTGATGACTTTGTGATGTTTCTGTGGAAATCAAGAAAAAAAAAGCTTGAGAACCGAAAAAAGCTCGTACACAAGTGTTGACACGAGCAAGTTCTCTGCTGAAATTAACAGGAATGTCAAGAGCATAAACTGAGTTCCAGAACCCTGGACTGGAAACGCAGCATTATATTGTTTGCAAGAGAAATATTTTGTATTCCCAGTATCGGAAGACACTTGGCAGCATGTCTACTGTATCAGGGCAACTTAGAAGATTTCAGAAAACCCAAACTTCCACGTCAACTCATGGCACAAAATGCTCAAATTAGCTCAAGAACACGGAGGAACACTCCAGCTCCACACTGCTGGTCTCATGTCTCAGCATCCTAACGGAAGGCCCTGGGCCCCATCCCCCATCCTTGCCAGATATCGTGCTCAGCAGAACTGCTGCCGACTGAGGCTGTGATGAGCTTGGCTGCAGTGACAACAGGTCGTGTTCAGGAAGGTCCCGTCTCTGCCTATTCCATGCAGAATGAAGGACTAGAGTGTGGTGAAGAAGAATAAAGGGCCATGTTGATGCATGAGTCCAAGAAAGTGACCAATGGGTTCGCCCCAGTATCATGATGTAAGTATGGACTCACCATACAGGCAGGATTCATATGCTAGACAACATGGCAAGACATAACAGGATAATGCCACTCCTCCCACAGCCGAATGGGGTCACTGGTGCACTTTGGGATGTCAGTGCATGAGTTCTGCATTGTCCTACTCCCATGATCTGAACCCAATGGAACATCAGTGGGATGTGCTGAGTCACAGCATCAGTAAACCTGATCTTATACTGACAGCCCTGCAACTGAGTGAGACTCTTATACTGCATGGGGATAAAATCACACTGCAACAGATACAGATAGATTAATTCTGTGCAACCAAGATTCCAAGACATAGTGGCTGAAACCGATGGCTATACAGCGGCCCACGTGCGATGGAGGCACGTTGACAAAGAAGGCGCGTGACTGCGGTAAAGCTGTCATCGAGGCATTGACAATTGCCCAAACAGTAATGACAATGCCATGTTCACAAGGGAACAGTTTAACAATGGAACAGCATTCTTGCATAATAAACCGCACCGAAGGCAAACAAATCTCTTTCTCGGTGATGAACATTTTAAAGTATTTAATCTGTCTGCATACTCGGAGGCATTAAAAATGCAATACGCAACAATGTAAAAATTTTTTATGCAAATAATGTAATTAGGAAAAACTAAATACAAGGATATTTAAAGTAGAGCATTGGCTAAGAAATTGTGAATTCTAACAAATGTCGGCAGATCTCGCACCGACAACAATAGTCTGACACGTGTGCCACTCCCCAAATGATCCGTAAAAGGAAGAGTGAGCAAAGAAATGTTGTATGCATTGCTCAACATTTACCCTGGCTATAAAAATCCTGGATTAAAAATGTAAAGTTTGTGAAAAGTCATGATGCCATGATCGACACAGCAAAACAGAGATCAGGCGACTGGAAAGCTGATTGCCGGAATGAGAGCAGTCAGTTGGGGCACACTTTGAAGTGCATCTTGCGACTCTTTTATGTTTGCAAATGTGATGGAGGCAGACAGGAAGCAGTGGAGATCGACTGCAGCCTGGGCAGTCACGGGGGACCATGTGTGCGCAGGACCATCGCATTCATGTGATGCATCTCAGAGGCCGCATTCGTCCAGCAACTTCGACCACTGCCGAGGTTCCAAGAAGACGCCGTGACCGTACCAGCTCCTGTACAGCACAAAGACAGCTCTGGGATGAAGGCATATCTTCATTTAATTTTGTTGGAACGTGCCTGCCCCCACTGACGACGTGTTGCACATCTGCAATCTGTCAGGACCATCTCAACACGTGCTTTAAATACATCATGCTTAATAAAGTCATTTTACATAATTCCACGAAATCATGGAATACCAATTTCCCTTTGACTTCCCAACCATACCATGATGGAGTGCTATGTGCAACTTCTCCTGCCAAAGTGTGAACAGACAGTAATTTTAAAAATGAGACCTTTCCTGGTTTTCTTTGTTCCCTATAACATCTGGTGATTTGTAAATGGAGGTATCGGGTCAGATTTTCCCCAAAAGTCCAAAGGAAGTGATGTTTGTGCGCACTCGCCAGTGCCTTACCTGCCTCTGTTCAGCTTTTCGGCTTGGAAAAAGAGTCCATTAACCCTTAAATGCCCAACTATAGTAAAAGTTGAAAGAAAATTCTATGTATTCTGTTAATATGTCCTGGGGAGGGGCTAATAACAACCCAGTAGCAATTTTTAATTTTTGGTGACCTTTGACCTCATTTTAGTTTCGTGACATATATGTCACACTGGGCATTTCGGGGACCTTATTGCTAAAATGACTTGAATGATAAAACAGTTGACATATTGCTGAAGTATTAGGCATAGTTTATTTTTCATTAGCATACCTGTTTGTCTACTTTATCCAGTGATTAATGGGTGCTGATCTATCGTGTGGATTCCACCATGGGGGCGGCCATATTGGAAAGGTTATCTGGTGCAGCCAGTGTAGTGTCAGTTCCACTTTTATGCATCAGATGGCAGCATTGATGGTCTAAATATGTCACTATGGGCATTAGGTTGTAAAATTTATGTGGGGTCAGTGTTTTTGACAACCCCCGAAATCATGTGATAAATTTGTCACGGGGCATTTAAGGGTTACTGTCGACAGAGGACCTGTGGCAGTACAGTGAAATAAGCAATTGTCAACTGTAATGATACAGCAAGGTAAATCACTATGATCCATGGAGTGATGAATAGATGGACTGTGCAACTGGATAATGGTGCAAATGTCTGTCGCGTAGAACTAGTTCCATCACTTTGTTGCCACATTTTGTTTGCATTATCTCCAGTCTAATGTGACTCATCCCATTCCTATCGTCAGTTTCTAGCGGACATCAGTTTTGGATTAAGTTACTGTCTCAATTCGCTGCCAGTCCCATTCAGTATGTTAATGTTATGCTGGCATTTATTTATTTGCAAATTTATTTACAAATCTATTATTGGGAAGTTACCCTCATACCTATGCAAATACATGTCCTTTAAGTCCAGCACTCGTTTTTTGTGTTCCAATGATACCTTCCAGCTCCTTGTACCAAGGGCATGTACAGAGTTGGGGAAACAAGCTTTCAGGATTGCAGCACCTACTTCCTGGAATCTTTTGCAGCTTGACCTTAAGTTAGAGAACCTGGTCTCGTTCAATCAATTCAAGGATCTAGTAAAAAATCTTGAGGCAGGCACAATTGGCACCTGTACCTGTTTTCCCAAGCTAGGTTAGATTTTATTGGGTTCTAGTATATGATGGAACCAGTATTCTTTTGCCTTTGATTTGTTTTTTTCTGTTTTGTCTATTATGTATTTATTGATTTCATTATTTTTGGGTTGGTTGAATCAATGCACTGGTATTTTATCTGTTGTTATGTTGTATTGTATGTGTAACTTTTATTTTGCGGCTTTCTTGGCCAGGGCTCCTTCGAAAAAGAGACTTGTTCTCAAAGGACTTCCCTGGTTAAATAAATAAAATGTAAAAAGTTAGCTGATGATAAAAAGGTTTGCGGAATTATGCTGAACCATTAGTGACTGGATGCAGCGAAATGAGAGTTGTGATGGAAGCCATCATGTCAATATTGAAGTGTGACAACACATTTACAATAATTTGTCTAGTTCACAAACTGCTAGCATTATCATTCAAAATACATAGCTATGCTGACATTGCTGAGCATCTCACTGAAAACTTGGATGCAGCGCAATTAATGAATCGTGCTACGGTAACGACTATCGAGAATGGTGGATTACTCCAAGTTCACTTGCCTAGATTGTACTAGCTAACAATATAATGCTTTAAAAATCTGATTTAAAAAATATTTATACGTGCAACTTACATATAACGGCTATATACATAACAGTGTAACTTTGCTTAGCTTCCGACCTCATTTTTCACAATTAGTCTTGCGCGCCAGTGTGAGTGCGAGTAACTGATGCTGGCTGCAGTTCACGGACTGGCCACCAGTGTCAGTAATGATAAGGAATTTCTGAAAGTAGCACATAGCAGCTCTGTTAAGATGACTAGTAACTCTTTGAGACTGAAATCAATGGGAAAAATATGGATGTCAAAAGGCCGATTAATATCAAAAAGCTGCCTCCAATATTGCATATTCAGCACTGCAAAAATATATGCACATTTTTTGTGTGTCCAAAACCACAGTATTCATGAAATAATGTGAGGGAATTAGTAACAAAAATATCTGGGTGCCATTCTACATTAAGATAGTAATTGGCAATCTTGTTTACTTGACCGGAGATACTTCCGGGACACAGCAGACAGGAGGATATTTTGGACACAGGTTTAATTTTTAGTCACATACTAAAGCAGCTTTGTGAACGCTAACTATACACATTCAGTATAATAGTGCTCAGTCTATAAGGAGCGATTTGCATCCCCTTCACTTACAGTATCTCACAAAAGTGAGTGCGCCCCTCACATTTTGACAATTAATTGATTATATCTTTTCAAGGGGCAACATTACAGAAATTAAACTTGAATATATTCTAGAGTAGTCATTGTACAATATGTGTAGCAGTGTAGATTTACTGCACTGTCCAAATAACTGAACAAACAGTCATTATTTCCAAAATGGGTGGCAACAAAAGTGAGTTCGCACCCCAATTGGTAATGGTCAACCAAGCAATGAAATGTGTCTTATTCATCATGTTCACGCTTTTGTCTGTTCAACTGGGCCATATAAGGTCATGTAACATGTTGAAGGTTTAAATTGCGGTGCTTTGGGTGCAATGCTCTCATTCTGGTCACTGGATGGTCAACATGGCACCTCATGGGAAAGAAATCCCTGAGGATCTGAAAAAGAGAATTGTTGCTCTCCACAAAGATGGTCTAAGATACAAGAAGATCTGTGAATCATGAAACTGAGTTACAGCACGGTGGCCTAGGTTATTCAGCAGTTTCCCAAGACGAGTTCTACTCGGAACAGGCCTCGTTAGGGTCAAGCGAAGAGGTTGAGTCCTTGTGCTCTGCGGCAGGTGCACAAGTTGGCTTCAGAAAACAAACGCAGGAGTGCTGGCAGCATTGCTAATGAGGTTGCAGCAGTGGGAGAACAGCCTGTCAGTGCTCAGACCATACGCCATGCACTGCACCAAGTCAGTCTGCATGGCTGTCGGCCAAGACGGAAGCCTCTCCTGAAGCTAGCCCACAAGAAAGCCCGAAAACAGTTTGCTGAAGACAACCAGTCCAAGAACATGAACCACTGGAACCATGTTCTGTTGTCTGACGAGACCAAGATAAACTTCTTCTGCTCTGATGGTGTCCAGCATGTGTGGCGGCGCCCTGGTGAGGAGTACCAAGACAAGTGTGTACTGCCTACAGCCAAACATGGTGGTGGCAGCATCATGGTCTGGGGCTGCATGAGTGCTTCTGGTCCTGGGGAGCTGCGCTTCATTAATGTAATAATGGATTCCAACATGTAGTGTGACATTCTGAAGCAGAACACGATGCCCTCCCTTCAGAAACGGCAGTTTTCCAACATGAAAATGACCCGAAACACACCTCCAAGTTGACAACTGCCCTCCTGAAGAAGCTGAAGGTGAAGGTGAAGGCGTGGCCAAGTATGTCTCCAGACCTGAATCCCATTGAGCATCTGTGGGGCATCCTCAAGAGGAAGATGGAGGAGCAGCAGGTGTCCAACATCCACCAGCTCCATGATGTTGCCATGGAGGAGTGCAGGAGGATCCCAGCAACAACCTGTGCAGCTCTGGTGAATTCCATGCCTCGGAGAATCAAGGCAGTGCTGGACAACAATGGCCGTCACACTAAATATTGACACTATGGACACAATTTGGCATGTTGACGGTGAGGTGTACTTACTTTTGTTGCCACCCATTTTGAAATTAGTGACCGTTTGTTCAGTTATTTGGACAGTGCAGTAAATCTACACCGCTACACATATTGTCCAATGACAACTCTAGAATATATTCAGGTTTCATTTCTGTAACGTTGTCCCTTGAAAAGATATAATAAATTAATTGTCGAAATGTGAGGGGTGTACTCACTTTTGTGAGATACTGTAGATGCACTGTCCTTAAATGTCCTTTATTCTAAGAGAGCAGGAATAGCATTGCATGGCTGGAAGAAAGTTATTTATTTTGGCTGTTGTCCTCGTGTCTACAGGGCTGGGAGTGCGACGTTGATTTTATTGTGCTATTCACCTCCCTGTCCCAACACCCTCAGAGTCTCCACCACCCCCTTCCCCAAACATCTGGGACGTATCATCATCCCTGGCCTCTCCGAACCACCATCCTCCTCCTCGCTGCTACTCGCTCTCGTTGGGACATAGGTGGGCCGACACAGGAGGCCCAGAGAGAGGTGCAGGCACAGATACAGCGCACAGGCAACATGAAACCAGTATCAGTCACAATGACTGGGACAGAGAGTGTTATGTTCCCTCTTAGTTCTCTCCAAGACATATCCATCATCATCATCATCATCATCATCATCATCATCATCATCATCATCATCATCATCATCATCCATGATGATTCTGTGTTTAACTCCTCAATTAAGGAAAGTCACTGGCAGAATTATAAAGGAGAAAATAAGTATTATTGTGGTCTGCTGCAGGCTAGCTTTGAAAATAATGATGCAATATGCCTTCTCGACCATCTTAGTAAGTAACTGGAGTAGGATATACCCAAGACACACACTAGCTCTCCAAGAACATTCATATGAACTTCTTCAAAATCTTTTCAATTTTTCACATCACTTAATAGCCATAGATTGTTTCCCCTCCATGAAACTCTTAGGTCAGTAATTGGTATAAGTGATTCTACACAGCAACACAGTTGAAATTCTCTCCAGAGTGAGCATAATTATGTATTAGTTTATGAATTTAAACAAAAAAAAGTTATGCTGGATCTAAGGCATGGTTGTGCAAAGTATTTCCAATCAAATTGTGATAAACGCAGTAATGTGCTTCTATAGTTTGGAGAGAGAAAGTAGATTTCAGGGGAAATTGTTAGCATTTTTTCCCCTCTTAAACAGATTGATTTCTCTTTTTTGAAATTGTATGACATTGCTCAGAGGTATCCATTTTCAGGCACACTTCAATATTGCAACGTTGTTTGGATTGCTATGTCAGCCATTTTAGTGACCAAGCCAGGCTATCAACCATAATTTATCAACAGCGCTGTAGACCATGGCATGAGTGCTTAAGACCATTGGTTCCAAATTCTGTGAGGCCCAAGGCATCCCTTGATCCTTATAAATAATTTCTATTATCTTGGACACAATATAAACAAGTGGTTTGTAATCCTATCACAATTTTTTTTTTTTCAGTGATTGAAACTGCTCATAAACTGGCTGTAAATATTGTGAATCCACAAACATTATTTTTTGAAACTGCATATCCAGTAGCAGGTTCAGCATTGCTTGATCCCAGCTCTTGCAATTGAAGAGCCACGAGGTAAGGATTGGAAAACGTCCTAACATTATAATTTCCCAAGCCCGCTGCCTCAATTTTCTCAAAATGGACATTTTATGACTGAAGTACTTTTACTACTGGGATTTTCAATTCCTCTCTCAAAGATTTCCATCAAATCATCACAAAATACTACTATTAATCATGTACATTTTGGAATCAAATTGTGAATCTGGATCAAAACACTGCTAGTAATAATAATGCAGTTCAAATAGGCTGAAAACCAAGTTCCAACTTTCTGATGTTAAGAAGACCTTTTGTAATGTGTATCCTGTAACATGATCATCTGTGGACAAAAATCAAGATTAGTTCTGGAAAAAATAAAAACATTGATTAAATACACAGAATGTTCCAATAAAATGTCATCATGAGGAAGGAGGAGAGCGGACTAACTGTCGATCGCAGCCTTAGATAAGCAGTGTTTTCCTGACTGGTTGCTGCATCACGCGCTCCTTTATGATTGAGCCTCACGTCACCAGAAAGTTTTTAATTAAGGTTTTAGTTCCTTTGAATTAATTACCTCCGCCAAGGGGGTAATGTTTTCACTCCTGTTTGTTTGTTTGTTTGTCTGTCTATCCATCTGTCTGTTAACAGGATAACTCAAAAAGTTATAAACATTGAAAAAAAATTTAGTAGGATGATTGGTGATAGTCCACGGACGAGTTGATTGAGCTCAGAGGTTTTCATATCAATTCACCTGGGCTGGCCTGTAGCTTCAGATTTTTCTCTGTGTTCATCACTTTTCCTTGGAATCCATTCAGTTTTCAGGCCAACTTTACATTTTCTTTGACTGCATAATTCATTTTTATCTGAGACATAATGAGCCAGGATACTCTTAACCCAGAACAGATTCCCCTGACATTCTGATTTAACTGAGCATGTCATTCAGGATACGTCAAAAAGTTGCAAGCCTCCAGGAAATACAAGTTAATCAGACTGATGATGATTAGTTTTGTAACCCCCAAATTATGCCAGCAAAAATATGCATTGTGTTAGCCACCACATACTTTTTATAAATGAAGGAATCAGTTTCCACATTTGTTGAATCAATGGCAAATCTTTAAGACATGGGACCGATCCAGTGAGAGTCGAGTAGTTTTTGAATCAACCTGATTGAAATAGATTCTTCAATGGAATTGACTTTTCGTAGAGGGCAAGTTTGCTGGAGGTTTGTAATGACATTTTGTCCTGATAACATAAGAAAGTTGCGTACCCTAGGTTTAAGGCCTGAGGACTGTGGTATCCATTGAAAACAAAATTTTGAAAGAGACTCCTGAACAATAATAATATACAAATGCACAATACACAATCTCTCCATAATACCATCCCCCCAGCCCAAGAGAGGATTTGAGTGCTGAGGTTTCAGAAGGTAATGTCCAACATAATATTCGTCCCACACAAAACCAACAATAGCCACCTACTCCTTGAATCGGGATACTCTGAGCTGGACCAAAACAATGGTTTTACTTTCATTACCCGTCACCTGAGTTGATTGTTTTTGTTACCTTGTTTTCCCTTTTGAAATCATACTTCAAGAAGAGGGTGTGAAGATGAGGTCAAACAGAGGTTCACCAGATGGTACTGCTGTCACACCTTTCATGCTGCCCATCTTGATGTACCTTTTAAAGAAAACGTGCTTCCTCACCAGGTAGCTGCACCAGGTAATTAGCCCCACTTTGATTAAAAACACCACCTTCAGGTGTTTGCTGGAACCTTTAATTTAGGAGAGGCTGCGTATCAAACTGGAGGCATCACCATAAAATTTGTTTCATCCAGGATTAGGGGTCTTTACCTGTTAGACTTTTGCTTTACCCAGCATCGGTCAGTCTCTGAAGGGATTAATCCAGCCTTTGTTGATGAATCTGTGTGAAGCTGGAATTTGTTACGGGGCACTGGCGAACAGGCACGTGGGCTGAGTTTCCACTATTCAACAGCGGATTTACCACGGACAGATGGGATAGTGTGGCTCTGAAGAGCCAAAAGAGAACATACTGGACCCTCCAATTAGTGTTGCTCTGTAAGACTGTGGATCAGGAAAACTCGACTCCCTCAAGTCTAACACTGAAACCTGCATCTCTGTTTCCGTGCTATGCATCTATGGTGTTCTGTGGGTGTACTGAGTGTCCTATGTGAATTTAGTACAATGCTACACTATCTCATTCTATGGCGCAAACTAAGTGACTTTAAAAGGAGGCTCGACCAGCTGAACCGCGTATAACTGTTTCTATATCAAAGGTTGCAACAAGGTCACTCAACACTGCAGAAAACTACAAAGCAAGACTGGGCTCCTCTGCGCTCAGTCAGCCTGGATTAAGCTCTGCTTTTGAGTCTTGTTTCCTGGTCTTGAAGAAGTGATGATTCTCACAGCTGCCACTGAGGTTGGCACCAGTACTGGTCGCTCCAACCCAATTTTCCATACAAATTGATAATAAATATGCAAATACAAAGCTAATAATTTTTTTTTTTCCCCCGCAAGCAAATGCGCACACAATTTTTTTTTTTTTGGGCCTGATGACTCACTGTGTGCTGATTTGTGAAGCTAGTGTACTACTTCGGCAACTGAGAAATATGTTGTGGAGAAATCGGGAACGTTGGATTTTAGCCAGATGTGCTGCGACCTTTTGAAAGGTTTTTTGGACAGGCAAAAATAACAAGTCAAATGCCTGGCTAGAGTATTAATTTTATTTATTTATTTATTCTTTGTGATGTCACTGGTTATTCATGAACTAAAAAGTTTTGTATGTGCCACAAGTCGAAGTAAATCTGGCCCTCAGTGGAAGACATTGACTGGACAGCTTGACTGAGCAGTGGCTGGCTCTAAACCGCAAACTCCAAACATCGTGGCACCCAAAAACTGCCCTTCCGTGTGCCGAAATGGTTTTCACCAAGCCCAAGGTGAGTCAGGGTGATATCGCAGCATAACTGTCCATATTTTTTATCTAAAGTCAGTGCTTGTTTTGTGGACTTTCTCTCAGTCCGTCTGACTCCCAGCTGGAAAACTGAGAGCACACCGAACTTCACCACAGTTGCTAGAGTAAAGATGCAGGGAAGGTGCGTGGCGGTGAAATGGCTCGATAACAAACAATAAAAATACTGCCACTAATACTGAGTCTTAGAAACAATAGTCATTCAGCGCACAGCCTGTTTTGATCTGGGTGATGAGTACACAAGCACCTGCCAGTTTCAGTAGGTTAGACAGTCGTTGCCATAGCTACGATACATTTCCCATGCAGATCACAGCTTTCATCATAAGTGGCCTTGGAGGAGCAGCAGCCAGGAGTTGCGCATTTGCGAAGTGTGCCATACACTGGGTAAATATTTCTGTCCTGGCGCAGGGAGGCGTGAGACCCAGGAAAAACATCCCCCTCGACCTCCCCACCCCCCGTGCCCCCGCCTGTACCAGTTGGAGAGTGGCCATCTGTGCACCCAGAGCAGAGACCAGCTTCATGAAAGAAGAAAAACAGAAACTGAGCCATCTCACCAACATTATAGTGACTTGAAATGGGGAGGGGGATTCATGCGAAGTGCAGAAATTTCTCTAAGGTGAAGCCTTAAATAAAATCTGAGAATCTGCGTATTAAAGCCGCTTTCACACTGGACGCGAAACGAATTTTTCGCACGACAGATTACATTCAAAGTCAATGCAAAGACGCGAATACACGCGTTTCGCGTGTATTCGCGTCTTTGCTTTGACTTTGAATGTAATCTGTCGTGCGAAAAATTCGTTTCACGTCCGGTGTGAAAGCATCTTAACAGACGGTGAATTGTTTGGTCACAAATCAAAAATTGTGGACTACAGCCCCACATCAAAGAAAGTATTCCATGGTACCAACACTGAGCTTGGGTACAGTGTGTGCGCATGCATGTGCGTGCGTGTGTGTGTGTGTGTGTGTGTGTGTGTGTGTGTGTGTGTGTGTGTTGTGTGTTTGAGAGAGACGCACTTGATATGCTAACTAGCCAGCACACAGCACACGTGCTTTAGCGCATAGTTTTGGTTGCAGTATGTTCTGCGGCTAGCATCTGTTGGAAAGGTACACTGGAAACATTGCACTCTTAATAAAAGACTCATGACCAATGCTGCACAAAATCTTTCTCCAAGCCACTGTGTTTCCTGTCAACATGCAGCAAGTCAGCTCCCTGTTAACTGAACTTTCCCTCCATTTACCACTCCTGATACTCCTTTATCAAACCCCAGCTCTTTCCCAGTCAAATCTGTGATGGTGTACACACAGAAAATTAAATGCTGGATTTATGTCAAAATGTCATGTCAAATGGCTCCAGAGAACTGTCTTAACTTCTAAGTAACTTGATTTATTCTGAACTTAGGGTCTTGGAGATGACTGAGAAGTTTCTCAAAACTGCTGCATTTAACCGCTTGACAGAACATTTTTAAGTAAATCTAGCATTTAATTTTAGTACAGAATGACGATTTGTATCCAGGGATCATCCACGTACAGACTTATATCTGTCTCTGAGCCTTTGATACCAGTGTCTGCAGCAAATGTTTTACTGTACTTCAATGAAAATCACCAGCTTATTCCACAAAAATAAACTAAGCCATAAGAACTTGTGGAATCATGAAAAATTTAAGCCTCCCAAGGGAAAATGGTGGAACAGCCCAACATGAAGTTTGCAATGATTACTGTAGATTAGATTTGCCCAGTGTGTTCAGGATTTTTTTTTTCCAAACTGACGTAATTTTGAGGCATGCCGCCATTTCATACAAAAACAAGTAAAAATCAATCAATCAATCAAACAAACAAACAAATAAATCATCATTCTAATTAAAATACCATATTAAAAGTTGTCTTATTGATGTAAATCTGCGGGAAGTAAGACCTTAAGACGGTTATCTTGGCCATCTCCACCGCGACAAACACGATTTACGCATTTATCGAAACCATCTGCCTATGAACATCTGCTGCTCACTCGGTTTGAATTCTATGAAACACATTAATAATGTGCCAGTGTTCTGGGAGGAGGGGAAACACCACTGAAACGCAGTAATTAGCTTTGTCCACTAGGGGGTAATACAGCAGTCCCGTGTCAAATCGCCACCACGCAGGAGGACACAGCTGAAGGCATAAATCGTCGGCCTGCTGATAAAACCTTATCTTCAAAATGATAAACTTTACAGGAGAGCATAAAAAAATATTTAATTTTGCATGCAAGAATGCAGTTGAGCCGTGTTCGGGTAGGATGACTATTTTTCTTCCAAGAATGTATTTTGCAATGTTTATGTTATTATCGTGGACATACGAGTTTTTGTTTCTTATCAAATTTAGGGATACGAGGTTTTATCAGCAGGCCGACGAAATGTAATTATTGCTTGCTTGATGGCCTTCCATGGTCTAAAACAGTAAAGACGTACTGATACACATTTTCTAGCTTGGAAAACTGATGTATGGCTTTTTGCAAGAGGTATAGCTATTATTCCAAAAGGTATCGGTCAGTTGTGGAGTGTGGAAACCAGAGCGCCAGAAACACCCAAGTCAACTACAAAATAAGGCTTATTATAGCTTGTGTAATTTGCTGTACATCGCAAAATTCAACACATTTTGTATAATGTTATTTTCTGTAGCCAATGTTTAAAACATGCTCATTGATAGTCAGAGGGGAAAAAAAAAAAAATAATAAAGTATAATGACTTGTGAAGGGACGCGCAGAAGCCTGAGGGCTTGAGCTCTGATAACAGTCGTATTTTTAAAGGAAGAGTATGGACTACAAGGAAGTCAAGGCTTTTTTTTTTTTTTTTTTTTTTTTTCAAAAAACTAGCTATATAAATGAATTCATAAAACAAGTTGTGAACTCTCTGACACGCAGTACTCAAGAGCAAGAGTAGTGCACCCCAGCAGTAAATCACGCACTGCAGGAGAGGGGTACAGCGACGGTTTCAGGGAAACGCTTTAATAGCACAACAGGAAAGATGCAGTGCGGCGCTCTCTTTCTCCGTTTCGGCCACAGGAACATCTGTCGCTCCGTCAAACCCCCCACCCCACCTCTTTCGGGGCACTTAGAGGTCCTATAATCGGCTCTCCTCCGCTACAGCGGTGTAGTGGCTTCTGTTTGTGCAGCTTGCCTGTTTCCTGGAGAAGAGAGTTCGTTTGCTTAAGCTGCTGTTCCTCTCACGGCACTGTCCCTCCCAATGTTACTCATACCTCCGAAAGCAAGGGCTCAAGACACCGCGAGCCCGATACCGTGAAAGGGCAAACGATTGCTCATGCTGTGATGTTTCCTGATACGCAATTCAAGCGTCGCACTAGTGCTTGAAGACCTGGAGTGTATTTCATGAGGCAGGATTAACCCAGTAACGCCCATATTTCTTTTCAAAGTAAAGTTACATTGCATTTTTGGATACGGTGTACAATGAACGTGTAATGCTTGGATTCTGCTGAGAAACAATTATTTTGTCATCGAGGAACCCAAATGTACACAGATCGTTGAAAGCATTAAAAAAAATCATCAAAACACACTAAGATAATGCTGTAATCTCCCATTTTTGTTCTTAGAGTTGTATAAAAATGTCTCAGAGAAAAATGGCTCATTAACCTGTTAAAGCATCACACAGTGCTGTTACAGATTGCAAGAAATTCTTGCAAGTGGCAGCCCCCACCACTGCTGCAAAGGGAGACTTCTCTCATAAGCACTTTTCCTGGATGTGCATTGCTTCCCTTGATTAACCTACAGCAGATTAGTCACAGTAACACATTCACTTGAGTTACGGAGGTTAAAATGTGCCGCGTCCCAAAAATGGGACAGTGGTCATTAATGGGTTAAGGAGTTAGTTGGATGAGTGATTTCTGAGAAAACCTGGCAGAGATCTTTATCCTGAAGTTCTTGTTTCAGGTTTGGGAGTGTTCTGGGTTTTAATGAGTGTAAGTATTCAGCTAATGTCATAGGCTCCTTATTTGCTCTCGAACACTTTTCAAAGGACAAAAACGCAGAAATATAAATATTGAAATCACTTGATTTCATTTCAACTCTTGTTCCGAGTTTACAATATATAACGAAAAAAAAGAAAGAAATTTCCCTGGAAAATGAATTCTATTCCTCATTGAATATTTAGAAATTTAGACTCTCATAACATGACGGACATGACAAAAAATGATAAGAAAAACAATGTCAAACTTGAATTTCAAACGAAATGTTGAGTTGACAAAGGTAATATCTTTTTTTTTCTTTGCAAAGTAGAGGTTGTGTTATCATCAGTTCATACAATTTTCAAAGTCAAGTTGACTCTCATTCAGTTTCTCTTCTATCACAATACAATTGGAGAGTTTTAATAAAGAATCACTGGAGCAACACTGCAAATAAATCAACTGTTCTGTGGTCATTTCACTTGTGGACATCTGTATATTTGTATCAGCGTAAATTAATTGTATAACATTTCGCTATTTTAAAGAATATATGACTCATATTCAGTTGCAATTGCTTATTTTATTAAATATACAGTACCTATAATCTTCTTAATGGCATAACTTCAACGCGTTAAAATAAGGATCTCATTGACAGTTGGAAAAATATATGCTAAAAGTGCTCATGAGCAAATAAGGAGCTAATAACCCTGCTTTGTGAAACAGAAGCCTGATCCCTGCATCTCTTGCCTTATAACGATTCCCAGGTATGAGCTAGTCAGTTTAGTCATGCTACTAAAGTTAGCTTTGGTATGATGGCGACATTGTAAAACACTGGTGCAGGAGAGGCCATGGCTGCAGGCCCTACAAGCCATGGCTGAAAGGTTGTAATTTGCCTTGAAGCGAGCTCTGCTGTTCATGGCTGCTGAAGGGATGTGCAATATATGAGCTGTACATACTCGCACATGCTGCTTCATGTCCCCAGTATGAACTCACTTTGGCTCAAAGCTGCATTACTTAGCGCATGGCTCCACCCCCAGCTCAAACATCCATTCTATTGCTGACATAAATTATTGCAGCAGATGTGATTATTCATCTGTGTAATTATCTTACATAGGAATGGGTTTTATCTGTTGGAATATATATCTGGAGAGGGGAAACCTTAATTAACCACAGATCTATAAAGTGCACAAGGCCCAAGAGCCTTTGGACTGAAAGTCTGGAAAGGAAGACTTTATCAAGGCTATACTGTTTAGACATGAAATATCAAAACCTGATTTTATGGGATTTAAACTCTCATTACTTCATAAACCTGGCCATAGGCGTAGATTTGGGTAGAGATGGTGTGGATGTTTCCTGACCAACTTCCAGACGAGGCAAAAATATCCCGACCAACAGTTTTAGACAAAAGGGGAAAACGAAATAATGTGGCATTGTATAGCTAGCATGTTCCAATCCAATGTACTGTTGATACCTTCGCGGTTGGTGGTGTCGTCCAATCCATAGACAGTCAATCGTCCTGTTTGAAGTGCATTTCTCTGCTACTGTCATGTAACTAACAAAACACCGGTGAGTCAAGTGAACCCGCGCCCACGTTAGCCTCCATTGCAGACATCTTACCTGGTTCGCTTCCCTCACACAACACAGTCTGCGCACTCGGGCTGGGTTTTGTGTTCAACCAATCAGAGAGCAGTTCTGAAATTTCTGAAGCTTTAGGTGGATACTGTAGAGGTTGAGCAGGTGGTCTAGGAATCAGAGGGTTCCTGGTTCGACCCTGGCTCCTCCAGAGAGCATTTCAAAGTGTCCTTGAGCAAGACACTGAACCCCACACTGCTCCTGATGTGCAGGCTGGCGCCTTGTATGGCAGCCTCTACCATCAGGGTAAATGTGAGGCATAATTGTTAAGTGCTTTGTGTCCTGTGACTTGGAAAGCACTATGTAAATGCAGTTCATTTACCATTTGTTGTGGGAGGAAAGCGAAAGGCATAATTTTATTTTATTTATTCGTTTATTTGTCAGGGACAATGCAGCGCACATTATTACGTACATAGTTATAACAGTCAAAGCCATAACAATATGTGTAGATGTGTTGCATAGAAGGTTTCTAGCCAATTGGCTAATTTGCAACCCCAGTCCCTGGTCAAGATGTCTGCTACGGAGGCTACCCAACGCCATCATGTTGAAAATGTTCAAAAGGTGGAATTTCTCTCGTTTTTTTCGGTGTTGAAGTTTTCCCAAACACAAGTTCTTAGCTGCAGAGCAGCACACTTCGGTCGGTGCTTCGGTCGTTAGATCTTTGATTGCGGGCCGGTGGCTATCTGCTAAAGTCGCTTGATTTCTTTTAAGTTCTCATCCAGTCAGCTTTTTATTCTTGAGAACTTTTCTAATAAATGGTAGCATCCCGTATGGCACACAAACAGTCTGTTTGAGGAATATACAGCAGTATTTACATAAAGAACACCACTTATAATTGAAGGAACATCAAGTTGGCTTTTTCCATAAATACGTATTTTCTCTTTCTTCGATCAGTTTCTTATTACCTCTGCCAAGGAGGTTATGTTTCTGCTTTCGTTGGTTTATTTATTTATTTGTTTGTGTGTCTGTTGGCAGGATATCTCAAAACAGTTGCATAGATTCTAATCAAACTTTGCAGGATGTTAAAGTAGCTCAAGAGGAACAAGTGATTAAATTTTGGCATATCTAGGCAAAATTACAGCTGAGATATATACCAAAGTTCAAATCCAGCTAAGCTGGCGGCGGTATGGGCCCTCAGGAGTCCAGCTCTAGTTTTACATACAAAACAAATGCCATTAACAACTTTTTTAGGAGTTTCTGTACCCACAATTTTTGTTGTTAATATTTGACAGGGGAAACCAAAAAGAATTATTTCATAACAAGCATTCTGATCGGCTTATTTTGCACAATGCCATCATGTCACGGAACATAAAACCTGGATCGAGTGTGCACACGTTGTGTGAGAGAAGCGACCCTGCAAAAAATGTTCTATAGAATTTCTATAGAGGAAAATTATTCTATAGAACTGCTCTCGGTCCTAAAATTCTACAGAATTTCTATAGATTTTCCTCTACAGAAATTCTACAGAACATTTTTTGCAGGGTTACCAAAACTTAATTCTTTATAAACAGAGTAACATAAGATATCAAACTCCTTCAAGCTGGGTTCACCAACAGAAGAACAAGAGTATAAGTGTCATGAATAAACCCCCCTTTCCATAACGTCCACTGCTTTATTGGTGTTATCTAAAAAATTACGGCAGCACCGTACATCCGAGAGACAGATTTAACAATTAATATACAGTCCATTGTTATAACTCACCACCTTTCCTACCGCTAACCCAGCTTCCACGACCGAACAACTAACTGTCAGTACCAGATTTACTGCACGAATCAACCTCTTGGCAACTTGGCGAATCAACCTCTCAAAATGAGCTCCAAGATCCACCGCAGGCATGATGCTGTCAGCCAGCCAGTTGCTACGCCGTTAGCCTAGCCAACAGCCAAGCCGATAAAATTCGCCAGCAATCCCACTACCAAACCAAATTACCAACTAACAACACGCCAGAACGCACGCTTATACTACAGCAAATGAATTATAAGAGAAAACACACAAAAAAGAAGTACGAATAAGATAGAAACCATTCACTCTGAGACTATATCGACACCACACTTGCTCGTAGAATGCGCTGGAACAGTGAGGAAGAGACTTTGATTACAGTGAATATTTTGCCACCTTGATCAACTGAAGTGATCTTTGCTAAGTAGCCCGTATGAAGTATTGTCCTACAGGAGTTGTGAAGTGTGTTTTGTCAATATCTGAACTAGAAGTTGAGAACTACTACTTGTGGAACCATTTTGTACATGGAGATATTTCTATAGAATTTAGGTAGAAAAGAGTTCCCAGTTCTGTAGACCCGTCTACAGAATTAATAGTGGACACAGCTCTTTAGAATCTCTATAGAAATCCCTTCAGCCTTCTATAGAATTCTCAAGGGTTTCCAGTTCTGTAGACCAGTCTAAAGAATTTATTGTGGATAAGACAAAGGTTTCTTAGAGAAATTTTCTTTAGCTTTTCTTTAGAACCTTAAGTTCTGAAGAAATTACAAAGAAGCTCTATAGATTCCCATTCAGTTCAACAGAAATTCTATGGAACATTTTTTGCAGGGGAACCACATGAGACATCTACAACAGAGGCTAGGCCCACATGTGATAAGAATTTTGACAAGGTTCATCCTTGGGATGTAACTGCCTCAAAGAAAATTTCCTATGCACTAAGAAATTAGGAGTAATAGAAAGCAAGTACCCATTCCACTTAATATAGTAAACGCACATGCGTTTGACAAAATAAATGACTGCAGTGCCAAACAAATCATAGTCATGGGAAGTAAAATTTTTAAAATTTCAATCCGTCAATGTTTAATCATCACAGAAATACATACTGGGCCTTCATTAGACCTGCGCTATAATTTAATTTCTTTTATTCTGGAAACTGATGGAGCTTTGGCTGCGTATTTTCTGTTTGTATTATGGAAAATATTAGTCTTGCTTTCTTTTTGTGGAGATTTATGGGAAATATGATAATCAATCAGTCCTCTTGCTTTCTTTTTGTGGAGATTTACGGAAAATATGATGACCAAACAAATGTTCAAGTAGGCTATTTTGATTAGTCAAAAAAAAAAAAAAAAGGTTGAGAGGAAGATGAGGCGAGGGTAAAGTAAATTGTTAGTTATGTCTCCTCGTGTGATGTGCAGCTACTGAGACCAACTCCTGTCCGGTGCTGGACTTTTTTTTTTACATGACGCTGGTGTATTGTTTCTAGCTCGACCATTTCGCCTACGCAAGTCAGTCGGCAGCTGCATGTGAGTACCTAGTTAGCGCCAAGTTCTTGTTACTCGGGCCGGTAGGCCATGAGTCTAAGTTTTGGCTCCGTTCTTCTTTTTTTTTTTTCGGGTCGCGATTGTCCTGCTCATGCGCGCGCGTGGTTTCGCGATTGGCCCAGGCCTAGACCCGGCCTGTGTACAGGCTCTGAGGAGCCTCTTGTTTGAAGTTAAAATGGACACTGATTTGGAGATTTTACATTAACAAGAAAACGTTAATATGATGAAAAATTTGAGTTTTGCTTCGCTATTAAATTGGGACGGGTCTGAAATCACTGATATTGATTCTTAAAAATATTCTTCGTTTTCAAACTGTTATTTAACTTATGTAGGAACTATGTGGAACGTTGGGCTACAAAGAAAACGAGCTAGACATATCCGAGTCTGATTTGTACAGCCATTAATTGCATGGCTGGCATCAGACCATAGCTAGATGACTAGCTCACTAACGAGCTAATTAACACTGGCTGGTTAATAAATTACTGTATAATGATTGTAACATTCAATAATAATACAACGTACAACATACAATCATGTAATTAATTTACTCAAATTGAGAAAATTTTCAATCGTTTGATATTATGAAGTTTCATAATAAATGTTCATATCATGAATAACAAATGTAAACTTGTATTCAAAAATCAAATCAAACGTATTTGGATACAAAATAGAAAAACAAGTTTATGAATATGGCACCTATCTCTGAATAATATTGAGGTACCTGGCTTTGCACTGTAAAAAAAAGCCACAGAAAAACTCATCAGGATAATGTCTGTTAACGGAAAAGGCAATGTTCGCGCTCAAATTATTGCAAAAATTTTTCCAGCTCACGTGCTGTGCGAACTTGCATTACGTGTCCCTGCCAACACTCAAATAAACCTACACCCTTGAACCTGGCAGTGATTTCTGGAACTCTTGTAGCCTAGACTATGATAAAGAGGCATATTGCCATAACCCTGATTACAAGCACATTTTGAAATACAAACTGTGTTTGTTTGATTTGTTTGGTACCATTATTTTGACTGAAGGAGGGTTAGGTGATGATTGGTATAATATGGAAATATAGACCAGGAAATTGGATATGTCAGTTACTATTAAATGCAGCACAATGCAATATGTGGTGCCAGTTTTCCGAGAAGACCATGAACTCGAACGTACGTGCATTTGTGCAGTCAGGAGCGCGAACAGTTGGTTAAAAAAGAGAAATAGTGTGAACAGTGCCTTTCTTGAGTGGAAACATTCTTATTGAATTGTCCAGCAAGATCATGCCGAATCACATTCTGCTCAAATTACAAGTGCATGGCAGCGTAAGGAGACTGTGAGGGCGCTATATTGGCCTGCCTGCAGCTCTGATCCATCTCCAACTGAGAATGAATGGCGCATTATGAAGCAGAATACATGGCATCAACATTATTATATAGTTTCAAACCCATACAATGAAGGAATAAGGGAAATTCTGTTCGCTAGTCTTGACCAAATGTAGCTTTGTGCAAGTTCAACAAGAAAGACCTCATTCACCACTCTTTATTTTAAGCTATGCCCCCGACTCCTTGGCAGGATCCAATCACAAACCTGTTTGCTCTTCTACAAGGTATATACCCCAACCAGCTCTTCCTGCAATCATGTCGCTGACCAGATGCCAATATGCTCATTTGAAGAGCAGCACGAGGCTATATTTTTCAATCAAATCCTAAAATAATAAGACACATGATATTATCGAAGACAACAGATTCCCTAAAGGAGGGATTGCCAACCCTGTTCCTGAAGGGCTACGATCCAGGAACAGGATTGGAAACCACTGCTCTAAGGAGTTATTTCTGATGGACGACTCCATTCCAGGTGTACAGGAGAAAGCTGCAATCCTGGATCTATAGCTGGCTACGTATTTATGATTTCGATTGAGACTTGGGTTGAAGTCCAGGTGCATTTGCACTGGCATCGCTTCCAAACTGGTATGTGAGTGCCATCCTCAAAGTTGCTAGCTTGCTTTCCATTGCCTACTCATTGTGTATTTTAACGTCACCAGCAAATAAATCAAATGCACATTTAGAGATTGCTGTTATTCTAGCCTTTAGTGATGGATAGGACACATTGGAAAGAGCAAGGAAAATAATTGATATTTCACCATTTATTAAAAATAAATAAATGCTACCATTGCATAAGAGTGAATGTTGTGCTGATTTAAAGCAACTAACCGGTTCCTGCACGCAAACTGCAACACTCATATGCATGTTTCCTGCAGCTAATTAGAAGTGTAGCTGTCTACTGCCAACTACATAAGAGATTTGCAGTGCATTTGGTTATTCTTACCTGAGCTCTCATTAAACATGGCATGCATGTGATCCTTTACAGGTTACCCACAGTAGCTTGTCTTCTAAATTAGCTCATCCTCAGACTAGCTACCCAGCCTGAGTGCCTCATTGTGGAGCTCTGCACTGCAGCTGTTACTAACGAAGGACGCTAATGAGTATCTGGGGCCATCTCTAGCCTGTGAGAAATCCTGCCCACTCATCAGCCAGCTAACTAGTACCCAGTCCCTAATCAGCCTGTCTTATATGCTGGCTCTCCATCAGCCAGCTTGATATACTAGCAGAAACCCATAGTTTAGGGGAATAAGATGCCCCCTGATCTTGTGGTTCTTTATTTTATCAGCTATCAGCCTCAAATAGAATTTATGTCAAAGTCTTAATTTGTTTGGTGCATTCAGCATTGAAAGCATATGCAAGTCTCTCCTGGTTGAAATGGTGTCTACAGTGTCCCAACACCTAATGAGTGTGATTAACAGAGGTTGACGTCACGCAGTGGTGAACGGTCGACTGTATCAACTTTTTACCCCTCAGCCCCGACTAAGCGGCAGAGGGGTATTGTCGTCACGTATGATGTCTATCTGTATGTCCGTCCGTCCGCCCCTTCTCTGATAAACTTTTGTATTCTGCACGATAACTTGAAAACGCCTTTGTCAATCAACGCCATTTTCGCTGTCTTGCTTAGTCTTGTGCACCTACAGAAGCCTATCGATTTTGACAGTGCTTGGATGTTCAGTATGGCCACCACAGCCACCATCTTGAATTTTGTACTCCGCACGATAACTTGAAAATGCCTTTGTCAATCTACGCTATTTTTGCTCCGTTGCTTGGTCTTGCATACTTACTGAAGCCTTTCGAATTTGAGAGCATTCGGATGTCCAGTATGGCCACCACAGCCGCCACCTTGAATGTTGTATTCTGCAGGATTACTTGAAAATGCCTTCGTCAATATATATTCATTCCAAACAGTCCAGGGGCTGAGGGGTACTGCCCGCTTTGCGGGGCTATTTTTTTCAGTCATGATGATGGCTTCCTTCGGAGACATTGTCAGCTTTTTGGACTTCAAATGAAGAGTAAACAGCAACAGATTCCAAATGCAAATACCACACATAAAGTCAACTGCTGACCTTCATATGCTCTCGTTAATAAAGTAACAAGGGGAAAACATCCATTTGGCTATGGAACAGCTATGCAGCTAATTGTCCAATCACTTTTGGTCCCAGAAAAAGGGGGCACCACACATAGAAAGTGGTGCATTTCCTACACCGTTCCCCAGACTTTGATGTAAATAACCTCAAATGAAACCCTGAACTCTCAATCATTATTTGATTTCAACTCCAATTTTCTGAGGTAAAACTGCTAAAATGTGCAATGGGATCAAGTTAGCCGCGCCTGCCCCCCTCCCTTCCAGTGCCCTTGCTCGGACCACACCCATCTTTGAAATTGACCTTCATCTCACTACACACCCGTAAAGTTTTGTGACTGCATTTTGCATGGTGACAATGACAACTGCATTGGCAAAACCAGTGCACAGGCAGACTTAGACAGATAATTAGACATGTAAACACCTTGCAAAGTACTTAAAAGCACTTTTGTGGTGCTACCCGCTGCAACAGATGTTCCTAGGACCAAGATAGCACACAATCACACAGAATCACGAGGTGAGAATAATACAAGCCCACGCTATCGCAGCTGGTAACAACAATTTGTCTTTTTCCACATAAGTATGGACCTGATTGTAATCCTGGTACTTCATTCAAAATTTGTGATGTTCCCATCAAGCAAGATGACTCCGCTGTACATCTCGGTCATATTATAGGTCATGATTGTAACATCAGGAACATTAATCAAGGGATCAATCACCTCATCTCCAGCTCTAATGCTATGTTGGCTAAATTTAATATGTGTGCCTCGAGTACAAAGGCCAGGTTATTCCAAACATATTGTACCTCTTTTTATGGCTCGGTGCTGTGGAATTTGAATAGCAATCATATTCAGCGTTTCTATGTTTCATGGCGTAAGGTGTCGCGGCGTATTTGGCATGTCCCTTATAATACACACTGCAGTTTGCTTCCCTCTCTTATCTCTGCTCCTAGCATTGAAAATAAGTTACTGTGTCGGTTTGCCATGCTTATGTGCAATATTGCTAATGGTGTTAACAATTTAGTTCGTCTGTTTTACAAGGGGCTTATGTATAGTAAATCATCAGCAGCTGTCAACATGAGACATCTTATGTTCAGACTGAATGTCAGTACTCTGTGCTGTGACCGTTCTGCTTTGAAACGCAGTTTAAAAGATGATAGTAATGATGAAATTGCCATGTGTATTGCCGAACTTTGTGATGTAAGGGATGGCCTGCGAGTATGCAACTTTGAAATGAATGATATTGTATCTATGATCACTTCACTGGCATGTATGTAAAGCTTACAACTATTGTACTTGATTAATGCTTCCCCTCCCTTTGCTGCACTTTTTCTGTGCGAATAAAATTATTATTATTATTATTATTATTATTATCCCAGCTGAATCATTCAGGGAGGTACTGTGCAAAGGAATATTATTGCAAGCAGTATGTAGTTATGATATTCAAATCTTTTAGTGATGTAGAAAAAAAGAGTTGGCAGTGAGGTTGTTGCAGCAAGTTGAAACCAGTCGTGCCGCATTTTCTCATTTCATCTTGTCAAATTTTCTTTGTTTTCCATTTTTAAATCATATAAACACCTCCATTTAAATGGCATTGGTATTTTACTTTGACTCACACGATACACTCCTATTTTCTACTCACTCTGCTTTCTCTCCGGAATTATTCTTTGCCTGAATACCACCTCCCTTGGCTATGCTCATCCCTCTAAATTTGTGAATGGTTTGTCTCTTTCAGCTGCATTCTGCAGAGATGTGTTTTAAAGGAAGTCCTGATAAATATGCTGACGCGTCAAACACTGACTACAGTGGAAAAACTATGGCTGATATGAGAATATTGGGTTCCAGGCGCAGCACTAATCTGAATGAGTTTGAAAATAACTCCCTGGTTTTCTCTCTGTATCATGCTCATTGTAAGCATATATTCACTGACACATTTGTGATAAAACCGTTACCTGACCAGCAGTTCTATCCCCAGCATGTTTCCAACGCTTAAAGTCACTTTATCTCTGCGCAATGGCTGCACTGGAGATTTAGAGACATTAGCTGCGACTATGTAAAATTTTCAACTTGAAAATATTAAAAAGGAACAGTGTCCCGTCATGATGATGATGATGCAGGGACATTATGTTTGTGTTCACTTCGGCATATTACTGTAAATATCTTCTTGCATTTCTCATAAAGTCTTCAGGATGTGTCTGGGCAAGGACCTTTGACCATATCTAGAAAGAGCACATATATTAAAAACTTGTAATGTGTGCGTGGGAAGGAATGACTCCTCGCGGGCCAGCTGATTCTGCTGGTTATTGTGGTGGCGTGGAAGTTGGCTGGTCTTTGCTAATACGCCTGGCTGTACAAATTCTGCTGCGTACGGAGTTTCTTTTGTCCATCCCTGTACATTTCAGCGTGTTCTAGAAATCATGCATTGTACCCCTCAGTTAAAGAACAGCTCATAAATGGGGGCTGGTTCCACTATTGTGCTCCCACACCAAAATGCAAAATGAAAGTCACACACGTGTGAACGTGCGTTATTGTACTTATCAAAAGACATTTAATTTTAGAATAAATGATAGTATTTTCTCTCCATTATTAAGCAAACAGCCTATTCATCCCAAGTCAACAGAGCTGCCGGTTTATAATGGTTCAGTGTCAATGTTGCAATCACAGAAAGGCTTGACATAAACACTAATGTGATGGGTAGCAGTCTCTTAGCAAATTTTTGTCTGATTAATGGAATGCTCATAACATAACAATGCAGAAGACAGCAATTCTAGTCTGACCTAGCTGAAAATTGTGGTTTAAAAGTCCACATTGTTCCTCATCCACTGCAACTGCCAACGCTGTCTTCTTTTCTTGCAGTCTATTTCCCTCAGCGCTGTTTCCATGAGCCGTCACATATGATACGACAGTCTGGGAAAATGGGAGCTGGAATAAAAAGCAAATTATTCCAGTTCTGCCGAAAAAAAAAAAGTGCTTCACTGTGCAAGAACCTACTGACTGAGGAGTGGGATATTAGACTTGAGTAACGCCAGCCATCTGCTTGGTCGGTTTTTTTTTTTTTGAATATCAATGACCCTGAACCTAAAAATAAAGCTCCATAGCATCAGCGCTGTTCACAGGATAGGAACATTCTGCACCTGTGAAGTTCTCATAACCTTTCACAAGCGCCCATCAGCCCCTAAAAAAGGGGCTGTGTGCAAGGCCGGGGAGTGGAAAAAGCCAGGCGATTGCTCTCCAGGTAAACTGATGCGTCACCGCCACTGACGCGCACGCAGACGATTTTCCCATTAGCGAGCTCTCCTTTGTATTAATGGGCTCAAGTACAGCTGGTCTGATGCAACAAGTGTGCTACTTACGGCTCCTGCTGTTTTACAATCAAAGTGGAAATTATAAGTGATACGAGCGACAGCGACTGAGTCCAACAGTATGCTTTATAGAATCATTCCATTGTGTTTTCATATTAAAAATGGCACTTTGTTACTTCCTCACCATTTTTTTTTTTTTTTTTTTTTTGCAATAGGCAATCAGTATATCGTCGGCCTGCTGATAAAACCTCGCATCTTCAAAATGATAAACTTTACAGGAAAATAAAAATTAAAAATAAAAAATAATAATAATAATAACTATATAAATATAATTAAAAATATAAATAAAATAAAAAAATGTTTAATTTTGCATGTAAGAATAGTGGATGTATGAGTTTTTGTTTCTTATCAATTTGGAGTTACGAGGTTTTATCAGCAGGCCGACGATATGTGTTCTTGTGTTATTTGTGTGCAGTATTTGTGTTCAAAGAAAGTGTCTTTGTTAAATGAGGTTTCGTAGACTGCTCAGCCATGTCAGGTGACATTATTCGGGGTCACAGGCAGTGTGCTTCCTCCTAAACATTTTGCAGAATAATGGAGCACTGCAGAGGCGGAATGAGTGGCACTACTTCCCCGTACACGGAAGGTTCCGATTCCGTGTCGCGACCTGAAACTTCATGTTCTCTGTGTTCATGTGTGTTTTATTCCACAATCAAAGCCATGCAGCCCAAGGTCTACTGCCTCTCTAAATTAGTCAGGTACAGTTATCGAAATGGTAATTAACGTGTAAATAAAAAGACGAGACTGGAGCACTCGAATCACCTGCATAAATTTATTTGGCAGTTGCTACGGGTACGGCAGTTTTCCAATGCATTTCAATGTAGAGAGGTACGGCAGTCCCAATTTCAAACCCTGCCCTAACCTAACCCTGACCCTAACCCTAACCCTGACCCCTAACCCTAACCATAATCCCTAATCCCTTCAAATCGACTGTCGTACCCATAAAACTGCCGTATCTCTAGACACTGCGAATTTATTTAGGTGCCAAGACTAACGTTTGACGACTGCGTCTTCCACGACGCAGTGCGTCGAAACGTTAGTCTTGGCACCTAAATAAATTTATGCAGGTGATTTAAGTGCTCCAGTCTCGTCTTTTTATTATTTGTATGTACTGTCCTTTCTGAGAGCACCGACCTCTGCTGATAGAGGGGCTGAAGCGCAAGGGTTTCCTTCATCTTGTTAATTAACGTGGATTGGCCTTGTCAAACTACTAGTTAAAGTGAAAGCTATGTGCAGTGTTCTCGTAGTAATAGGTTTGTTTCATATACAACTCTGGAGAGAGGGGAAAAAACAAAGAAAAACGTGCCTGCAGGAATATTGCTAAATCCACAAAAAAGTTAGGAAATTAAGGATGGCTCATAGGTCTGCGTACGCAATCAAAGCAATGCCAAAGAAACAGGCTGTGCGTCAGGTATCTTCAAAGCTACAGACTGTATGGAGAAGTGTGAGGAGTAGTGATGTCATGGCAGGGTATATTTTTACTGGCCCTCCTAGAAAACTGCCTTTCTGTGGCCTGACTGAAGTATCAGATGGCCCGGGCAGTGTGTCACAGAGGGGTCGCCTCATGACAGTCAAAGCACCATTCTAAAAAATGGTAAAGTTTCAGCTCAGAGAAGTCAGTGACTGTAAAACTCAAGAAGGGACAGATCTCACATCACATATTACATGCAACAAACTGACCATCTGTGTTTTATTACCCCAAGCCTCGGCTTCATCTGGGGGCGTAGCACAGACATTTGGGCCCTGTACACAGGCAGTGTCGAAGAGCCTTGAAACTCTTTATTCAAGATTCCCAAATTTTCACAAATGAACATCTCTGCACATCAATCGCACTATCTGGGTATTCAATCGTGAAATGCTATGTAAAAACTGTACAAATAACATTCTAAATTAAGGGGTAATTGCGTAGTCTGGTCTGAATTGTTTGAAAAGACACATTTCAGCCATCCCTTCACAAACCTTTCCCATACTCATTCTGCCTCATTGATGACTCTTTCCCGCAGTACTTCATGCAGAAGACATTTCCATTGTGCGATGATTCATTTATAAACATTGTTAATGTTACTAAAGGATTCCACAGTTGCAGCTAGAGGCCACAGACACAGTCAGCATGCACACAGCAGATGTGCATATAACTGAACTATGAAGGATCACAGAAAGACTGGTGATCAGTACTATATTTCAGATCCCGTATATCTTTAAAAAAAAATTTTTTAAAGATTTTGTTGAGGAAATTGAATAGATTTACACTACATTGCTTAGCACTTATAGCCTCCAGAGCTGCTCTGCTGGAAATAACCTTTAATATCTTCATAAGCTTAAGATGTCTGAAATTGGCTCCATCAGATGAGGGACCTACTGCCAGACTTCCTGCGCCTGATTCTGAAAAAGGGTCATTTTTTTCTTTTTAAATTTAATGTTACTTAGCGACCAACAAGCCATGGGAATATTACACAAGACTATTCATCTTTCAAACAGATTTTCAACCTTTTCCTCAACTCTTGCGTTTCCCTCGTTAACTAGCTGTCAGTATAACTGACAGGACTACCACATTGCCTGCCGGCATCACATTTTCAGAGCTGGCCAACCTAATTTTGCTGCATCACTTAACACAAGGTTGAACTACAAAACCAAAGCACGCATTTCTTTTGAGACATAATGGAGAGAAAACCATAAGACAGGCAAAGCGAAAGCGTCGAACATCCCTTGGAACTTCTTTCTGAGTGTCGGGTGCCAGCTGCCTAACCATGACTTCCCTTGCTGAAAAAAAATATAAGGCCAGCATTTCTGACAAAAAAAAAAAAAAATTGTCTGAGATTTTGATATTTTCTTTTAAATGAAAAATGCCTCTATATCGATCGTCCCAATCTTTAACTGCTAGTAATTTAGATGACTAGTAGCATGGAAAGGCTCCAGGCCAGATGCTAACCTGACTGTTGTAACGCAAGTGTTTTGACTAATTTTACATTCAATTACCATTAATAAAATGATCTTCCTTTGTAAAACCCTCTCCAAAAAGTGAACTCAAGTGTGGCATTGATGAAGACAGTATCAAAAACCATTGGTCTTTTTTGCTTTCTCTAGCCCAAAAGGCTTCTTCTCCATTTTTTTTTAAACACACCAACGGAGCCATGACCTCATTCCTTTTAACACCCGTTACTCCAGGATCCGAGCAGAACTTCATTAACGCTCAGATGTATCTTGAGCATTCTTCACGCACACATTGGGAGCTTGGAAGACTACAATATAAAACCGCGAAAAACTTAAGTTTGGGAGACTTAGAAAGTTATAATTCATACTGAAACCAATTTGAGTGTTCTTGCCTCTCAGATTTGACCTTGTTATACTTAAGTGTAAAGTTGTCTATAAGGATTGCCATTAACACTGTCATAACAGATCCGAGTTATAAGTTCACCAGAGCACTAGTTGAATTTTCTCTATAGGCCAGAAAGACTTCAACTTCAGTAAAATCAAGTGTGGCTTTGAGGAAGACTGTCTCAAAGCCCAGAGGTCTTTTTGCTTGTTCTTTCAAAACACACCTCTTTCTTTTTAGCACCCGTTATTCCAATATCCTACACAGCGCTTCCTTAACCCTTAGATATACCTCATTCTTCGTGCACACATTGCAAGCTTGGAAGACCGCAATATAAAAACAGTGAAATACTTAATTTATATTCTGGGTGACTTAGGAAGTTATTAAAAATTCATGCTGAAACTATTTCAGTGTTTTTGCATCTCAGATTTGACCTCTGTTATACTTGAGGGTCAAGTTGTCCATTAGCACTGTCATTATAACTGATCCAAGTCAGAAGTTTACAAGAGCATTAGTTCCATTTCCTCTACAGGGCAGAAAGACAAACAGTGACCTTATGAGGCCTCCAAAGAATTCTAAAAGAAAAGACCAACAACATGAGTTCAAATACTTTATTCATCCTTTATCTGTTCATACACTTCCTGAAATACATTTCCATCCAGGGAAAACTTAAGTGTGGGAAAGTGCTAAAAAAAAAAAAAAAAAAAAAAAAAAACAGCATATGTGCATAATGAGGCAGGCCTTGCTTAGCAAAAGCAACTTCATGTAATTGTTGGCATTTCATATCCCTCGATTTCTATCCGCCACTCAAATCAGAATACAGAGGGGCAAATCCACAAAATACATGCACAGGATGCACACAGCCTGCGTATTACGCCAAAAATCTTAAATGCAAAAGTGCATATAAAGAGAGCAAAAAAAAAAAAAAAAAAAAAAACTTCCAACACAGGTTACCAACACTTATCCCACATGTAAAATTTGCAAAAACACCAACCACACTCCACCTCCCAAAAACATCGATTTCGAGCCGCATTGATCCTCCAACGTTCAGAGGTCCGGCTTTAGTGAAGTAGGCACACCGCAAAAAAGCAGGTTGGGAGGGCAAAATTCACAATCAATTTCATATGGAATTCCCCAGGAAGAAAAAAAAACACAACCAAACATATCAGCCATTAGACAGTGAGCAGTGTGCCTTTTTTACACAAACAAAATCATTTTGGCAAGAAAAATACTAACACAAGACTTGTTGAAATGCAGACAACCCCATATAGAAGTGACAGACAGCCAAGCATTTATTGGCTTTAAGTGCATATTAACAAGACAGACTTGTCATTTCCCATTACTGTGCAATCCCCTTTCACAGAGGCAAGAGGAACCTTATTTCGACATGGACTGTCTTTGGCCGCTACGCAGAACTATGACTACGTTTCTGGAAAACAAGTAGGAACCCACCAGATGAGAGCAAAGGCGAAGAGTTCAAAGATTCACTAATAAAAAAAGGAGGGGGGGGGGGAAATCACAGTAAATCCCTAAACCCCAAAAGGGTCCAAGGGCAATAGCCCCCGGTTAAACAGATATCTCCCTGAGATGTTCCCAACCAGCCTGTCCTCACCCTACCACCCCCATCCACCAGCCTCATGTCCTACAAGGGTTCCTACATTCTGCTGCACAGGGCTCTAAAGTGCTTCAAAAGTCTGGCTCTACTCCATTCCAGGAACATTTTTTTTTTAAACTGCCTTGCCTATGCATATTGAGACTTTGGCTTTAGCAATAAGAAAAAAAAAAAAAATCAAAGAAAAAGCAGCATCCACACAGCCCTTAATATACACGAAAACATACAAATTAAAGACACAAAATAAGACAAGAACGGGACACTTGCGGCTCGTGGAATGAGAGGGGTTCTTAAGGTGTAGGAAAAAGCCTGGCGAGCAATGCAGGTGCGACAGAAATACACCCACACGCATTTGCTTCCACCAGGGCCATATTCAAAGTCACTCAAACTTCAATCCAGTTATGTGGGTAATTCCCTCCGATATTTAACTTGAATGCAAAATTGTCGCAAAAGTCATTCCCCTGGAGTACAGGAGCTGAAAGGAAGGCGGAAAGCCAATGAAAGAAGGACAACTTTCCTATTAACACTTTTAAAACAGTTGTCGTCAAGGCACAAACAGGACATGCACCAGAAAAAAAGGCACCATTTCCCTTTTTTTTTTTCCCCTGCTGCATCACTAGAACATAGACTTTGGTCACCACAAACTTTCCCAATGGCATACAAAAAAAGAAAAAGCCATCAATCCTGGGCAAGCTGACCCAGGGGCATGCCCGACTCCAGCGAGGGGATAGAGTGACCCTGTGCATCAAACTCTCATGTTTAAAAAGGCCCGGTCACGCCCCACATGGAGCACAGATAAGGGGAGAATTGTGTTATCTTGCAAACTGCTGGTTTGTACTAGCTGAACCATCCCTGACTTAGCAAACGTGAGCCGGAGAGAAAAATCAACCTCAGTTATGAGTCACAGGAAAACCGATATTTCTCCAACTGAAGGTGAAGCCGCATCTGATCAGGTTGTACTTAAGAAGCATTCGTCAGGCAGCCCAGGTCTTGGCAAACGGAGTTAAGCTTGTCAACTCGTACACCAATCCTGTGATTTAAAAGCCTTGACATACTGCTGAGTAACTGGGCGGCCATTTTAAAATGTCTAGGTCACAAGAAGTTCAAGAGGGAAGGCATGCAGACCAGGACCGAACCACAGCACACCACTCCTGTCCATCAGCAGGTCAGGTTCGCAGTCCAAAAAGTTTAAGTCTTACAACCACACGCAGGGACACTGCAGCTCTAAACCGCCCCTTTCCAACGCAACACATCATCCGCTTCCTAAATTCACACAACTTTTGTAGACCAGAACTCTGACGTAGCCATGAGAGTCACCCTACGCATGTGCGCCAGCCACAGAGCCGACCCTGCTCATACCTCACCACCTCTGAAGATAATTATAGATCACTGCCAGCCGCCATTGGCTGGCCTTCACCACACTGGCATCCCATTTCAACAGACAGCGGCGCAAAAGGCAGCAGAGTGATTCCCTGGGGATCCACAGAGACCCTTTTAAGGGAAAGTCTTGGGCCAGACCCCCACATCCCATTCCAGGACAGCGACCTGTCCCATTCTGTACACCACTGTTACAGGCTAAATCTGAGGACGCTTGAGGCAGAAATACCTCTTTCTTTAATAGATGTTTTTTATTATTATTACTATTATCATTATGTAGAAGTCATTTTCAAATATCTGGGGTGGGGGGCCAAAAGAAAGGTTAAGTCAATTAGCCAGCCAAAATTAGTCAAAATATAGCCTAGACTCAATCACATACAAAGTCCACCCAAAGAAACAAGTTCTTTTTTCCCCCTACTTCTCTTGCAAAACACAAACACTATCAGTGGAACCCTGTAATATTTCCATTTCTCATCTTTTTTAAACATTCAACCAACCCCCAATTTCATTACACAAAGCAATCAAAGTCATAGGATTCCAATAATGGCAGTACAACTCCAAGAATCCTTTACTGCTTATTTTATATATTAGCAGTAAGGGGGATGCATCTCCAAACACTTTTTTTTTTTTTAAACTATTTTGACACTAAATTACCGTTCACATTCAAATTAGCACAAAAGGGAGAAACAAAAAAAAACAGAAAACTTTTACGACCTGAGAAGACAAAATTACTTCAAATACAGGAAACGAATAACACTTAAAAATTTGTCACATTGGGTCCTCCAGTACTCTCATCACCTCTGTATAGAAGTAGCGAGGGAGGGGATTGGGGGGTAATATACTTGTCCTTTATCAACACATCCATTCACCGGACAGAGACTCATCTGCCATTTTGAGTCAATGACCTTTCAGTTTTGTCCATCAGTTGCAAGGCAGCCATGTTGGAATTGACTGGTTGCATGAAGGCACGTAGTAGTTACTGAAGTTGGGGTCTCTGACGTAAGGGGCAGGTTGGTAATAGCAGGTGACGCTGGAGGCGTCTGGAATGGCGTTTTGTTCCGCCAGCACCCGGAAGGCCGTCAGGGAGATGAGACTGAGCGTCTGACGTCTCTCGTGTCCCATGAGGCACACCGTACTCTCGTTCACCACCCGCCGGAGGATCATGAGGTACTCATACTTGCTCTTCTCCTCGCCGATGAAGTGGCTCTGCAGGTAGGACTCCAGCTTCCTCTGCTGCTCGCGGATGTCGGGGAAGTCGATGAAAAAGCGCGAGCACATGTAGCGCTCCAGCGCCTTAAACTCCTCCTCGTCTGTGGGCTTGAAGTCCCTCACCAGAAGGTTGCAGTACTTCAGCAGCCCCCCGCCTCTGATCTCCTCCGGCCTCTTTGTGGCGATCAGTTTGTTCTTGAGGTGATTGAGAGAGGCTCCATAATCACCAAAAACGCTCTCCCCAACTACAGTTGGGTGGAAGTGCTCAGACATTGGGTTTTCAGAAACTTCGTAGTAAGAGAGCAGAGTGTCCAGGATGATTTGGAAAGAGTCCACACTGAACTCGAACTGCCGGCGGATGGAGTCCACAAACTTGAGCTCCACGTTGCGCCCGTTGTTGTTTGAGAGGGAGATCAGGCTCCATCGGTCTGAATCGGTGTACACCTTCACCAGTTTCTGCACGTAAGCCTCCTTCAGCGTCATGGGCGTGATCTTCTCCTTGTTGACCCCTTCTGGCAGAAAGTCCAAGAGGGTGCTTAAAACCACATCCTTGATGATCTGAAACTCTGCCTCTTGGGGGAGGTCAACCCTGAAAATGACGTCCAGATCTTTGTAAGTCCACCCATTGTCCTGCACCAGCACGTAGCTGGCTGTGGAGCCATTCAAACGTACGTCTTTCACTTTTATTCCTTTTTGCTCCAGCTGATTCCGGACCATTTGCACGATGTCTTTCAGCCGCACCTCCAGAGTGGGGAAGTTCCCTCGACCGTGAACCGGGACAGCCTCAGTGAGCACCTCGTTCAGACGGCTCACCTGATCCCAGGTCAGCACGCTGCACGACTCACAGCCACTACTGTCTGAAGCTTCTGCCATGTTATCCACAATATTTCTTCAAGACAAAATAAGGTAGAAGAGAGGAGGAGGAAATTAGTGCAGGCAAGCAAAATTCGCAGTGTTTTAACATAAACAAAGCCAACTGTGATTTATAATGGCTCCTCCGACAAAAAAGGCACTGGCTCCAAACTCTAAACGAAATTTCACTGACAAAACTGGGGGCACGCGACTCCTGCCATTTCAAACGAAAGATTCTGGACTCTGGACAGAACAATATGGACAGTGCACAGGACACTGTTAAAATGCACAACAGATCGCAGTTCCAGAACAGCAAGCTTGCCCACCGATGAAACCCATTCAGGTAATTCCGCTTCAGTTAATAAAACCATCGTATCATTAGCCGGGCGCTACAATGTTCTCAATTTACCACCATTTGATCCCGAAAACTTACGAGTACTGGCGATCTAATAAAAGACATGCATCCGTATATGCAAGGAGTCCTCACTGAAATTCATACGTGTCTCGCAAGATTTCCCTGCTAGGTTTAGAACTCAAAATAAACGCGCGCATCATAAAAATAATAATAATAATAATTAAAAAAAAAACCGCGTATGGTCCAGTTAAGTCGGACATCACGAATATCTTTCACATCAAACGCGATACAGCTACGCAGTTCAGCTTGCTTCAGCCATTAAAGCAATAGTTAACTGCCATACCGACTGACCGAATTCGTCTGTGCCAAAAATGCATAAAATATATCTAGCTAAACATAATGATAGGCCCAGCTTTCAATAAAGTTGGCAAACAATTGTAATTAACTCCCATCTAACGCAGCTAAAACATATGGTCAAACTAGCCATCACTAGAAAACAGAAATGAGCCAACAGTTAAAATTAACTAACTTCAACTAGCAAGTTTTGAGATAGCTGACCAAATAAGTGCACATTAACTGTAACAAAGTAGTGTACATGCAGTCAAGCAAGCTATGGAACTTGCTGACATACATGTATCGCCGACATAAATGCATCACGCTGCTCAACCTCAGCCAGCCATCTGGTGCAACTATGGCTCGCCATCTAAATCAGCAGGAGAAACTCAGCGAGAGTAATGTTATGTCACAGCGCCAGCCATGCAGCTGGCAAAACTGAGCGATAAGACAGAAAAGCCAACGAAACAGATGAAGTTAGCCAGCTTGCTATGTAGTTAGTTAAACTAAGCCGAATATTAAGCATCCAGCGTTTTCAGGCGTTTGAAAAACAACACATGCAGCCAGAAAGCCAATGTACCAACTTTCTCGCAAGCGAAAAAAAAGTTGAACTTTAGCTGCTTTCACACCGGACGCGAAACGAATTTTTCGCACGAAAGATTACATTCAAAGTTTATGCAAAGACGCGAATACACGCGTTTCGCGTGTATTCGCGTCTTTGCATGGACTTTGAATGTAATCTGTCGTGCGAAAAATTCGTTTCGCGTCCGGTGTGAAAGCGTCTTTTATTCGCGTTTCGTTGCTCGCGTAGCCAACCAATTTCGCTACGTTCTAGTTACTGATTGCTGTAGCTAACGTTACCGTTAACGTTATGCAATCGAGTCACTAGACAAGCCAACTAACTCCAGCTACATGACTGAAAATTCATTAGCGAAAAACCAGAAGCGATCACGTGACAAACTTAAGTGTTTAGCGGAGAATAACTTCATTATAGATGGGTTTTAAGCGCGGACAGAACAAACACCCTTTCGGAATACCACATTAGTTAGCAAACTTAGCCGCCGAGTGTATTTTTTACTTAGCGAACATCTTGCATGATTGCTGGACAGGTGTTGTAATTAAAAACCAACAAAATTAAAACATGTACTTACAATGCAAACGTAGTCCCCCCCAATGCATTCAATAAACAGGCACGGTACACGAAGACTGCGGCAGGATATTATCACTCAGCCTCCAGCTGCGAGAAACACGCCTACTGCTCTGTGAGCGGCCGAGAGGGGCATGATCTTATATGCCGAACAACGCCCGCTTGGAATCAGCAGTCAAAGCTTCACAGGCACGTCGCACTATTTTCCACGAATATATATTAATAAATAAAATATATCGAAACGTGTGGATGCTATGACGCAATTATATAAAACTAATTGCATTCACTACTGTAATGGCAAAAAGAGGAAAAAATAGGTAAAACACAGCATATTAATTGTACAAATAATCGGTTGCTCGTATCAATACGCCGAAGTATACTTGTGATTGGTCGACACAATTTTGTGTTGCTAAGTAACTGTCGCGTTTGCAAAGTTCAAAATGTGCACGACAGTATGTCTGGGAAAAAGTATGAAACCAAAACAAAAATGAACGAAAACAACTACAAACGTGTTTCTGGAGTGACAGTGGTCAAGCGTGCAGCATTTGTCTATCCAGGGGTATATAATGTTACTAAATTAAACTGCTTATACTTGACATACTATATGCAAAAGGTTTCCAATTGCTGCATAGGAATTCTCGCCACTCACACGATTGTAAGAAAGTTATCCGTATTGCAATTTTTTTTTTTTTTATCTGGGTCAGTTAGTTGTGATTAGAATCCAGAAACCTGAGTAAAATTTACCCACCCCCAGATGAATAGGTAAATAAATAAAAATCTTCGTGTCCCAGAGATTACCCACGGAGGACAAGTGAGAGACAATTTAATGATTCCTGCCTCCTCCGGTGATATTCTCTATTGTGTACTGAACAATGATATGCGCGCAGCATGTACACGTGAACCTCAATTCTTACATCACCAAAACCTGAGAGAGGTCTGTTTTATTTCCTCGATCTTGGTATCAAAATACTGATGGTACAAGAACATTATTAACGCATAACCACAAATTCATACTAAATGCGGTAGTTAAAATCTTATAAATTATTGGTATGAATTGGCTTATCATATTTAAGAATATTTGATTCACCAGTCTGAATTATTTGGAATGTTGGATATTTTTCAGATAATTTTATGGTGCATTGCAGCTTTTTGTGGTTTATTGAAGAGACCAGTTCAGTTTTTTTGTATGCTTTTTATTTTATTAGTTTGTTTATTTAACAGGAGGATAAAAACTGATGGGGTTTAAGAAGTAACCACATCACTGGAGCTTCAAAAGGTGCAATTAGGACTGCTACAGTATCACCACCCAAACCTCCCAGCCCACCAAATGCAACCAGTTTTAAAATGTTGTAAATCATTGCAATCTTCTATCAAATAAAGAAAGAAAACACAGAGACAAAGAACTAACCCTGTCATTTTTCACAAGGATATTCAGACTCATCACAGTTTGAATTCCGTTGAAATTGAAGCAGCGGAACGGGCATTTTCTTGATGCAAAACAACAACTGAGACAACAGAAGTACACACACCTCTACACAGAAGTGGTTAACACGTGGAGAAAAACTGCTTTTTTCATGCAAGTTCCAGCGAATAATACTCATGTCTCCCCGACAATGAGGACTTTTTTCAATTTATTAGAGGGAAATCACATCCTGACAAGTAAATCACTCATTTAACCCTTTCCCTCTGTCTTAAGCTTTCACTATTGCTCAGATCACCGTTTAGAGAACCACATGGTACATGCGCACAGGAGAATGTATTTGGTTAACGGGGCTTGGTTTGGAGACTGTTAAGGGAAAAAAAAGTGTAGATAGTGATTATCCAGGCCAAGAAGGTGGGTGTAGGGGCTCCCCACAGGGTGTGGGAGATGAAAAGAATCATCAGTTTCTCTTACAGGATGAGTGGGCAAAACCACAAGTAAACTGAGGCTAAAGGGTGGGGAATTCCCATTTCAGTCCTCCACAATCTATGAAATGTGAGATCATTCATCCGTGATGAGACTATAATTCAGTTTTCATCCTCATGCTAATGCAGCAATCACAGTCAATAATTAAAAACAGTGGAGTTCTAAAAGACTGACTCGAAATCTTCAAAATAAATGTTACACAAATTTTATCAATGAAAACACTCTTTACTGGGTTAAACAAAATTATTTCCAATCACATGTCAATGACAGATGGGACTGAAATTAATTATTGTTCTGGATGATACTCTTAAGATGTCGAGTCGAAACTGAAGGTCACGAACTGCCACATTGTGAGTCAGGGCATAATAATCTCCAACACCCTAAAATGTGCATGTATGTCCGACTAGTATAAAATTAATGTGACTGTCTCTGTCAGGCTCTCTGAAACTTCACTTCTAATCTGGATGTGTACGTCAAAAACTTTCCTGTTAATGATCTCAAAGTGCAGGATTTCCTGCTCGCTAAATTATCAAAATTTCTGACCCTATGTAGCGCTTGGTGTTAGGAGGAAAATTCAAAATTAAAGTCACGAAAAAATAACAAAATCAGCTTCGTTAGATCCAACCTATGCCAGTGCTCAATGCCCATGTACAGTCACAGATTGATTGGCCATCCACCTGAGGACAAAAATGGATTCAGACTGACAGTTTTCCTCATTCTACAGTAGGATACAAAAGCAGCAATAAAAGGTTTAGAGAGAAAGCGAGAGGGACTGAGAGAGAAAGAGAGTGAGAGGAAGAGGGAGATAGAGATGGAGAGAGAGAAAGAGAGAGACCAGGTCAAGCACTATTAACCACTCCTGAATTATTTTATGTCTAAAAATGTAAAGTCGATCGAAGAGGCCAGGAGACATTAGTGTTCAGTGAACTGTTTTTGAAATGCCACGTGCTTCAGGCTGGCTCAGGGCCCAGCAGGTGTGTCAGGACTCGTGTTGCTGGTAGTTAAGCAATGCCCATTAACACATTAACCACTCCGCATCTGCGAACATCCATTGCAATCATTATAATGTCATGACTCACTTAATGACTTTTTAAATACTCTGCTCTCAATCTTGCATCACAATCAGCTTATAGCCAAAGGTTTTATTCATGGACAGTCTGTCATACTCCTGAAGGTGCACACGCAGTGCTTGGATGTGACGCACGTCCTGTAGAGGTTCACTCATCGGAAGAGGTTGAAAACATCCAGAAACTGCCTAGTATTTGACCCTCCAGCCGACTGCTTTTAAAATAGCTAACTCTCTTGTTATGTTCCCCGCGAAAGCAGAAGACACTGTTTTACCCTCTGTCCGTAATTCCATCATTCCGCAATTCCGTGATTTAGTGATTCCGTGACTCTGGAAATAAGACACCTGTTTCTGGGTCATATTTCATAAACTATTTGAATATTTTAAATGAAACTTGGTATGTGCTTAGAACTTGTGGTGAACGGGTGCCTTTTGCCATTTTGGTGATTCTGGGAGTTTATCTGGGGGCGGGGAACATCACAGTGCATCACATGCACATCACTCCAGTTAATTTCAGCTGTTGATCTCAGTGAGGAATTACTAGTTTTACCATAGTAAAGACCAAGACTATTAAACAGTAATCTCACATTTGGGGGTTTGCAGAAATGTCCTGATTATAACCAAATGTTTATTTTATAAGACATGCTCTCTGGCAGTGTGCATAATTCGGATCTTATTGAAGGTGGTTTCATTGCTATGGATGACGTTTGTTGCTCAGCATGGAGAATAATGGTAACTCAATATTTCCATTGTCAGGTCAGTGCTATAAACGTCAAGGGAACACCACCTCTTTTTGGTGTTCCTTTCATTATGTGTTTGTAGCCAACTTCACGTGTACAATAATAACTCAACTACGTGCGTGCGATGACTCATCCTGTTGACTAACAAAAAACACATCAATGGGAATTATGAGCACCCGTGATGCCCAGAATCATCAGTGTACATTCAGTGTGTGTGTTGTGTGTGTGTGTGTGTGCGTGTGTTTATAAATATATATATACAGTACTGTGTAAAAATCTTGGGGCACATTGAAAGAAATTTCGTTTGGCAAATATGTTTGCAAATATAATGACATTTACAGTTTCTAATAACTGAAAAATGTACTATACAAAGCCATAAATTGTTGAAAACTAAATCAAGTCAATATTTGGTGTGACTAACTGTTTTTTAGAATAGAATTTGGAATTTCAAATATACTTTTAATCTTCAGCAACACAAAAAGAAAGAAAACAAAAAATAAGCATCTAAAGCCAGATTTAAATTAAAATTCATTGGCTGCCTAAAGCTGCTTTCACACCGTGCGTGTCTGCTGCGTGTATTCGCATCTTTGCATTGACTTTGAATGTAATCTGTCATGCGAAAAATTTGTTTTGCATCCAGTGTGAAAGCGGCTTAAGACTTTTGCACAGTACTGTATATATACACACACACACACACACACACACACACACACACACACACACACACACACAAATGAGCCAAAACATTAAAACCACTCACAGATGTGGCGAGTAATGTGGTTTATGTCGTAGCGACAGCACATGTCCAGGTCTGCAGACAGAGCGTAGACGGTAAGCAAAGTCAGCTCTCATATTCAACATGTTGGATGTGGGAGAAATGGGTACTGAACGACAAGGACCAAATTGTTATGGCATGACGAGTGGGTTAGAACATCTCTGAAGTGGCAAGGCTTCTGGGGCGCTCCCTGTCAGCAGATGCGAGTATCTACTGACAGAGGTCCGAGGAGGGGAAAACCGTGAACTGGTGTCAGGGTTTTGGGCGCCCAAGCCTCGTCTGTGCATGAGGGCTGTGAAGGCTATCCCGTCTGGTCCAAATGGACTGAAGGCAACTCTGGAACAAGTCACAACAAATTTCAATGATATTTACACAAGGAATGTGTCACAACACACAGTGCATCATAACCTGCTGTGTATTGCACTTTGTAGCTTGCAGACCAGTCCAAGTGCCCACTGTAACCCTGGTCCATTTCTAAAAGCGCCCCCAATGGGCTCCTGAACTCCAGAACCGGACCTTGGATCAGTTGAAGAGAGTTGCCTGGTCCGGTGAATCCCATTTTCTTTTACATCATGTGCTTTGGCTGGGTATGTGTGCAGCATTTACCGGGACAGAGATGGCATCAGGATGCACAGCAGGAAGAAGACAAGCTGGTGGAGGGGGTGTGATACTCTGGGAAATGTTCTGCTGGGAAACCCCGAGTTCGGGAATTCAAGTGACGTCAGTTTGATGGAGCTATTTCAGCAGGGCAAGTGGGACCTTCACTGTATTAGGCAAGTGGTTTTAATATATAGTATATGTATATACACATTACCTGATTAAAAAAAATATGTAATAATAATAATAATAATAATTGCCCACTATAATATTTTGTTGGGCCACCTATAGCTTTGATCACGGTGCACATTCTTTGTCGTATTGTTTCGACAATCTTATAAAATGTTACAACATTTCTATCTGACCGGATTTGCATTCATTTTTGGTCGAGATATTGTCTTGAATATGGGTGAGTCAAACCTCTCCGTTAAGAGTGACTTTGGGTCGAGACCCGAAGGTCTTTTGCGCTACATGTCATAACTGAAGGCATCTATAAAACTTTGGTTTGGGTAAATCATGATTTTGTTTTACATTATTAAACAAGATCAGCGTATTTGCGGAGCATGGCTCTCCCAATGTACACATACCCTTTTCCATCCAATCCTTACAAATAATGGTTCTATGTCAATTCTAGCCTTGGATTCCGCCAAATGCTTGAGGTGCTATTTAAATGAGGATCACAATCTATCAGCCCCGCAATTTTTTTCCCATAGGCTTTGAAGGTGAATTAGAATTTGGTGGATCTTCCCAAATGTAGGTAATGTCGAGGATAAGCATGTAAGAGAGGGAGAGCAGCTGATGCATATTGGTCTGCAGTGTGCCATAGTGGCGCCCTCTCTGGTGGCAGTGCCAAATGCGCCAAATGGCTCAGTCTGATTGTATAAAACAGAAGATTAGGAAGACTGAAGTCACCTCTTGCAACTGGCAGCTGTAATTTCCCCCTATTTATGCATGGTCGCTAAGTGAAGTCTCCTCTCAAATGAATCAACAGTAGAACTCATGGCTATGTTTAATTATGAAGGTAAGAACATTTCCACACGCATAATGCAACAAGAACTCGGAGGATTTGGACTAAACAGCAGCATGGCCACAAGAAAGCCACTTGTTAGTGAGGCTTATTGGGAAAAAAACTCTTTCAGTTTGCAAGAGAGCATAAAGATCAGGCTGAGGAGCAATGGAAGAAGGTCATGTGGTCCAATAATTCTAGAATCACCCCATTCCAGAGTGATGGGCACAGGGTTTCCGCTACATGAAATCGATGGTGGCGCACCGCCACGGCAAAATAAAAGCCACCACACCTGTGTAAAATGACTTTACATAAACTCCAAAAATCCTAAGGACAATCAGGTGTGGCCAGTTCTCCTAGTTAAGTTAAAATGAGCGCTAATAATTCTTGACCTGTTGTCAGTCATTTTGCTTGATGAACACGTTTTCCAATGAATAAAAATTATCCATCAGCAGTAAAATGCGCTGCTTTTTTCTTAATGCAATGTGTGCAACAATTAGAGAAAAAATATTTTGTTCACTTTGCAAAACGATGAACTACGATGTTAACTTCTGTGTTTGCTGTGAGCACATCCTGCTCTACCTAATTGTATCTTCATGATTATTTAATTCCAAGTCCGGAGTCATAATCGGTTTTCATATTATATGTGAAATCCACCGTCACGCACGTGAAACTGATAAATCTCCGTGCACACAGACTTCAATTATTACATCGCCTGCGTGCTGATTAATGAAAACTGGCCACACCTGATAATGCTGAGTTTTGACCCGACGCTGAAGCCCTCCACCACAGTTAAAAACAAGTAGACATGGTCAACAACATCCCCCGCCAAAATGTCTTCTTTAAAGATACTATGAACAGAGGCTCCCAGAAGTGCCACAAGGGCAATAACTGTGGGAAAAATAATAGTGTGCTTCTTATTTTCAAACTCCATCAGGGTCTTTATGGTCTTAAGCTACACACCAAATTTGGTTATCCTATCTGGAATATTTCCCGTGAAAAGTAGTTCCCCTTTACATATACCGTGAACAGAGTTGAAAAAAGTGAATCAAGGGCAATAACTCCGGGAGAAATAATCACGCGTGTCTCATTTTTGAACTCGATCAAGGTCTTTATGGTCTGAAGCTCCACACCAAATTTGGTTATCCTATCGGGAATATTTCTTGTGAAAAGTTGTTCCCCTTTATCCCGGAGGGACGCACGGACGGACGGACGGGCGGACGGGCGGAGGTCAAATCAATATCCCCCGGCCACTTCGTGTGGCGGGGGATAAAAAATCCTGGGGCATGTCAGGGTAAGAAAGGAAGCCCATGAAGTGATGCACCCGTCATGCATAGTGCCCACTGTACAGCCTCAGGAGGCAGTGTTATGATCTGGGGTTGCTTCAATTGGTCATGCCCAGGCTCAGCACTGTTCTGCAGCAATAAAATGAATTCAGCAGACTACCTGAATATTCTGAATGACCAGTAACATCAATGGACTTTTTCATCCCTGATGGCAGAGACATATTTCAGGATGACAATGCCAAGATCTATTGGGCTCAAATTGATAGAAAGTGATTCATCAAGCATGAGGAATCATTTTAACACATGAATTGGCCTCCACAGAATCTAGACCTAAACCAGTCGAAAGTCTTTGGGATGTGCCGAAGCAGGCATGCTCATCGTCAATACAATATCTTGGCCAAAAGTGTATGTGAGAGAGAGAAAGAGAAATATCTGGGGGAGGCTTGTGAGCAAAAAGATGCTGACTTACAGAAAAATAAACAGTGGTAAATAAACACATCACTTCCTGCACTGTCAGCAGTCACTCTTCATCTTTTTCAGACTAGGCCTACTCATATTCTGGGCTTTGATGGCCAACATTTTTATGCTTGTAAGCACATTTGGAATGGAAGTGAACATCCCAAAACTGTGGTTTCCAGTCCTTTTCCTGGAGAACTGCGTTCCGACAATAATTTGGGACATTATGATTCTACTAAATATCTGCTCAGTGAGCTCTCAGTGGTTGAATTAGGTATGATTTATTACAGTGACAGGGAAAACCAACAGGAAGGGAAATTGCAAGGAGCAGGGTTAGAACCGCATTCTGTAGAATAGTATCCTTATTAGCATAACAGGATCAGGCTAATAGAAGGGGAAGTCCAAGGACATAGATAAAGGCGCTATCAACACCCAAGCTAGAAGGCCTACAGTGATTAACAACCAGCTGGTGACCTATGATTTTCACTCGTGTCCACATTTTTGAGGACTGTATTTGTGCTAATGACTGGCAGCATGCTGGCACATAATAGAGCTCCTGTTGCATGTGGTGCCGCTTGGCTCATTGCTACTGCCCTCTAGGGGACAATATTGACTGCAGACAGAGGGACAACTGCAGATACAGCATTTCTTTATTGCAACACTTATTACAACACTTAAAATAACTCAAAATGTCCTCTGGCAACTAATTATTGAATCTAAAATGCATAGATTGTAATTTATTGATTCACTAAGGGAGTAAATTCTCTGTTAGTAAACATACACATCCTGATACTCAAATTTAAAGAGACCCCTTAAGTAAAGGGTCATGTGAGCAGCATCTGTGATGGGGTGTCAATGTAAAGACTCTTTCTGGCGTGACGCTGTACATTTCATCCTTGGAGCATTGATGGGATACCAAGCGAGTACAGTTCTAGCACTGACAATATTTGATGACAAATAAAAAAATTGTACATTGCGATAGCGATCAAGTCCTAATAAAAATGCAAATATTTGTCTTGATACAAATGGTCAGGATGTAGTTCACATAAGACGTCACTTCTAATGAGCACATTCTATTTCTTATCAACACAAAGATGTACAACACCTGTTTGCCCAAGGTGCAAGTACCATACTCAGAACAAATGCATGAGGTTGGGAGCACGTTGAACATTTCCAACTGTGCATTGTACCTGGGTCGTCAAAGCCATGCCGTTCTTTTGAAGTTAGCATCCCTGTTGACAGGCCTATCGAGGGTCAGTTTGGCATGAGAGGGAAGCAAACGGTCGACTGTATGTCGTGAGTTTTTGGGCTTCCATGCCTTTCTCATAACCTTAAAACTCAAATTTTACTCTGAAGTTTTCCCATAAGTAGGTTGTAAATCAGAAAAAGCTATTTATTTTTATTGTAGGGCAATGGCACGTGCGTATTCTGTATCTGCTGGTTGCAGTGTTTCACTGAAGCCACATCACACTCATATTAAGAGAAATATACAAACCTTGGACGCCTTGTTTTTATGGCCACAGCATTACATTACATGGGAAATATTGAGATCTTGTGCATCATTTTATACCCATTTCCCTGTAACTTAGGAGGACATATTTGACGATCGTTGGAAACCTTGGGATCTCCACTAGAGTGTAAAATAGGCCTGAAGTTCCACAGGTTTGAATACTGCTGATGCATTTGACGGACCCATATATGGGTCCATTGGTTATATGCGGTTAAAATATAGTACGGTGGACTATATTTACTCTGATGCAAGGAATAGCAACTTAGTACCTCACCCCTCAATGGAAATGTCCAGTGACAGGAAGGAGGGGCAACTCAGCGGCCGCAGTCTGTGTGGTACATTTTAGTATGGAAGGTGTAACAGGTACACAAGTCCAGTCATGATTTGAATGCCAACGGGCTTTTTTCTGAAGTTTGCTGAGACACGAACAAAATATTTATTTTTATCTTCAGAAAATAACCAGAGTGAGTAGTGGCTATAGGCGATTAATTCACTTCATTGCAGTAGCAAATAATGCATAGCTCATATCAACCACCCTCATATTTTTGCTCAGCGTTTTACAGAGATTCTGTATTTCTAGCCCCTGAAAATGCATAAATTAGGCTTGTTCCCTTTTCCTCACCGGTTTGATGGACTAGTCCCAAAAAAGCAGCCTCACTCATCGCATTAAACTGAAAATAGCCTTAAATCTGAAATAAGATGACAATTTGAATGAGCAGAAAGTAAACAATTGCATTTGGCCAGTTTTGTTTGGACAAATTACACTGACATTCCAACACAGGTTGCAGACGTCTCATGGTAAAGAGGACACTCAGTCATATACTCATGAATGATCATCCAGATACACAATATTCCCCTCGGTCATTGCGGTGGGTGCACTACAATAAACCATAGTACATCATCCAGCACAACTTCACATGCATCCACTGCAGTAATATTGTATGTTGGGTAACAGGGAAAGACACACTACAAAACTGAACTCAGATAAGTTTATTTGTACTCATCTTCTCGGTGAGTGTATGCCAAAGTGTCTGATCTCCTTAATTTTCTTCTTTGATAAGTATTATTCTGTACTGAATCTGGCGATGCAAATCCTCATACAGCTTTGAAGCAACAACCCAAGAAATTGAAGGGCTGCTTCTAGATATTCCAACTCGAGTGGCTTGTGCGTTTTAAGCAGATAGCTCTCTTCCATTAGTGGTTTTACTTTTTTCCATCTCTTTTTGCTCATAGACTTATAATGGGCAATTTACTCTCCCTGCCGAAAGAATTTTGGAAGGGGACTATGAAATGAGCAGTGTGTGTATCCATCTGTCCACCAAAAATATTAACCCTGGAACCCTGTCAATGGGGTCATTGATCCAAAATGGTCAGAAGGTCACTGTATCCAAATACTTTAGTGGATTTTCATGGTACTTGGACACAATGATTGTTGGGTCAAATCACACGTGACCCCAACAGTTGAGGGGTCCACGGTCATGTAGGGGTCATTTGGGACCATTGATCCAAAATCGATATCATTGGTCACTGTATCCACATTCTTCAGAGGATTTTCATGACACTTGGTTGAAATGATCCCTGAGTCAAGTCACATGTACGCCCCCTACAGGTCATCCACCATGTTTGGTGGGGACATATTTTACGAATTTCGTAAATCCGAGTTTGCCTCGTTAAAACTTCATACTTACACAATTTCATAACTATAAACACCAAACTTGCTGTGGAGCTTAATGTTGGGTCACAGTTCTCATTTTCAAGTTTCCCTGATAATTCCCCACTTCCAACCCTCCCTTTTCATCTCCATAGATTTCCATTCATTTTCAAAAGCTCTCATACTCCCACAATTTGAAGGTCACAACCTCCAAACTTGCCACACAGCTTCAAATTGCCCCAATGGATGGATGTTGATGTTCCTGTAGCCTTACCTCCTCTTTCTTTAATTTTTCCATCACTTCTTTCTCAATTAAACTCTTCTCATTTACCAAGTCTTGTCACTTTCCAGCTTGAGCGTTTGAACTTGCTTCACACTTAAGACTTTCCCAAACGATTGATGCCTCCTCACCATACGAACACAGACCCAGATGTGCAGAGCATTCTTCTCCTTTTTTCATCACTCCATCCTACATATTACCAGAATGAACAAGCTTTGATTCTTAATAACTTGAACCGTTTGTCACTGAGAGTTGGGGATTGGGTTGCCAGACTTTCAAGTCAAAGATCAAAAGTTATATCCTTTCCCCTGGAGTCGTGAACCGTCACTCAAGTCCGACAATTCTGCTCCCTTTCTTGATTGGTTGATATATGATCTTTCCTAACTATTGAACCATTTTTTGTAATGACTCAGACTTTTGGGTGTTTGACTCAGGATAAAGTGATATATTAAATGGCAATAGCCTTCCCCTTTACCAATTGGCTGATATTTGGCTCATATTGGCTCATATCCTCGGTAAGTATTGAAGCACTTCTCATGGAGAGTTGGGGATTTAGAGATGATGTCAAGGGATTTTTGAAGCTTGGCCTGATAGGGCCTGGCGATTAGCTGTAATAGACTAATATTGTCACAGACTTCTTTTAAATAATCAAAGACAGAACTGAACCAATTTAAGAGAAAATCTCACAGAGTATAATTCCCTCCAAATTTTTATATGGAGCTAAAAGATCAGCTATCTCACGAATAACACAAAGCAGTGGAAGGTCTGTACATTCTCAACACAATAATACAATTATTTTGTGCAATACACTTTTGGGGCAAAAATAATAAAAAAAAAAATCTACTGTGATCTGTCAGTGCCTTAAAGCTGCAGTCCATAACTTTGGTGAAAAGCACAACAGAGAAAGATTTTGATCAGAAAAACCACCACCCCCCCCTCTCTGCTTCTTCTCTCCCTCCAGTAGCCCCTCCCTTTAAGCTTGTTCACGAGTTCAGTTCACTAAGTGGTATTCAGACACACACAAGGAGCTCCAGTATGTCTTACTGAAAAGTGAGAAACACTGGTGATAACGAAAAGTAAACATTGAGCATTTACATGTTACTCACAGACATACCACGCCATCTCAAAGTCATTGTAATTGAGCTTGGTAATCGAAAGATGATAAGGAACTGAGGCTGTATATCAGCGAAGCAAGTGAGCGAATTAATGTCACCAACATTAGGTTAGCACTAGCTACCGAACCTAATAACTAGCCATACATATAACAAAAGCTACCTAGCGATGAGTGACATTTAAATTATTTTGAACATTATTAGAGCGTGCAAGATGAGAGCCTTGAGAAATAACTATATTCCAGGTCCAAAAACTGGGCGAGGGAAGTGGATAGACTACAAAAAGACAAGCTAGCTAGTTTGCATCCTTGTACACTGGAGTAAAGTCTGCTTCCAAGCTACTGATCTGGCTTTATGTGGACTATTATTTTCACCACCTTACCGGGTAAAGCTACACAAAGCTACAACGCTATGAAAGGCTATCAAACACACATACACACCAGAAATTGAGCTGTAGGTATTACACCTTCACTTCTATTCTGCTTTTAATGGATAGCTTTCACATTATAACAACTGCTCAGTCATTGTAAATAAGTGTGCAGACCAGTACTTACGTTGAACCATCCTAACAGGCTACTTACCGAAACGATGCCAGGGGATCTTCCAAACACTTCTAACCGGTTTATGCGGATTGAAATCATTACAACCAAACTCCACTTCCTTCTTGGTCGACTGCTTTTCTGCCAGTGTCTTTGGTCTTTTTTTTCTGCCAGTATAACAATTGTGCGGTTGTTGACAACAGAGGAACTGGAACTGTAGACTGAGAGATCTCAAGTTTCTGGATTTTCACAGTCTGGGTCCACCATAAAGAGATCAAAATTCACTCTCAGAGCACTTCAATTACTGATAGCTAGAAGGGTAATATGACATTTTTACCGAACAAAACACAAAAAAAGTTTTCACAACTCCAGGGACCAGGCATAGCCAATATCGGTCTAAACTCTAGTCCAAGGAAGAGTGCGTGTGCGGGGGATGGTGGCTGAACAGCATTTGCACGAAAAGTGATTGACTCTGCGTTAGGAACTCCTCCTGACTCTGATTGGTTAATTTTGTTCGGGCTCGGTGGATTCTTGCTACTGTCATGTGAAGCACTGCAGTCAAATGTACTTATTAAACATGACCTTTGTACTAATCTACTAATGTCAGTGTAGATAGACAGTTTCAACAAATCTGAAAAAAGGTTATTTTTATTAAAGTTACCTACTGCAGCTTTAAGATTAAAACATAGAAAACAACCTTTCTCCTGGGGAGCGTTTTCACGACCAGACCCAGAAACATGTTTGTGGTCAGGTTATTGGCTGAGCGTTTTGGCAACTTCGGTTCTCCGTGAATGACGTTATTGTTTCAACCGAGAACTGAAGGTTGAGGAGGTGGGTTTCAAGAATCTGGAAAGAAAATGCACCCATATTGTAACGCTGAATATCGCTCTGCACCATGTTGGTGGGCAGTGGATAGCATAGGGTGAAGTACACGTCCACGAACAACTTTTGGTCCGGCGTTTTCACGCGCGTGTAAACATTTTTCTGGTCATCCTTTTGATGTCACAAACATGTTTCTGGTTCTGGTCGCAAAAACACGCCCCAGGTGAGATCATTTGGGTCTTACCATACTCGGCCACGCAACTGGATCTCATTACATGTACCTAAAGTTAATACTGAATTTGGAAAGACTGCATTTAGCATTTCTGCCCCAGATGCATAGAATAAACTGCAGAGCATTTGTAATATGGACACTCTTACAGGTTACTGGCAATCTAGAAGCGAGATTTTGACCAGCTCGAGACTAGATGCAATCATTTTGATTCATGAGGTTTTAACACTCTTATTTTCAAATAGATAAATTGACTGGAACTTTCAGTGTTTCCTTTTATGTGTTTTATATTTCTATAAGCATTATTTTATTAAATATTTTTATCCATTGTCATGTTTTATATTTTACTGTAATTTCTTGTAAAAATGTCATTTTCATTTAATGTACATCAGGTATTTTTCGAAAATTAGATCTTTATATCAATGGGATTCACTTGAATAAACAAACAAAAAAAGCTCTAGTGTAAATCACCATACCTCATCCTTTTGAATTTCTTTCTTCTCTAGTTGTAAGTTGTAAGTTGTAGACATCCAAGGCCACCTCCAAATCACTCAGTGTTTCTTAACCAAGTTTCAGATAATACCACAATATCAGGATCCATTTGTGTTACCCAGATTTACAACTGATCCAATATTTTTGAGCTGAAAAATTCTCCTAATATTTAAATGAAGAAAACTTAACCTTTCCTGATCTTAAAGTCTAACGGATTAAGGATAGGGTGTAGAGATTCAGACATTATAAAAAGTAAAGGGGTCAGCTTTTAAGATGAGTGAGGCTGAGGAAGGCTTAGATGTAGAAACTTAGTTATAGTCAGAAGTTTTAAAATCATTCGAGTTCAATCATTTCGTGCAGGTATCCAGTACCAAATTGATCATAGTATCAGCAAGAACTTCTGCACGTAAGGTACTGGGGTGAATTCAATCTTTCGTAAAGAAGGAAGAATTTCAGAAAAGATTAAATTATCCATAAAAATTATTATGTGAAAGGCAACTGTGCAGGCTTAAAGTGCAACCAGTGCACCTGGATCCTCTTCCAAAAGGTGGAACTGGGCTGGATAAACATAAATATTGTTTTTCCATACAATTTTAGGAAAGTCAAAAGGCTTGTTAAAGTCAGTAGCTCTAGATGAGACAGATAGAGACAGCCCTGAGCATTGCATATCATATGCCTCCTTTTGCTGTGTACTGCATTCATCTGGCCATTTCATTGGCTGAAACTTCCTTCCCAGCATGCAAATTGACAAGGCACAAAGGAGTGGAGAAGAATTGTAGATGCGACTGCCTTCCAGTCAGTGCTGTCCTGGCAGCCAATCATCTTCTCTACTTGCTCTCTGTACTCCAGTTGGCGTCTCTCAAAACTCCACATGTGCATCACATACCAGGTTCCACACACTGGCAACAGACCCTGCCGCCTGGAACCACTTTGATGCACCCTTTAGAACCCAGCCGGCTCCTGAGGTGGAAGAGGCCCTCGTCATACTGTATCACTGATGAAAGTGATCTCTCCAGCTCGTGTGAGCTATCTCCCTGACATTTAAACTGCAGGGAGATGTAAAAGATTTCCATGAAAAGGATGGACTCCAGGATGAAAGTACGAAACACATGGTTGTATGCATGTAGCAGAGGGCCCACACCACTGAACTCTGGGTGCAGCGTGTATCCGAGGAACAACCATCGAACATTAAACACTTTACACTTCGGTGTCATAAAAATTCTGTAGACCTTTTTTAAATGGACAAAAAAAAAACTAACTGCTCAAGAAAAAAAGACCAGGACAAAACCTAGTACGTTGCCCGACCATTTATGGTCTACGAGCAAAATTGTGCGTAATATGCAATGGCCAGTGAGGAAAGTGCACTTGAACTGCCGACCAATGGCTTAACTTCATCAGTCACTCACTGAACCACGGACATCCATGTTTTGGACAAAACTGTCCTTTGAGTGATAATTAAAACAAGTGTTTTTGACATAATTGCAACTGTGAATGGTTCTCGTTAGACTGGAATGGCGTGATAAAGCGATAGCCATTTCCCCTGCTCCTTACTCTCGGTCTGGTTTCTCTGAAGTGATCACACGATCCATATTTCATGTGTGACTGATGTTGGCATAGGTCATACTGTAGCTTAGCTAACTGCGCACAGACCCTCTCACTGCTGCAGCAAAAGCTCTTCAATCAAGCCCAGTGCTGACATGGAGACTCCCCTTCATATTTATGACTACCATTTTATGTAACCTTCCCAGCCTCTTCCGCATCTTCCCCAAAAATCTGAATTCCTGACCTCTCCATGTTATCTTGTCTTGATTGCGTCTCTAGCAGGGTAGCCGACCACTAGAAAGTGAGGTCGTTTTTTTCTCATGAATATCTCTGATCCTGGCTTAGTGTGGTCTAGGCTATTACACAAGCCCGGATGTCATTCTCATGCCACCACAACAGAAAAGACCATTCCGGAGGATAATTTTCATTATGTCGCCTCGTTGGTCATCTTTGCCCAGCGAGAAGTCTTTATTCTGACAAGGCTCATCTCCCAAGCAGACACTCACTCCCCTGTTCTTCTTCAAAACTCCCCAACAAGCCCGTCACCAGCTGAACAGGATTTACTTTTTCTTTGACATACCGTCGTTTGAAGCTGATTGTTTCCTTATGAAGTTTTCTGGACATTTTTGCATGGGATGGTTAAACTTGTCCCATTTTAAAGCTTGTGAGAAATGGTCGTACACCTGAGTCCCAGTAAAAAGAGGGTAGAAAACCAGTAGTTATGGGCTCTAAAGGATCATGACTTCAGTAACCACAGATTTACATCTCCTAGAATCAATTTAATGCATGCAAATTTAAAAATGAATAAAAGCTGAAAATGATTTGCATTTAAAACAATGGGGCCTGTATCGCTCACCTGGTTTGACATCGTAACAATTCTCTTCAGTCATGCAGTACAATCAGTGTACTGTACGACATGTCAACATAGACATGTTTTCATTTACAACAAGCAATAAAGTGAAGTTAAACTGTAAACAATCAGTGGTAGCTATAAGTGCACTATCAACATGGAGTAAAGTCAGTGTCATATTAGAAAATGTGTGTTAGTGAGTCAGCTGAGAGTTCCATACCAAGTGTTTTTAATTTATGCACAGAAAAAAATAACTTCTCAACTCCATCTGGACCAAGACTTTGAACACTTAAAGCAAGTTTGATCTAACTCTACCCACTGCAACTTGAGAGGAAGTCGAAAATGTGTCAGCCAAGCAGACACCAGGACAACCATACTGAATTCTAAAGCAACTTAATATATACATACCCCAATTCCAATTAAGTTGGGACATCGTATAAAACGTGAATAAAAACAGAATACAATGATTTGCAAATCCTTTTCAACCTATATTCAATTGAGTACACTACAAAGACAAGATATTTAATGTTCAAACTGATAAACTTTATTGTTTTTTTAGAAATTTTCATTCATGTTGAATTTGATGCCCGCAACACGTTCCAAAAAAGCTGGGACAGGGGCATGTTTACCACTGTGTTACATCACCTTTCCTTTTAACAACACTCAATAAGCGTTTGGGAACTGAGGGCACTAATTGTAGAAGCTTTGTAGGGGGAATTCTTTCCCATTCTTGCTTAATGTACGACTTCAGCTGCTCAACAATCCGGGGTATCAGTCGTCGTATTTTATGCTTCATAATGCGCCACACATTTTCAGTGGGAGACAGGTCTGGACTGCAGGCAGGCCAGTCTATTACACCCACTCTTTTACTACAAAGCCACGCTGTTGTAACACGTGCAGAATGTGGCTTGGCATTGTCTTGCTGAAATAAGCAGGGACGTCCCTGAAAAAGACGTTGCTTGGATGGCAGCATATGTTGCTCCAAAACCAGTATGTACCTTTCAGCATTAATGGTGCCTTCAGAGATGTGCAAGTTACCCATGCCATGGGCACCAACACATCCCCATACCATCACAGATGCTGGCTTTTGAACTTTGCACTGATAACAATCTGGATGGTCCTTTTCCTCTTTAGCCCAGAGGACATGACGTCCATGATTTCCAAATACAATTTGAAATGTGGACTCGTCAGACCACAGCACACTTTTCCACTTTGCGTCAGTCCATCTCAGATGAGCTCTGGCCCAGAGAAGCCGGTGCTGTTTCTGGTTGTTGTTGATGGCTTTTGCTTTGCATGGCAGTGTTTTAACTTGCACTTGTAGATGTAGCGACAAACTGCGTTAACTGACAACGGTTTTCTGAAGTGTTCCTGAGCCTGCATGGTAATTAGCAGGTTAGCCATTTTGGATCCCACATAGCCCTGAAAATAACATCACTTAGGGCTATAAGGCAGCCATTTGCACCATGTGATCAAGATCTGACCATTTAAGCTGCAGAAATGGTCAAAAACATGACATCCAATCACTGGATTTTGAATCGAGCCGAAAAATAACACTTCGTCAGGGGCATAAGAAGAACATTCGTCACAAGTCTGATCCAAATCTGCCCTGAAAACTTGAGAAGTTGAAAATTCAGAATGGAAAAAAACAGGTCTTAGTCAAGGCCATGAGACGATAAAGTGTCATCCATATCTGAGAAGTGGAACTGGTGAAGAAGTCAAAAATGGGTCAGCCAATCAGAGACCAGGGCAGCCATATTGGATTTCGAATCAAGCCAAAAAAAATTACAGCACTTGGTGTGGACCATGACAGGAACATTTGTAGCACATCTGATCCAAATTTATACTCAACAAAAAAAGTTAAGGATCACTGAATTTTTTTCTCAAACATTTTCTCTTGTTCTCAGCTTCCGAAGACGCTGTCAGGCTGTAATGAGAGCACTGGGTGGTCACACAAGATATTGAAATGACTTTGGACATTGTTTGACATCTTGTTTTAGAGGTCTGGACTAGGTGTCATTCTGATCTTCCCATTGGATACCCCGTTTTGGGGTGATAAAATCATGTGAATAAATGTTTTGATGCATTTTCTATCTTGGATTAATGTCAATGAGGTAAACAACACTTGGAATTTCACTCAGTTTTTACATTTCACACACTCGGGGCAAAATTGAGTTTTCCTTAACTCTTTTTGTTAAGTATACCAGTTGGAACTTGGGAAGTTATTTGAAGAAAAAGTTGATGGAAGGACGACAGAAAGTTGACCAACAGACGACAGATGCCGCACCATGACCATTGCTCACCAGGTGATCAAAAAACAAGAGTTAAACAGGCTTAAAGCTCCATCAGAATTCACTTTTTCAGCTCATTCAAACTATATAGTACGGGAGCCCAGTGGAGTTCAGTTACACTTTTGAGCACAAAACTTGACAGATTGGTTCTGTTGCGATTGATGTGGGAATGAAAAAAACCCATTTCTTAAGCTCTGCATTCCTGGGGTTAAGAAGGGGCTGCCCGAATGCCCCCCAAAAAAGGGGCCTTCATTTACACTTTTGAGAACAAGGCTCACGTGGATATTTATCTTTATACCACTGGTCTAAAATATACAACATAAGAGCACTTTAATTCTGGGGTTTGGATTTAAGAAGGGTCCTCATGAATTCCCCTCACTTAGCTTGTCCAAAATATGCCACATAAATGATATTGCCTGGCATTTCCACATCAGAAGGGGCATTTTAGGGTCAGGAAGGGTCCAAGTTCCAGTAAAGCATACTTACATGATGGGGAACGATGCCAATTTTTATGTAGTTCATCCTTCCTGTGTCTCACTTTATAAAGATGTAACTTAAGAATAGAATAACTCTGGGGTTTCAATTTAAGAAGGGTCCCTGTAGGAGGGGGTCGAAAGTGTCTCACACTTTTGGGAACATTTCTGTGTTTTATGATGTTCACATTTCTCATTTTCCCTAATGGTAAGTGGCTCCATTTTACAATATAAAAATATTCTCTGTAGCTAGCCCCGATCATGTTAAGACTCATTTTTAGGCCACACACTGCATGCACTGTACTGCATACTGCGTCCTAGGTAGCAATCAAAACTGTTCTCGTTGACCTCGACCATGTTTCCTAGGTAGCAATCAACTGTTCTTGCTGACCTGGACCATGTGACCTCCACATGTTTAGGTCATCACATCACACTGCAGTATGTACATGCAGTATGCTGAGGCTTGCATGTGAAGCCACACCTCTCTCAGTTTTCTCTTGGTGGCGGAACATCATAGGCCTGTCAGGGCTCTATAGCTGTACCGATTTTTGTAAGCAAGCAAAGAGCTTACAGCAGAAGGGAAGCAGTAAGAGCTTGACATGGATAAAAGCAGCTTAACCAGGCATGCAAGGTAGGCTAAGCCACTAAATTTTGAAAATTTTAATACTGGTATATCATCATTGGCCCAATAACTTGTCGTCTACATCCAATGCTAGCACTTGCCTTCCAGATCCTACACTTTTGTGAGTTCTGCTCAGAGCATGAAGCTGAAGTGGACTCTCTCAAACACATCCTTGAATCCTTATCACCAAACAACAAGGAAGGCAAGGATCAGCTGTGTGCCACCTCAGAATTCAACAACCTCTTTGATGAATATGCCCGTTACTCTCAGGCATTCACATGATAGAATCCATGGCCCCAGTGACAGATTTTACATGCAGTACATAGACAGAATAAACCTGTATTAAATCATTGACAGAGCAGTCAGGGAGTGTGATATGGATCTCTACATATGGGCACTGACTGAGGAAATCGACGTCTTCTTTGGAACCGATCAACAAAATTATGCCAGATGGATATCGAAGAACCAACTTGATCTCATGAATCTGCCCTTACACATCCAGGTCTGAAAGAGATGCTGAGTGATGGTCTTTTCAGTGTCCGAAGGACAGATAATCAATTCAGCAGAGTTCCCCTGGATCTTACCCTGGTCACCATAAATGCAGATGCTGCATCAGGTTACACTAATTCCACGAACAACTTCACAGCACGTCTACGGTGGAGTGCGACCAAAGGTGCCAGAGCTGCCTTTATAGGTGCCTTGCTTGAAATGGCAGGAATTAGCAAAGCTGGAGACATACAGGCAGGACTCTCTCCAAATCGTTTGGCACGTGACAACAAAGACCTCAGTAGATTGCTAAAGACAATTGAAGAAGGCTTTGCGAATCCATTCACTGGCAAGTCAGAGTCTCTGGTTAACATTCAGACAGGGAAGGCTGCAACAGTTGAAATCATGGAGTCCTTACTCAGCATCGACAGCAAAGGCAGGGAAATGCACAATGCTTTCATTGTAGAGTGTGTGGAGGATGCTGAAAGATTTGAGAAGTCTATCTCCAAAGTTCCACTGAAAACATTTGCTGACCAGGGTGCAAGGAACAAGCGGATCACCAGCTAGATCATGAAGGAACTCAGGTGCACGAGGGACCTCTTTGGACGGATTGCTATCATAGCTGCAAAGAGGAAAGTGGGACTTAGAGTACCTCCTGCAATACCCTCACACTCCTGCGCCTCTCACTATGTGTCTGACGGATGGTACTCTGGTATCCATAACACATGGAAAGATGTTGGACCTCTTCAGAGTCCTTGAGGATAAAGTTGATGAGCATGGTTCTCCAACAAATTTGACAGCCAGCATCATTGATGGTAATTTCCTCCTGCACTGTCTCTCAGCCAATCTCCAGTCAACACACAGCAGACTTTCTGAGGTCATTCTGCAGTCAGTGCTGAAACATCCATGGAAGCGGGTAGACATTGTCTTCGACACATACGAGGAACCTTTCATCAGAGATAATGAGCGTGAGCGCCGTGGTGTGGAGGACACAGTCTACTTCATCTCTGGTCCAGAACAAGTTCGCCCCCGAATGGAATACCAGGTATCAGTTGCATTAATCAAATCCCAGTGTACATGTAGTTCCGTAAAACTATGTGGAAGCAAATTCATGCCAACTGCAGGTCCAGAAAGGTCAGCAAGCTGAAAGAACATACATGTATTATATATCCTGCATTAAGTCTTACCAAGAAACAGTTTGGCAGTTCAGTTTAGGCCTAAAATTAAGTATAGTAGCATATTTCGAAGTTTCTGTTCAGCCTACATATTGGATTTCACTGGATCGTTTTTGTTCTGAATAAAATTTTAATAATATAAAATTTTCTACCTTCTCCACTTCTTTTTATGCAATGGACATTCACCATTACAACAGACCCTTCCTGACCCTAAAATGCCCCTTCTGATGTGGAAATGCCAGGCAATACCATTTCTGAAGTGGCATATTTTGGACAAGCTAAGTGAAGGGCATTCACCAGTGCAAGTTTCACCATCGTGCCCAGAAGTGTAATTGAGGCCCTTTTGGGACCCCCTGCAAGGACCCTTCTTAAATCAAAACCCCAGAATTATTTTTTTCTTAGGTAAAATATTTGTAATATGAGACACGGAAGAGTGAAAGTAGTGAAACTCTGGTTTGTTCTCCATTCTGTAAGTATGATGTACACTTGGGCCCATCCTGACCCTTAAATGCCCGTTCTTAAGCGGAAATGCCAGGGAATATCTTTTCTTAAATAGCGTATTTTGGACAACTCTGCAAAGGGCATTCACCAGCACAAGTTTCAACTTTGTGCTCAAAAGTGTAATTGAGAGCCTTTTCGGACCCCCCATGAGGACCCTTCTTAAATCCAAACCCCAGAATTAAAGTGTTCTTAAGTTGTATATTTTAGACCAGTGGTATAAATATAAATATCCACATGAATTTCAGCCTTGTTCTCAAAAGTGTAAATTAAGGGCCCTTTTTTGGGGGGGGGCTTTTCGAGTTTTTTTCTTTCCCACATCAATCGCAACAGAACCGAACTACCAAACCTTTTGTTCTCAAAGTGTAATTGAACGCCACTGGGCTCCCTGACTAATAGGCACGTTATTGGATTCCAAACACAGGTCTGTTATGGTCTCATGTTAATACAAACCCAGATGGTCACTGAACAGGCCACCATGTCGTGACCTAAAACAGTAGAGAGGAAACATCAGCCTCCCAGGGCTCTGTAGTAGCTTCCAGTCTGACCTTTCAAACCTGGGCCCAAAACTGCAAAATGAGCCACTGAATTAGGTGTTGGCTAAAATCTAGACGATTTCCAACTTATGACCTGCTTAGCCCGTTTTACTACATTACAAATATCAAAAGCATTGGCAGAAGTTCTAGCACTTAAATATCAATTTGTAATCAATTTATGAAGTTACTGGACATTATTATTGTTCTCGTGCTGGCTTTATTGCTCATGCAAAGCTGTTTATGTGCGTACTGGGATATTTGGATTTCCTAATAAATCCCTTTGGACAAAGGCACCCACCCAATGGAATACATGTTCCCCAACAAAACGGTCCAGAGGATCAGTGGTAGTGAATTATTGCAGCCATGTGAAGTTGAAGGCGTGACCTCTAAATGACTCCCATCTGTTGCCTGCAAGTGAACTCAGTTCCATCAGAATTCACATTCAGAATTTCTGCTCCTGTCCAGCACAGACTGTGAAAACTGGTCTGTTTAGCGCACACACAGTGACGGTGTTAATCCCGGGCAGTGTTAAGACTCAGAATATGCGGTGGGAGCAGCGATGGGGTGTGTCACACAGGAGAGCAAGTGACTGTATCATATACCAGCCTTGAAATGAAAACCTGTTAGTCTTTAAAATGAAGGAACCCCTTGCGCTTCAGCCCCTCTGTCAGTGGAGGTCGGTGCTCGCAGAAAGGACAGTAAATCCAAATATAAAGAAGAAAGTGGAGCACCTTCACCAGCATAAATTTATTAAAACCTGTTTTTTCGTCTTCCTCAGAGTACCTGTTAGTCTTTGTCTATGTGGTAACTGTATTGCTCCACTGAATGAGCCAGCCTAGTAAGGAAGAAGTACCACTTCACTGCCTTTTCAATTAGTGTAATCACTTCGGTAAATAATGGAGTGAATACTTAAAAATTGAATTTGCTGTTTAACTGAAAACTATTTGACTGAAAGTGATTCTTGTATTCTTTCTGTTGGTTGATTGATAATGACAAGAAATAAATGAAAAAACAAAATGATGTCTTATGGGTGGATTTTCATTATGTTTATTGAATCAGTTTTCTTTACTCTGTGTTTTGTATTTTAAACATATTTACAATTCATTTTGATCAGTAAAAATACATACACGGGATACTGCGTTTGAAAATCCACGGGTCAAACAAGATGTCTCAGCCAGGCCCGGCGATCCTTTCGGATACAGATGATGCTGAGTAAATAAAAAAAAACCCAAAAAAAAAAACAACAACAACAAAAAAAAAAAAACGGTAACTGAACAAACCCAGTACAAATACAACACACGCGAGGCCAGCAGATTGACACTACTGCCCTCTAGGGGAACATAACGGAACATGTCAGAGGCTCAATGTCTTCCTTCATTTCGACTGAAGCACGTGCACAACAGGAAAGGCAGGCTCTTGTAGTAAGGAGGCAGAATCGACGCACCTGATCTTTCACATCCGCAGGGATTCCTGCATCGCCCTACGGCGGGACAAACCGGGGTGCCCGCCCCGACAAGCGCATTTACACATTAGCAACATAAACAAATCAATCTACCTTCCACATACATCCTTCCACGTTCTCCAGAAAGTCACTGTTCTTTCCGTTCATTTTTTTTTTTTTTTAAGGCAACGTACAGAGAACATGAGGTTGTGTCAGAACTGCGTTTACACCAGGCCACGGAAAGTGCAAAAGGACGGTCAAATACAGAGACACACCAACAAATGGAAAACATAACTGAGCGTGATCTGAGACCAAAGCGTCAACAGGAAAGGAAAGAACGCGACTCGTCCTGTGTTTCTTTTCACCATTTCATAACGTGGTCAACTCCCATCATTAATATTAATGAGTGTCAGTTTTCATCACAGTTACCTCTGGCTTAAAGCCACAGGAGGTAACTCTCCAGCCATACAGAAAAAAAGGTGCAATTGCACCATATTATTCCCCAGAAGCCTTCATGCTTACACAAAGCAGTTTATAGGTCCTGGCAATAAAAACTCATCTTGCCAGTCACACCAACACTGAACAAAAAGTGTGTTGACACCAGAATTGGTTAATATCGCCCAAACAGAAGTTTTGTGCAATGCTATGCATTACTGACTTCTCGTGGCACTAACAACAGAAAACTACAAAGTTAAATTAAAGTCAAGAACAACACCTTATAAATCCAATTCCTGCTGACTGATGAGGACACATGAAATGAGAGCCTGCATGGGAGAATGGCATACTGGGAAATGTAGTATATTCAGTATATTCCCCAGTTCAACACCAATGAAGAGATGTTGTACTCAGTAGAACATCTCTTCATTGGAGCATGATGGACAGTTTTAACTGATAAATGTGAAAACCAGTGAAAGTCATACAACCCAACTATTTAGTTTTTAGGATCTGGCAAGTAAGATTTAAACAAAAGTTACTGTTTTTTTGGTTTGTTCAAATTTAGTTACGGAGCAACTTGGCCATCACATTCACCCTCTCCTGTAGAAACTGGCTTTAACTCAGGAGAATGACAAAAAAAATCCTGACCACTAGGTAGCAGTAGAGAGATGAGTAAGCAACTTCAGAAGCTGACTGTACTGCCTAAATCAGGAGTGCTAAATGTTCTCCAAACTTTAGGGTTCACGAGTTTGTTTACCCAAGTGCAGAGAGGTCCAGTTCTATTCATCAGTTCCGATTGCAGGCCATGGTTACATTATCGGTTAATCCAGTTGTTTATAGTCTTTACAGGACTGGACTCTCCTTACCGTCAGCTGCCTAACAGAAGACCATACACACGCAGTGAAATGCCCACAGCGTGTCGTACTTCACCAGAACACACCCAACAGAGGCTACATGTTCTCAGTAAAAGCTGATTTCAGACTGAATACTGTACTGTGCCCAGCGACCATGGCTCTTTCCACCCCTGAGACACAAGGAAACCGTTTCACTCGCCTAACTGCCCCTGAACCGCGAGTGCAGCTCTTCTGCAAGGTACTGCCACCTGTGCGCAAGATATTCCACTTCTACAGATACACCGCATTGGTCAACGGATCGAAGAAACGGTCCTCTCACCTTCCACTCAAACGTGAATGTTTAGCAGACATCATCGTTGAAATGATTCATTGTGGGATCACAGATCGGCCGCTCTACTCCACATAGAGCAGATGAAGAGTAACAGGAGCTTAGATATTAGCCGAACATATAGAGGTCTGGGAGTGAGATGCGGTGGAGTGAGGTGTGATGGGTCAGCCAGACTGCTGAGGAGCGCTTTCTCTGAGTCAGCAGCTCACCATTACATAACTGCTACAGCACACACACACACACACACACAAAGCCTCTGCCTGCTCTACCTCCAGGAGGAGGAGAGATGAAAGGTCAGCAATAAACCAGGCAATCAGACAACATATAAACCTGCACAGAGCTATCGGCACTGTATCTCTCACACAATATGGACGCAAATGGCCTCAAATTAATGGTGTCTGCCTGTGCAAATCTGGGGGTGTTTACAGCTGCATTGAGGGAGAATTTTGGCTCATTTGTCACCATCCAATCACCGACAAGCCTGGCCGTGAGTTAGCGCCGACTGCGGCCGACGTACACTTCCTCAGCTGACGCTGGGGCCGGAGACAGAACTGAAGGATTTCCAGACACAGAAGCGCACTCATCCCGACCAACATGGAGGCCGTCTGTCCAACCAAAGCAAGACCAGGAGGGTCAGCACAGGTCTAAATTTTACGAAGGGGGGGGGAGTAAACAGGAAGTGATGTTAACTGGAGTTTGTGTTTAACGATATTCAAGCCAGAAAGGAGGGACAAGTGAACAAAAATGCTCAAGAAATAAAGAAAAAACAGTCCCTCTGTCAAAAAAAAAGAGATCTTTCATCTGCACGGGAGAGAAGAGTGCAAAACCACTCAGCGAAAGCTGCCATCCATCCATCTGAATGCACGTCTTTCCATAGAAAATAATGTACATCCCACTTCAGCATAAACCAGTGTCTCTATCCACAGGTTTGTATTCTGAGGAAATGTAGTCAGAGAAATGCGCACATATCACCCTCCCCAGCATTAGATGCTGTCCTGTATTCTCCTTCAGGAATGATAAATATCCGTATATCCTCTCCCAGCAGGGTCGGTCCGGTCCGGTGCGGTCCCGCAGTTCTGCTGTGTGCTGCGCGTGAGAGTTTGGTCCGATGTGAAACAGTGGAATAAGTCGGGAGAGGCCGGTGAGCTCGCTGCGTCCCGTAATCCCCGAGCAGGAGCAGAGAGCAGTCTCCTGTAAGAGGGGGGAGGACGGTGGCGGGACGGCACTGTTTGGGATCCCGGTGCGGCCCGCTCCTATCGCAGGGTGTTGGTCCCGGGCAGTGTGAGGTTGGTCTGGTGCAGGACGGGTAGAGGGTGAGCCTCAGTGTTGAAGACCCAGTTCTCCAGGGGCAAGAGGTCGTCTCCGGAGAACAGCAGGTACAGGTACCTGGGGACAAGCAGGCACAGTGCTACAACACATCAGCAGACTCGCTCACTAAACACACACATAACCACACACAACCACACACTACACACCTGTATACTTCAATATGAACCTGCATACTGACAGCACACCTGTATAACAGAATATATACCTGAATACTCACTACAAACCTGTATACCTCACCATGTAACTGCATACTGACAACACACCTGTATACCACGCTATATAACTTTATTCACTATATACCTGGATAGCACACGATATAACTGCATACTCACTTCACTCATACACACCTCACTAAGTAACAACATGCTCACCACAGACCAGCATACCTCACTATACAATATCACTACACACATGTATATCTCAATATATACTAGCAGTATATAACTGCATACCCACAACACATCTACATAGTTACAACACAGCTGTACTACACACTATGTACAAACCCCAATTCCAATGAAGTTGAGACGTTGTGTAAAACATGAATAAAAACAGAATACAATGATTTGCAAATCCTTTTCAACCAACATTCAATTGAGTACACTATAAAGACAAGATATTTAATGTTCAAATTGATACACTTTAGCGCTGCAACTAACGATTATTTTGATAGTCGATTTGTCAATGATTATTGAAACGATTAATCGACTAGTCAGATTGATTCGCACAGTTCAATGGTTATTTAGCAATTAGCTCTTCAATTTAGCTTGAGGTCATTTTAGCCATGTGCTAACTAACAATAAAAACAATAAAGATTAATACTTCTTCGTAAAATGTTTTATTAAACTTTGCTGCTCATTAGGCTACTTCTGGACAAAAGATAAACAAAAATTCAAGTCAGAATTCAAGTTTATGAATTGTTGTCAGGTAAAGTGCGAATATAAATAATTTAATACATTCTTTTTCTGTTCACCAAGGACAGGTAGCAGCAGCAGCAGCAGCAAAAAAAATATAAAATAAAAAATAAAAGTTTTCCTTTAAAAAAATCTGCATTTTGTGAACAATTCTTTGGTCGAGAGTCTTTGATATTAAACCAGATATATCCAGAGGTATATAAAGCACTGGAAAAAAAAAAACTAAGTAAAAGTAGAAGTACCATTACTGAAAGTTACTTTGGTATAAGTTGAAGTCGTCCATAAAAAAATTACTTGAGTGAAAGTCTTAAAGTAGCTCACATTAAATGTACTTAAGTACCAAAAGTATTTTGTGAAAAATATACTTAAGTATCAAAAGTGCAAGTACAAGTACAAAGTTTTTTTCATAGTATGCTTAGAAAGAAGAAAAGCAACCACTCTTTGTTCTCTCCTTGTGCTCTTCAATCAATTTTCAGGTGAATGAAAAATACGGTATTCAGTATTCGGCTTGCTTGTGCAATAAATGATCCTGGAGTGCCATCTAGTGATAAAATATTGTAACTGCGTGCATAAATTTGCAGCTCCAAGTCCGCATCCTGTCGCTTTCCTCTCTCCTCCCACCGGTCGCATTTGCGCAGGCGTGACTGAGAGTTGCGAAGGAAGTCAGATGGCTCACTCTGCAGCTGCCTTCATCTCCAGCTCCTGTGAAACGACGTTTAATCCAGTTCCAATGCGTGAAATACGTTTGCAATGACGTAACGACAAATTATCGATGAATAAATTAGTCAACAACGAACCTTGTTATCGAATTTTGTCGACAATGTCGATGAATCGTTGCACCCCTAATACACTTTATTGTTTTTTTGGAAATATTCACTCATTTCCAATTTGATGCCTTCAACATGTTCCAAAAAAGCTGGGACAGGGGCAACAAAAGACTGGGAAAGTTGAGGAATGCTCAAAAAACACCTGTTTGGAACATTCCACAGGTGAACAGGTTAATTGCAAACTGGTGAGTGTCATGGTGAGGTATAAAAGCAGCATCCCCAAAAGGCTCAGTCAAGCAAGGATGGAGCGAGGCTCACCACTGCATGAGCAACTATTCCAACGGTTTATGAACAACGATTCTCAATGTGCAACTGCAAGGAATTTAGGGATTTCATCATCTACAGCACATAACATCATCAAAAGTTTCAAAGAATCCAGAGAAATCTCTACACGTAAGCGGCAAGGCTGAAAACCAACACTGAATGCCCGCGACCATCGGTCCCTCAGGGTACACTGCATTAAAAACCAACCATTCTGTAAAGGATATTACCATGTGGGCTCAGGAACACTACGGAAAACCATTGTCAGTTAACAGTTCGTTGCTACATCTACAAGTGCAACTTAAAACTGTACCATGCAAAGTGAAAGCCATATTTCAACAACGGCCAGAAATGCCGTCGGCTTCTCTGATCCCGAGCTCATCTGAGATGGACTGATGCAAAGTGGAAAAGTGTGCTGTGGTCTGACGAGTCCACATTTCAAATTGTTTTTGGAAATCATGGATGTTGTGTCCTCTGGGCTAAAGAGGAAAAGGACTCTCCAGATTGTTATCAGCGCAAAGTTCAAAAGCCAGCATCTGTGATGGTATGGGGATGTGTTAGTGCCCCTGGCATGGGTAACTTGCACATCTGTGAAGGCACCATTAAGGGGTGATCTGGGGTTAAATGGGCAAAATTTGATTATTTTTCCAAAATTTTTTTTGAATAAAAATATTCTATAATAACCCACCTTTAATAATCACTAATTGCTACAAGGATTAAAAACTGAATTTTGCAATAAAATCATGATTTAAAAGCAACTGTGATGATGAAATGTATGCTTTTCACTCCAGGAAAGTGATGGACATTTGAATAATCAGATAATACAGTCTGAAAAATGGGTGTAAGCCACAGACCAAGACTGAACTCAACTTTTCAATGCGGTCTAATGCATTTTCCATTGATTTCCTAAGGTATTACTTTTTCCACGTTTCTCATGTTTGTGGCAGCCATAACTTTTTTATTTATCATTGAAAATCAATGAAATTTGGGCTGCAGGTACTTTACTTCATTAGAAATGCAATGACATAGGGAAATATTGCCTATCTCTTACATACTTTGAATATATTGAGTATTCGTCAGACTCTGCGCAAAATAATTTCAAAATTTGAGTAAAATGCCCCAAAATCACAAAACCGATAAATTGGGCAAAGAATGGCTATGTCATTGCATTTGGATAAGCAATTGCTTTTAAATGATGAAAGAAAAACTGAATTCTATCATAGAATTAAAGAGGAATTGGTGCCAGAAGTTTTCTGCATATTTAATGAGCTTGCTCGGTTAACATGGCAACCGCATAAACAGAAAAATGCCAACTTGTATCTTTTTTGGTGGTTATTACATATACCTCTTTAGATTAATTCTGAGTTGTTTCCTGGTGTCATTTTTCATTTAACCCCAGATCACCCCTTAATGCTGAAAGGTACATACAGGTTTTGGAGCAACATATGCTGCCATCCAAGCAACGTCTTTTTCAGGGACATCTCTGCTAATTTCAGCATGACAATGCCAAGCCACATTCTGCACATGTTACAACAACGTGGCTTCGTATTAAAAGAGTGCGGGTAACAGAATGGCCTTCCTGCAGTCCAGACCTGTCTACCATTGAAAATGCGTGACGCATTATGAAGCGCAAAATACGACAACGGAGACCCCGGACTGTTGAGCAACTGAAGTCGTACATCAAGCAAGAATGGGAAAGAATTCCACCTACAAAGCTTCTACAAATAGTGTCCTCAGTTCCCAAATGCTCATTGAGTGTTGTTAAAAGGCAAGGTGATGTGACACAGTGGTAAACATGCCCCTGTCCCAGCTTTTTTGGAATGTGTTGCAGTCAACAAATTCAAAATGAGTGAATACTTCCAAAAAAAACAATTAAGTTTATCAGTTTGAACATTAAATATCTTGTTTTTGCAGTGTACTCAATTGAATACAGGTCAAAAAGGATTTGCAAATCATTGTATTCTGATTTTATACACGTTTTACACAATGTCTCAACCTCATTGGAATTGGGGTTTGTAATTGCACTTCCATTCTACACTTGTAGACTTCACAATATACCTGCGTAATCGCTACACTCTCGCGTATAATGCTATATAACTGCACACTCACTATACATCCACTTACCTCACTATATAATGCCATATATAATACACAACAATATACTGTACTCCAGAATTGCATATACATTACACAACACATGTACATTTCCTTGACTATACACCTGGCCTTACTTCGCTCAGCAGCAACACCTCACACCTGCCACAACTCCCTGCGGTCAAGCATAAAAAATACAGCCTTTGACAGGAAAGAGTAAGAATAACGCGAAAGTGACGATTCAAATAAAATGTTGTCAAAAAAATTAGAACAGAAAAACGGTTTTTCTTTTTCTACTTGATTACGAATCCGCCACCAGAGGGCAGCATTTTCACGTTCCCGCGGAGACCCGTTCTCCCCACTTAACATCAAAGAAAAGTAAATTAATCTGACACGCAGTACAATGCGGGATAGAGTATAATACAATTATATCTTAAAAACACCCACTCGCACGCAGAGCACCGGCCTAAACCAGCACTGTGATAACAGATCAGTTCAAATAAAAAGGGCATTATTACAACCACCAGTGCGGCTTGGAAATTGTACTGCAGGTTTGATGTTATTGTTTTAGTTATGAACCACAGAAACCACTCATTTAACTGTTGCCAGGGACATTTACACAAGCCACTTTGCGGCGGTGTAATAGTCATCATTTACACAGTAGCTGTGTTCCTATTTGCCAAGTAAACACAGTTTACATCCCTGAGACCGATCTTCAAATGAACGCGAAATTCAGCAATCAAATCCCGAGCATATGAGTGTGTGGGCAGAGGGACCCTGCGGACTTAAACTGTGAGAGAGATGAGAAACGTGACAGGGCACTTCACCCTGGGAAAGCCAATCTGATTCCTGTGCAATGCTGGGAGATTATCAGAGCTGGGCGATGCTGACAGGCAGAAATAGGCCCACAAAACACGAGAAAGTGAGGCTTCTGTCCAGCCGTGTGCGGTCATGTGATCACCTACACTTTGAGCACGCTTTCCTCCGTCGTGATTAATCTGTGCACAGGTGTGTGTGTGTGTCTGTATGTGTGTGAGGGCTTGTATAGCTGTATTTATGAGAACCAGCTCTTAAGAAAACAGGTGTTGTGAGGACATTTCAGGTTGCAAGGTCATTTTAGGAGGTCCGCACAGAGGATTACAGCTAATTGGTTAAAGTTAGGGTCACGGTTACAGTTAGGGCTAGATTGATGTTAGGGTCAGACATAATTTAGTTATGGTTAGGGTTCAGATAAGGTTGTGTCGAATGAATGCACGTCTATACAATGTCCACATAATTACAGATATACAAACGTGCGTGTGTGTGTGGCGGAGCTCACTTGAGCGTCTCGGCGAGGAAGAAGCTCTGCTGCACATCATCGTAGGTGGGGGAGGAGGAGTAGACGTCTTTGACCCCGGAGAAGCCCCCGCTCACTCGGCAGTACTTATTAATGGCCTGATGAACAGACAGAGACAGTCATGCAGGGCTCCCTCTAGTGGAGAAATCACACAGCTATCTGTTCTACTTCAGTGGTGTTCAGACGCAGTCCTGACAACTCACCGTCCCACCATGCTTGCTGCATTTTGTTACAATTACAATCACAATTCCAGAATTAACAAGCTGTTCATTTTTCCTAATTAACTGCTTTTCAAGGCTAGAGAGACGTTTTATCCACTTAAACCACACTGACAGAAATGGCTATGCACTCCTTGATTTTTAAACACTCGTTCATATTGTGTATATTTTGCAATACTGCATGTATGCAAGCCAATGTGACATTGTTTTAAACGATCAAATTCGAGACTGAGGTGAATTTATCAATAAACTGCAAAGTAAGCTTCTAAATGCAGGTTTTTAAGTTCTTTCCAAGTGTTCCGTCTAAAACCAAACTGAAAAATAACAGCAAATAGGTTTGACTTAATTTGTTACGTGTTTGAAATCTTAATTGCCTAATAAGTGGACAGTTTGTTTCAGTAAATACACGTCTACAATTTCAACAATTAGAGGTCACGTGATTCTTTAATCTCAATGGCGATATAATGCTTGAGAATAAATGTAAACTTAAATTTTAAACTTCAAAAACATTACACAGCACAGCACTCTCACGCAATAAACAGTACATACATCCTGTTAACAACAACACTGCGAAAGACATAATTAACATTAAACCTAGCTATACTCAGTGCTAAACATTTAACAAGCATTGAAGAATAACAAAATATGTTCAGCAGATATGAATCAGTCCCCATATTCTACAAACAAATCAACACAATCTCAGGCTATGAATATTTCAGGCTTGTAAGAGTAATCAAAATTTCTCCAGCCAGTTTAAGCACATATTAAAGCCTAGCCCCCATTGCAGACGTCTTACGTGGTTCGCTTCCCTCACACAACAAGGTCTGCGCACTTGAGGCAGGTTTTGTGTTCAACCAATCAGAGAGAAGCTCTGAAATTTCTGGTGCTATAGGCACAAACTGTTGAGAGGGGGACGCAAACCACATAAGACGTCTGTAAAGGAGACTATCCAACACTAACAAGTTGAAAATGTTCAAAAGGTGGAATCTCCTGGTTTCTTCAGCGTTGAAGTTTTCCTGAACACAAGCTCTTTAGCTGCAGAGCAGCTTCTTTCGGTCGGCGCTTCGGTAGTTAGGCGTTTGACGCAGGGCCTGTCGTTGTCATGGTAAAGTCACCTGATTTCATTTATGTTCTCATCCAGTCGGCTTTTTACTCGAGAACTTTTCTAATAAACGGTAGCCTCCCGTACGGCACACAAACGGTTCGCTTGAGGAATATACAGCAGTAACAACAGAAAGAACATTACTTTGAACATTACAATTGAAGGATCATCCATTCGGCTTTTCCCATACGCACGTATTCTCTCTTTCTTCAAACCGATTCTTAGTTTACATACAAAACAAATGTCATTATCAACAAATTTTTAAGAGTTTCTGGACCCACCATTTTTGTTCATTAATATTTGACAGGGGAAACCCGAAAGGACTATTATTTCTCAAGCATTCTGACTTGCTTTTTTTGCACGATACCATTATGTCGCAGAACTCAAAACTCGGCCCGACTGCTCAGACGTTGTGGGAGGGAAGTGAACCACATAAGACGTCTGCAACAGAAGATAATTAAAGCTGACACGAGTCAAAATTGAAATTACAATGCAAATAAAAACAGACATCGAATGTCCATTCACAGTGAAGGTAACTGACACAGATGAGCGACCATAAATCTTCATTACGCACATGCGTGGCCATTACCCTTCTGCAATTACAAGTATTTTCTGGCATATAGTGCAGTGAAAAAGTATTTTCCCCCTTCCAAGATTTCACCTACTTTTGTATATTTGCCATGTATAAATGTTTCAGATCAAACTAATTTCAACAGTAGACAAAGATGACTCGAGTAAAAACAAATTGCAGTTTTTAAATGATGATTTCTTTTACTAAGAGAGAAAAGCTATTCACCTTCCTAGTCAAATATGAAAAACTAACCACCCCCTTAGTTACTCAACAAATTAAACAATTTCAAATGACAATTGGATTCAATTTCACTAGAAAAACCCAGGCATAATTACCGCCAGCCCTGTTTAACTTAAATATCCCTTAAATAGAATCTGTCTGGCAATAAGGAGAAGGTTAAAAGCAGCACGTGATGCTACGATCAAAAGAAATTTGATAACAGATGAGAAACAAAGTCATAAACACCTATCAGTTTGGAAAGCATTACAAAGCCATTTCGAAGGCTCTGGAACTCCAGCAAACTACAGTGAGAGCCAGTATCTACTGATGAAGGAAAGTTCCCTGTGGAGAAGCTCCCCCGGAGTGGCCAGCAAGGCAAAATTCTTCCAAGTGTGCATTGATGACTCATCCAGGAGGTCACAAAAAAGAGCCCAGGCTAACATCAGAAATACTGCAGGCCACACTTGCCTCTGTAAAGGACTGCGTTTACAAATCCACAATAAGAAAGAGACAAAGATGACATCAATTGGAAAGCTGCAACCATAAACCATAGCTACCACAGCTAACCAAGAAGAACACATTTCACATTTGTCAACGAACATCTTGATGACCCCAAAGACTGGGGGATACTATTCTGATGACTGATGAATCAAACATGGAACGTTTTGGAAGACAGGGGTCCAGTTACATCTGATGTAAAGCTAACACAGCATTCCACCATAAGAACATCATACCAGCAGTCAAACATGGTGGATGTTCGTGTGATGGTCTGGGGCTGTTTGGTTGTCTCAGGACCTGGGTGACGTGTCATTATTTATGCAACCATGAATTCTGCACTGCTTCAGAAAATTCCGAAGGAGATTGTCTGGCCATCAGTGACCAAAAGCTTAAGCGCAGTTCGATTATGCAGCTGGACAATGATCTGAATCATAAAAGAAAGTAACCTCAGAATAACTCAAAAGAAACAATTATCAATGTTTTGGAGTGGGCTAGTCAAAGTCCTAATTTTAATCCAATTGAGATGCCAGGGCTTGACCTTAAGCGGGTAGTTCATGCTCGAAAACCCTCCGATGTGGCGGAATTTAAATACAGCCCCAATTCTGAAATAGTTGGGACAAAGTGTAAATTGTCAATAAAATCAAAACGCAAAGACTTTCAAATCACACCAGCCAGTATTTTATTCACAATACAACAGAGATAACAGAGCAAACGTTGAAACTGAGACATTTTACAATTTTATCCACAAAATGAGCTCATTTCAAATTTGATGGCTGCTACAGGTCTCAAAAAAGTTGGGACAGGGCCTGGTTACCATGGTGTAGCATCCCCTCTTCTTTTTAACACAGAGTGGAGGCGTCTGGGCATTGAGGAGACAAGTTTCTTGAGTTTAGCCATTGGAATTTGATCTCACTCTTGTTTAATACAGGCTTCCAGCTGCTGGAGAGTTTTGGGTCTCCTTTGATGGATTTTAGTTTAATTATGCGCCAAATGTTGTCAATCGGCAAAAGATCAGGACTGCAGGCAGGCCAGTTCAGCACATGGACTCTTCTACTACGCAGCCATGCTGTTGTAATAGCTGCAGTATGTGGTTTTGCATTGTCCTGCTGAAATACACAAGGCATTCCCTGGAATAGATGTTGTCTGGAGGGGAGCATATGTTGCTCAAAAACCTTTATATACCTTTCAGCATTCATGGTGCTTTTTAAAACATGCAAGTGTCCCACACCATATGCACTAATGCATCCCCATACCATCACAGATGCTTGCTTTTGAACTGAACGCTGATAACAGGAGGGGTGGTCTTTCTCCTCTTTAGCCTGGAGGACACAACGCCCATGATTTCTGACAAGAATGTCAAATTTGGACTCGTCTGACCACAGGACACTTTTCCACTTTGCTACAGTCCATTTTAAATGAGCCTTGGCCCACAGAACACAGCGGCACTTCTGGATCATGCTCAACAATGGCTTCCTTTTTGCATGATAGAGTTTTAGGTGGCATCTGTGGATGGCACAGCAGACTGTGTTTACAGACAGTGGTTTCTTGAAGTATTCCTGGGCCCATTTAGAATTGTAAATGACAGAAGCATGCCGGTGAGTGATGCACTGGCGTCTGAGGGCCCGAAGATCACGAGCATCCAGTAAAGGTCTTCGGCCTTGTCCCTTATGCACAGAGATTTTTCCAGTTTCTCTGAATCTTTTGATGATGTTACGCACTGTCGATGATGAGACCTTCAAAGCCTTCGCAATTTGACGTTGAGGAACATTGTTTTTAAAGTATTCCACAATTTTTTTACGCAGGCCTTCACAGGTTGGAGAGCCTCTGGCCATCTTTACTTCTGAGAGACTCAGCGCCTCTAAGACATCATCTTTATAGCCAATCATGTTACACACCTGATGCCAGTTAACTTAATTCTTTCAGCTGATTGTCTTATATATTAATTGCTTTTTCAGCCCTTCTTTTGCCTGTGTCTCAACTTTTTTGAGACCTGTTGCAGCCAGAAAATTTGGAATAAGCTCATTTTGTGGATAAAAATGTAAAATGTCTCAGTTTCAACATTTGAAATGTTATCTGTGTTCTATTGTAAATAACATATTGGCTCATGTGATCTGAAAGCCATTGCATTTTGATTTTATTCACAATTTACACTTCGTCCCAACTATTTCAGAATTGGGGCTGTAATTCTACACAGAAGAAACAGCCAAAATTCCTCCATAATGATGTAAAGGACTCATATTATTACACATGTTGATTGCAGTTGTTTCTGCCAAGGGTGGTACAACCAATTATCAGGTTTAGGGGGGCGATTATTTTTCCGCATTATAGGTTTTGAATAAGTCACCTTCTATAAATAAAAATATAATTCAAAAGATGCATTTAGTGTTCACACATGGCCTTTGTCGTAAATGGAAATTAGTTGGATGATCTTAAATATTACAATTTGACAAATAAAAAACAAGAGTTGTCAGAAGACAACACAGCTCGCCGGAAAACTTTAACCTTGCTGTACACAGACGCCGATGCAGAGGGTATGGCAATAGCTCTCTGAGGACATTCGTCCCAGGCGAGCTAAAAAGAGAAACTGGGAAGGGGGCAAATACTTTTCCACAGCACTGTAGGCCTAAATTTTGTAGTTGAGTTTTTATTCCCCACTGGGTGGATATGTCATAGCGTAGTCCGTTTGTCTGTCCGTCCGTATTGGAAGGAACTCAGCTGCTGAAATCAACTCCTACAGTTTTCATAGAACGTCCCTGCAACTTTGCATATATTTTGCAGATGGACTGATGATATGCATATCGCAGTCGCGACTTTGGTGAGGGATGCCGTGCAGTCAGAGCAGTTCTGTTTTTCTGCAGGTGAAACATCCACTAAAACAGAATCTCAAAAATAAAAAAATAAAAAAAAACAAACAAAAAAAAAAAACAAATTTGGAGTTTATCTGAGTATTCAGCTAGTATTATCCCTGTGATCCAAGGATCAACAGTATGATAAGAAATGTGTATCGAGGCAGTTTTTAGTGTCACGCTGGCCTGGAATACACCATGACCCGTGGGACTAACAGATGACCGGGTCATGTTATTGTTTTTGGATCACTGCAACGCCTCCTGCACTCTGCCCTCAGAGGTCTGAACAGTGGGAGCCCTGTGGTTACCAGTCATGACCTCTATGGACACCATGTGTCTGTGTGAGGTGATACAAAGGCCACCGTGGGAAATCCTGCCGGTATTTTTCTTCAATGAGAAAATGGGGGAAAAAGAACCACTAAGTTTTAACATCAAAGGATTGTCCACACATTTTCCAGTAGAAACCAGAACAATGTAACAAAAATGCACGCAAATTAACCTTGCGCCAGTATCATCAATGAGCTGTCTTAGCATTAAGCCTGGTATTTTCTAGCATCAAATATATGAGTTCTAAAAGTTGTCAGATACCTGGTGGAGAACACCTAGCTATAGTCACCTCTGGCATTTTTTGGGTTCCTTACACCAGAATTAGTCTGATATTTCAAAGGGCGTTTGAGGTTTTACCTCATTTCTATACATTAATCGGCAGTATTATTGTGGCTGGTCGAGAGCCAGACCCTGCTGTGTGGCAGCCTAACTGGCCAGATAATCCCATGTACATTGTGCAATACGGAGATTCTCTAATGTGATAGAATGACACAGCAGGGCTGTTAAGCTGTTTTCTTTCATCCTGAGACAGCAGGGCTGGGGTATTATCCGTTTTCTCAATCAGCTTTACATTAGCTTGCGCTCACTCGGCAGATGTCGCTTATCCAGAGATTACAATACAGGATAAATGGATGTGCGTTCACCAGACACAAACTACAGCGGCAAAAAAGGCTACAGATATTCCAGTCCCGGCAAATAAAGACGCAGTGCCACTTCAGTACTGATGCAAAAAAACGCAAAAGCAGAAATTCTGTACAAGTACACAAGTCATAAAGCCCAGCATCACCCAGATGGCACAGAAGTGTTTAGAGCCATTTAATGTCAAATCAGTAAGTTCAAAGTTAATAATTAGGATAAGAAATGAAAAGATCTCCACTATAATAACAGTGCACTCAACTGCATGACATGGAACAAATGTGAACAAAAGGATAGACATCCTTATAACCTCATCCCAAATGGAAATCCAAAAAAATAGTGCCACAGGCACTGTAGCTCATCTGGACAATAAATCTCCAGTGACCACAAGCAGCGGCGTTATAGGGGGGGTAACCATGGATGATTCTAGGGGCCCAGCATTCACAGGGGCCCCACAGAGGATTCAGTTATTATTCTAAACATTTGTAAATAAAACATATGGACACTTTAATTTTATATTTTAATTTTAGTAATAACTTGATCAATTTAAAATTAATTTGTTGTTTGTTTCTCAATTTTCAACTTTTTGAGAATTATCTCAGCACATGGGCCCCCCTCTTACTATTCATCATTTGTACGGCCAAAGTTACGCTACTGCCTGAACTGGTGCGCGCAAAGTTTTTTTCTGCATGTCGGTTGGTACCATTACATATATCAGCCAATCACAGATCGGCCCTGGTACCATTGTATGTGCCATCAGCCAATCTGAGCTCGGCTATACTCAGGCATTGATGAGAATGGCAACGCATTCGACCAAGTTGTGCACGTGGTGAATTTGTAAATGCTCGGCTGACAATAACGATATAAGTGCTCCACAAAACGCAAACTTACAAGTACACTAGCTGGTCTGCTGCAAAAGTCCAATAGTCTACGTATTAGGCTTTGGCTTCAGTGACTAACACTGTAGATCGGAGAGCAAATTTCTTGATATCAGACTGTGTTTTCATTACCAGTTTTTTATTTCGCTATTTAGATTTTGCGCATTTCCAAGGGTAATGGAAACGCACCTAGAGTGAGGACGATGTCCGACGTTATTAGCCCAAAAAACACAGTCTGCTTCATAGACTGTGGACTCTTCGTGACACAGACTCCAATTTTGAGTCTTGTTGATACCAGCTATGGATGCATGCGTCCAGTGGCAAATGGTTTTGTTTAGCTAGCTCGTTTCAACATCAATCGCTAACCTTCTATCCGGATGGATTAGAATGTATGCGCAACTCCACTCTCACCTGAAGTCCCGCATGTACATGATTATTCACGCAGCATATATGAAATCAGTGACTGGTTGGTCCGAGTGCAAGATGATTTATTTTCATTGGAGTATGATAAAGATGAAAAATGCTGTAGTTCTTATAGATTTATAGTCCGTTTTATCTGTGGTTCCGATAATTTGCCAGCGGTCAGTATAATAGAATTTTGTCGATTGCTGCATGTTAAAAAGGCCATCTTTACTTGGACTGTTCCATCACCCCCTCTAGTTGGTCTAGTCCAGCTTCTTAGCTCATTTCCAGAAGGATCCTAAATAACTGAGTCGAGGTTGAAATGATGAGGTTCTCAGACGGTGTAAATCAGTTTCCTGTGGTAGTGTGCGTCCATTGAACTGTAAGTAACTGTTGAATTTCTAGTTTAAGAATTGTTTATTGCATTAAAATTACTTGGGTTACCTTGTTTGTTAATTCTAAATAGACCAAGTGATTGTGCTATGCTAGTTTTCGCGCATCATTTTGGCCAATGTCATGTTAAGCTTGCTGTTCGAAGTTCCCATTGAAAGGGCTAACTATCAAGAGTGTACATGCGATGGATGATACGATCATAATAAATGTCGAATTCAATGTTAATTATATGCCAGCGAAGCGTGTAATTACAGTTCGTTCGGTTGACTTTAATTTACCCTCTAAAGCAAGGCCCTCATGGTCACTGTAAACCAAAGACGATGTCAATGACTATTTGTAATCATTGAGTGCCATCTAGTGGACGTATTTTGCTACTGCTGTGTCATTTATGTAACTGACTGTTTAAGACAGAAATACCTGTAATAATTATTGGGTTTGTTAATTTCCAGAAACCACACATTCTATTGACTTCATTCGAATTCAATAAAAAAAGGAAATCATTCAAGTGATTTGACGAGTCACTCACTGGTGGATTGCACTACAGAACCCAAGCCTTTAGAAGATAGCCACCATCAGCTAGCACTTCTTTTCACTGCAAATGTTCAAAACTGATTCAAAAACTAACTGGTAACGCATCCCCAATATACTCCAGCGACGACCATATGCATTTCAGCGCAATGCCTCAAATAGGAGTCTGTGTCACAAACAGTCTACGGTCACGAAACAGACTGTGTTTTTTGGGGCTAATAACGTCGGACATCGTCCTCACTCTATGTGTGCGTTTCCATTACTCTTAGAAATGCGCAAAATATAAATAAACAAAATGGTAAATAACAACAACAACAACAATAAATGGTAAATAAAAAACTGACAGTCTGATCTCACGAAATTTGCTCTACGATTTGCAGTATTCGTCACCAAAGCCAAGGCCTAAATAAATTGGACTTCTGCAGCAGACCAGCAAGTTTACTTGTAATTTCGCGTAATGTGGAGTATTTACAAATTTGCGCGCGCACAACTCAGCGGACAGTGACAAGGACGAATGCGTTGCCATTCTCATCGATGCATGAGCACAGCTGAGCTGTGATTGGCTGATGGCACGTACAATGGTACCGCAGTCGATCTGTGAAAATTTCGCTGGCTGCGTGCCCTTAGTTCAGACGAGTGGTGAACTGAGAACGAGATAGGATGCCGAAGTCAGGGCGCCAGAAAAGAAAGGAAAACAAAGAAAGAGCTGAGAAAGAAGAAAGGTCGACAGTTGGTGACCCAGTTTTTTCAAAAGAAAGGTGTATTTACGCATCTGGCCATTAAGACAGTGACTAGCTAAATGGCTAGGATAGCTAAGTTTGGCTGCTGCCTGGATGAAAACTTCGTCCACACTGTCATTCATGAATACCCTGGGCCCTTGCGACAGAATAATGAGTTTGTAGCCTTCATCCAGGCTTATGGTAGCTACTTAAAAATAGCCCACTGTCCACACAGTAGGCTAGACTGCTAAAGGTGCACTTCGGAAAAATACGCTTTTGTCGATTTCCGGTCTTTTTTAAACATGAACGTGTTCTAGGGATCAAAGTAAATAATCCTACCTGAGAACTTTGTCCTGCGACATATATTCGCTGTGTATTTTGTGACAACAAATTCTATTCAACCAAACAGATAGATTTCTCCAAAAACTACAACGTTGTACATCTCTCGCCACTAGGTGACATGCTTTGTCTATTCTTTTAGGATGTATATATACACATTTAGGGATATATATATATATATACACTCGTGTGTGTGTGCACTGTATATGGGGGGAGCAAATCTATTTCCAGTCATAGGGCCCAAACTTGACTAGTGGCGCCCCTGACCACGAGTAAAAATTTTTGACGTATTTATCACTTCATCTCTGACCCACGATCAATGACTGTTACATACTTATGTCATCTTACTACCCCAAATTATGGTATAATACTGGTATCATTACTTACTGATTCCTCTTTAAAAGTTTTAAATCCTTCTCTGACACAGGAATGCTCCAACCGGACTCTAAAGGCATCCAGGTGAGCCCCGTTGCGAGCTTAAAATAGACTATGCACATACACTGGCAGTCAAGTTTGCAAAAAAAAAAAAAAAAAAAAAATCACCTTTTTCCATAAGATAGAAGTCAATGCAAAGCGTCTTACTGCTCATGCTTCCTCCTGCTATAGCTTCACACACCCAGTTTCCACATACAACTAACCTGTGACCTTGACCTTTGACCTGATGACTTCCAAATCCAGATCAGATCAACTGCTTCCTGTGGGGAGTTACCAAATCTGATTTAATCAAAATCCACCCAAGCCTTCAGTAGATATTGCGCACACAAGATATTTGTGACAGACGAACAGATGACTGGAATGCAGTATGCCTCCCTGTGTGTGGTAGCGCCACAACGACGGCTGAGCAGAATAACTGCATTTGCTTCTGCAAGAGCCGTGAGACACTTCTGAAGGTTCACATCCAACAAACACTACAGTGAAAGTTACCAAAGGAGACACCACACCTGTGGGTTAACTGCTATTGTTCTTCTATCCACATTTTCTGCCCAAACAAGCTAAATTTTATTTAGTTTCCTCGAGGAAAATGGACATAATTAGTTTACCAACTTATATTTGGCAAATACAGCTTCTTCATTGATTAATATTCTCAAAATGGTGGACCGTTTTTGACTTATCAAATCTTACCATTTGCCATTTTAATGAACATTAATTTACAAAAGTTAAAATGGCTTATACTTCAAAATTCTCCCATAATTTTAAATATACAGTACCTGTCAAAAGTTTGGGCACAGCCACATTTTTCTTACAATACATGCTCAATAAAGCAATAAGCAGCCTTTATTTTGCAAAAAAAGAAAAAAAAATCAGATTCTTAAATCCATCAAACTAACCACCATTTGTTGTCATATTTGCAGAGCATTCTCACATTTTATTTTTTAAACAAGGCCAGTCATATGACTATAATGGGTCTGCAGCTGCATGGCTGTCTAACTTCCCAAAGACGTGCTGCACTTGAGGTGAGCTTTTCATCAACCTTTTCGCCCAATAAGTCCCAAAACTGCTTGACTTTAATTCGGCTGTTGGAAAATAGAAGGAGTTTGTCTGTTTACATTGCAAAATATGGCTTCTTTGAGAATTCCAAAATTTTGGACACTATTCAAACAAGTAAATTATTCTCTTTTAACTTCTGACTATTTACCTTTTACAAGATTCCATTTGAGATTATATTGAGAAGTTAAGCTGTTTAAATTTCTCTAAAAACAGTGCTGTGACATTAGCAAAGTGTGTCCTAACTTTTGACAGGTACTGTAGTTACAGAATGCATTAAGAGAGATTTTGCTCGCTCTACTGCAGCAATAATATCACTGCACCACTGGATACTGACGTGATTTAAGTCCAGTGACTGAGAGAGCCACAGCAGATCATGGATGTCGTTCATTGCAGAGGCAGCCAGATGCATTTTTCAGAAATTAATTATGCCGCTGATCTTATATAGTTCTCCTGGACTACTGGCAGCAAAACAAGCACAAAACACCCCTGACCCACCATCATATCTGACTGTAGGCATGAGGCAAGACTGACCATCACCATCCATGCTCAGGCTGTAATGCGGGGGAAAAAGACACACAGCTGGAATTGGAGTTGATCTGGCAACCCAATCCCACAATGACTTGAAGGAAAACCAGCTCAAATGCCTGGCCTTATGACACAGAGCTGAAGAAAGATGTGAGAGCCGCTGGTTCTGAGGACCTGCCGTGTGAGTAACTGCAAACCGCCGGGTCAGTACTCCCACGCAAGAGGCGCTCCGACGAAAATCACCGCATTTCGACAGCGATTTTCCCTCCAGCGTATTTGAATCCTCTCCCTGATTGCTCCCAATGGGCTGCAAATCGTCCCAGAAGGCCAATGAATAATAAAGAAGCACACAAGTGATCAGCGCAGTAATCACAGGAGGAAATAACCGAGGGGGGTGAGGGGGGTCTAGGCAATTGAAGCTCTTCATGTCTCTCGGTTTTGCTGTTTGGCTGGAGGCAGTGACTGCAATCTGAATGCATGAAGCGCACACTTGACTGAGATGAATGAATAGAATATATAAGTGATGTTCCCAGTCCGTTTTGATTCGGTCTGTGTACTATGGCAGCCAGAGGCTTGTTGAATTGATTCCTTCAGGTGCGGCTCAGAATGGGCCGGCTGCCTGACCTGCATTCAAATTTCATTACTCGCACCTTAATGAAATCCTGAGAGGCAACTAATGTACTGCAGTATTACAATAACAACATTGACTTACTGATAACGATCTTAGAATTGGGACCCCCACGGTAACATAATAGCTGGTGAAAATAGATTCCAAAATGATTAATACGTGATAAATTCAGAGGGCAAGGTCTAAGGGCGTTTGGTTACATCGTTTTTAATAACTTCTAGAGCCTGCTTCTAATGGACTCTTTTGTCAAGAATATTTATACTTCTGACAGCCTCTCTCACCACATTACAGCATTACTGCTAACAAAAATTGCCATTGAAGAAATCCTAAAATATTTACAAAGCCAAAAATCCTTTTTATCTCCATTATATTCCATTTATAGCGAACATGGGTGTGAAAACAACAATAAGTTAAATGTATATACCGGAGCTATTCAACCTTATCCAGAAAGGGCCGGTGTGAGCGCAGGCTTTCATTCCAACCAAGCACTTACACCCCTGATACTACTAATCAAGCTCATTAGCAAAGACTCTTGGGGTAGATCAGTAGCATCAGGTGTGTAAGTGATTGGTTTGAATGAAAGCCTGCACCCACACCGGCCCTTTGTGGATAATGTTGAATAGCCCTGCTATATAACATGGTACATAAAATTAACTAAGAAAGGTGCTATTTATGTTGGAGAATAATTACTCATTTGCTCACGTTTAGTGATCGCTGCTTTAGTAATACCTCCAGACCCCGCCAGCTCCATGAGGCTCCTTTTGGGCCCCGGGCCCCATGCGTGAAACTGGTGGAAGACAGCTGTGCTGTGCTGTGGTGTGGTGGTGATGTGTATGAGCGCATTGACTCAGTTATTCACTTCCACACAACTCACTGATGCAACATGCAACGCTGTGCAACACACTGGTGCCACAGCATTGCACACACATCGGCCACATTGCTACACACACGCGCGCGCGTCACTGTTACTGCATACCTTAAATATGCTGCTCATGGAGCACAGCCTCTAGAGCATTATCTACACACACGCTCACTGCAGGAAATAACCATCTTGGTCTCAATCCAGCCTGTCCATCAGTGTGTCACAACTTAGCCTCTCTCATATTCCCCATTCTTCTCGTCTCGACAGTGAGAGCTGAAATAAACCTAAAAAATAAAACACCGCGGCTCCATGTACTGTTTTAATATAAAGTAAATCGATTTCTTCCATCCTGCCTTTTGGCGTGCTGGTGCACCCATAAAGGCCCAGAGCAATGTGCTCACCAAACCTCATGGGATACGAGTTGCAAATCACATCCTCCCATCTGGTGCTCCACTACAAAGGTTGAGTCCTGCAGGAGAAGCGCGGGCGACTCGACCTTGATGCACACGCCCACATGTCCGCTTCCCGTTTGCGATACATCAATCTGAATGTGGGAGGCGTGCCGTGTTCGGTATTGATCATATTTCCCTGAGCGGTTTACGCATTTGAGGGCTGTGCAAAACCTGTGCACACTCAAAGCAGGAAGTGCTCTACTATTCAAACAGGGAGATTACTCAAAGAGCACGACGCTGCACGAGCCCACGGGCAATATATGCTCAGGGGGGAGAGACATGGGCTTTTGCGCATGCACTGCATGCATTAGCACTATACCCGTGCGTGAGCAGGGCTCAAATAGCAATGCTAGCTGGAAAACACAGAATCTAACACATGGAGCAGAGATCTCCTTGTCCACTTTGTGCCGTCAATGACCAATTCTGCGCCGGTGCTGCGATTTCCATCCAGTACCAAGCCAGGTAAATACGTTACGCAAGGAAAGCACTCTAGCCGCGGAACACACACAAGCTCTTGGCAGGAGTACCACTTGCATTCTTTGGCTTCTTTTAGCCTTGTCCGAGGTATCATACTGCCAACCCACGAGGCAGCAATCTAGGCTAAGGTGGCTGTAGCATAAATTATTACATTTTTGTTTCTAGCTTCTTGTTCCATGGGTTTTATCTGGTATCAATATTTAGCTCCTCTATCATGGTTTTGGATTATTCATTAGCATACCGTACGTAATAAGCCCCAATATGCACACCGTTTCAGTGCAAAAGTCTAGCTAGAGTGGGTGCAGCCGTTTGCATCTGAATCATGACAGAATGCACGATGAAATCCCTCAGACTCTCAGGCTCGCGGACAGCCTCTCACTCCACGCGCCGTCAGCCAAGACAGAGCAGGCCTCTCATCAACACGCCAGCAACCCCAGAGAGAAAGCAGCGCCACCTGCAGGCTAACCGCTGCGCTAGCTCCTCTGACAGAACGGCCTTTATGACCTCATCGAGCAGCTGCCATCCTCTCTCTCACCTCCTCTCATCCCCTTCCCTCATCCCTCCATTCAGCGAAGCCCCAACAGCTGCTCTTCTTCCTCTCTCATTCACTCCATACATGAGACGACAGCTGCAACACACTACTGTAAATCCCTACAAACACCAGCCAAAGAGATGCCAGCACCAAACTCTACGTTTCTCTCTCTCTCTCTCTCTCTCTCTCTCTCTCTCTCTATTTAATACCAGACTTGTATGCCAGGGAGAGCAGTGCGTAGATTCTGATGTAAACCCCAAAAATGCAGAGACTCCTATATTAAGTGCCTATACAGGCCTCCAAGATAACATGCCACAGCTAACAGGATTAAAGAGTCAGATTTACAGACACTAAAAATTTGCAGGCCCTACTGATGACAAAACCTAGAAGCTACAAGGCTGTGCCGTGTTTGCGGCAATTAATTCTGAAAGAACAGTGGGAAGGAGGGGAAACTCCAACACTCGACCGACTCAGTCACCGGCTTTTGCGTTTTAAGGGCTGGCCCGCGTTTTTCTGAGGTTAAGAAAAAACATAATTTATCCAGTGGATGTTGACTGTTATTTTTGGTTTATAACCTTAAAAGGTTTAAAATGAAAATAATCATGATAAATACAGTTAGCTAGCATAACGAGAACACTGCGACGCTGCATCTGAATGTGCAAGCCGTTTTATTCATCCAGATGCATGCACTGGTCCAAATGAAAAGTTGCCGATTTCCTAACTTGGCCGACTAATATGAAGCTACCTGAAGTGAAAATGTTTATGTAATCCGACTCGTTTAGCTAGCTAGATAGAATACCGATGCTAGCACAGCCGTTGTGAATGTGTAAGCAGAGGCAAGCATTAACTAGCTAATGTTGACAACCTCTTACCAATGAGGTATCATAAACTGAACCAATTAAAGTAAAACCAACGAGATAAGATGGGAAAACGCCATGCGGCAATACAGTCAATTACTGAATAGAGATGTATGAGAAGTAAAACTGATACATTTCTTACAATCTCTCAAAAATGGTTCTTGCAGTACTCAATACATTTTCTTCAAGAAAAAAATCAAATAAATAAAACAAAACTTCCCTCCGAATTGTTGATAAGGTTGGAAATCAGACAAACAACTCTACAGATAACAATAATAAACAGACTAGTTGCGGTAAAAATCATTGTATTGTATGCAAACGTAGGGAAATCTAATACACTTGGTACGGCATCTGGCTTGACTTTTTTTTCCGGTTAACTTCTCCATCAGATCTACCTCAAAACACACTGCCTAGAAGCGTGAGCCGCACGCATGACAGTTCTCCAGCAGTGTGAGATTTCCTCCTCCAATTTGTGCAATCCACGATTTTTGTAAACGCGGCGCCATCTGGTATTCTGAGATAGCTTATGCCTTTAGTTTTAGAAGAATAATTTGTGCAACCGGGCGCACAACAGTTTACGGTTTTACTTGGGGAAAAAAAAACAGAGAACACGCCATCTCACTTGAACGGTCTTGCTCAGCACACTGACCTTTCATGTTGTGACGTCAAGGGCAAAAGCGGAAGTTGATCAGGTTCAAACGTGGCATCTTTCTGAGCAAATCATGCAATCTATTGAAAGCTATTCCCTGGGATATGGACGGACAATTCACCATGAAATTTCACATTAAAATTCTTTTTGGGGCTCAGGGACAATATTTGAAACAACAGTCAGCGTTGAAAAAGCTAATGTTAATCTTTGAACAACGTCAATGTACGAAACTGAAACAAGACGAATAACATAAGAGAAATCTACAGCATATTTAGGGTATCTGGAAATTCAGACAGCGTTTCTCTTGGGAATGAGCTTTTTCTGATTTATAATGCTGTTTACATAGGCAGCTTGCAAGGTTCTGGGGCACAGCCGTGGTAAATGGCTAGACTGTGTGACATGAAACCGCAGAAGCCTCCTGATGACTGCTCTCAGCTATTTACTTTGGAAGAGCAATGATGAGTGCGGAAACTCCAACACTCGACTGACCAATGGGCTAACTTCATTCCATTCCATGGGGTTCTTCATTCTATCTGTAATGCTCTCCCCATCACTAATCTGGGAGCTCTGATCCCAATCGACTGATGCTCAGAGCAGAGATTTCCCCCTCTTCACAAGCACATGCAAAGCAGAGGGAATTTACAGCATCCCAGCAGAGGGCAGCAGTGAGCCATTAGATGTCCTTGTACCATTTCCTTAATCCACAGAGCGAGAACTACCCCATCACCATTCATTTCCCCAGTAATTCATGGATGAAGGAAGAAAATACAGCAGATATCCTTGAGAGTTCTAGATCCATGATGTAGAGAACAGCCTGATTGCAGCTGAAACGATCAAAGCTGCTTTGTAGCTGCTCCAAACTGCTGGGCTGTCTGTAAGCTTCAGTATTAGCCAGTCAACTAAGGGCAAACTGCTGATTTCTTAACACAACTTGTCACTCAACTGATTAGTTCATTACATAGTTACCTCCCCACATCTGGTATTTTGGATGCAGAGAGGTAGTTGCAGTAAAGATGAAAACAAATGCCAGTGCACCACCAGGCTGCCTAAGACCGAGGAAACATGCCCCCCCCCACCCCCCACCCCCCCGTCAGCTCTGGGACACAACTCACCTGTGCTGCCTCCCAGCCCCACTGGCGGTATTTGGGGTCGTGGGTGAAGCGCCACATGTACCAGTACGTCTCAATGACCTCCGGCCGCAGGATGTAGTACTTTTCGTTCTGCCTGACGGCCACAGCCTCCAGGCCGCTGTCGAACTTAAAGGCCTCCGGTCCGAGCTTCAGCACTGCGGGGGCACAGAAAGGTGGATCTCAGGAGAACTCCAGCACTGGAGGGTTGTAGATCGGAAAAAAGAACGTGCAGCTTGGGAGGCACCTGTATCGCACAATGCACACGTAAGATTTTCACACCCCACCAGCAAACACTGGAACGAGTCTCACCTCACGAGCAACAGTTTTTTTGTATTTAAAAATCAAGCAACAGATCTCAAGTTGAAACATAAAATGAAATTCTTGGTAAATTTTTGTTTTCTCAATGTGATATTTATAGATACGGAATTTTGCACAAAATAATACTTTCTGGAGAACAGGAAAGCAGGAGGAAGAAATGTGTGACATTCCCATGGTAACCCAGCACTAAGTGATTCATTGTTTAAGCTGCCATGGCAACCTGGTTTCTAAAACGGGAACATGATGGAAAAACCTGTTCAGCTGTACACTAGGCTAAGTGAAGTCATTATTCGGCGTTAACTTTTACTATAAACAGAAGCTCATTCTTACATAAAGAGAAACCAGTAACGGAGTCTAATGCAAGATCTTAACCCGTTTGCACAGAATACAAATGATGCCATTTTTTCCTGTTGTGTATGAGCCGATTTAGGCTTTAATTCAGTATTTGTCAGAGACTCTGGAAAATTATTCCATTGAGGCAAGGCATTTGAAAATTCAATTACAGAACTATTTAGGAATTAAATTTCAGAATTTATGGAAGCCAGCATCTATATCTGCACAAAGGGGTTAATGTCAGAAATCCTGTCGTTCTCCTGTGCGGAACGAGGATCCAGGGCAGGTGTGAGTGACTCACCTGTGCGGTTTTAGGGGTCAGTGCAGGCGTGGGTGACTCACCTGTGCGGTTTTAGGGGTCAGTGCAGGCGTGGGTGACTCACCTGTGCGGTTTTAGGAGTCAGTGCAGGCGTGAGTGACTCACCTGTGCGGTTTTAGGAGTCAGTGCAGGCGTGAGTGACTCACCTGTGCGGTTTTAGGAGTCAGTGCAGGCGTGAGTGACTCACCTGTGCGGTTTTAGGAGTCAGTGCAGGCGTGGGTGACTCACCTGTGCGGTCACAGGACTCAAGGTAGGTAAATGGGATTCATCGGTATGGTGATAGGATTCAGGGTCGGAGAATGAGACTTTCCAGGGCAGTTGTAGGACTTCTGGTAGAAGATAGAGACTCACCAGTGCAGTCATACGACTTGTGGCAAGAGATAGAGACTCACCGGTGCGGTCATAGGACTCGTGGCAGGAGATATTGACTCACCGGTGCGGTCGTAGGACTCGTGGCAGGAGATAGAGACTCACCGGTGCGGTCGTAGGACTCGTGGCAGGAGATAGAGACTCACCGGTGCGGTCGTAGGACTCGTGGCAGGAGATAGAGACTCACCGGTGCGGTCGTAGGACTCGTGGCAGGAGATAGAGACTCACCGGTGCGGTCGTAGGACTCATGGCAGGAGATAGAGACTCACCGGTGCGGTCGTAGGACTTGTGGCAAGAGATAGAGACTCACCGGTGCGGTCGTAGGACTCGTGGCAGGAGATAGAGACTCACCGGTGCGGTCGTAGGACTCATGGCAGGAGATAGAGACTCACCGGTGCGGTCGTAGGACTTGTGGCAAGAGATAGAGACTCACCGGTGTGGTCGTAGGACTCGTGGCAGGAGATAGAGACTCACCGGTGCGGTCGTAGGACTTGTGGCAAGAGATAGAGACTCACCGGTGCGGTCGTAGGACTCGTGGCAGGAGATAGACTCACCGGTGCGGTCGTAGGACTCATGGCAGGAGATAGAGACTCACCGGTCTTGGTCGTGGGACTTGTGGCAAGAGATAGAGACTCACCGGTGTGGTCGTAGGACTCGTGGCAGGAGATAGAGACTCACCGGTGCGGTCGTAGGACCCGTGGCAGGAGATAGAGAATCGCTGGTGCGGTCGTAGGACTCGTGGCAGGAGATAGAGACTCGCCGGTGCGGTCGTAGGACTCGTGGCAGGAGATAGAGACTCACCGGTGCGGTCGTAGGACTCATGGTAGGAGATAGAGACTCACAGGTGCAGTCGTAGGACTCGTGGCAGAAGATATTGACTCACAGGTGCGGTCGTAGGACTCGTGGCAGGAGATAGAGACTCACCGGTGCAGTCGTAGGACTCATGGCAGGAGATAGAGACTCACCGGTGCTGTCGTAGGACTCATGGCAGGAGATAAAGACTCACCAATGCGGTCGTAGGACTCATGGCAGGAGACAGAGACTCACCGGTGCGGTCGTAGGACTCATGGCAGGAGATATTGACTCACCGGTGTGGTCGTAGGACTCGTGGCAGGAGATATTGACTCACCGGTGCTGTCGTAGGACTCATGGCAGGAGATAGAGACTCACCGGTGCGGTCGTAGGACTCGTGGCAGGAGATATTGACTCACCGGTGCTGTCGTAGGACTCATGGCAGGAGATAGAGACTCACCGGTGCTGTCGAAGGACTCATGGCAGGAGATAAAGACTCACCAATGCGGTCGTAGGACTCATGGCAGGAGATAGAGACTCACCGGTGCGGTCGTAGGACTCATGGCAGGAGATAGAGACTCACCGGTGCAGTCATAGGACTCGTGGCAGGAGATATTGACGCACAGGTGCGGTCGTAGGACTCGTGGCAGGAGATATTGACTCACCGGTGCGGTCGTAGGACTCATGGCAGGAGCTAGAGACTCACCGATGCGGTCGTAGGACTCATGGTAGGAGATAAAGACTCACCAATGCGGTCGTAGGACTCATGGCAGGAGATAGAGACTCACCGGTGCGGTCGTAGGACTCATGGCAGGAGATAGAGACTCACCGGTGCAGTCATAGGACTCGTGGCAGGAGATATTGACTCCCCGGTGCGGTCGTAGGACTCGTGGCAGGAGATATTGACTCAGCGGTGCGGTCATAGGACTCGTGGCAGGAGATAGAGTCATCGGTGCGGTCGAAGGACTCGTGGCAGGATACACTCACCGGTGCGGTCATAGGACTCGTGGCAGGTGTGAGCGATCTCAGCCCCGAGCTGCAGGTAGTGTCCAGCCTTGTCGTCGGGGGAGCCATCGGCGCCCAGAGCAAACATGCCACCAGCGAAGCAGGTCAGGTGCCCCATCTTGCGCTCCAGATGGCCGTTCTTCCACTCCCCGATGAAGGTGAGGCCGCTGCTCGACTTCCGGATCAAGTGTCGCTCAATGGCCTGCAGGGAAACATTAAAACACCCAAAGGGTGAGGAACATGAAGAACCAGGAGGACTGATGTCAATGCCATCCCTGGTGGGCTTCATTCAGAGCCTTACATACAAACTCAGCGCTGCACATATCGGTGACTTCATGCCAACATGAACCTCATCTGACGAACCCGTTTGCTCAGTTTAGAGTCTCACAGACCCCAGAGGCTCTGTTACAGCTCAAAACAAGTCTAACACTGTTTCATCAGTTCGATATTTCACAAGTGTTCCTTACTTAATGAGAACTACGAATAAACTTGTTTTTGAACATAATTTTTCAGAGAAGCAGTGCCATAACTTACTTTCGGCTTTTGTTAAAACTCAAAGCTGATTTCAACAAAATATGAAGATTAACAGTACACCATATGTTAACTGTATCCCGGCCTGAAAACTTTCACAGAATGGTGATTACTCCTTATTTCCCAAACCTCCTTTATAATAATGCCGCGTTTCACTGCAGAGCATTCTCAGCTGCGGCTCCCCAACAGAGAAGCATTCACAGCATTAGCCTCTGGACCCATCACTCAGACCCCTGTGCCCTGAGGGGTTCAGCTGTACATCACTGCTGTCTCCCATAAGCATGAGGCCTTATCACTGACCCAGCTGTGTCAACATGACAATGAGCACATCCACCATAAATCCGCAGGCGCTGCCGTTCAGCCTGGGTTTACGCGCTCCTTCAATTACTGCAGTTTATTCCACACATCCTCCCACAGGCGTTTCTGCTCAAGCACACCTGAGTGACGGAGAGCGCTCACCTCGATGGCTTCATCGTAGGTCCTCCTGGCCTCCGTGTCCGTCCGGCCGGACATCAGCCAGGCTTTTAGCAGGTACTCGTAGAAGCTGTCGCCCAGGCCCCCCACTGACGAATGGTCTGGGGGAGAAGAGAGTTAATCATTTTAGACCCTTTCCGCAGTACTGTAGGGCTCTTTCCTCTGATTTACTGTTACCAGCAGGGTAAACCCACAGTCATATGGACACAGTAAAATCCAGTCTCCACTGTTCGGTCTTATTAAAAAGAATGGATAAACTGGACCACCTCGCAGTTGAGCATTTAATTTAGCCAATTTCCATGAACTGAATGGAGGCATTTTAACCCCAGTCCTGCCTCTCGCTAATGCTTATCGAGGACCAGCATACAGGGAAATGGCTACTGGGGAACAATACATCGACGACCGGCACACATGGAAGCGAGTGTTGGTCAGATATATCGGCGACCGGCAGGACTAGGGTTAAAGGCTTCGGAGAGAAGAGACCACTGACTGACCCACAGGACTTTAGTATACGGGCAGGTGCTACGAGCCGTGCCCATATAAGGGCGTAAACAGGGCCTCATTATGCATTCTGAGTGTAACTGTTCGTAGCAAAGCCTCAACACAAAACTGTCACTCAGACACAGGCTCCCATTGTACAATGGTGGACCATTTCAGCAGAGGTCACGTTCGTAATTAAGCAGAAAACAGTAAAGCTGAGACTGACCTCCTGAGTGTCAAACAGAGTGCCTGACCGACAGACTCACTCACTCACTGACTGACTCGCACGCTGTCCTTAAACAGTCAACTACCAAAAATAATACAACCCCAATTCCGAAGTAGTTGGGGCAAAGTGTAAATTGTGAATAAAATCAAAACGCAATGACTTTCAAATCACACCAGCCAGTATTTTATTCACAATAGAACAGAGATAACATAGCAAATGTTGAAACTGAGAAATTTTACAATTTTATCCACAAAATGGGCTCATTTCAAATTTGATGGCTGCTACAGGTCTCAAAAAAGTTGGGACAGGGGCCTGTTTACCATGGTGTAGCATCCCCTCTTCTTTTTAAACGCAGAGTGGAGGCGTCTGGGCGTTGAGGAGACACGTTTCTTGAGTTTAGCCATTGGAATTTGATCCAAGTCTTGCTTAATACAGGCTTCCAGCTGCTGGAGAGTTTTGGGTCTCCTTTGCAGACTTTTCGTTTAATTATGCTCCAAATGTTCTCAATTGGTGAAAGATCAGGACTGCAGGCAGGCCAGTTCAGCACACAAACTCTTCTACTACGAAGCCATGCTGTTGTAATAGCTGCGGTATGTGGTTTTGCAGTGTCCTGCTGAAATACACAAGGCCTTCCCTGGAATAGATGTCATCTGGAGGGGAGCATATGTTGCTCTGAAACCTTTATATACCTTTCAGCATTCATAGTGCTTTTTAAAACATGCAAGTGTCCTACACCATATGCACTAATGCATCCCCATACCATCAGAGATGCTGGCTTTTGAACTGAACGCTGATAACTGGAGGGGTGGTCTTTCTCCTCTTTAGCCCGGAGGACACAACGCCCATGATTTCCAACAACAATGTCAAATTTGGACTCGTCTGACCACAGGACGCTTTGCCACTTTGCTACAGTCCATTTTAAATGAGCCTTGGCCCACAGAACACGGCAGCGCTTCTCAACAATGGCTTCCTTTTTGCATGATTGAGTTTTAGGTGGCATCTGTGGATGGCACAGCGGACTGTGTTTACAGACAGTGGTTTCTTGAAGTATTCCTGCGCCCATTTAGTAATTTCAATGACAGAATCATGCCGGTGAGTGATGCAGTGGCGTCTGAGGGCCCGAAGATCACGGGCATCCAGTAAAGGTCTGCGGCCTTGTCCCTTACGCACAGAGATTTTTCCAGTTTCTCTGAATCTTCTGATGATGTTATGCACTGTCGATGATGAGACCTTCAAAGCCTTTGTAATTTGACGTTGAGGAACATTGTTTGAAAAGTATTTCACAATTGTTTTACGCAAGCCTTCACAGGTTGAAGAGCCTCTAGCCATCTTTACTTCTGAGAGACTCAGCCTCTCTAAGACATCCCTTTTAAAGCCAATCATGTTACACACCTGATGCCAGTTAATTTAAGGGGTGATCTGGGATTAAATGAAAAATGACACCAGGAAACAACTCAGAATTAATCTAAAGAGGTATATGTAATAACCACCAAAAAAGATACAAGTTGGCATTTTTCTGTTTATGTGGTTGCCATAGTAACCGAGCAAGCTCATTATATATGCAGAAAACTTCTGGCACCAATTCCTCTTTAACTCTATGATAGAATTCAGTTTTTCTTTCATCATTTAAAAGCCATTGCTTATCCAAATGCAATGACATAGCCATTCTTTGCCCAATTTATCAGTTTTGTGATTTTGGGGAATTTTACTCAAATTTTAAAATTATTTTGCGCAGAATCTGACAAATACTCAAAATATTCAAAGTATGTAAGAGATAGGAAAAATTTCCCTATGTCATTGCAACTCCAATGAAGTACCTGCAGCCCAAATTTCATTGATTTTCAATGATAAATAAAAAAGTTATGGCTGCCACAAACATGAGAAACGTGGAAAAAGTAGTACCTTAGGAAATCAGTGGAAAATGCATTAGACCGCATTGAAAAGTTGAGTTCAGTTTTTAATCCTAGTAGCAATTAGTGATTCTTAAAGGTGGGTTATTATAGAATATTTTTATTCAAAAAAAACTTCTGGAAAAATAATCAAATTTTGCCCATTTAACCCCAGATCACCCCTTAATTACTTGCTAAATACTCTTTCAGCTGATTGTCTTATATATTAATTACTTTTTCAGCCCTTTTTTGCCTGTGTCCCAACTTTTCTGAGACCTGTTGTAGCCAGAAAATTTGAAATAAGCTCATTTTGTGGATAAAAATGTAAAATGTCTCAGTTTCAACATTTGAAATGTTATCTATGTTCTATTGTAAATAACATATTGGCTCATGTGATCTGAAAGTCATTGCATTTGGATTTTATACATAATTTACACTTCGTCCCAACTATTTCAGAATTGGGGTTGTAGAATTGCTGTGCACTGGCATCCTGTCATCCTCCTCACAATCCTGGGGGTTCCTTTGGACCTACAGCTGATCTGAATCCATGGAGACTTGCCCTTCTGACAGATAAATCCAAGGAAATGAGTGATGAGGGCAGAGAGGGGGAATCTCATCAGTACGAGTGACCCTGACAGCGGTGTGGAGGCTGTCCCCCTCTGTAGAGTGATGTGCGAGGGGCTGCGAGACACACCTCTCTGAGCTGTACACATTCACACACCCCGAGTGAAACTGCAGGTTTCTGAAATGTAAAGCCAGCAATAACAAAATAAACATCAGACCTTGACCATCTATAATGTTTTCTTCCAACTAAGTAAAATCAAAAGAAAAAAAGAAATGGACAACTACTATGAAAAACTTGCTTGATCGTCATCACATCATTCTCAAGAATACAAGACTTCCTGTCTCAGGGGGAGAATCCCATGCCATGATGTCACCGCCACAGCCATGTTTGATATTTGGTGTGGTGTTTCTGGGATCATGAGCTGTGTGGGTTTCCCTTTAAGTTCCCTCTCTCACCACAAGCCCCAGTCAGCTGGTCGCAGAGGAGAAAGGGCAGGTGGTCTGCGTTCGTCATGACTATTAAGGAGAATGTGAAATTTCAGCAGTGATGCTCATCATTCAGCATACAAGGGAAACACTGCAGTCACACTGAAAACCTGGGGAATAACCAAAATGCAGCTGTACAGCTTTTTTCTTAGGAGGAGTGAGATAAAGTTCCAAAGTGCAGGTGTATGGAATTCATAAAGACTTATAAACAAAGACTTGCTGCTGTAGTAAACTCAAAGGGAGCTTCCAAAAAGCGTTAGTCAAAGGATTGCGCAGCCCAATACAAGCAGGGTGTTATAGGTTTTTAATTTCAATTTACTGTAATTACTGTCCACGTTTTTTTTCTCTTGATTTTAGCCGTTTGGAAGATCACATCAAAGACCAGAAATAAGTTACTTCAGGCCATAAATTTCAAAGACATACAATTCCAAAAAGGAGTGAGAAGGCTTTTTACGACCCACTGAGGCTGCGCCGACTCTGGGACGGTTTTTGCTGGCTGCAGACGGACGGAGCGAGGACAGGATGAAGGCTGGGGTGTTTACTAACACACACTGCTGAGATGCGATTCTGCAGCATAAACACCACCCCTATATGCAGCTCTTTGCTCTGATTCTTCCTGAGACGGGAGGGGTGGATTCGCCATTAAACTATGCGAGGCTCAGAGAACCTATTTGCAGATTTATCACCTCTAGTCAAAGGCAGGCAGAACAACCGCTATATGGATGCTTCGCTCCCAGAAGATGGTCCCATTTTACGCCAAAACCTTTATTCTGAGCTCCCTCTCTCAGTTTCCCAGGGGAAAAAACAACGCTTGGAGAGCACACACAGAGCGAGTATTTATAATCATTCTCATTAATGATGACCAAACGCACCAACCATCTGCTGATGGGAATGCTCATGTATTAACAGCTGCGGAGCAACAAATATCCATGTCTCACTCCCCCTGGCTTAGAGCAGGCCAAATGAAATCAGATGAAACCTGGCTTGTTAAAAGGCACGACAGAGCATTCAATTTAATCTCTGGCCTCTTCATATGACAATGCCAAATGCCTGATGCATTGCTGGGCTGCTTTGATATTTTTCTGGAGCTCATTAAAAGTTTAAGAGGGTGGTGGTGGGACGGAGGGAGCAGATGGATTGCAGTATAAAGTGTTACATCACTGGCATCAGATCTTTATGCCTTCTTGCTGAGAACAGAATCTCTTTTCCCTTTAATCATGATGAAGAAGAAATAACTCTGAGGCTGGGTCTGCCAGTTCTTTTCCTAATCCATCTCGCTCAGCTGACTTCCAAGTGAACCAGGGGCTGATGCCGTTGTGCATGATCGGCCGTTTTTAAAGGGGACCTATTATGCAACATTTCCAAGTTTATATTTTGATCTTGGACTCCCCTAGAGTACTGATCGTTCAAAGTCCAAAACAGGGTCCTTGTTTAGCTCATACTGCCATCCGCAAAAGACCTCATTTGTAGTCCATTGTTGTCTCTGCCTGAAACGCCTCGTTTGGGTGGCTCTTCCGCTATGCCCCCCCCGTGTGCCCACTTACTTCTGATTGGCCAGTTCTGTGGAGGGCGGAGCTGGGCGGGACTCTGCAGAACGCAGTTTTCCGGGTCCGCCTCCCTAGTGCGAAACGTGAGACGCGTCTGCCATCTGAGCTAAGGAATCGACGGGGAAATTCCGCAATCAAACGCTGTGCAAGTGTATAGATCTAATGAAATAAACTTTTTCTAATAAACGCAGCGGCGAAAGTGGAGGACACAGTGCGAAAGTCTGGCAGCTCAAGCTCGAATTTGCTATCCACCTACGGCTACTATGGTGAGTACACCAGTGTTGCTACTCTATAGCTAGGATTGAGGGAAAGCTAGAATCCAGCCCATACAGACACATTTGTAGAACGGGTCGACATACCCAAGTGTAGACCGGAGACTGTAGAAATCCAGTGGGTCTGAATTTAGAGGGAAACATGGACAGTGAGGAGCAGCTAAAAGTGAACCAACAACTTATGGATGGCTTCGGTGTGGATTATAAGGACCTGCTGCTCCGTGTGCATAACTGTGGTGTGTCGCTGGCCTGGAGTAACAAACAGCTTCTGCGCTGGTATATGACGCGGGCAAAAGCTCCAGGCTAAACGGTCCTTTCAGGGATTGCCCGCGGTAATGGTTTACTTATTGCGCCGGAATGACCAGCGTTTGCTCGCGGAAAATGGGCGCATTATGGATAGTACGCGACAGCTAGAGAGAGCTCCGGTTATGTTATGAACATAATTCAGGTTTTACAGTCCTTAAGTTCTGTTTGCGTGAACAGTTGCTAATGTGGAACTAGCGTATCGATAACTTCTACAGGAAAGAATTGCGTATTCAATCGCCGCCTTTTTCGGCATTTTATTAGCCAGAACAATTTCTAAAGGGGGATGAAATTATGCCACGGCAATGCAGAGAAATCGTTTGTTAGACCAGACATGTTATAGTTTGTGCATTTCGCGATTACTTTCACCGCGGTAGCATCAGAGAGCTAGCCCAGATATTGGTGAAGCATCCGGCTGACCCTGGTCATGGATAAGTGAAGCGATCACAAGCAGCCGTAAACAAACCCAAGCACGTATCCCAAGCTCTGCAAAACCTATGTCTGGTCTAACTGCAGCCTTTTCAGCCCAACTTTGCGGACACATACAGCATCTCTTCGGTTAGCTTCAACTATAGCGGCTACAATTGGGCAACATTATGATGAAACTGCCACATTGATGCTTACCGAAGTAACACAAGCATACCGATCAGAATTACTGCAAGTTAACCAGGAGCATTTTTAAGTTGCGCAGCACGCGAACTAACATGCAGTAGCTGGTAACCGAGTGGTCATAACAACAGACACAAATGTTACCCTGCAATACAGGTCTTACAGACATCAAGTTCCGTTAACGTGAACAGTTGTACCAAGCATCCAAATTACAAACAAGTATAAAAAGTTAGCTTCAAATGAGGTTTGTGTTTTACACACACCTTCTGTTGAATGTCCCCTGATATTACTCTTGCATATTTAGGACACAAACATTAGCAACAGTAACTTGGCTACGTTAGCCGCTGTGCTACAGCCACAATCAACTGGCTCTCACGTCAGGTTGGCTTATGCAGTAAAAGCGACTTAAAGCTTCTGCGTCTGTGAGTCACGGACAGTCACGATCAATCCAGGCTTTATCTTCAGATATTTTACAAAACCTGCGTTTGAGGCCAGTTGTTAGTGCTAACTATCGTTAGCGGTCCTGCTAGCCACCCGTAACATGTTAGTTTCACTTACATTATTTGATGCTATAACGTTACTTACAGCTTGTGGCTCCGAGCGCTTGATCGATGCAACTGCTTCAGGTTTGAGAAGCAGCTGAAACGCTTATCCAGCGTCGAATTATCCTGTATTGACAAAGTTGTCTTTGGTGAAATGCTGAGCACAAACAGCTAATATTCCCTTTGGCCGTGGCTGTTTGCTGCCAGCAAACAAAAAAGCTACCAACTGATTTCTGGTGGCATCGTCTTTTGGAAGAGAAATAGGTGCTTTTCTTTGTGTCCAAAAATAAACGGACGAGCAGCTTTGGGAGTATACTTTGAGAAGCAGCTGAAACGCTTATCCAGTGTCTAATTATCCTTTATTGACAAAGCTGTCTTTGGTGAAATGCTGAGCACAAACAGCGAACGTTCCCTTTGGCCGTGGCTGTTAGCTGCCAGCAAACAAAAAAGCTACCCACTGATTTCTGGTGGCATCCTCTTTTGGAAGAGAAATAGGTGCTTTTCTTCGTGTCCAAAAATAAACGGACGAGCAGCTTTGGGAGAGATACTGACAAAACTGCACCTCAAATGATCTGCGGTTCTTCTTTTATATTTCTGGAGGTGTAGACGCTACTAAGGCGTAGTATGATTCACGGTTGTTTGTGCCTGCTCGAATAGTTTTCGGTGTGGGCAGGTCCAGCGCAGTGATTGGCTCTGGCTAGGTCTGTATTAATTGGACGGCACAACCTGAGTCAGGTTTTCCCCAGATCTCGTGAAGATCTCGGGACGAGCTGTTCAGAGAGGAAATCACGCTCACGAAATCACATTCTTGGATTACGGCAAGACCCCTGTATCTTATGTTTAGAAACTTTACAGAGGTTGAGTATGGACATCCAACATTATAACATTACTTATATATATTAAAAGAAGGATCAGCATAATGGGTCCTCTTAAACACCAGGCAATTTAAAGTTTTTCAAAATGCCATCAAAATAACCATAATTCATTTCTGTTGATGGCACTGTTCAGGCTAACGTCCCCTGGCAAAAATTCTGGAATCACCACACACAAGAGGATATTCACCCAGTTTTTTTTACTTCATAGCAAATAAACAATTTGCAGATAGGACAAAAAATAATTTTGTTTATTTGTTCAACATTCAGGCTTCATGAATCAGACCTAAAAAAATAGGATAAATTAATTAATGTTGAAGAAAAATTATGGAATCACATTGTAATTGCCATTTCTAAAAGAAATACCAGCAAAAATCTGAATATGCAAATTAGTCTGCAGTTAAAAGAGAGCGCTTGCTAACCTTAAGGAGGTGTTGGACTAGGCTAATTGAGAGGAAGCATGGCACCAACAAGAGAGCTGGCAATTTAAACAATGGAGAAGATTAAAAAAACTGCTCCAAGAAGGTTGTTCCCAGTGAGCTGTGGCTAAAATTTGGTGCAAGTATAAACAAAACAGGAAGGTTATAAAATGAAACCATACGGGTAGACCACAGAAGACATCAAAGCGTCAGGACAGAAAACTCAAAGCAATATGCCTTGAAAACAGAAAATACACAACAAAATAAATGAAAAACAAATGGGCTGAGTCAGGAGTCAATGTTTGTGACAGACGAATGAAATGGGACTTACCAATGGAAAAGCCAAACGAAAACCAGCACTAACATGTAAGCAGAAGAAAGCAAGGTTACAGTGGGCTAAAGAGAAGCAAGCACAGAGTGTGGATAATTGGATGAAAGTGATATTCAGTGATGAATCACGAATCTGCATTGGCCAAGGCAATGATGCTGGAAATTTTTTCTGGTGTCATTCTAATGAACAAAAAAGGTGACTACTTGAAGAAAACAAACAAATATTCCCTTCATTTTAAGATGGGGTTGCATGTCAGGTACAGGACCAGGGGAAATGGCAATCGTTACCTCAACAGTCAATGCACAGGTATACATTGAAATTTCAGACCGTTGTCTGATTCCATCAACAGAAAATGGGTTTGGTGATGATGGAATCATTTTTCAGGAAGAAAATGCATCTTCCCACAGCACAAAGTGTATAAAAGGTTCTCTTCAATAAAAGGACATGGCCAGTCAACAGTCCGGACCTCAATCAAACTGAAAATTTACGGTGGAAATGTAAAAAAAGGTCCACGACAAGGCCCCATCCCGCAAAGCTGATCTGTCAACCGCTAATCGAGAAAGTTGGAACCAGCATGATGGAAAATATAGTTTTTCAGTAGTGAAGTCCATGCGTCAAAGAATTCCGGCCATCATAAAGGTCCAAGGAGGAGCAACAAAGTAATAATTCTGAATTTTGATGATTCCATATTTTTTATATGCCATTAATTAAAATAATTTGTTTGAGGCATACTTCATGGAGCCAGATTGTTCAGCTGTTGCACAAACTATTTTTGTGTCATATCTTCAATTTATTTACTTGCCATGAAGTAAAAGAGCTACATAAACATCCTCTAAGTGTGGTGATTACATCATTTTTTGCCAGAGTTGTTGTCCTTAAACTTATTTCGCTTTGCTCTGGAAAGTATTTTAAGCACCAGTGTTATTTCTACAGAGCTCTAAATGAGATTTCCTTCTAAAAAGATCACCATCTCCGACCATCTCTTACAGCCATCAAAATCACAAAAGAACGAGAAATGGCCTGCTGGAGAGTGCAGACATCTGATGCGGGACTCAGTGTAATTGTATCTTTTGGCTGACTGGGGCAAACATTTAATCAACTCTTCCTTGGCTCAGGACTAACCGTTCTACAAAGTTTAATGAGCAACAAATACCAAGATACTGAAATAACGGACACAGCAAAAACATAGCCCAAACCTTCTTTTGCAAAAGAAACATAAAACGCTATGCGTGGAACGCTGAGCTCTGTGGAATTTGAATTTAGTTTTCAGCTTCATGTTTTGATGTGAACTCCTGTCTGAAGGTTTCTTATGGTATGCTGAAGAGCAGCGCTCCGTTCCCGACATCTGCTCAAAAATACATTAATATATAATCTCGTCTCCCTGGTAGTGTGGTAATTTAGGCATTCATAAGAGCCTGCGGGGCCGAGACAGCAGTAAACCCACCACACATTCAATCTTACATTGGCTGAGATATTCAACCAGTGCCTTTGGGAGGCGACACAAAACTGCATGCAACACAAAGAGAAATGAAGAGGAATGCGAGAGACATTAGGTTCTGTTAGACAATAGTAAGAGATGCTGTGAATTGAATGGTTGATGGGGCATGGTGAAGATCAATTTTATTCCGAGGCCGGTTGCTCTAAAACAAACACGCTATGAGTCAACACCACATACTCTACCCAGATACTGTGACTGACGGAGAGGAGAGAAAACACTGACCCACGCTGACCCTGTTTGTGACGCCGCCCCTCCTGTCAGCTTGTGCACACATAGGGGCCCCAAATATTTTCTCAAGCCTGCATCATAATATATTTGTTTAGCCATTTAAACCATTTAAAGTCCAAACTGGAGAGAGGACTGTTGTGGATAACTAACAGAGAAAATCTGGAATCGCTAATAACTAAGCAAGTGCTGTTAGAGGACAACAGCAAGGTACATCTTATAAACTACAGTATTCTCCCCAATGGGGAAAAACAAGCGTTTGGCTCAGTAGTGGCGTTAAAAGAAAGGGTATAGGGTCCAGAATATCAACAAGGAACTACTCTGGGCTCCAGGAATATTCACAGCAAATTTTACCCAATTCCAATAAGAACTGTTTGACTTTCTGTATTTTTGAAAAAGATATGTTGGCTGAAAAGTGGTGCAACTGGATCAGTCAATGGTGTCACCAGATCAACAGGATTGCATTTTCATGCCCCAAGATGTTCACAGCGATGTTGATCCGATTCCCATAAAGTTTCACTTGCATCTGGAAATTTGCCAGGTCATGTGGCGTTACCGACTAGTTTTTCGCCGTTTTCACCCAAAATAAATCAAATGAACAAAATTTGCTATTTTGTTGTTTGAAGTACTAGTAAGGACCTACACAAAGCCATTTAAATTGTAACTCCATCTTGCTAAGTTTTGGAGCTATGATACAAAACACACCAATTTTGTAACTCCGTTACCACTTGACCAGGCCCAAATGTTAAATCTGGCTACAAGTAGTGCTACATGACACCTTTCAGAGTCACCATTATTTCCATTAAAGCTGTTTGAGTTACCGCCATTTTTAAATGTTAAAAGTTTTGCCTGATGGTGGTACTACAGCAAAGGTCACAGGATGATCAATAGAAAAATAACCTTCCTTTACGCAACAGAAAATATTACAAGTGTGACATGATTCCCATAAAAACTGTTTCTTATTGCATTTGGAAATGTGAAGGTTAATCCGCCACTGGTGCTACAGAAAAGGTCGTTACGTCACGCAAAACAATAGAGTCCATCCTCCGTGAACCAGGACTGAACACAAGCAGTTTCAAGCAATTTCCTTTAAAAGGTCTAGTTATAGCGCCAACACAAAGGAATGGCGATGTTTGCATATTAAAGAGCCATATATCAAGAAGCATGTACATACATGCAATCAGCCTTTCAATGTTTTGCTTGATTTAATGCAAAGTTCTTTTTCATTGATCAATTCAAATTTCCGTTAAATTTAATGTTTGCAGGTGGTTGCATAGATGAATGATAACATCCTTATATATTTTTTCCACCTGGCACCAAAGGCATGTTTTTGAAAACTTTCCCCAGGTATTCAGTGACTGAGAGTCAGACACTCCAGAGTGTGCGGCTCATTAACTCGCTCTAAGTATATTTTTCAGATACTGATTTATGCACTACACAGCATTTGCTAATACAATGCTGATGTGGCTAATAATGTTCTTTGGTCAGCACTTGTCTGGCAATGTCTTGGGCGGCAGGTGATAGTGCTGTAACGCAGGAAGCCTTCTTTCCTATTGTCTCAACATTCATGGAGATGATTTCATTATGGTAATTTTCCATAAAAAAGTCTTACTTTACATTGCTGCATAAATTCTTAAAAGCGGAACTTACTCATGCAATTAATAAATGAAATCCAAATTTTTTGAATGCCCCTGAAATTAATTAACAAACCATATTGTGGATTTAATGCGTAATCAGGCACATTGTTTCTGGCTAACACAACTAGCGATACAAATAAGCTCAATAAAAATAAATGTGTAACATATTCTTACAGAAGCAGTACAGTAAAAGCAGAGCATGATTTTGATGGTGGTGACAAAACGGGGAGGGTGGTGCCCTTCTTCCCATGTAAGCACCAGCCCCTCTAAAAACCCGTGCACTGATCAGCCCTCCTGTAACAGCCCTTTCAGTTCATTAAATCTTATCTACTTATAACTGCCAAGCTAGAGGGCCACCGAATCAATTTATAACATGAGTGAATCGCTTTTGCTCTGAAATGCACTTAAAACTAGCAGACGCTGCAGATGTCCCAGAATGGAACCTGACACTTCCTTAGTACTTTAATCAAAGCTCTTAACTCCGGGGAGAGCTCCACACTGTGCTTTGTTTAAAGGTCACATGGAAAGGTTCTTCCAATATTTGCCCATATATGGTGAGGAACATTGGTCTTGATATAAATAAACATAAGGTTTTGTTTTTTTTTTTTTTTTTTTATTTTGGACTGACACTTACCCTACCATGAAAAAGGCCAAAATAAACCACTTGTAGATTACTTTTCATCTGGCAATGAGCGGAAAATGCTCGGAAGACCGGTCAATTTATTGCGGAAATGACAATGATGACGTCGACAGGGTCCGTGGGGGTAAATCAGTGTTGTGTTTTTGAAATGGGCCGGGAAAAGAGCTGGAGGTATCGTAAGGTCAAATCGGATGTCGTCTTTCACACGAGGGAGGATTGTTTGTGCAAATAATGCAGAGAACACAAGAATGCATTAATTTTTCATTGAGTATTTCCTAACTGAAATGCTGTTTACTTATCCGGCACTAGCAGGGGACCATGTATCAAATGTTTCAAATGCCCGTGGCAGTGGTAATGACCCGACTCCCTCAAGTTCCCCCACAAGTGATGACTCAGTCGCAGTTAGCAGCAGAGCTACAGTAATTTAAAAGCCAGTGATTAAAAACTTCTGTGCTTTCTGCATAAGAAGATTAACATTATTGTGCTCAATACCTTATTGTGATGTTCACTTCTGATTTTTATGAGAGCTTAGAGATTGAAGAGGCTAAAATAGTACTTTCTTCCATGAGTGCAGAAATTCATCGTTTTCTCTAACTGAATACGCAACCCATTACGTAAACACTCTCGAATGACAGTTCTGTAGTTTTTGAGATTGAGTCTAAAAAAGTTGTACGTTTGGAATCAATGCGAGCAGCATTAGGCTCTAGTTTACTCTGTTATTTATAAGATTATTCTGAAATTAGGGTTGTACAGAATAGTTTGAAATTTCACTCATGGTAAAATTCTAAATCAATTTTGGAGTGACGCAGCCTTTTTAGCATGTATAAATTCTATTTAAACCTGGTATTTGTGTTTAAGCCAGGTATTTCTTCCCAGTTGTAGATAAAAATTAGACCATATTAAAAGTATTAGTATTATACTGGTAGTATAAGTACAAATAGAAATTATTCCGGTGGTGGCTGCGTACAATTGTTTCTGGATCTCTTGATCCAAACATTTCAAATATGAGCATTGTAGCCTAAAGTCTAAATTCCAGAAGTAAAAACTGATTGAAAAATCATAGGTGAAATAATTTCAAAAATCCACAGATGGTTTTCTACCAAAATATTTTGCTTCAATCTGTATTGAATGGTGACTATGTTTGAAAGCCGAATGTTTCGCTGCAGTCAAAAACTGCTCTCCCATCTGCATTATGCAAAGCAGATGCATTTATGGGGCGGACTAACCGCAATTTAACTGCACCATAAATTTCATTTGTATAACCATAGTAACAAAAATTTCAGTTGTTTCACCACTTTGGCTGTATCTGCGCTTGCTTGGTGCTCCATCACGTCACTTTTATACCACAGACTGCTGTGGGATCCCCAATGGCACTATTGTTGGTGATTTCATCATTATTTTACGCCTTTTATTGATTTAGCTAGCTGCCTGATTGTATTTTTGTCGACTAAACTGACAAGCTACATGATTTAATTAAAGAGTAATTCATTTAATGCAAAGAATCATCTTTTTCAAATTGAAGATTGAGTCTGAGGATTTAAAAAAAAAAAATTCTTTTTTGGGGTGATGATGTCCTGTCACTCATAAAACTGCACATAACCACTAGGCTAAAAAGCGACACTGTTCTGCGCCAATGTTTCATAGGGTTCGACACGAATATGTTCCCATTTTTAACGTAAAAAAATGCTGGAAGAGGAACGGAATTCAGAGTAACTATGGATTAATTAATTATGCACATAATTGTCATCCTTACAATATTGTGTGTATTATATTTACATTTTCAATGTAGCCTATCAGTGGTCTCTTGGTCATTACTTAATTTCTTGATCATTATACACAGATGCACTGCTCTTGGTAAAAAATGGTTTGATTGTTAGCCAGGTGATCTAAAATGTTTGGACTTGACTGGAAAAATTTGTTACACGCTGAGGATATCAATAAATATCTCTGAAGTAAAAGGATCAAGAAAGGGATCAAAGGAATATTAATTAATATTGACATATAAGATGCCACTCGTCAAGCCATCATATAAGCAGTGTACCACATGGTACACTCATCACACTATGAGACACACACCTTCGATCTATCTAGAAAGCATTTACCAAAGCTTGTTGAATTCTGTACAGTAGTATTTGAGAAGGGGATAGACAGCATCCCCTTTACAATGCCGCACGTGCGGAGGGATGGACGGACAAGGGTAACTCTACATACTCCTGCCAAATATGGCAAGGGCATAAAAATGAAGGGAATGAACAGGATGCAGAAGTTATCTGAGCCTGGAACAAGTGAAGCTAAACAAAGATCAAACTGGAAAAATTTGCTGAAAATCTGAAAAAAATTATAATAACAAAGTGAAAATCAATATATCTTTCTACACGTACGCCATCAAGCTTGGCCACCCTTCTGGCAAGACCTCGGACCCCAGGACTTGAAGCAGAGTCCCTGAGACCCAACTGTCCCAGTCCGAGTCCTTGGTTTCCGAGTCCGAGTCCTTTAAAAAAAAGGACTGGAGTGGAGAATAGAGTCCGAGTCTAAGTCTGAGTTCTCCAGCCCTGATTAGCACAAATACGGTTTTGGGTCAATTCACACACCCTCCCCAGTGAGTGGTCTCAAATTTGGGGAAGAATCCCCAAGTTTCAGTCTTCAACTCCCAATGGTTTTGATGATATGAGCATTTTAAAAACCCTTGTTTTGCCATTTTTTGGCACTTGCGAAGCGCGCGTTTAACTTGCAAGCGTTTTTGGAGGCTTATAACTTTTGAAATAATAATGCCATATGGCTGAAACTTAATAGAATAGCTAATTCTCACCTAGGCTTTTAGTAACTGACATCTGAATGCCTCTATCTGTTATAGTTTTTGTGCTGCAAGCCTCTGAAATCTCCATTTTGATTTGCGACAAGATTACATTTTCAAGGTCCCTCTAAATCTTAACTACATGGCTCAGGATCCCCAGTCGGAGTCCTCCCGCCCTGTTTAGCACAAATATGGTTCTGCATGCAAACTTATAGCAGCCATTCAGAAAAAACAGTAAAATGCCCTCTGGCCAGCCACTCCAGAGGCTGCACTGTGATGAATTCATATGGATCTGATGGCTACAGTCATGCATATAAATCAAAACTGCAAACAGAACACATCAAAGTGCACAGAGCTATCAATGTATGTTATACGACCAACAGTGCGTCAACATCTGCTCGGCCAAGGTACCATTCCAAAATCATGGGCATCAATATTGAGTCATTCCTCCCTTTGCTACTGTAATATTCTCTACTCTTCTGGGCATGCGGTCTATTACATGTTATAACTCTGATGTGGAGGATCTGTTACAGTCCTATAGAGACGAGCATCACTGTGTTTGATGCTGGGTCATTAAGCCTGGCTCCAATGTCGGCCTTCCGACTGCACCCAACGGCTTTCCCCAGGGTAGAGATCAGGGCTCCATGCTAGTCAGTCAAGCTGTTTTATGCGGATCTTTATCTATGGACCTCACTATGTTGACAACACAGAACTGTCTGGGATGTCACTGCATGCTAATATAGTGTCCAGATTTTCTATTAACTAAGACTGAAGGCTGAGACAAAACCACAAAAAAAAAAAAAACAGGCCATGACCAGCCAAATGCTTTTGGCCATGTCATGCAAGTAATAGATAAACTGTGTCCAACTGTTCCTTACACAATTGTCTAGATTTTTTGCTTCCCTGAGTTAATTTTTCACCAAAGCAAGCATCTCATCCTGGTGACATGATGCAAGTCATTTCGCATTAGCGTACAAAGTACTACAATTGGCCCTTTAGTAAGCTGCTGCAAGTGGAACTAATGAATATGGTTGCCATTCCAGTTTGCAGCCATACGGTCCATGTGACTGCGTCAGAATCAGAAAGCTGGATAGAGAAACGCATTTACATGTGGCAACAGCCTTCCTGAAAATATGGCATTTGAAATAGGCCAATTTATATATTCAAATTCAAGCTCAAAATCAATTCAGTAATGTGCCTTTTAGGGTTAATAAACAGTGGAGGCAATTTGCCACAGCAGTGAAAGAGCCAATCACGCCATGTTTTATGAAACTACAGCAATTCAGAACCTGCTCATTCACGCACATTAGCATCTTTATAGTTATTCATTTGACATTTAGTTGAAAAGGGGTTGAGGCATAGCCTCGCCTGGCTAACTGAATGAGAAACAATTTTACATAGGCAAACAAGCTGTCAGACACCATTCATTCAGACACCATTCATTACAATTCGGTTTCCACTTCTGGAATATTGCAAAGCATGGATGTTTCTGTTGAAATGAGCTTGGTCTGTAAATACAAATTTTACACTCCAGAAAATAATGACTCATTTCAAACGAGCCACCAGGAGATGGCGTATTCCCCCGACCCCATCTAAATTTGAAAAGTGAAAAATTCGAAAACAGCGAAAGGCAGTACCCCACCATATGGTTGACTGGTCTTTCAAACATCCAAATTTATCATGTAAAGTTTCATGATGATACATGGTTGGTCCGAGAGAAGGGATGACAAAATGTGATTAGCTGATGATGGGCATCTTGTTTGAGCAATCAGCTTGTACCAACAGATATCCACAGGACCCCGGACCAACACGAAGCATGATAAATTTTAAGTTGAATGGGCCATTGGTTTTGAAGTTATGACAATATATTTGCTCTAGAGCCACCTACTGATGGATGTACACCAAATTTGGTAGGCCTTTGTCCAATGGCCTTTAGAAGAGGGGTCTGAAGTTTGGTGATGAGTGGATATTACACTAAGGAGTTGAAGCTTATTATAGTAATAAAGGCCACACCCACAAAATTCATTAGCTGACCACGGCCACACGTTTGAATGTGGAAACTGTGTACAGAACATTAAATGACCTGAGTCAGAAGATGCTGTTCTCAAATTTCATGCAAATAGGTCACACCGTAAAGGAGGACATGCAACTTCAATGTTTTACAAAAAATTCAAAAAGGCAGAACATCTACTCATACGAAATGGGCGTGGCTTAAATAAAATAACTTTGTGTGGACCCACAGAGTCCAGCAAAAAAAGCACTTTGTTTCTGAGAACTACAGTTCAAAGGTAATAGGCCAAAACAAAGTTTGTCGTTTCGCACGCTTGTGGTAAAGCAATATCATTTCAAAATAGCAGAAAGCACAACTCCAGCACATGGTTGATATGTCTGCCAAGTTTTATAGGAAAATATCAAGTGGTTTTCAAGTCATGCTCCAGACAAAAATGTTTACAGATGGACAGACAGACGGCTGGAGTGATAGCTACCCCCCCCCCCCCCCACATTATATACCAAAGGGATAACGTCATGATAAACAAATGTCACTGTATATGTGTGTATTGACTGTGCATATAAAATGTACTCTAGACAGAATACCAAAGTGAAATTTCTGTCATTCTGTTCACATCTGTGCGTGATGTGTTAGAGACTCAGTGGGCAGTTTTTGATATTTAAAGGAGGGGTGACGTAGATGACATGGCACTCACGTTGTCCCCAGCGGCCGGTCCGGGGGTTCAGGTAGTTGGGGTACAGCCCGTTGGGTCGATCCATTTTGGCCAGCAGCTTACGAATGTGCATCACCTGAGGCAGAAAAAGAACACTATTAAAGATGACAGGTTACTGGGTTGACGACCGGTAAATTCCCCAAAAAAACACTGCACAGCTTTCATTTTGCATATTGTCGTGGTGAAAAATGAAGCAATGCAGAGTGCTGCCCAACAGACAGGCTGGGGCACAGCTGTGATGACTAATAATCACTTCAGCTGTGGCCCACTGTATACAGTTTCCTGACTTAGAGAGGCTAGTTCCTACACCTGTAGGGGGAAGAAATGAGCCTGATGAAATATGGTTTGGAGCACTGCTGAGAGCTGAACATCAGGGTTTTTGTTTACCTTCTCGATTAGGACATTATCGTCCTGGTTTGAAGGTCAGGCTCTTGGTTGGTTAAACCCTAGTTCATTCTGAGTATTACAGGACTTTCATCAATGGGCCTGAGATCAAGCTTTTCCGAGAGGACCGTTTGTGTTGTTTTTTTTGTCCATTCACCACACGGTGCGGAGGCACACCCCAGCCTGGGCACTATGAACAACACACACTCACACACTCTAGCACCCATTCCACATGGTATTGCATGGGACTTGGTTAGTGCTTAGATGCTTGGATGAGAAACAATGTTTACGCTGAGAGAGGCATTTGTTTACCAGTATATAATATAATCCAATGCCCCAGCACACTGAATGGGGCAGAGGGCCAATGAAGATGAAATCCACAGCTGAGATGTTCACTAGATCGGCTTCACCAGCTCTGAGCTTTATAACCCACTTTGATTCCCACTAGTGGCCGCGTAATTATTATACATTACTCTGGGCATCGTGAACCAGATCTTAGAATACCATCAGCTTCAAATGAACATGCGAATGTGCACCTCTTCCTCAATTCAGAGCGCGGTCTCATTTTTCCCCCTCACAAACACCTCCACCCTTCAATGACCGCCTTAGTTCCCGCACTGTGCAAATCTCTCAATGACCGCATTGCCACATGGCTCTTCTCCTATCGATCACACGATAAGCCTCCTCGGTCGAGCAGAACACCATCTCCCACTCTCAGTGGTGTTAGACGGCCACACAGCCAGCAAACGTCATGGGCTCTGGGCTGCGTGACAGCTCCTATTCACATCCCACCGCCAGCATCAATCACACCAGCTCCTATTCACATCCCACCGCCGGCATCAATCACACCAGCTCCTATTCACATTCCACCGCCGGCATCAATCACACCAGCTCCTATTCACATCCCACCGCCGGCATCAATCACACCAGCTCCTATTCACATCCCACCGCCGGCATCAATCACACCAGCTCCTATTCACATCCCACCGCCGGCATCAATCACACCAGCTCCTATTCACATCCCACCGCCGGCATCAATCACACCAGCTCCTATTCACATCCCACCGCCGCATCAATCACACCAGCTCCTATTCACATCCCACCGCCGGCATCAATCACACCAGCTCCTATTCACATCCCACCGCCAGCATCAATCACACCAGCTCCTATTCACATCCCACCGCCAGCATCAATCACACCAGCTCCTATTCACATCCCACCGCCAGCATCAATCACACCAGCTCCTATTCACATCCCACCGCCGCATCAATCACACCAGCTCCTATTCACATCCAACCGCCGGCATCAATCACACCAGCTCCTATTCACATCCCACCGCCGGCATCAATCACACCAGCTCCGATTCACATCCCACCGCCGGCATCAATCACACCAGCTCCTATTCACATCCCACCGCCGGCATCAATCACGCCAGCTCCTATTCACATCCCACCGCCAGCATCAATCACGCCAGCTCCTATTCACATCCCACCGCCAGCATCAATCACACCAGCTCCTATTCACATCCCACCGCCGGCATCAATCACACCAGCTCCTATTCACATCCCACCGCCGGCATCAATCACACCAGCTCCTATTCACATCCCACCGCCGGCATCAATCACACCAGCTCCTATTCACATCCCACCGCCGCATCAATCACACCAGCTCCTATTCACATCCCACCGCCGGCATCAATCACACCAGCTCCTATTCACATCCCACCGCCGCATCAATCACACCAGCTCCTATTCACATCCCACCGCCGCATCAATCACACCAGCTCCTATTCACATCCCACCGCCGGCATCAATCACACCAGCTCCTATTCACATCTCACCGCCGCATCAATCACACCAGCCCTATTCACATCCCACCGCCAGCATCAATCACACCAGCTCCTATTCACATCCCACCGCCGGCATCAATCACACCAGCTCCTATTCACATCCCACCGCCGGCATCAATCACACCAGCTCCTATTCACATCCCACCGCCGGCATCAATCACACCAGCTCCTATTCACATCCCACCGCCAGCATCAATCACACCAGCTCCTATTCACATCCCACCGCCGGCATCAATCACACCAGCTCCTATTCACATCCCACCGCCGGCATCAATCACACCAGCTCCTATTCACATCCCACCGCCGGCATCAATCACACCTGCGGTATCACACCCTATCGGGCCTATCCTTGGATTCTGAGTTTTCGCTCTGCTAACAGGCACAGATCCAAGCGGGGCATGCAACCCCCTTTTGTTGAAGAAGGGACAATACAAACAGTTAAGCCTAAATGCTTTGAGAAACTTTCCACACGCCCCCTGTACAGCCTATCACTGCATGCTTATGCTGTTTTCCCAATTAAACGCACCGGTGACTAAATTACTAACATTTAGCCTATAGGCACAGCCCTTGTTGTTAATTTCTATGGTATTTTACCGATATTCTACAGGGGGTTTCTGGCAAGTCGCAACCTAACTGTTCAACAACTGTGTCTGTCTATTGTTACATCACGATGTTTAATTGACTTCGCGATGCATAAAATAATAAATACAACCTTAGGTTCCATCATAGCTGTGTTGGCTCCATCCTTGTCCTAAACTCCTCCCGGTCGTAAAATGGTCATTTTTTTTTGCTGGAATAGAGATGCCTAATTTTGTTCTCAAGTTCCAGGGAGTCGTGTATGTGTAGCTATGAAGCACTCGAATTTTTAAATGATCAAAAATCAACTTCCACCTTTTCATTTCCATCACAATTTTTAATCGCCAGAAGCAGGTAAATTGCTTTTTTTTAGCCTTCTAAATTCAAAAATTTTTTGGGGGAGGTACCCCAGACACCACCACACGATCGGCTTGCATTGCGGGCGCTCCCATGTGCTCTAACTTTTCAGAATACTGGATCCGGACCTGGACTGGACTGTACAGGATGCTTCAACTGTGGTGACAGCATTGTTCTTACGGCCGCACCTTTATTGATTAAGCAACTGCGTTTATTTCCCAATATTTACAGTGCATCGTTATGCGGAAACAGACTTGCGACTGAGTGGCAGTTTCTCATACACACGTATGCAACATGCATCTGCTGGTGAAGCATTCTGCTTGTGCTGAGTCTGACCAAACAAAGCAGCTCTGCGAACCTTTCATTTCATCGAGAGCAAACCAGCTGACTCCGTCAAGCATCGATGTACGCACTGCTGTTATCTATCAATCTATAACGTCTTCCTACGGTGATTTAATTTAAGAGCCACTGAATCCTCAGCAAGTTATAACAAGTAATATCCCTGCTGGAACAGTTAACCCATTGAGTGCCAAATACATTTTCAAGGAATTAAAAATGTAGTTTATCCTGAGCTGCTGAAAACCTATCATGTGGCAACTTGTTTAAAAGAGCTCCCCTGCGGGAGCTCTTTTAAACAAGTTGCCACATGATAGGTTTTCAACAGCATCTGACTTTGATATCTTACATCATTGGGCAACTATAGTTGCCCACCACGCTGAAAGGGTTAAACTTCAGAGGAAGGTGCTTCTCACAGCCCAGGACATACCTCACTGAGGGCTATTCGCAAGCCCTCGGAGGCAATTGCCCTGCTCTGTTGTAATGCAGTGACTCCGGTGCTGTGACTATCTCAGGGCTGAAGGGTGACAGGGTTGGGGAGCAGGGCAGGGGAAATAAGGCAGCGGCCGGAGGGCAAAGAGCATAAAGCCCATTACTGAACTCAAGTGAACAAGAGCAGAACTCACTTTCAGATGATAAGCTTTCAATTTAGGACAAATTGCTGCATTTACATTAGAGTGTTCAGTTAAGATTCTTTTAATCACATATATACTTCAGCCAAGGAGGTTATGTTTTACCTTCGGTTTGTGGGCAAGTAAGTTCGACTGTTAACAACATCACAGAAAAAAGTTATGAACAGATTTTTATTCCTTTCGTTATTTTTACAAGAGGTGTGTCTTGACCCAATATAGAAGCGATTTCATTTTGGGAGTGATCCGGATCAATTTCTGGATCCATTTACTTGTGTGGCGGTGCGTAATAACGCTGCTCGTATGTGTCCCGGACATGTGGGGGACTGCTGGGCCTTGGCGGAGGAACGCGCTCTCTTAGTGCTCTCGTTGTTATTGTGATCGTCCTAAAGGATTAAAAAGGACCATCACAGACTCACCTTCTGATAGTAGACCGGGTTTCCCGTGAGGTAGGTCAGGTGCACAAACTCCATGTGGAGGGTCCCGAACTCAGCGAGGATACTGCTCCCGGCCGAGGCCCAGCCCCAGTTCCGACCTACACCGCTACAGACGAAAAGGGAGATCATATAAATCCTGCCTTGGAAACTGTATATATGGACAAACAAAGAACAAATTCAAGGAAAATAAACATGACCCGTTTTAGTCAGATGCTGGGCTGCCAAGAGATGCCAGAACATTCCTTGGCATAGATTCTGCCAGTCAGCAGAATCCAACAGTAGAATGCAGATCATTGACCTGCAGACCGTTTGTCTCTCTCTTTAAAAAGACGAGAGCAAGAGGGGAGTACTCTTCAGTACTAGGGTGGATTTTTATTTATCGTCCATGATACGCAATGAAAGACTCATACAACAAACTCTGAGCACTTCCTGGAAAACTGAACTGTTTTCCTGTCCAATTAATACATTTCAGCCACATCCCAAATATATTTCACTGTCCCAAAAAGCTTTTTACATAAAAATAAGTGAATAAATACAAACCAATGTAACACCAGAACAGAAAGGTTTTCATAAACCACGAGCGAGTGATGGAGCGAGCCAGTTTAACAGAGAGAGAGAGAGAGACGCTGGAGGCTGCTGTATTGGTAATTTCCCCTCTCCCCAGGAGACTAAGGAGTTCACTGCTAACCCAGCAGATTCATTTCCCTCACAGACACGCCCCATCAATCTCAGTTACCCAGCCGGCGGCGCTGGATCCAGGTGCACAATACGAGCCGTTCGGCATATCCGCTCTATTCAAAACCTCTCAACAGCTTTGACCCTAATAAATAACACAAACCTGGTTTAAGGGAAGAACAAACAACAGCAACTAACACAGCTCTTTAGTTTGTCCAGGAACCTCAAAATAAAGTTGAGCTCTAAGGATAACAATCACCTTAACCCACCATTAAAAATGCTAGGCTAACATGTCACTCATTGGTGGCTTCGGGGACACTGCTGTTTGTATGCGGTTTCCAGCTCCAATGTCTAATTGAGCGAAAATGGGTAAAAAAAAATGTGACAGATAGGGTGCTAAATACCTGTAATCTGAAACAGGTGAAGTAGCGTATTCACAGATGCTCAATTCGTTTCAGTCACGCCTCGCGTTTTTCCTTTGTAAATTTCCTTTGATCAAGTGGTGCCTGCCAGCAGCGAGTAGTTTTCAGACGAGGCCTTGTCGTGAGAAGCCTTGCTATACTCCTTTTGCTAACTGTAAAGTCTTCAATCAGGAACATGCAAGTAGGAGTTTGATCCCATAAATGGAGGTTAAGCTGGGATTTGCTACAATACGGAGTAAAAGGAGTAGTTTGTAACTACTGTTTTTCTACTGAATTCAGTGTGTGACAACAAACCATCTCCCTTCCATTTTACTCATGTCCATGTTACTCTGGATCAGAGTGAATTTGGTCAGCCATGGTGAGACACCAGAAGGGGGGGCTTTAGCTGTCTCTAAGAGTCCTATTCTTGGTTGAAGTGATTAAATATTGCAGTCCTTACAGAGGACATGCAGTGCATACACACAGTGATGTACTTCCTGTGGAGCTTGAGCGATTTCTCCCTCTAGCGTGCAGCGGCGGTGCATTACTTCTGGATTAGGCGCGTTCTTAGACCTTCGGCTGGTTCCACCCTGAATTTCTGGAACAGCAGCTGACCCATCATTCCCTGTCTTTACTGGAGTGTTTTTTACAGAGTTTATTTTCAGTGCTTGGAGCTGTACCCTGATTTAAGGCCTTGACACACCGGATGCGTAAAAAATAAACGACTCGAAAATACAAAATGTTCAGATGCGAAATGTTCGGATCAAAACTCTTCAACACCGGCTCCAACACAAATTTGCGACAGAAACTCAGGAAAACGAATTTCCGAAATTTCGACAGCTCACTCCGAAGAAGAAAAAGAGAAGAGAGGAAGAAGAGGAAAAAATGGACTCATCCCTCAGTGATGAAGATCTTTTCCTCATCGCTAAGAAAGGAAGAAAAAGAAGAAAAAAAGAGGTTTTGGGTTCACCCTCTGTCACAAAGTAGGGATAGAGAAGGCAGGTTTCACCTCCTAAAAGAGGCGTTTTCTTTCGCAGATAAATGATGACGTAAAATATCAATATATCTTTATCATTTCTGCGCTGTGAAACTGCACAGATTTGCGTAAATTGGTTTGCAAGGCCCATTTAGCAATAAGCCACGAGAATCCGCTCTATACTATTCTGAATGTTGTCATGGCTGAAGGGCGTTGTTATGCACGTTGCACAGCTGAGTGACAATTGTAAGGAAGGTGAAAATAAATGCTGCGAAGTCAGCGAAAGTTTTGGATTTTTTGCATCTATTGTATTGTCATCATTACATTGCCATATCAATTTTATAAATATAGGCAATAGGCATTCCCTTTTTCTTTATCAATTCTTATTAGAGGTCATCCTTTGGACTTGGACATTCGGGCAATAAATTGTTTGTCAATAAGGTGAACTTAAACGCGAACAGCCTCAGGGCAATGGAGCGGTAAAGCGTGAGGTTACAGGGAGCCCACTGAACGCCTGACGGCACGCTGCTGACCGAGAAGCTGTTGAGCCGGAGGAACGTCTTGCAGTCTGTCTGAGGTAGGTAAGTTGTTCAAATATGATTGGTTGATGCATTTGCTCACAGTGCGAATGTTCGCAAAAAATTTTTCGCATCCGATGTGTCAAGGCCATTATGCCTCAACACCAGCCCACAGTAAAAAGTTCTGACCAGAATCCTTGGCCAAATTACAATATAACCCATGGCAGTTATTTTTTCCCCTTCAAATTATTTGTGACAAAATAAAAACATATTGCTAATTTTTTGTATACAGGTGGCTGCACCTATTTTATTTCAGCAGAATCACCTGTAGTGGGGAAGTGTAATTTTTCTATAATGTCAATGGCAGCAGTTTTAATGCGTCTCTCCCCAGACAGTAGTGGGGCGGTGCAGGAACATTAAGCCCTGGCCCTGTAACGGGTCAAGAAAGAAAAATAAAACCTTTTCAGTGTTTACAACATAGAGGCCTTCCTCCACAATGATGCGGACTTGGAACAATGACACATCTTGATGGCGAAGGGCCCAGTCCAGTAACAATGACATAAAGACGAGTTGTAGACTGAAGGATAAGCTCAGGTCCGTGGCCATGAGCTACAGTACAGCCATCGTTTCTCAAGCTCCATTCAGAAAGGAAACAAGAGTATCTACTCAAAATGCTTCAACAGAATACTCACCATGAACATTGTACTCCTTTGTATCAGATTGTAGCAGACGTGATACCAGTACACCGTTTAGACTACAGATTTTTATACTCTTTTATGCTTCATGTTCTTTACAGAACCCTCTATCAGGTGTGAGGTGTGAACACTCCCAAACCAAGAATCCTTTCGCCTGACAAAGAACCCTTGAACTTCACAGGGTTTTTCCATGGAATCGCAGGTTTCATTTAGAAACAATTATTTTTCAGAGATAGCAGAAAAAGGGCTCATAAAATTCCCCATTTCGTCATATATCACAGAGAGGACACAATTGTCTCTCCACGGTTATACTGCACCAGTGCGGATCCTGACAGAAGTGGTGATGAATCTCAAACAGTAGCTACCCTCAGTAGCCCCAGGAAAAAGTAACTGTGATGCTTAAGCTGAATAGATTCTTTTTATTCAGCTCCAAACACACCCAAATCTTGAATGTCCAATCAGAGATGTGTGTAATAGCACGCTCGTGTGTAACTCATGCTGCCATCTACGGAGAGAGAGGAGAGTTAGCGGTTCCCCTTCAAAACAAGTGCTTGTCAGCTTTTCACACGTAGTTTCAAACCTCAAAACAAGGGCACAGGAAATCTGTACGTGTGCTTGCTCAGACTGCAACTGACAAGAACCTGAATGACCAGCAGGAGGCGCTTGAGCCACAAACTATGCTACTAACCCCAATCAACTGCGCCCCTCCGATTTCCCAGAGCAGCCAATCATGTATTGTTCTCACGAGGCTCCTGGCCACAGTCAGCAATGGCTGCCGTGGCGGTCGCTCTGCACCTTAAAAAACGGTGCCTTTACTGAGAGAGCCAACCCAGCAGTCTCGATTCGTCCTGAATAACGTCAACAACAACAAAAAAAACCACAAGGGTGAAAGCTGGTGACATTAATGAAATGCTGTTGCTTCATCACAATGATCATTTACATCAAAGGGGAAATATCAATATCTAAAGCACGTTGAATCAACATCAACCTATCAATTAAAGTTGACAGCTTGTAAAATTAATGTCAGCAACAATGAATAAAAATTGATTTACGGTTGACTGCAAGATGATCTCTGCCAGCTCAACAATGATTTCTGCAACACTGAATGAATGTTGATATGTGGTTGACTGGAAGATAATCTGTCTGCAGACTGACAATCATCAAATAACCATTTATTTATAGTTAAGCGGTAGATCCTGGTGCGTGCATATTTGCCCAGCTATGTCCTGCAGTCCAGCACACGGCTTTCATCACGCATAAACATTAGGTAAGTTAAGCTAGCGCCATTATTTAAGGTATGCCAATGCAAGCAAAGGGAAGATAGCCAATATAGTAAACACCTGAATCAATAATAATGCACCAATTGTAAAACCTTGACAGGTTTTCTTCACAGTGCGAAAATGTATTTCTTTGTAGGCCAGATACAGTACTAGCTAGCCCCACATATAGTTATTGTTGCTAATTAGCTAGTATTATCTTCAGCTCTTAATTTTTGGTTAGTGAAGAAAAAAAGAAGAATTTTGTATGACCAGTAAACTTCGCTCAAGTTAGTAATTCATGCTAAACATTGCTCAAGTTAGCTTGCAAATGGATGGAAAGGGGTAGCTACGGCTTGAGCCACAAAGACCACCCCCCTGGAACATAACGCTCCTGGAAGCACCCGCGTGGAAGAATCTACTCTTGGGTTTCCGGTGTTAAAAAAAGTCAGAGGAACTGGCATTGTGCACAGTAAACACAGTAGTAACCCTGAGCCAACATTACGCAAGGATCTCGGTTTCATGGATCACATGAAACCTTACATCCGTTTTGTTATGTTTGAAAGGCTTCAAAGCATTTGCAGAGGCCACTATAATGACAACTATATACACTTGTCCGATTGGGAGAGCTGGCTCGGCAGGCACAAACCAACAGATTAAAAGAAAACTATAAAAATAGCTATTAAAAATTGATTTAACTGATTAAATGTAACATGATTAAATGTAATGGAATGCACTGAAAAGAACAATTAACTAGAGTCCCAAGGGCCCTGAAGGTTGCCAGCAGTTACAGCTCCAACAGGAGAAAAGTAACTAGCATCAGTCCGCGGATTCAACAGCAAGCCAACACGAATTCTTGCGAAAGCAACACATTGTCTACACGATATTGGCGTTAAAAAGCTCCAGCTCGGACATCCGCGAAGAAAATTAAACCTGTTTAATTTTTTCGCGAATTTCAGCGGTGATGGCGAATGGTCCCGTACCATTGCGAATCAATTCACGGTTCTTCGAATCAATTCTTCTATGCGAAAGAAAAGAACTATTTCATCCGCACACTTCCGCGGGTTAACGCAGCTCAATGAGAAAGGGGTTTTAGTTACCATTATCGGGCAACTCGACTGAGCAGTCACACTTTTTCATGAGTGACAGACAGCAACATTTCTGCCATTTAGCAAAAATATTATCTTTAAGAAGTCTACATCATGAAATCCAATGAGATTTTTTTCTAACCTGAACTTTCACTATCGTCTGCTGTCAATTTGTGAAGTGCGCCATCTTCTCAATTCACTTCTGGTTCTTGCTCTGCTTTCAGACAATGATTTTTTTTTTTTTACACAACACTGCCACCGAGTGGGTCTAATTAGTATTATTCTTTCTATTCCATGATGCTAACAGGAACAAACATCCAAAAATGGGTTTTGACCAGTTTTTTTGCCGCAATTGATTGTGAAAAAAGGTCGACCATGCGGTTACAATGCCTGTAAAAATTTTCATTATATATAGGTTAGTGCCAAATACATACTAATTTCTAAAGACATTATTAAACGAGGAAATAAATAGATTGATTTTGTCACATGACCTTGACCTTGAAGACCAAAGTCAAATCCAATATGGTGTGTTTGATCAGCATACATGATTTGTCATTAGTATCCAATACATACCAAAGATCTAAAGCCAACATTAAAGGACTTTTAGGCCGTTTTGTCATTACCTGGACCTTGTTGCCCAAGGTCAAATCCAATATGTCGAAAACAACCAGCACACATGACTTGCTATTAGTGCCCAATACATACCTTAGCTCCACAAACAATATTAAACAAATATGGGCCATTTTTGTCATATAACCTTGACTTTGAGGCCCAACATCAAATTTGACTGACTGCCTAAGAATGTTCAGCATACATGGTTTCCTATAGATGCCCCAAACATACCTGAGCTCTAATTGCCATATTCAGCAAGTTATAGCAATTTTTCCCATTTGAGCTTGACGCCCAATGTCATATTCAACTTGCAGAGAATGTTTGGCTTACATGATTCCCTATAGGTGCCTCACACATACCTAAGCTCTAAATGCCACATTAAGCTGTTATAACGCATTTTTGCCATTTGACCTTCACCTTGAGGTTCAAGGTGAAATTCGAAGAACCGAGAATGTTTGGCATACATAATTCCCTTTAGATGCCTCATATATATCTAAGCTCTAAATGTCATATTAAGCAAGTTACAGCACATTTTTGCCATTTGGCCTTGACCTTGAGGCCCAAGGTGAAATGTGACTGACTCACAATGTTCGACATACCTGATTCCCTACAGGTGCCTCATACATACCTAAGCTCTAAATGCTATATTAAGAGAGTTATAGCACATTTTTGCCATTTGACCTTGACCTTGAGGCCCAAGGTCAAATGTGACTGATTCACAATGTTCGGCATACCTGATTACCTATACGTGCCTCATATAAACCTCAGCTCTAAATGCTATATTAAGAGAGTTATAGCACAAAACACCCCGAAAAATGATGAAGTCCAGACACGTTGCCTAGGTGGCGCTATGAAGGAGCGATTCAATCAAAACGCCGTTTACACCGTTGAAGCATGTCATGATACGGATTCCATTGCTGCGATTAAAAAAAAATTCATCAGACAGTTTTTGAGAAAATTGCACCTAAGTGCCCAAAATGGCCATTTTTGACATAAAAATGGCCGCCAAGCCTAAACGAACGATTCAATCAAAAAAATTTTTGCTCGGGCATTAACTTGATGACCGATTTGATCACATCCGCTTTAAACGGACGCCGCCGACACCGACGCCGGACGCAAAGTGATGACAACAGGTTACTGGCCTACGGCCGGCAACCTGAAAAGTGAACGATTTAAGTGATTAAATTATGTCTAAAAGTAAATTAAATGCAATTAAATATAAGACGTACTGAAATAAATTCACTCAAGATGTGCTTAAAATAATGAAGAATAATAATTATGAGTGGCATAACAATAATGTTGTCTGACAGTACAAAGCCAGGCAGTAGATAAAACAGGTTTTACAGTATTTTCCACTGTAGTTGTCAAAATTTTAAAAGGTTTTTCCCCAGAAGTAATAAGAATTCTAAGATGCTGAAAGCTGACTGAATAACCATTAAGATTATGCAGCATTTTGGTTCCAATTTCAACACTATTTCAAAATTATATTTGGGTGCAAAAGTGATGATGAATTAAAGTTGATTTCTGAAGCCGATTCCATGAAGTTTAAGTGGACCCTTTAACACTGAATCGACATTGATTCCATTACTATTTGCCATCTGACTTAATCTGCTCTGCCAAATGTGGGCCTGGTCAAGTCCATCCTTGCCCAGGTTTTGAAAACGTGATTTTTACGTGCTGCTTTTAACATGAAATTGAGTCACAACAATGCTGCTATTTATGCTGGCATCTGAGCAAATAAAGCAGAATAATGATAATACTGATTAACTCAAGGACAACAAACTGACTCAGGAATAATTTCCGCAACTGACAAAGAAAACACTTGACATAAAGTGCATACGAACATACTTTAAAAACTTCCAATAACAGCTTTTATTAAGCTCTCCTGTAGTACACCGCACATACTCTCAGTCTTACTGCAATACACAATCGCATGAACTTTGTCCAAGTCAGTAAAGAGTGAAAATGTGTCAGTCGAAAGACAGTAATTTCCTTGTTTTTACTTCAAGAATGAAGCATTATAAGTGACAAAACAACATTAAACATTAACACAGCACGTCTCAGAGCAGGTGCCTTATTCCCCTCTCTGTCTCTGATTAACAGGCAGCTATAAACCGCACGAAATCTGAAGGTATAATATACCACACTCGTACTGAACTGGAATTAACTCAACTCCAGCTCCATTCTGCACACACCAGATCTTATGATCGTTCATTACCTTCCAGCTGCCCTGGAGCCAGCAAAACAAACAGCGGTTAAATTATGTAATATTCAATCAATCTGACTGCATTATAATGATGGTTTTGAAGTGGAAAGAGTCATTTCACCGAATTAAAATTTTAATCGAAAATGCCTAAAATTTCACTGATGGGGGAACACAAACAGCATGAGTGGGAGAGAGAGACTGAGAAATAAAAAATATTTCGCCAGTAAACAGTCTCTTTATTTCAACATCGATTTCATCGCAATTTCTGTAGTTTTGTTTATATTATATTCCAGTTAAGTGGATTTAAAATATACCAATTATAAAACATTAAAACAGAGATCATCACCTTTAAT